>CAJGYO010000013.1:5118755-5727783 GCA_904845875.1 Miscanthus lutarioriparius
GACTTCCTCCATGCCAACAGATATCTTGATGTGGAAACCCTCGGGCATTAGGCATTCCAGGGGAAGTCGCCGAGCATTCCTTGAAGATCGTGCCAGTTCTCCAAGCCAAGAAAGCAACGCCTACATTGCTTCGATGAGGAGAAAGCGAGGCCATTGACGAGGAGATCGATCGGAAGCTTTTGGTGGCGATTCATCATGAAGTGTATCATCTCGAGTGGTTAGCAAATCCCATCCTCGTACAAAAAAAGAATGGGAAATGGAGAATGTGTGTTGACTACATGAGTCTCAACAAGGCGTGTTCAAAGGATATGTTTCCTTTGCCACATATAGATCAAGTAGTCGACTCAACATCGGGGTGCGAAACCCTCTGCTTCCTTAATGCGTACTCTGGGTATCGCGATGAAAGAATCCAACCAGCTCGCGACTTCTTTCATCACCTGTCGGTGTTTCGAGTTGCCACCGACTAGTAAATTTCTAATATTGCGCGTCTGGCTCAGATGGTGTGCTAAGAGGACACGAGGTTTATACTGGTTTGGGTAGAATGTCCCTACGTCTAGTTTGTTGCTGTTGCTCATGTTACTAGCACTGAAAGTTCGCAGTAGGGGTTACAAACGGTCAAGAGAGGGACAGGTCCCAAGTCTCTGGTGAAGGGAACGAACGGATGCTGAGAGCTCGATCGCCTCTTGGCTGTGTGCTTGTGTGTTCTGATCAGTTCGGGATTCGATTGGATTCTAGTCCCTTTCATGGATGCCACGCTTCCTTTTATAGGCCATGGAAAGCACAATTCTGATGGAGGGTCCTTTTCCTTGAAGCGGGTCCCACCGACCCTATAGGACGTCAATAGGGACAGCTCCGTGTCATGGCCTATCCATCACTGGGCGCCATGCGCAGTATCGCCAATCACCCGTGGCGCCTCCACTGGCCCCTAGCGGGCATCGTGGTGAACTAACGCGCACCTGCTGTGTTCGTGACGAGGGTTAATGAGAGCACCAGAGACGCCTGATCTTTGTTCTGATGTGAATCCCCTAGGTATGGCCCATCATGGCTATGGGTTATATCGAGGCATGCCGGCCACCTGGACTAATCGCTTTGTCAGAGCTTTGACCGAGCCCATTCGGTTGGACCCGGTTGGGTTGGCTGCAGATATGGGTCTTCGCCAGGGCGAGACGGACCGCCTGGATGATCACCAAGTTTCCAATCACCACCAGCCATCTAGGTGATAGCGATCACCAAGAGTAACCAAAGACAAACTCTCACTTGACCAAGACAAGCAATGAGAAAGGTGGATGCACACTGCTACTCCCTATGCACTAATGAGGTCTTTAATCTTGGATTAACAAATCTCAATCACCCACTAGGCTCTTGCTCTCCTTGCACTCTAAAGGTGTTTCTTAGCTGAACAAATGGGAGTTAACGTGAATGCATGAAGTATCACACACAAAAGAATGAGTCCATCTCACGCGCTCCCCTAAATTTAACATACTGCGCCCTCTCCCTTTGGCGCCAAGCACCAAAACCTAAGGGCTCAGACGGTACAGTGCTTGGTGGACATGTCAAGCGGTTGGACCCTCCGTCATGTGAAGCGATCCTGGGTTTGCTCAATTGGACTCAATAGCTAGGGTGGCCTGTGGTAACAATGAATCTATGGTAGTAGCCTAACCTTGTGACTCAGAAGGTGTCACTAGAAGAAGTGGAGCCACAACTGCTGCTGGTGTAGTCGCTGAAACCTCAGGGGTGGGAGTGACTGTCAAAGGCAGCTCAGACAAAGCAACAGAGGACGGGATCGTCTTAGTAGTCCCTATGACCGAAGCGGCTGTGGTAGGAGCAAGAACTTGGAACTCAGACAGTGTAGGCTATCCTGTGAGCTCACTAAAAGTAGCACCTGTGCCCTAGAGACAAGGGTGTCCGTCATGAGCCTTTGATGTGGACTGAGTAGGAGGAAGCCCATGACAATAGGAGTGAAGTGTTGAGCCCGCCTGTCCCTCGTGAAGCAAACCACCGAGACACCTGCCTGGGTGGGTGAGGCAAACTATGAAGCCTACTGTCCCTCGACTTTGAAGCCCACTAGATCGTATAGCTAGAGTCATTGGGGTAGTAGTAGCAGCTGACCGAGTTGCAACATGGGCTAGTGAGGAGCTATCCCTATATTTGAAAAAAGACATGGTGCATGAAACCAAGAAGTCTGCTCTTTGAATGACTAGTTGCTGCTACTGCATGGACTACTGCTGCTGCTGAAAATAATCCTGACGGGTCTGCAGCTAAGTGAGAGCGGCAGCTGTGGCCTATGCCTAACGAGTCTGCTCCTGCTGCATCCTTTCAAGTATGGCTATCAAAGTAGGGTCTGTCTGCGGTGGCTAGGGTGGAGCTGAGTTGGAGCCACCGGCCTGCTTGCCGTGAGCACTGTGGGGCATCCGTGGACTAGGCCGGTAGTCCTCATCTAAGCTATTAGTCAAGTCGCTGCTTGACCATGTCCTCCCGCTATACCTCTAGTCGCCGAGGCTTGGTCTTAGCAATGGCCCCGAATGCCTCATCTGCGCTCACTGTAGTCTCTCACACCTCTAGCCTCATGGCGATGGCTCAGCGTCGGTGTCCTACTCCTAGTACTAGAACACATCACCGTGGCGCATGTTGTACTCTGGGAACTCAGTAGAAAAGATCCAACTCAGATACTACCTCGGGGAGGTATATGTGAACAGCCTAGAGTATAAGAAAATAGATCTAATGGGCATATGGTAGTGGCGGTGGCCTTGAATTCCTCTGCAAGAGTGTCCTCCATCTCTAGAAAGTAGCAAGTCCCAAATATCAAGCAGCGCCCTGAGAGATCGGTGGTGGACTAGCCAAAGCTGAATATGAGTCAAACCCTCACGGTAGCCACCTCTCGAAGCAAGGTCCTCCCTTAATAAGTGTCTAAAAGATGAGCCCTAGGTGTAAGGGCACCGGAGTCCGTCTAGAACACTCACGAACGGCTCTCAGCAGTGCCTCGACCGGGTGTGGTGGATGGCACTACTCGCTAATGAGGATGTCTCAGTGGCTGAATCTATCCATAGCAAATCTAGTGAATCTGGTGCCGACTCTAGAATCCTCAAGTATTTCTCGCACCCTATCATTTGCATACAACCTCGCGGTCACATCCTCTCAAGGTCAAGTGAATGAACCTGTGAGGGGTCAATCCATAGAGAGGCGAAGAACCCTCGACCTAACTAGCAATGTACTGCCGGTCTATCCCAAGAGATCTCGCCAATCCAGCAGGAAAGTGAGGTGGAGTCAAACCCCGCTCTCCTCCAAGCGCCACTATAGCCTCTAACCGACACACCCTCTAAGATATGAAGGCTACACCACTGTTCAGATATGCATTATAGAAATCCTCCTAGAGCATAGTGTAGAAGCCCTCTCGTCACGCTGAGGTGGGAACCACTGCTCAACCGTCACAAAGCGAAGCTACTGCATCTACCGAGCTGTGGCAGCCCTCAAGTCCAAGTGCCCTACTGGCGGCGGGCCTCGTGGTCTGGGAGGTGGCCAAGAACCACGTCTCTTCCTCTCTAGCCTAGGTGTCACCTGAGCACGAGTACGACCTAAGCATCATAGTGGTTGCTCCTACTGTTGCTCTGCCTCCTCCTAGTGCTGCTTGGTCTCCTACTAGGGCTCAATCTCCTCAACACGAGTGCCCTCTGGTGCATCCTCTAGAGATACACGCTAACCTCCAAGCATGATAGTACCATGTGGACTACCATGCATGGCCTCAAGCTCCTCAACTATGGACCTCTGAGCTGGTGACAACTGATTGCCAATGCAAATACCACTACCTCTGCCACCTCTCTCAAGACGCTTCTGTGCGGTGGCCATATTCTTACGCTCTCGTGTCACCACGATTGTGCTTCTTCTTTGTAATTGTCTTCTTTGGCCCCTTTCCCTTTTCCTGCTCTGTCAAGCGAGGCAGACGCCTCTCATCATCGCCGAGGCCACCCTCGATATTCTGGCAACGAGCCATAACTGACACTGCAAAGAACTCAACTGGCTAGCAAAGGACCACTGCCACTAACAAAAGACAACTGTTACGGACTCCCCCTAGCACTGAGAATCACTAGCCAACTGACACTTGCTGAGGCTTGGCCTTAATCCTTACTCGTGAGCTTGGCCCTGAGTTTATCTGTCACTGCTCAACTTTCGCTAACAAAATCACCTCAACCACTGACACTGCTGCAACGATGGATATAGCAAGGAATATATAAGCAATGTATTGCTAGAGATGAGAATACCCAAGTAAAGCAAAGCAAGTTGGATAAGAATTAGAATGAAAAAGGGCTTTGCTACCTCTAAACTAACGATGAATCGCCAGCAAATCAGCAGAGACAAATAGTTACGGGGTCCAGTGCGTCACTACAGCGAGAATTGACAGAAGAGAATAAGCAAATTGGCAAAGGGAGTCATTTGCGACAATTTCTCGAACACATGCATGACAGTGGAGGTGCCCACCAAGGAAACCCTAGTTGCATAGGCTTGGTGGAGTGATGACCAATAGTGGCATAAACACTGGCTAGAGAGGAGCTGGCACGGCATGGCGAGGAAGACGCTACGGCCGGTGGTGGCACGGCGAGGGAGGCATGGTGGGTGCGGGCGTAGGCGAGGGAGACACTGTGGCTGGCGGTGGGGCGGCGAGAGAGGCGCGGTGGGCACATGCAAGGGAGGTGCAGGCGCGTTGGTGAGAGAGAGGCGCGGCGGCGGATTAGGGATGCTGGTACGGCGGTGGCGAATGGAGAAGTTGGTGCGGGCCCACATGATTGTTAGAGTTGAAATAGATCGCGTGAGCACCATTGTGACCGGAAGCGCCTTTGCAAAAATGACCGGTAGCACGCATCTCCCGAGTACGATCAGAACAGAGAGCTCGAAATGCTCTTGAGCGACCGGGACGATCCGATCACTCATGACCAGACGCTTTTGGTGAGTCCGGTCAATTTCGAGAAGCACTTAACGATCGGATGCAGCACCGAGTTATGGATCGGACATAGAAGATATAATGTTCATGTGTCGATTCACATGAGTGCTAAACAACCAGAGATGACAGCGAGAAGCGACCAGACGCGGCAGACACAGTGAGTCGATCCAGCATCCGATCCATGTTCCGCAGCAGTTCCTCCTTCTTTCTCTGCGACGCTTTCTCCCAATCAAGTACCAAACTTCGATAAGACCAAAATGGACACCAATTGGGACAGATATGAGAGACCTCTCTCAAACCCTCAAAAAAATTTAAAATAATTTGCCTTCGGCTATGGTTCTTTCTAGAAAAATAAGCAACAAGAGAGTCGAAGAGCAACATGTGGCAACTCAATAGGGTTTATAACCAATAGGAGCTTCAAATGCTCTCCCTATTTGTTGATGAACACAGCGGATGCTCAAAAGATAACCAAAAAATGACAAAGCAACACACATGCATATGCAATGCAATACTTGAAAGAAAATCCAGTTGCTTGTCAAGTTTGGTCCAAGGTTAAGCTTCTTCACACGCTTTTCGGCGGTTATCTTAACCATGTTTGACAAGCCCTAAGTGCATTGCTAAAAATTAAACATGTTTTATATTACAATGCAATGCAAGGGACAACATAAGCTCATTTTTGTGAAGTTAGTTAGATCAAGCACATTGAGCTCATTCCACAACCGACAAAATGTAGCCTCATCTAGCAGTTTTGTAAAGATATCCACCAATTGATCCTCGGTCCTTACACCTTCTAGTAATATATCATTTTTAGCAACATGATCTCTAAGAAAGTGAAGACGGATATCTATGTGCTTGGTGTGAGAGTGTTGAACTGGGTTATTAGCAAGTTTTACTGTACTCTCATTGTCACACAAGAGAGGTACTCTTTCTAGAACTACACTATAGTCTAGAAGAGTTTGCCTCATGTAAAGAATTTGTGCACAACAAGCACTTGTGGCAATGTACTCCGCCTCGGCCGTGGACAAGGCCACACTATTTTCCTTCTTAGAGGTTCAAGACACTAGTGATCTACCAAGCAAATGGCACCCTCCGGATGTGTTTTTTCTATAAATTTTGCAACCGGCATAATCCGAATCGGAATAGCCAACTAGTTAGAATCTAGCTCCTTTGGGATACCAAAGACCAATGCTTGGTGTGTGCTTAAAGTGTCTAAGGATTCTTTTAACGGCTACCAAATAACCTTCCTTAGGATTAGCTTGAAATCTAGCACATATACACACACTAAACATGATGTCAGGCCTAGATGCGGTCAAGTATAACAAACTATCAATCATAGAACGGTAGAGAGTTTGATCAACCGATTTACCTCCCTCATCTAGGTCGAGATGTCCATTAGATGGCATTGGTGTCTTGATTGGCTTACATTCATCTATTTTAAACCTCTTGAGAAGATACTTGGTATATTTTTCTTGAGAGATGAAGATCCCTTCTCTCATTTGCTTGATTTAAAAACTAAGAAAGAATGTAAACTCTCCAATCATAGACATCTCGAACTCCTTCGACATTAATTCACCAAACTCTTTACAATAGTCTTCATTTGATGAGCCAAATATGATATCATCAACATATACTTGACAAATGAAGATTTCTCCATCAAGCTTCCTGGTAAATAGTGTGGTGTCGACCTTCCCAATGGTGAAGCCCTTCTCAATGAAGAAATCCCGAAGGCGCTCATACCAAGCTCTTTGGGCTTGCTTTAGCCCATATAGCGCCTTGGACAACCTATAAACATGATTATGATATATAGGGTCTTCGAACCCGGGAGGTTGATCAACATAGACTAGTTCATTTATAAAGCCATTTAAAAATGCACTTTTAACATCCATTTGATATAATTTCATTTCATGATGTGATGCATATGTAAGAAGGATACGAATGGTCTCAAGTCTTCCAACCGGTGCAAAGGTCTCTCCAAAATCCAACCCTTCAACTTGAGAGAACCCATTTGCAACTAGCCTTGCCTTGTTCCTCACAACGATGCCTTGATCATCTTGCTTGTTGCAGAACACCCACTTTGTTCTAATGACTCTTGCATCTTGTGGTCGCTCTTCAAGTGTTCAAACTTCATTGCGGGTGAAGTTGTTCAATTCTTCATGCATGGCATTTATCCAATCCAGATCTTGAAGAGCTTCTTCTACATTCTTAGGCTCAATATAAGAAACAAACGAGTGATGTTGAATAAATGAAGCAAGTTTTTGAGAGCGAGTCATTACACCCTTTGAAGGACTCCCTATGATAAGATCTTGTGGATGTGCTTGTAGTAGGGATGAATTTCTTCTATCAACCACTTGAAGAGGAGGTTGTGGAGCATCAACATCTTGGGCTTGTGCCACCATTTGGTCATGGGAGACGTGAGTATCTTCATTTTCTACTCTCTCATCTTTATCATCATCTTGTGGCACATTTGATGAAGAGGGTGGATCAATCACTTGTACATCATTTTCATAATCTTTGGGCTTGATGTCTCCAACCGGAATGTTCTTCATAGCCTCCCTCAATGGTTCATCACTTACATCATCAAGGTTCTCATGTGCTCCTTGAGAGCCGTTAGATTCATCAAATTCCACATCATATGTTTCTTCAACCAAGCCAGTGGCATGATTAAATACTCTGTATGCTTTGGACTTTGATGAGTAACCAATAAGAAAACCAATATCACAACATCTTTGGAACTTCCCTATGTGTTCCCGCTTCTTGTAGATGTAGCATTTGCAACCAAAAACTCGAAAGAATGAGACGTCCAGCTTCTTCCCATTGAGCAACTCATAAGGGGTCTTGCCAAGAAACTTTTGGAGAAGTAGGCAGTTGGATGCATAGCATGCGGTGTTGATAGCTTCTTCCCATAGATCTTGAGGTGTATTGTACTCATCAAGCATTGTTCTTGTAAGGGTGAATAGTGTCTAGTTCTTTCTCTCTACTACACCATTTTGTTGAGGAGTGCAGGTTGCGGAGACCTCATGCTTGATCCCAACTTCATCACAATATGCTTCAATGTTTGTGTTGTCAAATTCTTTTTCATTGTCGCTTCTTATCTTCTTGAGCTTCACTTCAAATTCATTTTGTGCTCTCTTGGCAAACTTCTTGAAACATGCGGCCACTTCAGTCTTATCATGAAGGAAGAACACCCAAGTGTATCTAGAGTAGTCATCAACTATCACAAGACAATAGAGGTTGCCACCCAAACTCTTGTAAGTTGTTGGTCCAAATAGATCCATGTGGAGAAACTCTAGTACTCTCGTTGTTGACATATAAGCTTTGGTTGGATGAGTGTTTGCAACTTGTTTGCTAGCTTGACATGCACTACAAAGCTTGTCCTTCTCAAATTTCACATCCTTCAAACCTCTCACCAATTCATTCTTCATTAGCTTCTTGAGTGAGCTCATCCCAACATGTGCAAGTCTTCTATGCCAAAACCACCCAAGTGATGTTTTGGTAAATAAGCATGTCTTTAAGTTTGCATCTTCGGAGGTGAAATTCATGAGATATAGGTTGTTGTATCTAAAGCCCTTGAATATAACTTGATCATCATCTCTCTTTGACACAACCACTTCCTTCTCGGTGAACAAACATTGAAAGCCAAGATCACACAATTGACCTACGGATAGCAAGTTAAAGCTCAATGAAGCAACATATAGCACATTTGATATTGAGTGATCATTTGATATTGCAACTTTACCCAATCCTTGTACTTTGCCCTTTGAATTATCCCCAAATGTAATCCTTTCTTAACCATCTACTTCTTCATCTAGTGAGATGAACATACAAGGATCACCTGTCATATGTTGAGTGTAACCACTATCAATAACTCAATGACTTCCACCAGTCTTGTAGTTCACCTACACACACAAGAGATCAAGCTTGTTGTTTAGGGACCCAAACTTGATGAGGGCCCTTGACTTTCTCAACTAGTGACTTAGGAACCCAAATTTGCTTAGACCTATTCTTGTTGTGTGGACCTAAGAACATGACTTTTATCTTTCCACTAGAATCTTTTCTAAGCATGTAGTGAGCATTGAAGGCAAAGGGTCTAGCATGCTTGGGCAAGGGTTGTGGTGGTGGAGTTTCACACTCATGAGCAAAGTGACCTTCTTGTCCACACTCAAAGCATCTCTTTGGCTTAGGCTTTGACTTGTATTGTTGTTGATGTTGAGCTTGAGCTTTCTTCTCTTGATTTGCCAAGAACCCAATACCACTTCTATCCATCTTCATCATGATGTTCATAAGTAGCTCACTTTGGAGATATTGGCCTCTTGTGAACTTGCTCAAACTGGTCTTGAGATGTTCTTTCTCCAACTTGAGTTTCTTGTTTTCTTCTCTAAGTTCATCATGATTCTTCTCCATCTTGAGTCTCTTGTTCTCTTCTCTAACCATCTCATTCTCAAGAGTCATATCATGATCATTGTCAAGATTGTCTATGACAATTGTGTTTGTGGTCGATAGTTTTTCAAGATCCTTCTTAAGCTTTTCATTTTCATTTTTGAGCTTGACATAATCATCATAGTTGTTGGACTCAACCACTTTCTTGCCTTTGCTACTAGAACCTTGCTCAATGCTCTCAACAATCAAGTCATCACATGAAGTGGCTATATCAGTCTTAACAACATTGTTAGTAGCATCATGTGGCTCATTTGGCAATAACTCATGAGAAAGAACAAGATTATCATGATTAACCTTGAGATTAGTGTACTCTTCTTTTAGCAAGTTGTAACTAGTGGTGAGCTCATTGTGTATCCCCTCAAGTTTATCATGTTTTCTCTAAGCTCCTTTTAGAGGTTTTGAGTTCCTTGAGTTTGGATGACACACTTTTGTTCTCTTCTCTAAGCTCATCATTAGCTTTTTTGGCTATGTCATACTTTGCTAAGAGTGAGTCATTCACAAGTTCTAGCTTTTCATTTTTAGCTCTTGTCTTTCTAATGATTTTAGTGTATTGGTTTAACAATTTGACAAGATCATCATAAGAAGGTGATTCAAATTCTTCATCACTATCACTACCATTCTCATCATTACTAGCATTGTCATCACTGCCACTATCATCATCATTTTGTACCTTTCGTTCACCCTTGGCCATAAGGCATAGGTGTGTAGAAGATGATGACGACGGTGTCGGTGAAGGTAGTGAAGAACCAATCACAAGAGCGGCCACCTTCTCCTTCTCATTTTCACTTTCATCATCGGACGAGCCGCTTGATGATTCAATATCCGTGAGCCAACCACCAACAATATAGGCCTTGCCATTCTTCTTCTTCTTGTGAAATTCCTTCTTCTTACCATCCTTCTTCTTGTATGGCTTGTTTTTCTTTTTCTCATCATCATCATCACTTGAATCATCTTTCTTGCCCTTGTACTTCTTCTTGTACTTGTCTTTCTTGGGTTTAGGGCATTCATGAGCTAGATGACCAAGATCTCCATAGTTGTAGCTTCCTGCTACTGCTAGTGAAAATTTTCTTCTTCTTGCCATCAAACTTGACACCATTCTTGTTAAGCTTCTTGAGCATCTTAATGGTTCTTCTCACCATGAGATCAAGACTTGCATCATCAATCTCCTTGTCACTTAAGCTATCATGATCAATTTTTGTGTTGCCCCTCTTCTCTTGACTAGCCTTGAAAGCCATATCTTTCTTCTTGGTGGAAGAAGAGCCATCTTGAGGAGTGATGTGCATGTACATCTCATGTGCATTGATCTTCCCCAATAATTGAGTTGGCATAGTGGTGGAAAGATCACCTTGATGAAGCACCGTCATAATATGCCCATACTTGTCAATGTGGAGGACACTCAAGATCTTTCTTACAACATCAGATGGTTGGATTTGAGTGAGTCCAAGCCCATTGACCTCCTCTACAAGAACATTCAAGTGTGAATACATTTCATTATCACTTTCACTAGGAAGCATTTAAAATGAATTAAGCTTCTTCATCACGAGGTGATAGCGTTCCTCAAGCTCACTCTTAGTTCCCTCATGGAATGCACAAATGTCCGACCATAGTTGATGGGCGTCTTTGTGGTTCCGCACACGGTTAAAGACATCCTTGCAAAGGCCTCTAAAAATAGTGTTTCTAGCCTTTGCATTCCACTTCTCATAGTGAATCTCATCGCCTTGAAGGTTAGCGGGATCCCTAGGTGTTGGGAAACCTTGTGAGGCGGCTCTAAGCACTCCAACATCTAAAGCCTCTATGTACGCCTTCATGTGAATTTTCTAATAAGGAAAGTCATCTCCCTCAAAGATGGGAGGGGGTCCATCCCCATGGGACATCTTGCTCTAGGCGGTTAAGCCTAATTCAAGAAGCACGAGGCTCTGATACCAATTAAAAGAATCAAAATGCCCAAGAGGGGGGTGAATTGGGTTAATTCTAACTTTCTTTCAATAATTAAGCCCTACACTTAGCCCATTTCACCCCTTTGTGCCTAGAAATGTTTCTATTGTTCTATCGCACAAAGGGTTTTACACCCTAAGTTCCAATCCTACTTTTGCATGGCAATTCTAAGAATGTAAAGACATAAATTGTGACAGAACCGCCCAATTTATACAAGATCAAGTATGGTTGTCCCCGCTAACACATTGACACGCGCATACTTTCACTTATACAAACCCGGTAGTTCGCCGAGTGTCACGAAGGACCTCGGTAAATCAACATCACAACCAAGATCGCGTGATTAAGCAAATACACATCACATACGCAGAGTTGCATCGGAAATAATATTACAATTGGGTTCACAAATAATAGTACAAGTTTGGGTTTTAAACCCGATTAGAGAAAACAACATAGCTTTCAAATGATTACATTAATATAAGTTCCAAATATATTGCTAGCATAAGTGACATCATCTGATAAAAGCATATAGGTGAGAAGTAAATATAGAGTCACCGAGCCCACCGACGGTTAGCCACCATCTTCCGCAGGCCAAGAACTTCACCTGCAATATGGTGGGATAAACCCTGAGTACTCGAATGTACTCAGCTAGACTTACCCGTCGGAAACCAAAGCTAATGACACCAAGGATTATGCAAGGCTTTCTTTAGTGGGCTAGCTGACTCGTTTGTGAAAATCATAAGCTATCATGAAGAAACCATTTTAAGTACTTTGCATCATCTTTATTATGACCTATCCATCTAGGTAAGCACCTATACTATAGCAATCACTTGATTAACCAATAACATCCAGTTACCAACTTAGATTTAGCATATCCCATACCATCCAGATAACCATCAGTGTTCCATCATAATTACTACGATGTCGTAGTTTCGAGTCAAGTGCTCACTATCCGGGGCGATGGCGATTGAATCGATTCCTAACTAGTGGTGATTTATTCCTCACACAAACCACACTCACCGATCAAGTGAGCTACAGATCACCAATGACACTTTCAAGTAGCAGCGGGATAACAGTCATGGATTGCACTACCCGAGGACCGCCCGACGCGCCTGGGATGCACCTTGGGCTCACTCTTCACGTCCCCGTCATACCCCCTTCAAGACCAAATTTTGCCAATTCGAGTTTATCCCGGCTCGAATAGTGTCACTAGCTTCGCGATCGAAAGGTACTTTGTTCGCCAACGAAATGTGAGGCATCGTTCAACATGACAAGAGGGACAAGCAACGATCGGTCCTTAATCGACACAGACGGAAAACTAACGGCACCCGGAACCATATGCAGGTTGCCTCCAACTTTTCGTCCAGTCTCCAATTATCCATCACACATGGTTAAATCTAGGATATCATTCTTTCCATAGCTAAATTCTTCTAGTAACCACCTATAAATGTAGGTGACCGGAAATCACCGATCGCTACCGGTCTAAGCAAGGCTAAGCAGTTATTCGATCCCGACCTAACAGGGTAAAAAGGTAATAAGGTAGGCAAGGATAGTAATAAATGCATCAACGGTTTCAATCAACTCCAACAACTTAATGCAACAATATATAAACTCATATATAGAAATAATTGCTTTTATAAAGTAGGAGACTTAGAATGCTCCAGGGCTTGCCTGGGATCCAACACTAGGTTAGTGTTTGTTAGACGACACTCGCTTAGTGAGCATCTCCCGTTCTAGCACTTGTCCAGTCCTTCCACCTTCGGGATAGGTCCACCATACACCGTCTTCGGGTTCGGCTCCAACATCACATCCTTCACGTGATTCATCTAGCGCACCTAGATGAGATGCAAGATGCAAGTGCATGAATATGAAGAATGGTAATACAATATGCATCACATAAGCATTCAAGACAAACACAAGATTATGCAAGACATAGACACCAATAGCTATTTAACTAACATCACACAACTAACTATAGAGAGCAAGCACATCAAGCATGACACAAGTTTAACAAGGTCACAAGTATCATAACTTGACCATCAACAAGGGCATAAGCCACACTTAGCAACACATGGAGTAAACAACCACAACTAGCATATGTCTATTTCTGGACTGGAAACTATAGCTTCATGTTTGGATCATAACTAGAGTTATACAAATCCAATAGCCATGCAACAAGACATTTAGGAAAGCTTATGAAATTCTCTACATTTCATCTATAACCATCACAGCATAATTCACAAGTTAAGTGGGTCGAAATTATATATTTACAGAAACTGGTCTAAACAAGACAGAGAGCAATCAATTCTGTAACCCAACTTTAAACAGCTGTAACTCTTAAGCTACTTGACCAAATGACACCAAATTTTAACAGAAGCTAGATACATGAATTGTCTACAACTTTTGTATAAACAAGTTTCACAACAAAGTACATTATCATGAAGAACTTTGCTAAGTTCCCAGATCTGTCCATAAACCACATCGGCAAGAAAATAATTATTAACTTAAGTTGCAAACACATAATTGGGCAAAACCAACTTTACCAACATTTCACACATGACTAAAGAACACCAGAAAACATGGTGCTCACCTCTAAATAATTTTTCTTAAAGCATTTCTTAATTTATTTAGACATCAAGGTGTGTTTATGAACATATACCAAAAATGCACAGTAAATTCTACAAAAATTACGGTAGCTCATATATCCTCTCAATAGTATATTGTACAAATTTAATACCATTTGCATAAGTATATCTGCCTCTATGAAAAAGACAATTTGCTATTGCAAGAAATCATGTGAGAGCGAGATAAACCAATAACTCACTCATACTTCATCCAATACTCATGAAATTTTTACCACACATCAACTATCACATGAGTAGAATGATACAAAAATTTCACTTCATTTAGAGCCCTAGATCTGCAGTTATGGAAAATAACAAATTCAACTAGCATTACAACCTTACTGCACAAATCTATTTTTGCAGCTAAAACTTTAAACTAAAACATGTCATATTATAGATCTAATGCATATATAATTTCATAAGGATTCCAAAATGTCCTCATTTACTATTTTACGATTTTTTTACTAATTACTACGAATTTTCAAAGTGGATCATTCAAATCTGCCTAAATCAAAGAAAAATGGATCTAAATCTTGCATCGAGGACCCTGCGGAAAACATAAATCAACGTCAGCGAACAGGTCCTTCAGGCACTATTAAAATGAGTCTATGGTCTCGCAGAAAGATCCTTCCCTTTCTTCAAATTTGCGTGCAAAGTCCTTCGTCTTCTATATACCACGGGACTGCAGCAGAGCCAGCTCGGCCAGCGGGGAAGCGGCCGGCGGCGACAAGGAGAGGCCGCGCTGGGGCTTGGCCGCGTCCAGCCGTTGCTGCGCCTGACCTTGGCTGGCCAAGCAGTAGGCAGCAGCATAACAACTGAGCAGCTTAAGGACGGCACTGCCGGCAGCGGCAGCTTCGGCGATGGCAACCACACGGTGGATCTCGGCTCCGCCTAGGGCTTGGGGAGGCGGTCGCTCTTGGCTTGCCCAGCAGAGGAGCGGAGCAGCGAGACATGGTGGCGCTGGAGCTTCACTCGTCGGCCATGGTGGATGAGAGAGCAAGAGGGAGCGACGGGCGAGAGGGAGAATGAGAGAGCGTTGGCTCGGTCTTCCCCTTCTAAACGCGGTGCTCGGCTTAGGCGAGGTGGCGCACAGGTGAGGCGCGAGGAGGCCACGCGGCAAGGCTCGCAGGACGCGCGGCAACAGAAGGAGGCGCTCGGCTCTACATGGTCACCACGGTGCTGTTCCTGTTCCAAACTCTGAATGACAGATCAAAACCACCTCAAAAATACAAGCTGAAACTCAATCTTCGCCCCTTATTAACTCCGAATACTTTTAGTTTTGGCACAAACGGTAGTAACAAATGTTGTAGAGCTATGCGAGATATCCAATATTTCTTAAAGGATCTTGGTCAAATTTGAGCTGGTAAGCAAACTACAAGGCATCGAATATGGTCACAAGAAACTGGAAAACTGATCTTCAGTTTTATAGACTTAGGCAAAATTTCGAGCTCCCAAAACAGGCATGGATTCCAACTTGAGGGCTCGGTTTGACTTGCTTACAAGTTGATCTAGCTTTTGGTTCAAAAACAAATTTTGTTCTACTCCACTTAAACTTCAACTTTTCTTTAAGATGCAACTCCATGCAAGTACTGTAAGTGTTTGGTCAACATAGGTCAAAGTAGCATCGCAGTAAAGCTTAAATCTAAGTTTTAGACCGATTGATGCATTTTCTTGATCTCTGCTCAACACGAACCCTTCATGACTTTTGTTGTAGAGTTCAATTAGAGTCACTTGGACAAGGTAGCAAGGTTTGGTTGATGACCTATAATTCCATTCACTTAATAAAGCAATCCAAGAAAGATTTTTAACTTATCATTTCAGGTGACTTCTTGATTCCAAACTTCATGAAACTTTTCCAATCATTCATGTGGGTGGAAATTGATGTGAGACACATGAAATAAGCACCTTCAACATTACTTAGGTAAATATCCGAAAAAGGGCCAATATGCAAGCAAAGGTGTGTTGCCCGAGTTTAAGTTGGAGCTCACTCTTGTAGATTTGATCTTGACACCTTCATCACCACTTAACATGCCATGTTTGAGTTCAAACCCATTGCTTAACTGGTGACAAACACCTGGGGTGTAACATAAATTGAATTGCTCAAATGTAAATGCTCAAAGTAAAGAGAGGGAAAGGAACGCGTCGATGTTTTTCCGAGGTATCGGAGAGTCGCCACTCCCCACTAGTCCTCGTTGGAGCACCCGCGCAAGGGTGTAGCTCCCCCTTGATCCGTGCAAGGATCAAGTGCTCTCTACGGGTTGATTCTTTGACACTCTATCATGGTAAATCGCCCACAATCGCTCACACCATGACTAGGGTCATCCACAAGCTCCGCCGGATGATCACCAAGTTTCCAATCACCACCAAGCCGTCTAGGTGATAGCGATCACCAAGAGTAACAAGCACAAACTCTCACTTGACTAAGACAAGCCCAATGAGAAAGGTGGATGCACACTTGCTACTCCATATGCACTAATGAGGTCCTTAATCTTGGATTAACAAATCTCAATCACCACACTAGGCTCTTGCTCTCTCTTGCACTCCAAAGGTGTTTCTTAGCTAAACAAATGGGCAAGAGACCTAAGTTGGACAAGTGGGGGAAGTATTTATACTACCCACTTCAAAACATACCCGTTGGGGGTCCAACTCAGCACATTTCAGGGTGACCGGATGCTCAGGTCAAAGTGACCGGACACGTCCGGTCAGTAGCCAACGGCTACATGATGCTAGCACAGTCATCAGAGACCGAACTCTGACCAGCGTCCGATCACCACTCATCTAACGCGTCCGGTCAGCAATTTCCTTCTTTGGATGCTTACTGTTGTTGACCGGACGCAGCCTCTAGTGTGTCAGGTCACATAGTCCGGTCCTTCGTGAATACTGTTCGCTCTATAGTTGTACACACCTATGCGTCCAATCCTGACTAGGAGCCAGCGTCCGGTCGATGAGCAAGCCCTAGCTACGTGAGCTAACGCTAACCGGACGCAACACTTGTGCGTCCGGTCCAGCTTCCGGTCATCATCCAAGTCTCCATTCACCTCAAATTCTACCAACTTTGTCCTAAACTACTCTAAGTGTCTCTCCAATGTTAAACAACACTTAGAACTAGTCTGTCCTTAACCTTGTCGTCCATCCTTTGAAAACTGAAACAATTTCCATCGAGAGGGGCATGAAAACCATAATAGCCCAATCGATCACCATTACCATGACCTAACTCAAGTTGCCTCTACAAAACACACATTAGTCACAGTAATCTTGTGTCATCATTAATCACCGAAACCAAACTAGGGGCCTAGATGCTTTCACCAGCGATCAATATAAACCCTCGGTCTGCTATGAGGAGACAGAACAGATCGGTGATGGGCCACCTGCCCTGGGCTCAAGGGCTGACCACTGTCGGCTCCTTCCGACCTCAAAGTCATGAAGCTTGATGAAGACTCAGTGGCAGAGCCCGACCCTCTAATTGATTTGAGGACACATTATCTCGATTACCTCCTCCGCAAGGTGCTCCCGACTGGCAAAATGGAGGCTTGATAGCTCGCATGCAGTGCCAAGTCCTTCATCATTATTGAGGGGAAACTCTACAAGAGAAGCCATACTAAGATCCTATAGCGCTGCATCCCTATCGAACAAGCAAACCTACTGCTGAGAGATATCCACAGCAGGGTCTATGGACATCATGCCACACCTAGGGCCCTGGTCGGGAACACGTTCCAACAAGACTTCTACTGGCCAACCGCGGTAGCTGACGCCTAGCAGACCGTGCGCACCTACGAAGGATGTCAGTACTATGCTCGTTAAACCCACCTACTGGCCCAAGCGCTCCAGACGATCCGCATCATGTGGCCGTTCATGGTCTGGGGGCTTGATCTGGTCGGACCCCTCAAAAGGGTGCCCAGGGGCTACACGCATTTGCTTGTCGCCATGGACAAGTTCACCAAGTGGATAGAGGCTCGGTTGATTTCCGTGATCAAATCCGAGCAGGCCGTGCAATTCTTCCTCGACATCACCCATGGCTTTGGAGTCCTAAACTCCATCATCATGGACAATGGCATGCAGTTCATCGGGAAAAAAATCCTCCAATTTTGTGATGACTGCCACATCCGCGTCGACTGGGCCGCCGTGGCGCACCCCGGCACAAACAGGCAGGTCGAGCGCGCGAACGACATGGTCCTGCAAGGCCTCAAGCCTAGAATCTTCAACCGACTGAACAAATTTGGCGGACGATGGGCTGTGGAGCTTCCTGCTGTACTCTAGAGCTTGAGGACGACCCCCAGTCGGGCGACTGGCTACATGCCTTTCTTCATGGTCTACGGTTCTGAAGCAGTCCTCCCAACCGACCTCGACTACGGAGCGCTGAGGGTCAGGGCGTACAACGAGTAGGGAGCCAAGATGTCGCTCGAGGACACCATGGATCAGCTTTATGAAGCACGCGATGTTGCCCTCCTCCGCTCGGCCAAGTCCCAGTAAGCGTTACACCGATACCACAGCCGTTGTGTGTGGGGCCGGGCCTTCAACATCAAGGACCTGGTGCTTCGCCTCATCCAGAGCAACAAGAACCGCCACAAGCTCTCTCCACCGTGGGAGGGACCATACATCGTCGCAGAGGTGCTCCGGCCGGGCACCTACAAGCTCAAGTCCATCGATGGCAAAGTCTTCACCAACGCCTGGAACATCGAGCATCTATGTCGCTTTTACCCCTAGTCTATGCGCGTACTTATGAAAATTAAGAATGATATTTCTGAAACACAAAACACTTTCTCTTATCGGTTTCGCTATCGTTTCCTCGATCTTTAGTGACACCCGACCCCAGCAACGGCAAGGGGTCAGGCCTCACTCAGGGGCTGATAAGAATATATCTACTAAGAAACATTCTTTGTGCCTGACCCCCCCTTACGTTAAGATCTAGAAGCAAGAGTTGCGGAAACAAATGCTGAGTAAAACTGGTCGGACCGCAAGAAACCTACGCCCCAACGGCTATAGTGTTTATGGTAACCAGCGTGATTAGAGGTTTTTTGCCAGCACCTCAAGCTTTACAACCTTAACATCAGAAGGGGTCGGATTGCATCAACCTTTTTATACATAAAAAAAGAGAAGGGACAAAAGTCTGTTCGTCCAAAAAAAATTAAAAACTTGTCCATTTATTACAAGTTCAACGCCCAGCTCATCCAACTAACTAACCCCTCAGGGGGACGACTTCGTCCTCGATCTTTACAGCTAGATCCTACGCTAGGGGGCCACCATCTCCTCAATCTCCTCTAGCTCGACCTCGGTATAGCTAGGCGCGAAGCCTTGACTCATCGTTGGTAGATCGATGTTCTCATAATGACAATGAGCGATCGCAAATGACCAATGAACGTAGAAATGAAGCATGTGCCTCACAATCTCGCACGCTCGATCCATAATTCGGATGGCACAAACCATGAGCGAGCTCGTCTCCTGCTCTAGGGCCAGCTCGAGGTCATTGTAGACCAGCTAGACAGCGACACGCAGGGTATCGTGCTCGTCGCTCTCCTTCAGGAGGGAGTCCTTCACTTCACCGAGTTCCCTCTATAGGTCATGGCTCTTCACCACCTCCGCCCCAAGCTTGTCATCAAGGCATGTCCAAGTCACACACCAACCGCATCAAAAGGCCAACCGCGGATTCCAGGAATAAGGACAACAAGGGAAACCGAAGGCTCACCTTGCACGTTCGCCTGGAGCTTGCACACCTCTTCGTGCTGCCGGATCACCTCAGCCTCTAGGCTCTAGGTCTCTTCCTGGCACCGACGGACCTCCGTGGTGAGCTTGGTGGTCACGCCCTAGGCCTCAACCTTTAGGTCCCTCTCCTCCTCAAGCTTGCTCATGAGGAGGTCGATCCGCCATTGGGCATCGGTGCACTCCTGGCGAGCCAAGTCTCGCTCCGTGCGGAGCCCCTCTATGGCCTAGAGCAAATTGTCTCGCTCCTTACATATATGCTCAGACTTCGTGGAATCCGCGCTTGTCCTCTGGATCAGAGCCGTGAGCTTCTACTCGGCCTCGCAGGCATCCTCGCGAGCATCCTTCTCCCTAACTCGAAGGTTGGCCAGCTCCCGAGCGGTGGGGCCAAGCTCAGCCACCTCCTAACAGGCGGTGGCGAGCTGTGCAGCTAGCCCATCACTCTGCCATGTCTCTTCAGTGAGGCGGTCCCAAACGTCCTTCTCGTGACAAAGGAATTGGGACTTCTCCCAGCTGCGGACCATAAGGGACTGTGGAGAGGACAAGACTTAGAGGCGTGGAAAGGGAAAATGAGAGTTGGAAATACGGTCATATCATACCTGGCCAACCGAGGCGATGACATCATGAAACGAGCTCAGCGCGGTGGTCAGGGCGCGAACCGTGGTCCCAACCTCCGTGTGGACGCTCCCCCATTCCCTCTCCTCCGCGGCGTCGTCAAGGATAAAAAGCGTCGCCCCTAGGTCCTGCTGGTCTACCCATCAGATCTGGGATCCTCCCCACACGTGCGGGTCACCGCCCACCAGGACCAGACACCGGGATGGCTTCGCGCCGATCACAAGCGACGCTGACCCCTCTTGCGACAGCAACTCCTCCGGAACGGCCCCTCCGGCGGTAGATGGGGAAGGTCACATGGACGCAGGGGCCTACCCCATCGCCAAATCCGCTAAGGACTCCTCGGGTCCACCCTCTCCTGTCCGCGCCGCCACAAACGTGGCCACCTGCACGAACAACGGCTCCGGTTGTGTTGCCTTCGCCTATGACGTCGTGGCCGCACCCGGGCGCGCCACGTCTGCCATGGATGCCTCGGGTGCGTCCTCCACCATCTGCCCTACCGCAGAGGCGGCCACCCACGTGGATGACGTCTCTGGCTGTGCTGTTTTCGCCTGTGATGTCGTGGCCACCTGCATAGATGATGGCCCCGGCTGCGCCATTTCTACCTGTGATGCCGTGGCCACACCCAGCCGCACCACATTCACCATGGGCACCCCAAACATGCCCTCCCCCATCTGCTCCCCCATGGATGTAGCCACCGACTGCGCCCCTCCAGTTGATGCCACGGCAGCCTCGGCGACACTCCTGCTCGCCTCCGGCGTAATGCCAGCCGGCTCCTGGAACGTCTGCCAGAGGACGAGGCTCTTCTTCGGCGCTATGAAGGACATGACGGTCAGTTTATGGCAAAAATTCGTTAGAACCAAAGGACGAAAAACCTCTTAACTCACCTCGACGCCACTAGACGATGACATTTTGGGGTCGGTCTGCCTGACCCTAGCTGTGCCTCATCGGCACGTTGCTGCTTTGAGCCCTCCCTCTGCTCAGAGGGTATGGTTGAAGTAGGGCTGCTGGTTACCGCCAACTCTGGGGGCACCTCGAAAGACCCGGATGGAGCAGAGCGGTCGGTTCTCGCTGGCTCCGGGGGCGCCGAGGAAGGCCTAGATGGAGCGGAGCGGCTTGATTCCACTAGCTTCAGGGGCGCATCCTCCTCCTCTTGCCCCGGGGCATGCCACGGGAAAGGCCTCGCTTGTAGTAGAGACGGGTCCTTGTCCCCTCCTCCTAGCTCGTCCCATTGGACAAGCGACCCGCAGCCGTCTCCTTCATCTTGTTTTTCTTGTTCCTCCTCCGAGCCTTGCCGCCGCCTTCCTTGGTTTAGCTTTGCCCGCTCCTTCACCCACCGCTTTGCCTTCTTGTCGTCCTTCTCCTTCTTCCTCTTCTCATCTGCGATGCAGTTCGGCACCCTCACGGCCGCGTGCACCGGCAGCGGCGCGATGGAGGCCTGAAAACCCAACCCCGCGGGATGTCTCAGGATTAGGAACACGGCATCGGACTCCTCTGTCGCCTCCTTGATGCGTTGCACGACCTCGCTGTCGCGGAGCGGTCCCTAGGGGAGCACCGTCCCGACGAGCTGTGTGTCGGGCATCATCCCGTACAGTGGGAGGGCACCCGCCATCAGCGGTGCACCCTCCTCGCATGATACGCCCTGATGATACTGGCCCCACGAAGGCTGTGGCTCTTTAGGAACACGATGGCGTTAAGGATATCACGTATCCTCTTCTTTTCCTTCTCTAGAGGTCCCCACGACCACACCTGCAGTGCCTCTTCGATGAGGCGTCTGGTTAAGTCCAGCAAGGGGTTGGCGGCGTTGTTCTTCATGTAGAACCAAAGCACGTGCCATCCCTTATTGGACCTCGACAGCGGATAGGTCATGTACTCGGCGGACCGATGGCCCCGGAGGTGGATACCTGCGCATCCCATCGGCACCGACAGGTCCCCACTTCGCTCCCTTTTCTTGTGCAGAGAGACAGAGAAGAAGTACCTCCACAACTTGAAGTGGGGTTTTATCCCCAGATATCCTTCTCACAACACGATGAAGGCCGCGATATGCTAGATCCCATTGGGATTTAGGTGCTGCAACTTGATCTGGTAGTGGCGCAGCAGTCCCCGGAAGAATGGGTGGGGAGGAATCGTGAGTCTGCACTCATGGAAGGGCACGAAGGACACGACGTAGCCATCGGGCGACGCCGGCACCTCACGACTGGGCACAAGCCACTCCACCACCTCGGTTCTCCCACGGAGAAGACCGCGCTTGATGAGGCCCTCCATGCGCGCGTGGGTGACGTCAAAGCGATACCACGACTACATGGGAAGCAAGGGCGGAGGAATGAGAACTTCACCGGCGACGGAAGAGCGAGAGCAAGAAATCTGAGCGCTTGCGGCGGAGAGGACAAGGCTACGGTTAGGCATATCAAAGACGAAGGGAGAAACCCCAAGTTATAAGGGAAGGTGGAGCGAGAGGTGAACCATCCACGTCGATCGACGCGCCTACCGCGCCTCATCACTTCGCCTCTCCGGGAGTCATGCGCATGCCACCCCCGGCCGCCCCCTCGAAGGGTGCACCGGACGATGGATCGCCCCCTCAATGGGCTGAAAACCGCCACAGGTAAGGAGGGATACACAGCTAAAAACGCTCCCACGGCCCATTAAGGCCTAGGAGTTCGAAGGTTGGCCCATCGATGGGTTCACAACTGCTCCAAGGCACCTTTAGAGTGAGGGGTGGTTAAGGATGGGCCTGCTAGCGGCTAACACCTAGGTGCATGAGTGCCACGAGCATCCCGACCCATGTTCGAGTCTTGGCTGGAGCACGGTCCATTGTTTTTCCTCGAAGAAAGGCAACGAGCCCTTGGGACCGGTCGAACAGACCTGAGAACTATATGGACTAGCCGTCAGAAATCTAGAGTCGGTCACCAGCTAACCCATGCCGGACCCCCGCGAACAGGAAGCCAGGGCCCCACTCGGACTAGCCCATTAACAACTCACTGAGCACCATGATTCATCCATCGAGGAAAACATGGCACGGCTCAGCCCCTCCGTTTTTATCGAAAAAATGCTTGAGGGAGGATGACCACAAGATGAGCTGACCCTACGACCGGACCCCTGCTACGACCGGGGGCTCAGGGGAAGTTGGACTCGCAAGGAGACCGAGTACGCAGTCGCATATCAATGACAGATCAATCGGATCCTAGGGAGGGATCGGAATCAAGAGAGATCTTTTCTGACCCCCTGAATCCCGCAGCTACATGCTCCCGAAGAGTCCGAATGTGACGGAAAGGAATTGCAACCCCTACCAAGACATCCCATGGCCCACAAAGGGAGATCAAGACCCTCAGAATCCTTCTGTCTAAAAAAGCCTTCGAAGGAGTATCCTACTCCTCCGTAGGCTCGGGGTTACTGTCAGGTATCAATATTAGGGATACCTAGAAGAAGGAAGCTGATGGTCATGAACGCTAACTCGCTCGGATGGTTAACGGCGTATTTTGGTCTCGCCTGGCCCCGAAGGTACGGGCTCCGTCCTGCTCGACCCTGAGGGTGCGGGCTCCATGTCTTCCAACCCCGAGGGCGCGAGCTCCGTCACGCTTGACCCCGAGGACGCGGGCTCCGTCACGTCTGACCCCGAGGGTGCGGGCTCCGTCTCGCCCGACCCCTCGGGCGCGGACTTCGTCTTGCCAGACCCCTCAGGCGTGGGTTCCGCCATGGTTGACCCTGAGGGTGCGGGCTCCGTCTCGCCCGACCCCTCGGGCGTGGACTTTGCCTCGCCAGACCCCTCGAAAGGGGGATTCCGCCTCGCCCGACAGGGGTTGGTACCGCCTCCAACCACTACGGGTCTAATAGTACGAACCCAGGGTTAAACTTCTGACACTAGAAAGGGAATAGGCGCGTCTTGACGTGACCCACGACCACGACGGGCCATACCTGAGGACTCACGTCACCAACAGTGTCGGGCGTGCCGACGCTATGCTACCTAATCCCCGTGCGACTTCCGCCGGGGATATCTGCTAACCATGCCGCCCGTCGGGACGAAATGGAGCGCCATGACCGGCTGACGACGCCCACGTATAGTGCCAGTGATGAACAGGGTCGCGACATGGAGCCGTCCTAGTCATCATCTACTAGACCGGCGGGACCCGCGTAAAGGAGATGAAGGGCGTCGCGACCCCGGAGGCCTTCTTCCTCCTCACTTTTCTCTCCCTCTCTCTCTCTCTCTCTCTCTCTCGTGTAACCTGCACCTTCCCCTTCAACTATAAAAGAGGAAGCAGGACGCCCCATGAAGGGCACGGCTCAACGTTGAACGGTTTAACGAGTTCGACTAGACTCAACTCTATTCAATCCTTCCATCAAAGACTTGGGACCTTCTCCCTCTCTCGCCCGTTTGTAACCTCTACTAACAAGTGCCGGTAACATGAGCAACCTCAAACTAGACGTAGGGAGATTCCGCCCGAACCAGTATAAACCCTTGTGTCCTCCGAGCACACCATCCGGGACAGACGCACAAACATAAATTTACTAGTCGGCGGTTCGAAACACCGACAAAATGTATGAATTAAGATTTTTCATCATTCATTGGATCATAGAGCATCATGCGTAAATTTCATTAGGTGTGTTTAAAAGTATCTCTGGCAAAAAAACTGTTGCAACCTGGGTTACATTATGTATTTATCTCTATTGCATAACTGGACTGCTACTCTATTTTCTTTTGTTTGTTAGCCAAGTACAACGGAGACTCTTGATTAGACTCATGGGGAACGAGTTTAGCTAATATAATTAACAAAATTGTTGAGACTCATGAATCCACGGTAGAATGTGTAATGGGCTCCCAACCGCCAGCATATTCTTTACTCTGTGCTTTTGGAAGTTTAGGAGTTTGAGTAGAATGGAGACCTATAAGCCCCGAAGGCCATCTTCAGCTATTGATCTTTCTATTGGAAGAGGTGATTTTTTTTAGAGAAAAGGTTTGTGCGGCTTTATTGAACCACCAAAGCATAATTCGATTTACATTCAGCATAGCATATTTGAGGTGTGTGTGCCATTGAAAGAGGGGATATAGAAGGCATTTTGAAAATGGATCATATTGTTGCCTAACATTGTTTCTATCGTATGTATCTGTATCGTCCGACACCCATCCTCTGAGCGCTTCGTGCTGTTTGGCCTAGGGATTTATCGTGTCCATCTTCCTTTGCTCTTGCTTGTGTTGAAGAAATTCGAAACTCCCCTCTAGCGTTTTTATTAATATACTCAAACTGCATCCTCATGTAGGCTGTCTGCATGCTCCTGAAGTGAGAGGATGTTGCCTTGCTTATGAAGTGAGAGGATCAAAAGAGAACAATCTGAAATGGGGAATAGCTGTTTAAGAGAGACATCCAGGGAGGAAGGCATCATTAGCTGTTCAAGGGACGACAGGGGAGACAAGGCAGACACAGAAAGAGCGTGTACAATCATATGTGCCTTTGGTAGAGAGTCATATATAGGAGTATATGTAGCTTTGCTATTGTTACTGTTTTTTTTCCGGCTCATACATCTATCTATTGAAGTACACACATGGATGACTTAGCTTTCGTTTGTTGATCTAGTTTTTTAGTTTTATGACTTATTTTAGTTTTAAGATTTATTTTTTCTAGATGCCGCTATAGCGTTAGCACGGACAATATCCTCGTGCAAGATAGGTTGTGTTTTAGTCTCAGCGCACAGCTTTTGTAGGCGTTTTGATTTTGTTGTTTAGTATTTCTATAAGTATGCCGAAGCATGTAAGCGGGGATAGCTCAGTTGGGAGAGCGTCAGACTGAAGATCTGAAGGTCGCGTGTTCGATCCACGCTCACCGCACTGTAATTTTTTATTTTTAAACCTTTTTCCAGCAGTTAACAGCTTCCTGTGACTTCTTGTTACCTTTTCCTTTTTACAGCAGTTAACAAGCTTCCTTTGACTTTTTTTTCACCAGTAGACAAGCTTATTTTCGTTTTAATTTTTTTTATCATTTTTCAAGCAGTTAAAGCTTCCTTTGACCTTTTTCTTTTTCCAGCAGTTAACAAGCTTCCTTTGATTTTATTTCACCAGTAAACAACTTCTTTTTTTTCACCAGTAAACAAGCTTATCTTTTTTTATTTGTTTCCTTTTTCCGGCGGTTAACAAGTTTCCTTTGACTTTTTTCACTGTAAACAAGCTTTTTTTTATAAAGCTCTGCCACGTTCGGAGTTGTGTTCTTTTCACAGGAATTTTAATTCCTTTGGTTTGACTATCAAACCAGGTCAACAAACAACCCTTTTTTTAATAAGGCTCAAGCACCTTGTGGAATGGTTTTTTTCACAGTAATTCTAAAGTATTGGTCTTCCTGGTTTTGCTGCCATAATGGGGCGTTTAGAGAGAAGTAACGGAGGCTATGGAGGAAACAAGGCCTAGGCACCATTTGGAATTGATTTTTCTAGACACTATAAGTACTGGGTTTCGCATACTTAGGACTTTAAACATTGGCTTCACAAAATTATGCTTATATTCTTGACGCCTAAATTAGTATGACACTATGCCTTATTTTCTTATTTCTAGTTTCTTTTGTAATTTGTTGGCACCTAAACTGACCATATTGGCCATCCCTCATTTAATCATGTATTTGTCGCCCAAACCGTTGTCATCGCCGCCTCCCAGTCGTACCACATACCAATTCGACAAGGTGGCGACCTTCGGCTTGGACTACGCGGCAGAGTCGTTGGCAATCTTCAGGAGGACTAAGCGGCGGCGGCGGTCTTCATGACTGGGATATGCAGCGGCATCGATCTTTGGCACGACTAGGAGGAGAACGACGATGGTCTTCGCCAGACTAGGCGACGTTTCATGTCATGCCGAGGACACGGAGGGCAAGACAAAGTAAAAGAAGGTGGGCGACAATTAGACTCCCAGGTACATGATTAATGAGAAGAGCAAATGGTCATCTTAGGTGCCAAGCAATAAGAAAAAGGATTAAGAAATAATAAATAATAGGTGCCAAGCAATAAGAAAAAGGATTAAGAAATAATAAATAATCTATAATACCATACTAATCAAGGTTAAGCTAATGTTTTTTGTTTGAGGGGGGTAAGCTAATGTTTGGAGTGTAAGGTCCCGTTCGCTGGTCTGAACTTTGGCTGAAACTGGCTGAAAAACACTGTTCCAGCTGAATTGTTGTGAGAGAAAAATACTGTTCCAGCTGAAAAAACAAGCCGAACAAGTCAAATTTAAGACAAGCGAACGGGGCCTAAATATGGGGAGCGTAACGTTTGGAGTCTAAAAAACCAATTTTGTTGGCATAGAGCTCTCTCTATTCGAGTGAAAAGTTTTTGTTTCCTCCGCAAAACACGGGGCTAAAGTTTAGGACGTGCCACATCGGACGTTCGGATGCTAACTAGGAGGACTAAACATGAGCTAATTATAATACTAATTGTACAGGAGTAGACTAATTAGCGAGACAAATCTATTAAGCCTAATTAATCCATAAATAGCACATGTTATTGTAGCACCACATTGTAAAATCATGGGCTAATTAGACTTAATAGACTTAAGTTTATGTCCTATTCGCTTGGCTGATAAGCCATGGCTGAAAGTACTGTTGGCTGATTTGTTTGGCTGATTTATTGTGAAAGAAAAATACTACTCATTAACTGAAAAAGTACGATTTATAAATCAAGCGAACAGGCGTTAATCTGTGGAACAAACACCCCTGAAACACTTCCATCCTAAACCCGAGGCTTTTGCTGATGGCCGAGGCAAGCAAGCGCACGAGGATAGACGGTGAGAGAGAGAGAGGCCTAGCCATGTAACCGAATCCAGTCATTGGCGTCGGCTCCCAGCCTCCCACTGACCGCGGACGTCCTTCTTGAGGTACCAATCCGACCAACGTGGCTCCAGTCCCCACTGTCCTCCAAATCAACCAGAAGCCGTGTTCTCTAATACCTGTGATTAATGTTTAATGTTGGTGTGTTCAGAAGCACTTACTGTGACTATTTTGCCTCTCAGTAATGTACTATTCCAGCAACTGCTGCGGCTTAAATCCAGCTCAACCAAACACTCGATATGCATTCCAAATGCATTTTCCAACCCTCTGTTTTGGTTTAATACTCCTCTACAAAACAGAGCCTAAAGAGTTGAGCAGTGGCCTGCCCGATAGTGTAGCGCCGCTTCAAATGAAAATGAGCATTGCTGTAATAAAAATCACAGTTGAGTTTTGAGAGATTTATGTTCCTTGCACAGTACCTACTCATCTCTATAAAAGGCTATGTTTAGTTACAGGAAGTTGGAATTTGGGGCTACTGTAGCACGTTCGTTTTTATTTGGCAAATAATGTTCAAACATGGATTAATTAGGCTCAAAACGTTCGTCTCGTAATTTCCTACCAAACTGTGCAATTAGTTTTTTTTTCGTCTACATTTAATGCTCCATGCATAGGCCGTAAACATTCGATGTGACAAGTACTGTAGCACTTTTTTAGAAGTTGAGGTGCAACTAAACAAGGCGAAAGTTTCAAATTTCAGCCAAAAGAACAAACTACTCGACGACAGAAGTTTCTAGACGAATCGTCTTCCACAATCCCATGAGAGGCGCCGCGCAGGTCAGTTCATTCAGTTTTCCCCGAGAAAAAACAGTACCACCCCTACAACACTGGCATACAGTACAAAAGCTCGGACGGGACGCTCCGACAACCCTACGTCATTTACACACAGCTGAGAGAGTCTCTGAGACTGGGCCTATCGCTTCCTACTGCCTCCCATTCCTTCCCATCCCCTTCACTTCCTGCCCCCGCGCTTCCCGCCGCCGCCCTTTGCCCTCTTGGACGGAGGGGGAGACGGGGGCGCGGCCGCGCGTTTCGGTGGCCTGCCGACGTTCCTCCTCCCCGGCGGGGCTTTCTTGGACCCGGACCCACCCGCGGGCTCCTTCTTGCCCTCGCCCTTCCCGGCCTTCTTCTGCTCCGCCTGGGCCGAGAGCTTCAGCGTCTCCAGCAGCGACACGCGCTCCGTCGACGGCGCCGAGCCGCCTTGCTTCATCCGGTTGAGGAAGTTGACAGCGTTGCGCTTCTTGGCGACGCCGGCACCACCGCCGCCTTTCTTGTCAGCAGCAGGCTGCTTCTTGGCCTCCTCGGGCGGCGCGTCGCTGTCCGAGCCGTTGTCCGCCGCAGCCTTCCGGACAGCAGGCCCGCCGCGGGTCTTGTTCGTCCTCGGGCCTCGCGCCGCCCGGTCCTTGGCCGCCGCCTTCCTCTTGCCCACCGCCTCCTTCCGCTCCCTCTCCTCCTTGTCGTCCGTCTCCGCCTTCTCCTCCTTGGCGGTGGCCGCCGCGGCGGCCTTGGCGATGGAGCTCCGCTTCCGGCACACGATGATGGGCGCCGTCTTCTCCAGCAGCGACCCGACGTCGGCCTCGGCCTTGGCCTTCTTGGACGCCCCCGGCGGCCCCGCGGCCGCCTTCCCCGAGGGCCCCGCCGGCTGGTCCTTGGACATGTGCTTGGCGACGAGCGCGCGCGTCCGCGCCGCGGCCGAGTGCTCGGGCGAGCCGCGCGGGAAGAAGACCAGCGCGTTGGCGCACAGCAGGAGCAGGTCGCGGTAGAACTCAGTCGCCGAGGCGTAGCTCCCGGCCCCACCCCCGTCCAGCCTGGACCTCACCGTCTCCAGATCCACGTGGCGCCTGATGGTGCTCCTGTATTTCGCGTCGTCCTGCGAGCAGCATTTTTGGGGCCATCGGTGAGTGGAAAAGCAAATAATAACCAATCGAGTGGCAAAGGAAAAATATCCATCCAAAAACAGCCTACTAAAAATCAAACTGGTATAAAAATAAGTAAATCTAAATAAAACAAAGAATGGGGCACAAATTTTGTGCACAAAAGCAGGTGAAATGCTGTGCAGCACGTCACGTTAGCACGTGGGAGCACGATTTTTTCTCTCTGAAAAGAACTGTGGGGATATTTTAGTCCTTCAGCAGTCAGTATGCACTCGGCGGCAGAACGCAGCTATGGCCGACAAGCCGGGCCCACGCGTCGTTTTTTGAACGCCCACGTGGCGGGGTATGACTGGCCTACGCCCGAGAGGACCACCACCCCACGAACGCGAAACGCGCCTCACGCAGCGCCACCCACTCTCGCGCCTACACTTATCTCCAGGCCGGGCCCACGGATCGGACGGCCGAGGCCAACCTCGCCCCGGGCTGGACGGCGCGCGATCTACACGTCCCCGCGCCTCGCGGGTCACGGCCTCACGGTTGACGACCGCGCGTACGTGTACGCGCCACCATCAGCGCCCTGTTCCGTACTTTTTTAAGCTAACGAATGCTATTTTTCTCCGACGACAAATCAGTAACAGTACTTTTTTTTAAGCTAACGTGGAGGCCATTCCCACCGCCACCCGACCCGACGCCACCTCCGTACGACCGGCGCGGGTCCACTTCCACGTCGTGCGCTCGCCGGCGACGGCGACCAGGCGAGGTGGTCGCTTTTGCGTGTGCAAGCAAAGCGAAGCGAGCCGCGTATAGGCCACCGGGAGAACGCGAGTGTTTCGCGATTTGGGGGGAGTGCGCAGCACTCGCCATGCATAGCGCGAGATACTCGTAAAGCGTACTCCACTGACAGCCGGGTTGGGCGCTTGTGTTTGGACGGTTCCGTAATTTCAAAGATTTTATTTTTAATTACGCGCGGAGAAAAAATGGAGATTAGGGGAGGGGTGAACGGTGATTTTTTCAATTTTTACAGTTTAACCGTGTGTGTTTTTAGAGAAAAAACAACGGGACAGAGGATGATTTGTTTTTTACCTGGCTCTCGAGCCGGCGCTCGAACACGGAGCCCGGCTTGCTGGTCCGCACCGACTCGAGGAACGCGCGCAGCGCCTCGGCCTCCGCCGCGGGGAGGACCGCGGCGGCCGGCGGCGGTGCTGAGGCCTCCTCCGCCTCCGCGTCCTCTCCGGCGGCGATCTCCGGCTCGCGGCGGCGGGACGGGCTGGCCGAGCTCTGCACGTCGCTGCTCTCCTTCTCGGCGTCGTCCGGCGCCGTGCCCTTGGACCCGGCCACCGACTCGCCGGAGGCCTGCTCGCGCTTCACAGCCGACGACTCGCGGGCGGCGTCGTCTCCTGCCCCCTGGTCCTCCCCTCTCACCGCCGCGTCGCCGTTCCCGGCGTCGGCCGTGCCGCCGGCGTCGTCCGCCGGCCGCGGCCACTTCAGATCTGACGAGTTGGACTCCTTGCACGACCGCCCGGACTCGCCGCCGGAGACACGATCCTCCCCGACGCCGGCATCGTCCTCCTCCTCCAGCGATCCCTTCCCCGCCGGCGGCTCCTCCTCCTCGTCGTCGTCGTCCTCCTTCACCGCCGGTGGATTGGCCTCGCCGGAGATGCTCCTCTCCCTCTCCTCCTTGAGCCGTTCCACTTTGGATTGCAACGACCTGGCAAGGCACGCCGGTGGGAAAAAAAAACGAAATCAGCATTTCCGCTAGAAAAAACCGCGGCCGACCGATCAGCATCAGACGGCTGAGCTGAGCGAACCGGGCCGGCCGAAAGCGTTTTAATGTTTTCACGTTAATATTAATATCCTGTCCAGGCTGGGGCGGGTTTTTTTTTTGGCCATTTACCCGATCGAGAGATCGTATCGCTCGACCTCGCGGCGGAGCTCGGCGACGCGCAGCTTGCGGAGCTCCTCGACGCACCCGTCGGCGGAGGCCGCGTCGGGGTCCTCGTCGTCGCCGTCACCGCTTTCGGAGCAGGCGCCGGCGGCGAACCGGCGGTGGAGGAGGCGATAGCGGAGGCGGCACCCGGCGGGCGTGAGGCTGTCGGCCGCGGCGGGAGGGCAGCGGGACAGCATCTCCATGGCCACGGAGTCCCAGCTGGCCGTGCCGTGCTTCCGCACGGCGCACGCCAGGAGGAGCTCCTCCCACGTGCCCCAGATCTCGCCGCCGGCCGCCGCCGAGGTCCCCGGGGACACACCGGGATCGTCCGATCTGGCCGTCATCGTCCTCTCTCCCCTAGCCGTACCAGCTCCACGTCCCGGCGGCGGCGGTGGCGGCTCATAGCGCCGCCTCCATGGATTGGAATGGAATGGAACGAAAGGTGAGCTAGGGTTTGATTGGTCTGGCAGGTTGGGCTAGCCCCGCCCCGTGCCGTCGCCCCCCCACCCCTGCCTGCCAATCTATCTCCCTGCCTGTGTGGTTCGTCTAGGTTTTGGTTCCGGCCCCCTCCCCCACCACCATCTGGTCCCTTTCTCCCTCTCGTTCTCCTTTTCCTCTTTCTTTATTTGGTTTGGTTTGGTCTCGTTTCACGAATGGAGCCGCCGGTGAAGGGCCTCTGCGAAATTTCTGTGCCTCTACCCACGTCTTTGGCGAAATGGGACCAAATTGAATTCTTCCAAATAATTCGTGTGCCCGGGCCTACGTACCACTCGCTATTCCATCGAATTTTCAATTCTCAAAATTCTCCCGGACATCATGGCGCCTGCCGACGTGGCAAATCGTGTGACGCTCTGTTGAACGAAACTCGACCGGCCCAATGATACTCGGTTGCTAATAACCAACCTCAGCCCGTAAAAATGGGCCAACCAGATGCGGTTTTATAATTAAATAGGTTTCCTAAAAAACAAAAATTAAATAGGTACAAATCGTTTTAGTTTTCTTGGGCAGATTTTGAGTGGTATACACCCCGTTCGCCTTGCTGAATTGTGGCTGAAACTGGCTGAAAATATTATTCTGACTGAATTCTTGCGACAGAAAAACACTGTTCCAGCTGAAAAAGTTTCATGACCACAATAATAGTCTGACAAGTTGATTGTTTACGTAACTTTACTTTCAGTGAATAGCTTCATGTGACTCTCTTGCCAAACACACTGTAGACTTTCTTTTAACCATGGTTCTCAAGCTCTACTCCATCTATTCTTTGAACGGAAAAGGAAAGTACTGATGAGCTAATTTTTCAGTTTTAGAATCAGGAATGCTAAACAACGACCGAGTGTTTCACCTGGATTTTACACGCGATTTTGTAGCCAGTGGATCTGAGCGCGGAGGAGGGCGCGGACGGCCGGATCTCTCCCTGCCGCTGCTGCCTTCTTCCTCCCTTGCACTTGCGCCCGCCATCTTCTTCCCCAGCTTCGGCGCGATGGCTAGGGATGCGGCGAGCTCTCCTCCTCTTTCTTCTCCAACTCCGGATGGTATAGACGGGCCTGACTGGGAGGAGGTAGGAAGGGCAGGCGGTGGGGATTTGGCGGTGGTTGCGGCGGCCGGGCCAGGTCAGGGCGGGGGAGGCTCGCCGGAGCTGGACAAGATGGCGGCAGGCGAGCTCGCTGGAGCTGGAAAAGATGGCGGCGATGGGGGGAGAGTTAGAGGGAGGCTGCCCTGGACGCTAGGGTTCGCCGCATCTTTTCTCAAATCTGCTCGTTCTAAGGCCATAATCCTTATCGAGAGAGAGATTGTGGACGACAAAGAGGTCAAGAGGAAAGGGAAGGGGGAGGATATAAAACAGGGGTGAGAGGCAACGCTCCTAGCTGTTTTTTAGTCGCCATCGTGGCAACTCACATTGTTGAGACGAAAGACATGGTGATTTATAGGAGGGTGTGGTAGGTGGGTTTGGATGGTGGAGAGAGGCTGAAGATAGGCAGAGGGAGCGGGGGGGGGGGAGGGGTTAGGAACATGATTAGTTTATTACTCTTCATTAGGGAAATGTGAAAGGGTCACCTCAAGAGAGTAGGAGAAAGGAACTCATATGTGCGGAGATGAGCAAAATAGCTAATTTAGCCCCTTGACTTTGCTTGTCGATTCAATTTTGCCACTCGGTCTTAGATTATTCAATCTAGTCCTCTGTTCTTATCCTTAGGTTCAATTTTGTCCCTAGTCCCATGTGGCAAGGCACGTTGGCATGTCTAGTTCACAGTAAGCAGAGTCATCATTAACTTTTTTTCCCATCACTTATTTTAGGACAAAACTGGCATATCCTCTACCTTTTCGTTTGATCATTAGAGGGTGCGCTAAACAGGGAAGTTGCAGCCTATGAGCGTAGCCGGGCCACTAGGCCACCTTATCAAAAACACCCTCACAATCTCGTCAGCACGACACGCCATGATTTCTTGCTCGTTTTTGCGTCCATAATCGTGATTGTGGGCAGGGGAAGGGGAACTGGATTTGGCCGCCACCAGCTCGCGCGCGGATGATCGAGTTCGTTGTCACGGTCACTGGGCGTCCCGGCCTTGTTTGGCAGCTGCCCTGCCGGTGTGGTATGGATTTGGGAGGCGCTACTGCTGCCTGCTGGCTTGCCGGCGAGGCGAGAGCGAGATTGTGCTGCTGGGTGGGAATGCGATTTCCGCGCTAGCTGCCATTGCCGGGTAAGGCTAAAGAAAGCTGATTGCTGCTCGTTTGATCAGCACAGGATGAGAATGAAACAGCCAGATAACTAAAAGCAAGTCCAACAATTCTCATAACGTCCAACACGTCAGCAACTTCTCTTAGCTGGATGGAAGAGAGAGCTGAGCTTGTGGCTCAATCCGGCGATCAGCTCGACACGTGGATAGAGAGTAAATGAGAAAATATGTTAGAATAGGTGATGAGCTAATAAGTTGTTGTATAATTTAGTCTCTAAAAGGGTCTACAGCTTTCTTAGAGATAAGCACTTGAACTTCCTCTAACTCCACTTCTTCCCGGTTGCGACCATCGTTCACAACACTAATCTAAGCAAGCAACAGGACCAAATCAGCAGCAGCTTCAAACAGTGACGGAAGCTAAAGCAATTTAGAGGAGAGCGCACTTGCCTTGTGGGATGCAGAGACATGTATTTAGGGAAATAAATATATGGTGTAATTATAGCTAAAATCACTGTTTTTTTATTTTTTTAAGGGAGGGTGCATTTGCACCCCTTAGCTATAACACAGCTTCGCCCCTGGCTTCAATTTGCTGCTGGTAGCAATAGATAGATTATTTACAACGCCTAGTGTCCTACAATACATCAGAACATATAGTCACTGTTGGGGCATCAATATTGGTTGTGTGCAAAGCCGGCAGCGACTGCTAATCATTGTCGGGTGGTAAGACGAGGATCTAGAAAATTGGCAAGAAGCAAACCACACTACTACATAATTGATTTTTAGGGGCGGCTCGTAACTCTTTGTATGGGCGGTTTGGCCAGCCGCCCCTACCGAACCGTCTCTACAAATCATGTATTTGTAGAGGCGGTTCTCATGCCGCCCCTATAAATCGATTTGTAGGGGTGGCTGTAGTATCAGCCACCCATACAATCGATTTGTAGGGGCGGCTGGTAATACGAGCCATCCCTACAAATAGATTTGTAGCCAGCCGCCCCTACAATCGATTTGTAGGGGTGGCTGGTAATACAAGCCGCCCCTACAAATAGATTTGTAGGGGCAGATGTAGTACCAGCCGCCCCTACAAATATCTGTTTGTAGGGATGGCTCAATCTAGAACCGCCCCTACAATACGTTTTTCCACAAAAATAATTCAAATTTATAATTCAAAATCGCGTCGCCGAACGCCCCGCGACCAACGTTCTGAACAGCGTTCGCGTTGCCGAACGCCCCGCGACCGCGACTACAAGCACAAGAGTATTATATAAACTACAATTACAAGTTCAATTCACAAGAATATATACAATCCATCATTAAATATACAAATTTCATACACATTGTAATCAACGTCCTAGAGCTAGCCTTTCAGTCTCACGAAGGTGTTGGTATTGAGGATTTCTACCTAAGTCAGACTCTTGGTCATGGTAGGCGTCTCTGACGTGTACAATCTGGTCCAATATGAAGTTGCAAAGGTCGCCGACGAGCTATAAGAGTTGGTCATCCTTGTATGGGTCTCTTTTCATTCCTTTCTCTTCTTTCCACTACAAGAGAACAAGTTTTGGTTTAGTATTTCATACCATGTACGAAGTTTTTATACTACGGGTGAATAGGTTCAAACTTACCTTTAAGGGGTGTCTCCTATAGGCACCGGTGTTACTCATCATAGAACATATATAGTATCCACAATGTACACTCCCAGGCTTCTGCTTGGGGCACTGGTTGTTTTGCACATGAAAATGTTAAGTGATGCTATTGACAGCCATGTAATAGAGTACTGAAGAAGTAAGTTACACTTACCACACATAGTGTTTTTATAGCCAGCTTTTCCTTCCTTGCTGGATCATGCCTTCCATGATGATTAGTGACATAGAACCTAAATGACATGTTCAAATTATTTTAGCAAATACAACTTGTTAGTATTCAAAAGTGAACGTTACAAGTATGTATACAAAACATATAAGCTAATGAGGATTGTCGATATGTATACGTCTTAAGAATTAATATGAAGTCTTTGTATGTCACCGGTCCCTATCTATTGAATCAAAGACCCATGCCATGCTCCTCCCGACATTGACGGCTATATAAATCCAGTGGTTACTGTATGGATTTAATCATAGAACTAGATAAGCTCTTTTGCATTGAATAAAATATATCGAACAAAACTTTAAGTATAAAGTTGAACTTACTCAAAGTTGTATGGTAGCCATATAGTAGAGTGTTGTTGGAGATTTTTAAAAGCCAGGGCAATGTATGTCGTAACCTTAAGGGACTCTTCCCTTAGTTTCGTCGTACGGATGCGCTCTTTCTCCCGAAGAGTCTTTGCAGCAGCTAGCTCTTTGGCATCCAGTGTCCACTGTTTAGGGTAATTAAAATTTGTTTGGGCTATAGCTTGAGGGTCTAGATACCTGGCTTTCACACTTAGCATTTGTTTGACAATGTGCACTTGCATTCTACAAATCACGGCGTGGGTTAGTTACAACAAAATTCAAAGATTATATTCATATCATATCGGGAGGACAAGGACTTACAGGCACCACGTGCGAATTAGATTCATCTCCATTTCTCCCAGGTGAAAGCATGTGTGCATGTCATTGAAGTTAAAGACAATTTTCCCGGCTGGGCTTCCAAATATGCCGGTGGGGAAGCATGCTTATATGAGATTTATGCTCGTTGGGAGAACACGCAAGTAGCAATCATGGAACCTTCTCATTCCAAGTGGTAGGCGCTGGATGTCCTAGTTTGGTAGGAAGAGCTTGCCTCTTTCATATGTTTTTGGGTAATCCTTTGACCATTTGATGGCATCAATATTTGGATACTGCTTTGCAATTTGGTGGAGTTTGCTAGTGACGGCCTCCTCAGAACCCCATGATGGGACTTTTTTAACTTGGTTCTCAGGCTTGAACTGGTCATGGGAAAACCACTTGGACACCGATGAGACGTCTTTGATCGGAACATAAACTAGCCTTATGGTGATTGGATGCTTCTTTCGAAGTTCCCATTCAGGCACGTCCTCATCTTCTTGTGCATCATCTTCTTCAGGAGGCACTCGTTGTTCATGTATCGACTATGCTTGTTGAGAAGACTGTGGTATCTCATGATGCACTTGCTCGGTACGAGCTGGAGAAGGTTGTGGCATCTCATTAGGCACATGCTCACTAGGAGGTGGGGAAGAATGTGGCATCTCAGGAATGTGGTGGTCATGAGACGGTGAAAATATCTCCCCGACCTCAACAACTCGCTCCAAATTTGGGAGAGATGGAGGCGGCGAAGAAGTAGTCAATATAATGTCCCGTTTGTGCTAGAGGATAAACTGCCCTATAACGTCTCCGAGTAACACCAGCCCCTCAGGAGTTGCGTAGTCTATCCTCCACTGCATGAACTCGGGCTTTACTGTGTGCACCTCGACCCTAGTGTAGTCCGACGGTATCTTATTATTATGGTGCAAGCCACCGGGAGGATGTGCCACACCCGTTGCCACCTCCATCACAGTGTTCTGCCGGCCACTGAGAAACACCAAGGTGCAACTAGTTGGTTCCCGTATGCGATCGACGGGGGTTGTGGCTGCAGTGGAACCTTGGCTGCTAGGAACTTTCAGAGGGCTGCCAACTAATGCCAGTTCTTCCGGCGGCATCACTAATATCCGTGGCTCCATAGACAGTCCTTGCTCCTCCAGCGCCTTCGCAACTAGAGCCTTCACTTGGAGCTCAAGACTAGTCTTCCGGTCTCTGCCATGTTTCTTGTACATGTGCTTGTCCTCTTCAAATCCTTGCTTCCATGTCATCCTTTTCCCTAGCCCCCTGGTGCGGCCTGTGTGCTCCTTGTTTCCCAGGCCAAGGCTAAGCTCGTCCCTCTCTCTAGAAGGATTGAATGAGCCCTTCTCCTTGTCTTCAGCATATTTCAGTATCCTTGATACTGCCTCTTGGGTCTCTGGCTTATCAAACTTAAGATTACCGCCGGATGATTCTGTACTCCTCGCATATATCCAATTCCTTGAGCGTACCTTCAAATTCGTCACAGCGATATTCCCAGCAGCTGCAGCCTCTTTGTCCATCTTGCTAAACTACTCTTCCTTGGCATAGTAGCCACCGGGGCCTAGATGATGGTGGTGTTTGTTCCTCTTCGCCAGCTCGGTGTTACGGGCACTGAGCCCCAATGCCTCCGGTGAAGTCTTTTAAGCCACGAGCTCCTCCCATTGACTAGAAGTTATTTTGCCGAACTCGTTGAAGGGAGTTAACCCCTTTTGGATATACTTTATGTTGAGCTCCGACATCCAACATCGGAATGACTCTCCCATCATCCTGAAAGTATTTTTTTACCAATCCGTGCTTACCCTCTGGAAATCTAAAATTGAGCTTCAGCTGCCTATCCCATAGTGCATTCTTTATGTTCTCTGGTACCTCTTTCTAGTTAGGGATTGCTGGGTTCAATTTATCTCTTACTAGGGCCCCGATCGTATTACAGAATCGTCCTTTTAATTCCTTCGGCTCAAGGATCTCCCCTGCTAGCCCGACCTCCGTTATCACATAGCATGCCTATAAAAAAGGTCTATAAATCAAAGTAGTCCTATAAAACAATAATATATCAAAAAAATGAGTAGTAGCAGTAGTAGAGGCCTCAGAAACATGTCAATCATCATTTGATCATGAACTTGAAGCATCAAGGCATCATAACAGAGAAGAGAGGAGAAGGTAATGTAGGGGCGACTGCTAATGATGCCAAGTTCCTCACAAGTTCTTGATCATCAGCTCATATTCCATATAATGTATGGACTTGGACAATTTCATCATCGGCAAAACAAAGGAGAGGAGAGGAGAGGGGAGATTTGGCAAAAAAAAGCAACAGCTGCTTAACAAACATAGAGAGGAAAAGGTGTAAAAACAAGCAGCTGCTGCTTCCCAAACATAGAGGATAGGAAATGTGGCAAAAATAGAGGAGAGGGGAGATTTGGCAAAAAAAACAGGTGCTGCTTCCCAAAAAAAGCAACAGCTGCCATACTGACTTTGCTCGATCACACACGAACATCATATGCTTAATATCTTTCGAACCTGATAGGCAGATCGGACAATCAGAAGTAGTAGACAGTAGTAGTAGGGAAGTAGTAGAATTAGTTGACAGAAGTACAAGTAGTTGATAGAAGACAGAAATAGAAGTAGTAAACAGTAGTAGTAGGGAAGTAGTAGAAGTAGCAAAAAAAGCAACAGCTGCTTAGGAGAGGAGAGGAGTAGAGTGGAGTAGAGGAGAGTAGTAGTAGAAGAGGAGTGGTAGAGTAGTAGGAGAAGAGCAGGAGGACAGTATAGTAGTAGAGTAATAGTAGGAGTAGCAAGTAGTAGTAATAGGAGTTGTAGGAGACCAACCAGCAGCCACTAGTAGTAAGAGTTGATAGAAGACAGAAGATAATAAGTAGCAATAGTAGTAAGTAGAGAGAGGAGTAGTAGGAGTAGCAAGTAGTAGTAGGAGCAGCTGGCCAGCAGCCACCAAATACTAGGAGCAGACAACAAGTACAGAGAAGATTAGTAGCCACCAGCCACATACTTAGAGAGAATAGTAGTAGAGAGTAGAGACTATGGAGTAGTAGAGCAGTAGTAGGGCAGCAAGTTGCCGTTGCACACAAATATCAAACAGCAGCAGCTGCAACCACTGGGGAAGAAAGGCATCCGAGCACAGCCACAAACACTAACACTAGGTACTCGTATGCATTCAAATAACCAGATAAAAATAGAATCAGAACTACTTAATTATTTGTTTCTTTTTCTGATCACAGAGCAGAGCCTTGTTATTAGAAATGTAAAGCTCGATGAAAGTAAGACAGTGCAACTAGGTGAAAGGGGTGTCTGACACTTGCCAAACTCAACCTTGAACATCATGAAATTAGAAAACGGGTTGCCTAGAGAGAAGAAGAATCCCCAAGCAAATGAGATCAGTAGCAGGGGCAGAACCAGGACTAGAAGGTACTGGCTGCTAATTAAGGTACATCACTTTGCTAATGAGATCAGCAAACAGGAATACAGATGTCTAGAAACAATAAATCAATAATGATGACGATTGTTCAAATAAGTGCAGCATACAAATTGCTCGGGTTCAAACATATCTTGTTCATACCGTTACCCAACTATAGATAAGTAGATAGGCTATCATATTTATTTTCCAAATGATTAAATAGCATAGAAGGTTGTCAGATTAACATTCTATATACCTGTTAAGTGTGCAGACATCACAACAGTAGGTTATATAGCCAAACTGAAAAATGTGCATGCCATAGGTCTATTCTTATGTCACAAGGCTAACTAAACGTTCAAACTTATATAGCAGACCAGTGCTTTCAATTTCTCTACTCATATTTTACTATAACACATGACATGTTATTTTTGCTGTTTAGATGATAACTACTGCAAATTGTCAATTTGGCCTGAAATCATTCACATTGCCAGTTCTCAATGAGGTAGGTAACTAAAAAATCAAATGGACATTTATGCGTTTTGTCAGTTCCCAATGAGGTAGCTAAAATCAAATGGACATTCATGCTAACAAGCTACAGCATGCTAACAAGCTGAAAATGGCTTAATACTCGGCAACTTATTGCTTCGGGAAAATCATGGGAGGTCAATTACTTCCCAATATGCAGACCCAGCCATAGTTTCATGCAATCACTGTACATAAAACCTTAACCCAAAGAATTGAACACAAAAAAATTTAGAACCAATGGTCAACCAAATTTTTCCATGACGGCCTAGAAAAGAAGAAAAACAAGAGCGACAAATATATTATTGCAAGTTCCCTAAAAGTAAAATAGAGTGGCTAAACAAACTAGAAACAAGGGCAGCAAACAGTTTATTCCATATTGGCGCCCACTCGAGTACTCGACCAATTAGGATTACATGTTGTATGGATAGTGTTGAGGTCATGTCCTGTGCTTCCTAGATAAACATCTTGGAAGTAGCCGTCCATTATGATGTGAACCGACACGTGTATACCATATCAAACCAAACCACAGTTGTGTAGAGCGAAAAGGTATAACGGTTTTCATGATGCGTGCCATCCTTTTTTTTCAAAGTTTGAGCAAGCCATGATTCCAAATGACAGGGTGAATACTTGAACAGTGACTCCAACTTATAACAAAGGAAATACATACAGCTTGAGTTAACCAAACAACACAACAGAACATGGAAAACATAAAAAAAGGTTTATGTTTTCACTGCCCATAATAGAAATTGAAAATATTGCCTAATTATACTTTGCTTCCATCCAAAGTCTAGTCTACATTGTAGGCCTAATTAGCTTAACAGCAGTAGCATGGATGCACACAAGAGTAAACCCAGGATGTGTGCACCCGATGATTTTTGCGAAAACTCGATGCTAGTAGGAATCATGTATATACTACTTGTAACTGGGTCAGATCCAAGTTCAAATTGCTTAGGGTTTGGGGTGCTCGGCTCCGCAAAGGAAGGAAGGGGAGAGAAGGGAGCGGGCATACCTGGTGGGCGATCGTCGCCGGTGAAGAGGTGGCGAAGTGGGGCGGGGTTCGCCTAGCTATTGGAGGGGGCACGCGGGTGCGGAGATGGGGCACGCGGGTGCGCCGCCGGCCGCCGGTGGAGGTGCGCGGAGGCCGCCCGCCGTTGGAAACCCTAGGGAGGGGAGCAAAGCACGGGTGCGGGAGGGGGGCGCTGTGGTGTGGGAGGTTGCACTGTGGTGCGAAGATGGGCGTGGGTGGGTGGGCCAGCCGGCAGGTGCTGGCCTGGCACCTCAAGGTCGAAACTAGCGCCACGCCACGATTCGAAAACCCTAGGGCGGGAGGAGAAGGCGTGCAGGTGTGGGGGGGGCACAGGTGGGTGGGGGGAGGGGCAAGGGTGCGGAGATGGGGCGCAGGTGTGTGGGAAGGGGCGGGGGCGCGTGGGACAGTGCGGGAGGAGGCGCGGGGACAGTCCGGAGGGCTGCTGACGGCGTCGGAGGAAGAAGAGAGCGCCCAACAGGCAACACCCGTGCGCCCTTGAATTTATAGTCGGGATGATTTGTAGGGGCGGTTCCTGATCCAGCCGCCCCTACAAATGTTCCTGATCCAACCGCCCCTACAAATATTTTTTATTTTTTTTAAATTATTAATTGTGTATTTTTTATATCATAAAAACACAAAGTAATATAAAAACAATTGTGTATATGCACAAATATAATATTTTGTATTATTCTATATATGAAGAAATATATATATATAAACAATTGTAGTCAAAACAATATAGAAAACAAAAAAAAACAAAAATTAAAAATTTGAATTTTAAAACTTCAACTATAATTTTATGACATTAAATGAAATAAAATGAAAATGTTGTAAACATAAAAGTTGTATAGCTCATCAACATGTACAACTTTTATTTTGGTCATCTTGTCATGTGACTTTGTTTGAACGATTTAAATTTTGAAATTCAAATAATTTCAACTTGAAACAATATTTTGAAAGAGTAAATGATTTCAGATGAAAAACTCATGAGTACCAAAGTTGTAGAACTCATCAATATGTACAACTTTTATTTTGATAATATTTTTATTTGACCAAATTTGAACAGTTGAAATTTTAAATTTCAATAAATGGCAACTTCAAACAAGATTTTGAAACATTAAATGATTTCAACAATAAAAGTCGTGAACATAAAAGTTGTTGAACTCATCACTATCTACAACTTTTATTTTGGTCACTTCTTCATGTGACAAAGTATTAGTAAAATTGTTCATAAATTCACATTATCACATATAACTCATAGTTTTCTGAACTATACGAGAAACATGTTGATTTGTGAATAATGTGTAATATCACTTTGTCAGATGAAGAAATGATCAAAATAAAAGTTGTAGATCTTGATGAGTTATACAACTTTGGTATTCATCACTTTTTTAGCTAAAATCATTTAATGGTTGAAAATCTCGTTCGAACTTGTCATTTTTTTAAATTTGAAAATTTGAAGTGCTCAAACTTTGTCAAATGAAAAGAATGACCAAATCAACACACTAACTTGATAGGGTAAGATTTTAGAAAATTTTAGGAAAAAATCATCACATTTGGAGTTAGTATGAGGGAGAAAGACTAGTTACAAATTTTACCCAGAGATTAAAAAGTAAAAGCACAACTGTTCATGATGATAGAGTGGATGTTCAAATAGAGTCATCTGGATGTTGCAAAGGGTAGTCTCACACACATGCATAAATATAGTCTCACACACATACAAAAATATATAGTCTTACACACGTACATAAATATATAGTCTCACACGCATGCATAAATGAAGTCTTACAAACACACACTTACACAAACACTCCACGTTCAACAACTAGCTAGCCCGCTGTAACGACTTTCCCTTTGACACCTTTTCGTTCCCATGGCAATATGTCTTTGGGGAGGTTCTTTTACACAACACTGATCTTCTTAGGAAAGTCTATGAATAGCAGCATCTCATCGTAGTTATTGTAAGCTTCAACATCGTCCACGCCATCAACTCCAATAATGTGCTGTTTCCCGGAGGCAACCACGTGCTTTGTCTTCTTCTTCGGGGGGAGGTTACTTTGTGGGTCAGACATATAGAAAACTTGTGCGACACGTGAAGCGAGCACCCAAGGGTCATCTTGGTAGCCTAGATTCTCGAGGTCCAGGACTCTCAATCCGATCTCGTTCAGTTGGTGTTGTTTGATCCAACGACATCGAAACAGGGCCACCGTTATATCCCTTCCATAGTTAAGTTCCCATATCTCTTCAATGATGCCAAAGTATTGGATCTTTTGCCCCAATCCATCAAGAGTCTCTATTCGAATGCCGCTATTTTGGTTCACATATTTACTATCCTTTGCGTGGGTATAGTACGTATACCCATTGATGTCATAAGCATTCCAAGCTGTCACTTGTCTCGATGGCCCCTCCGCCAACCTACTGATGGTAATAGAGTCTATGGTTTCTCCAGGTGGTATGTTTTGGTCCTTCAACCATGTAGTTAGTCGTTGCTTGTGTTGTTTCATGACCCAATCATCCGAACGGTCATTTCTCTCTGCCATAATGATAGCCAAGTGTTCATCAATGTACGGTTGCATCAGTTGTGTACTCTGTAAGACACTATAATGCGCCCGACTCACCTCTTTGTAATCATGGTCGATGAACACTTTTCTACCACTGGTGCCCTTCCCAGCCAGCCTACCCTTGTGACGAGAATCGGGTTTACCAATCCCTTTTTGTACTTTTAGGTACTCTTGACAGCACTCGACGCCTCTTCAGTACTGTAACCCTCTATCATGGAGCCCTCTGGGTATGCTCGATTATGCACATATCGACTTAGAACCGACATGAACCGCTCGTAGGACCACATTTTATGCAAGTAGCAAGGGCCCAGCGCCTGTATCTGATGAACCATGTGAATCATGAGATGTGGCATTATATCAAAAAAGCAGGAGGTAAACACATCTCCAGTTGGTTTTGTGTCTCCACCACAAATTCATGTAGGTCACTCAGCTCTTGTTTGCCAATCGTCTTCTGTGAGATCTTCGAAAAGAAGTAGCACATGCTGGTGATGGCCATTTTCAAGAACTTTGGCTTTATAGCCTTAATTGCAATAGGTAGAAACACTATCAGCATCACATGGCAATCGTGAGCCTTGCGGTGTGTTATTGACAAGTCCTTCATCGACACTAGCTTCTCCACATTTGTTGAAAACCCAGTTAGGACTTTGATCCCCCTTAGGAAAGTGCATATAGCTCTCTTCTCGTCTGGTGTTAGGTTAAAGCATGCCGCGGGCAGAGTGTATTTCCATTAGCCTCAGGTACCGGGTGAAGTTGTGGCATCATGTTTAGCTGCACCATGTCTTTCCATGCTTTCATACAATCCTTTGACTTGCCTATGTCCATCAAGGTAGCAATGAGACTCTCAAAGACATGCTTCTACACGTGCATAGCATCAATGGCATGGGGGACCTCCAAGTCTGGCCAATAAGGCAGATACTGAAAGAAGATCGATTGTTTCTTGAAAGGTACGCCTTCGACAGGAGGTGTGCTTCTATCTCTGTTCGTCCCAACCGGATTCTTCTTTCCATAGATGACGCGTATGTTTTTCACCATTCTGTACATGTGTTCTCCGTTATGACGTCTCTCCGGAGGGGGTTCAATCTCCGGGGCGTTGTCATAAAATCTAAAGAACAATTTGCTGTGGTACTTGTGACTTGTCTTTAAGAAGCGTCGGTTCCTTAGGTAAACTATCTTCTTGGATGCATCCAGGTACACCCATGTAGTACCATCCAAGCAAACCAAGCATCCCGTCTTTCCTTTGATCTGTCCAGACAAAGCAAACAGTGCGAGGTAATCATTGGTAGTAACAAATATTATTGCTCTACATATGAAGTCCTCCTTTTGGAACGCATCGTACATCTGCTCCCCATGCCTCCATAGTGAAGCGACCCCGATTTCCGCGATGGGAAATCCACAGTGTCGAAGTATAATAAGACCGTTGTAGATCATATTACCCAAATTCTAGTCGAATATCACATCCATACAACGATAATATCAGAGTACAATTAGTGCAGAATTACATAAATTATTACATCGCCGCATTGGCGGAATCAAAAGTAGCATTCATCCAGAACAGCTTGAAGATAAGATCGTCAAACTCGAGCGTAGGAACGAACCCCTCAACCGTCAAACTCCTCGGAGCTATACTCTTCAGCAGAACCTGTGTGCCAAAATTTATCAGTACGATTTGTACTGGCCACTCCCAACCCTATGAGCATTGCTTTGTGGAAATTGGATGCAAGTTGGATGTATTAATCAAAAGGAACCTATAAGGCTGGGGTTTCCTATGTATTAGCATATCAAGTATTTATTAACAGTTGGTCAAGTTTTAACACCATTCACACACCCCATTCCACCCCATTCCCATTCCAGAGCCAGGTTTCGATCCTAGGATCGATATACCACCATCTCCACACCATCTCCATACCACACCCATACCATCGCTCAGTCGACAGGCCAACTCTCTCTCGGCACTGTCTCAAGGCCCGTAGCCCCTGGCTACGTCCGAACACTCACTCCCAGGGGGAGAAAAGAAGGACTCATCTCACTATCTAGTTTAAGCGAAACCCAGAAAAGGTACATAGCCGACAAGTCGGCATATGTATCGATTGATCAACCATACACTCTGCAGAGGTTTTACATAACCACAAGATCCACCTTCCTCGCTGACCGTCGTCAACTGGGCTGATTCCGGACGCTTGCTAGCCTAGGATAATGCCACTCTACCATTCAGCCCTGGTACACCCCAAGTCCGGTCTGGGGTGGCTGAAACTATGAGTCATGAACCGGGTCCACAAGGTCTCCATGAAGTCTCGGAAGGGTGTGGGGGAAATCCTCCGCACCCCGTACCTCCCTCACACTGTCCGCTATCAACCTAGCAGTAGTGGCAATATCCTACCAAGTAGTCCAGCCGTCCCGCACCATATAGGGCGAATGGTATGTAAGGCTTACTGGTGAATCTAAGTACTAGTAAGTCCTTAGGGATGACCAAGCCAGAATGTCTTCATCAGGGTTTCCATTTACCGTGCCACCACAGCACCTCCACCCTAGGCTCCTCCCATCATAGGTTCACACCCAAGGCCACCTCATATACCATTTACCCACCACAGGTATCCATTCCAGGGGTGCCCAGGTAGCACCCCACGGCAAGACTTGCCCTAGGCTCGTCGTATACTCCAACTTGGTCGACACAACCCTCACCCTCCACGCACCCAAGTCACACACGCAGCACTCTCCCCAATCACCAGTTTCCACCACGCATCAATGTAGTGCAAGCGTAGTAGAAGTAATAAGCAATGAAATATAATAGCAAGTGTGTGACTAGCCTAACAGTACGGTGAGCAGGGGTAAGGTTGCGTCAAGGTAAAGGCCATCAAGAAAGCATTCTACCATGCAAGTCCTATCATAGTGTGATTACAACAATAAAGTAAAGCACTAGCATTTCTATTTTAGCCATGCGTAATAGGTGCTACGAGGTTGGGTGGGATGTGGCACCTTCAGTGTAGTCGTCTCCGTACTCCTCACGATACTCACGATCCTCGTCCGTCCGGTTCTCCTCCGAGTCTACAAACGATCGCATTATAGTCGCGTTAGCGACATCTATAGAATGGCATAAAGAAGCAATGAAAATTCAAAAGAGCCAAATGCACTCAAACATGGGTTCATTGCGTAGAGCTTGATTTTAGATGAATTTTGGTCCTGGTTTCGTATTTTTCTGAGGTCATATGAATTAGTTATGAATTTCCAAAGATTAAATCCATTTCTAAAAATGAAAAAGGCTGAATTAATCCTAGGCTGACACGTGTCACGCTATGACTGGTCCACGTGGCATGCTGACGTTAGCATGACATCAGCACGACATCATCGTCTCGGTTCCAAGCTGACAGGTGGGGTCCAGCTGACGTCAGCATGACATCATCAACGTCGTCAGTTTCGATAGGTGGGTCCAGGGGCTCTTGGATCACTGACATGTGGGTCCAGTCAAGGTCAACGTGATGAGTACAGGCCCGATCTTCCGAGAGGTAGCCGGTAAGTTCGATTTGTGGAGATCTCGACGTTGGCGATCTGGCTTCAAATCAGACACGATTCGAACCCTACAACCGTTACACCACCGCTCCATTGGTTATCAACCAAGCACAACTTGATTGACCTCGCCAAGAAGGCTTTTCCTGCAAGCGAATCGAAGAGCACAAGCAAGAAGGTAAAACACGCAATCTGAAATTGCAAATATGAATGACGCGAATATCAATAGAGGGTTCAAGAACTCGGTTCCAAAGGACTAATCGACACAGTGGAGGAGATCAAGAACGGGGGCCCTGGATCACTGTAAAAGGATTTGTCACCACAGTTACAATGAACGATTCAGTTTCTCGATGAAAAACTAAACTCTAAACAAAACCCAATTGTGTAGCAGCGGTGGCGGCTGTGTTTATAGTCTAAGACTCGACCTAGGGTTGGGGACGGCCAGGGGTTGGGCGCCCACAACTTGGGCTTAAGGCCCGACACGATACATGGCCAAGTTGGCCCAAATAGGTGACGCAGCACCTTGCCGTGGTCACACAGAATGATCCACAGACCTTCTGGAGCTGGGACCAGATCCAAAACGACGGCGTCATCGTCCCCTTTCCAACGCATCCAAGAACGGCCCGTTTCGACGTCATATGAGGAAGTTATGATGAAAAAAAGTGACGACGTGTCTCGCTGAATCCGAGGGTGACGTGGCACCTGAGTTGGGGAACAATTGCAACTTGGGGAAGACCATGGCGTCGGTGTGTCCAAAGTGTGGCGATGTCCTCATCATCCTCCCTTCTCGAATTGGAGTCATCCTCGACTCCATCTTGGCGATGTCCTCATCATCCCCTCCTTGTAGAATTGGAGTCGTCCTCGACTCCATCCCATCATCAGCGAACTCCTGCAAAAGATTAGTGACAGCAGGCAATGCACCAGACATAAAAGGTTGACAAAACATAGTATAACATGGTGCATTAGGATTATCACATAACTCAGCAGTAGCAGGAGTTGTAGCAAGAAAAGCACCTCCTTTTAACTTAATCCCATTATTTTTAGCAATGTCTGTTGGAGGTTTATTTTTGATCTCATTAGCATGTTTAATAATATCCGTAGGAGACAAAGGCAGCAATGTAATTTTTTTGTCCTTATGTATGATAGTGTATGTATTAGTTCTACCATGGTGTAAAGCATCATTATCAAATTCCCTTGGTCGACCTAACAAAATGGAACAAGCTTGCATAGGGACAACATCAAAATCAGCGATATCATGATAAGAGCACGTGAAAAAGCTAATGCGTTGATTTAGTTACCTTAGTCTTACCACTATTATTGAACCATTGAAGTTTATATGGATACTGAATGTTGTCGTGTGGTCAAGCCAAGCTTGTCAACCAAATCTGAACTCACCAAGTTGTTGCAACTCCGCCATCAATGATAGTGAGAACACGACAACCCCGCACAATGAGATACATGTGGAACAAATTGTGGCGTTGGATCTTCATCTCTTCTTCATGTCCCACACGTGTACTCAACACACGCTGCACGAGAAGGCTAGGGTAGTCCATGGCAGCAGCCACTTGGAGTCAATGGTGATGGCCTCCTTGTCTTGATCGCCTCGGTGGGATGCGCATCAATGTTAGCAGCAAGGGCTAAATCATCTTCAACATCACTAGCACTTACATATCCATCCTCGGTAGCAATGAAAGCACGACGGTGGGGCAATCCTTCATGACATGTCCCATGCCTTTGCATCGGTGGCAAATGATTTTAGAGTGGACGAGGAGGAGCTAGTAGAAGCACTGGAGTGGCACCTTTCTTCATTGTGGAAAGCGCACATTAGACAATTTACTTACCCCGGAAGAAAATGGAGGTGTAGATGGTCGTGGTGCAACAGAAGCTTGGTAATCTCCGACTCGGAACACATCGCTGAAAATTCCTCCCATTGTTAGACCCGAAGGTTGGTGTTGTTTGCGTCCCCTGTACTTCTCGTTCGCCTTAATAGCAAGATGATACAATTGGGAAAAATTGCGTCATTCTTTGTAATCAAGTATGTTACGTATATCATGGTTTAAACCACCAAAAAATCTAGCACTAGCATCATTATCATCTTCGTTTATACCACAACGTGCTAAACCAATAAGCAATTCTTGATAGTATGCTTCTACTCCTTTATCACCTTGTTTTAAAGTTTGTAGTTTCAAACGTAAATCACGTTGGTAATAAGGAAGAACAAAACGAGATTTCATACGTTGCTTTTAAAACATTCCAAGTTTGAGGCACAAATGAGATTATTGGCATTGCAAAGATCACTCCACCGAACAAAGCAAAATTAGTAAACTCACAAGTAGCAAGTCTAACTCTATGCTTAAGAGGAACATTATGAGAATCAAATTTTGTTGAACACAAGCTCCCAATCTAAATATGCCTCTGGATCAACATTACCAAAGAAAAGGAGGTAGACTAAATTTAATTTTAGCAAAAGGATCATTATTACCATGATTATTACCTTCCATACCATGACGATTGAAGTTGAGAGGCGACGGCACCACCGCCGTCGATAATCGCATCTTCATCACCAAAAGCATCTGTATCTTCATCATCAAGACGATAAGGTGGAGGGCGTTGCTCGTTATTCAATGCGGGTGACCAGATTGTTCACGCTTGCGTCGGCTCGGTCATAAGATTACGTTGTTCGACCATGAACATTGTAAGCTCGCCCTTGACACGCACTCATTGAAGTCCGTCGAGTTCTGCCATGGTTAGAAGATAGAAAAGACAACACCAAAGTATTATCCCTATCAACTAAAAGGAAACAAGTGGTGGTGGTGGTGATGGTGGTGAAAGTGGAATGCAAAATCACAAGCGGCTTACCACCGTCTTGCTCAGTATTCTTACCAACGCCAAACAGGAGCAAAACCAAAATGGCGAAGCAATCTGTTGTGGGGCGTGGGTAATGATTGCAAGATGAACTGTCTTGATGTAAGAATATGTGGAGCTATGGGTAGGCACACAATATGACAAAGCAAGGATTAGCAATTAACGAATCTGATTAATGATTGTTCAATCCGGATCCAAAGTACAAATCACAGTCTTTGGCTAGGACATGTCGAGACGTAAGCGCAACAAGGTGAAAACAAAGGACGATCGAAAGAACTCAAGGAACAAGCAAATAGCCCGGATTTCTCCTTTTTCCCAAATTTTTCCCAGATTTTTCCAAAAGGCACAAACTTTTTTTATTTTTTCACTAATTTTTATACTTTTCTCTGAACAAGGATCACAAAAGATACAACCACAAAAATCGGCACCTACAAGCTGAGCTGGGATGTGGTCTCTGAGAAATTCAACACGTTCTCTGAAAAGCGTGCAAAAACTTTGACAATTTTTTTTTCTTTATTTTCCTGAATTTTTTGGCAATTTTGACGAAACCAAACAGGGCGAAGCCAAGTTTGGGTCGGGTCCAAATGGTGTCAAGAAAGCTGCTGAAAAAATTTCAGATTTTTCCGATAAACAAGCTTAAAAGTTATGCCTGCTTTTACCGAAGGTATCTCAAGGTATGTTTTTCGGGAGGCACAACACGGCGGCGGCAAGTTAGGGCAAAGCGCCCTAAACTCTAACACCGATCACAACAATAGGTATTCACTTTGATGATGTAAGGAGGGCTGCGATGCTGCGAGCAAAATAAGAGCGGCTGGCAACCTATCTAGGGCTTTTGCTTGGTGAGAAGTTACACACAAGGCTAAGCGGGGCAAGTCGAGTAGTGTGGTGGCTTCGACTTGTTGTGTGGGAACGGTGGATGGGATAGCGGAAAACAAAATCACAAAGAACAGGCGATTGAACTACGACCACGAACACAATCCTAAACCAAAGCAACAAGACTCGACCACGGACACAAACTCAACAACATGAATCGAAACGAAATTGCAAAGGCACAAAGGGCGATAGGACAGCGGAAATTGAAATATTTTTGGGCTTTTTGTGGACTCTAGGTAATGAACAAATATGAATCTAAGGCAAACGAGATTATACCTCGCGGTAAACCTGAAATATCGATACCAATTGATGAGTATGAGCTCGATCTTCCGAGAGGTAGCCAGTAAGTTCGATTTGTGGAGATCTCGACGTTGGCGATCCGGCTTCAAATCGCATACACGATTCGAACCCCGCAACTGTTACACCACCGCTCCGTTGGTTATCAACCAAGCACAATTTGATTGACCTCGCCAAGAAGGCTTTTTCCGCAAGCTTAATCGAAGAGCACAAGCAAGAAGGTAAAACACGCAATCTGAAATTGCAAATATGAATGACGCGAATATCAATAGAGGGTTCAAGAACTCGGTTCCAAAGGACTAATCGACACAGTGGAGGAGATCAAGAACGGGGGCCCTGGATCACTCAGAAAAGGATTTGTCACCACGATTACAATGAACGATTCGGTTTCTCGATGGAAAACTAAACTCTAAACAAAACCCAATTATGTAGCAGCGGTGGCGGCTGTGTTTATAGTCTAAGACTCGACCTAGGGTTGGGGACGGCCAGGGGTTGGGCGCCCACAACTTGGCCTTAAGGCCCGACACGATACATGGCCAAGTTGGCCCAAATAGGTGACGCAGCACCTTGCCGTGGTCACACAGAATGATCCACGGACCTTCTGGAGCTGGGACTAGATCCAAAACGACGGCGTCGTCGTCCCCTTTCCAACGCATCCAAGAACGGCCCGTTTCGACGTCGTATGAGGAAGTTATGACCGAAACAGTGACGACGTGTCTGCTGAATCCGAGGGTGACGTGGCAGCTGAGTTGGGAACGAATTGCAACTTGGGGAAGACCATGGCGTCGGTGTGTCCAGCGTGGCGATGTCCTCATCACAACGTCTGTCAATGGTGAGTTAATGGTCAACGGTCTACGGTCAACGGTCAGGGTCACTGACATGTGGGGCCAGGGCTGCTGACGTCAGCAGCTGATGTCAGCGTGACGTCAGCATGACGTCACCTCGGCCATGCTGCTACTGACAGGTGGGTCCCGCGTGACGTCATAGCATGACGTCAGCATCTGACGTGTGGGCCCAGTGTGTCTGTGCTACTGCCATGTGGGGCCAGGTCAATGGTCATCGTTGACCGGTCAACGGCCTACATGGGCCGGGTCCAAACTAGGCCTGGACAGGGCTGGATTTGGGCTGGTCTGGGCTGGGCTGACCCGGACACATGGCGTGTTGTGGCGCTGCCACGTGGCGCAGTTGGGCTCTTACTGGGTTTCGTTTCCTGGCTGTGGACGTGAGCGCGGCTCACGGTGGACCCAAGTTCACGGTCCATGGACCTAAGGCAAGGTCCATGGTGGACCAAGTCCATCGTCCTTCCCTCTCGGCTCGGCTCATGTGCACCGGGTGCAGGGCTGCGCTGCTCAACTCGCCCCCTTCTCCTCTGTTTCTTCCACGGCGTGCTCCCGCCGGCGACGTGCTCACCGGTGAGCTCCCGCAACGGCTCAGGCGTCCAATTGGGGTGGGGAAAAGTCTCCTCGTGCCATGGTGATTGCAACGGTGGGGTCAGGGCGATGGATAGGGTTCCTAGGTCGCTGGCCACGGCAAACGGCGGCTCGAGCACAACCGACGTGCGGGGGTGGCGTGGGTGCAGCGGCATAGGCCGGGTTTGTGGTGTTCGTGAGCGTCATAATGCTCCAGCGGGCATGTTGGGCAGGTCGAGGGGTCCTCTAGGGCCTCTGGTAGCTTTGGCCACGGCGGGGGCTTGCTTCGGCCATGGCGGAGGTCTGGTGGTGGTCTGGTGCACGTGGCCAAGTCACCATGGCCGGCTATCGACGACTCGGTCTACGCGGCTGTTCTCCAGACATCATGGCGGTGCTGCGACTATGTCCTAGTCTGGCGAGGTGGCCGGGCGCGCAAGTGGTGGTGCACGGTACGACGACGGCATCATGAGCGCGGTGTGCACGCGCGGGTGCACCACGAGGCTCCGGTAGGGCGGTCATGGCATGGTCACGGGTGTGCGCGTGGGTGCGTGTGTTCCTAGAGGCCGGAGACGGCCCTAGCCTACGCGCTCCTAGTGTGGAGCGCCATGGCCGACATGGTAAGGTCCGGCGGCGAGCAGGGAGAGACCGGGAGGCTCACCGTAGGTGTTGTGGGAGATAGGATGGCGGTGCAGTGGCGGGTTGCGGCTGTGTAGCTTCGGAAGCAGTGTCGTGCCGTCCCCCGACCGTGATGAGGACGACGGCGTCGCCCTCGGCTCCGGTGACTTCGGCAAGCTCTTCCCCCTCGCAGCGGCTTCGGCGTCCCCCCCCCCCTTCTTCCTCTTCTCCCTCTTCTCTCTTGGCTCAGGTGTGCTGTGGACGGCCACAAGGTGGCGGCGGGGCACAGGAGAGCGCTCGGGCATTTGAGGCCAGGGTTTTATAACCGAGCTCCATGCTCCCAAGGCGGGCGGTGATCGAGCGGTGGAGAGGCGTGCGATGCATCAGACGGCTTGCGTGAGGTTGCATGAGCACGGCGCAAGGGAGACAGGGCCATGCCCCGGGCGTGACCCCTGGTCCGCCCTGCCACCGCTGTCGGGGCTCGATCGCGCGGGCGGTTGGGCGTGGGCGTGGAGAAGACGACGCTGCGGACGGGGGTGGCTGACATGCGGGGCCAAGTGGCAGCGGCAGCAAGGAGAAAGCGGAGAGGCGCGCGGGCGTGGGCGACGTGCGGCTGACGCGTGGGGTCCGGCGGCAGTGACGGCAAGCGAGCGGAGGACTCACGGGCGTGGCGACATGTGCTGGGCCGCAAGCTGGGCCACGCGCGCGCTGGGTGAAGGCGGGCGCGGTTGGCAGGCTAGTTGGCGCGGTGGGGCTGGATGGGCTGTGAAGCCGAGCGGGCCTGGGCCACAGCGAGGCTTCCTTCTTCTTTTCTTTTTCCTTTTTTCTATTTTTTTTCATTTCTTCTCCTTTTGTTTGAATTCAACATTGATGTAACCTATTTATTGGAGTTTAGGGAATTTTGTTTAGCTATTTTGTATAACAAAAATAGATGTGCTTTTGTTATACAAAAATAGGGTTAGTTTTCTCCTTAAGCATTTATTCTTTTGATTCGATTAATAATTACTTTATGGTTTATTACTTTAATGGAGTTGTTAAGCATAACATAAAGCAAATGGAAATCCAAATCACAATTTGAATTAACAATGTATGCAATACTTTATTTGTTAGAATTTAATTAAACACAGTTAACTAATGACATGCCATGCTTATGTGTTGACTTGGGTTGGGGTTAGACCTAATGCATCTCTTAGGTTGGGTTTCTATACATGACACTCATCATCACATGGAAGTTTTGAGAAAAATTTTGTAGTTGGTATTTTTGGTGTGTGGATTTTTGGGTTGTTACACATAGCCTCTCCATTTCTTGCATCAAAGGCTCGAGGAACATATCTATATCAATGCCTGGTTGTTTAGGGCCAGAAATAAGAAGAGTGAGGAGAAGGTACTTTCTCTTCTGACACAACCATGTTGGGATGTTGTACATGGTCAAGATCACTAGCCATGTGCTGTGGTCACTCATCCTCTCATTGAAGGGATTCATTCCATCGCTGCTCAAGCCAAACCGTACATTCCTTGGGTCATCGCTGAATTCTTTGTGATTCTCATCAAACCTTTGCCACTGTCTACAATCAGCCGGGTGTGCAATCTTATCATCATCCACCTTGCGCTCATCATCCCACCATGTCATGCATGTGGCTTCTTTAGGGTTTAGGAAGATACGTCTCAAGCGGTCGGTCACTGGCAGGTACCACATTACCAAGGCCAGAATTCTTCTCTGCTTTGCATCGTTGTCTAATGGAGTGTCCTCTAGGGGCTGAGATTCCTGTACCACCTTTTTGTACCCTTCTTATTCCTCTTTTTCCCCATGGAGGCTTCATCCCCACCGTAAAGGTCATTGTTCTTGTATCGGCTGGCCCCACACCGGGGACATTTATCCAGTGACTTGAACGTTTCGCCATGAAAAAGTATACAATGGTTGGGGCATGCATGGATTTTTTTTAACCCCCATTGTCAATGGACTTATGACCTTCTTCGCTTGGTATGTGTTGGCGGGAACTGAGTTTGGTTGTGGCAGCACCCATGACAGTAGATGCAATAGATCATTGAAACTACAGTCTGACCAGCCGTACTTAGCCTTCAGGATGATCAGCTCAAGCACAAAACGTAGCAATGTCCAATGTGTCGGACAGCCCTTTTCAACACCATACACAGTATCATTCGATGATTTTGTCACCCTTTCCAAATTTTCTAGACCTTTCGGGCTATTTAGTAAAATCTCTGGTCCAAGGGCTCGAATCATGTCCTCCAAATCATCTTCATCCCCGACACGTGCTCCACCATCATTATTGGCACCACCTTCGTCGTTACCATCCCAACCACCAGCATCACCACCTTGTTCATTGCCAAAGTCGAAATCCATTCATGCATCAAGCTCTGCTGAATATTGGGACAGAGATTCTTTGGTTTCGTCGTCGTATTCCTCCTCATCCTCGTCGTTAACAATAACCGTTTCACCATGATGAATCCACACTGTGTAGTCCTCAACAAATCCTCGCATAATCAAATATGATCTGATGATAGTCACATCTGTCCATGTCATACGATTCTTGCAATCTTTACAAGGGCAAATAATTGTATCCTTATTCTCTTTCAATGTCGTTGCATGCTTCTTTGCGGCTTCAATAAATTTATCGACCTCTTCACGGAAACCTGCCTTGAACCTTAACGAACCATACATCCAAGAGTTCCTGTACTCCATCTTTTACAACAACAACAAAACAAACATTAAAGGACTACTTATTCAGATATATATAAAAATGAATCAAATTAATAATTACTTAAGAATAATTGTATATACTTCAGATATATATGAGTATAAATCTACTATAATTACATGAAGCATACAAACACACTATGGTAGAGAAAAATTAATTAATGGTCCATTTATCCATAAATAATTAAAATACATATTTATTGATTACAATAAACAATTTCAAAGACAACAATTAGCAACAATTATACTTTACCCAATATCTTTCATACAAACCCTAGTCCAATTTTATCAAACATAAATTTACAAAAACGAAATTAATAAAAAAACCAAACCCTAGATCTAGATCTACATGCACATGAAACATATATAAAACTAACTAATTGTTCACTAAAATCAAGAAACATGGACCAAATAAGGGTATGATCTTGTTCCCCTCCCTAATTTACCCTAGTACATTTAAAACTTGGGTCTAATTTGCTTCATAAGTAGCTCAAGCACCATAGAAGAGAGAGAGAAACAAAACTCTAATTACTCACTAACTAACCATTAAAACTTTTAAAAAAGTGTGGAATAGCATTTTCTTACCTTCTACAACCTCTCCACCAAACGATTTGAGATCAAAACCTTCCCCCCTTAGTAGAGCAATTTTTAGGAGGTGCCCAAGGCCTCCTCACCTTTCTTTCACGGATTGGAGTGAGTGACCCGAGGAGGAAGAAGGTGCTGTAGCTGTTTTATATGTGGGTCATTTGTAGGGGCGGCTCAAGCCGCCCCTACAAATCAGAGCTATATATACGGGGCCATTTGTAGGGGCGGCTCAATCACCAGCCGCCCCTACAAATAGCAACTCCAGGGGCGGCTGGTGACTGAGCCGCCCCTACAAATCAGACCCCATTTGTAGGGGCGGCTCGTATCACCAGCCGCCCCTGCTGTTCCATTTGTAGAGGCGGCTGGTGTCTGGGCACCCAAGCACGCCACTGTAGGGGTGGCTCCATCACCAGCCGCCCCTACAAAAAATTCAAACCGTTGCTAAAAATCATTTTTTATGTAGTGCCACCCAGTTGTGATGACACCTATCACTACCGGGTAAGACCACCACTCGGTAGTGATATATCATAGTTGGTTCAAGCTACGAGTCGTCAGTGATAGCTAAGATTAACTGTCGACTCGTGCTACAACCCGATAATAATATATCTGTGGTGGATCAAGCCACTATTCAGCAGTGACATTTTGCATACACTACCGGTTTTCGTTCTTGTCCATCAGTATTCTTTCCGGCCGTAATGTTGATCCGACCTACCACTATTGGTTCTGGTTATAAAAGTGGCATCCTGACGCCTCCACGACCAACGATGAGGTCCCCCTACCGCCCGATTTAGTATGCAAGATACCTCATCATAATGTTTCTACCACTTATAGTATCCACATATATGGTCTCTTTTATGGGAGAGTCCTCCACATACACATTTCATTGTGCGTAGTCAAGATGATGCACACGGGAGGTACTAGAAGAATGTTTACGAAGATGGAGAGCCACGCTGAAGGTTGGGTGTTGTTAGAAATATAATGCTACTTGGCGCCCCCATTTGGTTGCTATACTGTGTTGAGCCAGAGGCACAGAGTTGCTCACCACGGCTCCAATGGTTGTTGGTCTGTGTTGAGATAGCGGAAGCCAATTGCTCATCATAGGGTCCAAAACTCTTATGCACCCCGATTGGGTCTCTCCACCCCCTCATGCATGCTCTTGCTTCTTCGATACCTTACTCGGGTGCTAGAAGAATGTTTTGTGAGGTGGTTGTATTGTAATGTGTTTGTACACTTGATTGTAACATTGACCTAGTTGGCAAAATATCGTACGCTTGTAGTCTTTGTACTATGTTTGTAGACTTCAAATAATTTCCTGTTTTCTATAGTTTAAATTAATTTTTGTGTGTCTAGCATCACTGCCGGTTTACAAATTACACGAGAGTGTTTCATAATTTTTAGAATTATTTTGAATAATTTTAGCTACAAACATGAACGGATGCACAATATGTAACATAATATTTAGAGCCTTGGTACAATGTAAACAATCTCAAATAGCACTAAACAAACTAGACCTACAATGTACTTTAAGAGGATAAGGATTTTGCCTCCAATTCCAACTAAAAGAGAGAAATTCTTCGCCAGTTGTTCATCCATAGACTTCTTCTAATTCACGTCTTAATGCATATCAGGTGCACTCTCATCAGCCTCCTCAGCCAATTTTTTAGCGGCTAAACTAGTATCATCCCACTGAAAATTAAGAACACTAAATCATGAACTTCGAATCAAAATCGTCACAAAAAATGTCTAGAAATTATTAAAAACATGGCCAACAAGACCTAACCTTGCGATCCAAAAACTTGTAGAAGATGCGACTATAGTTGGGACCTTCCTTCTTCACCCTGACAATAAAATAGTGTGTTGCTTACATTTGTTGCACGTAATGAGAGGGAGCTCCGACCTCAGTCTACGAACTTCATGCGAGGCCGTGGACCTAGACGGGGACGCCATCTATATGGCCAGGACACCTTCCTTTTTGGCAAAACTAGTTGCAACAACAGAGACAAGGATGTGATATTGGGGATGACTGAGCCAGGCACTGGTCAAACCAAGTACACATTAGACAAATAAAGGCTTGAACCATATATCACTGCCGGGTCAAAATATCACCCGATAGTGATCTAAGCGCATCACTGCCGGTTGAGTTACTCACCTCGCAGTGATATTACTGCCGAGTCAAGTTTTGAACCGATAGTGATATTGGCACAACATTGTCGGGTTAAGACAAGAACCAGCAGTGATGTTCTTTTCCTATATATTGGAAATTTTGTTCCCTATCCTTTGGTCTGTCTCCCTAGAACCAATTCATCTTCGTCACACAGCCATCTGCATCTGCACTAACTGCAGGAGCCCTAAGACCGCCATCAGCGACCCCGACCCCAACACTGTTGGCCATTAGCCGCGCGCTCCCTCATCCCCATACCTGTGTGGTTGCTTGAGAGAGGCAAGGAGGTAAAAGAGACTTCGACTTTTGTGGTCACTTCGACAATGAAGATGTAGATACTCCTTAGTGGGGATGCCGAACCTCGGAATAAATCATTGTATCCTGCATGCTTGTTGTTGTTGTGATTGCTTGAAATTACTTATTCTTTGTTGTCTCTTTCTCCTCAAGCTTATTCTTAGAGTTTGGCCCCGATCTATCAATTGGAGGTGTTCCAAGGCCAAGGAAGTGGTTCAACATCTTCATCTATCTAGTAAGAAGTGGGGTAAAAAGCAGATTCAAACTTGAAGTTCATTTGACCTCTGATTGCACAAATTTCATAGGCGTCAAAGCTTTTGACCAGGTTACGTCGAAACTTCTGATAGGTACTAATCCATTGTTTATAAGTTTGTGTTTAAGAATTTTTAGATACGCCTATTCACCTCCCTCTAGGCATTGTAGATCCTTTTTAAGTTTGTGGTGGCTATTCCTTCTATCAAAGCATGTGTCGTAGTTGATTATTCGGATCTCTTGAAAACCTCAATCAAATTGTGTATCAATAGTCAACCTCTCCATTGCCTCACATCTTTCATGTACTCCTTATAGTGGAATCCATAATCTCTATCCAATATGTATTTTGTATCCACACAATTTATTTCTGGCTAATCGAAGCCTTTTAAATCCAGAGTTGGCTGATAGAATGTTAAGAATGATTTGTATTTAGTGTTGTACATCCTTTGAATACTCGCTACCTCTAGAAAATGTATAGCTAAAATGACAATATAAACCTTAATTGGTAGTCGCTGAGCTCTTCCTATTACAATTATTTAGTGAGTGCCTTAGATGCCTCTCGAAGAGCTTTGGGGCCATCCTTGTTTCGTTGACATTTACATTTGGACAGAGAAACATATAGTTCTTAGAAATTAGTATCGCTGCGATGTCTCCTAGAATGCAAGGGCACATGTCTCTTTTCTAATTTCAAAAGAGGAATGTTGCCTAACCCTCCACCCTCTTACATAAAGATCTCCGTCTAGGAGCAATATTGTCAGTGATTAGCCATTGTATTCATTGTTTAATAAAATGTGTCATCATCCTTGTGTAGTAAAGATGAGGAGGCTAGATCCATATATATGTGAAACATGATAGCATATGCCATACTTTAAGCAACATCTATGAACTACTTCGATTGCCCATTGAACGCTCTTTGGAGACTCTTCTTTAGATTTGTAGCACATGCCATACTTTAAGCACCATCTATAAAAATTTTGATTGCCCTTTGAATGCTCTTTGGAGACTTTTCTTTAGATTTGTTGGTCTTTGGAGACTCTTCTTTAGATTTGTTGGTCTTTGGAGACTCTTCTTTAGATTTGTTGGTCTATAACCGAACATGAGAGATGTGGAAGTGGAGAGAGAGCAAATGAGTGATGGGCCATAGGTCCTCTCCACCTTCCCCCTCCCCCTCTTTTTATAAGGGATGTGGGATGAGAGTTTTTCATTCTTTCCCCTGGTGTGACTTGTATTTACAAAAAAAATCTCTAGGGGCTACAAATGAGCCCTAAGCATTCTTAAACAAAGCCCCCAGGCTTTGAAATTGGCCCTAAACACTCTACTAGGGTAAGTACCATCTGCCTGACCCCAAACAAGATTCATCCTTAGATTTATCTAAACATATTTTTGCCATGTTGCTCACATCCATCTCTTGGATAATGTTCATAAGTTAGCATATGAAAAAAAGATCCATAACCGATCAATATATCTACAAGATGAATCTATACTCCATATATATATAGGAAAATGCACAAAGATTAAGAGGAACTTTTTTGCCAAAAAAATCATTGGTTCAAATTAAAAGAAATTAAATTAATGGTTTGAGTACTTCTTGGGGGTAAATAAGGTAAGTTATGCCCGTTGAAATAAACTGATTATGGTGATACTATAATGAGGTTAGGGCTCCCAATTAAGGATTAGGGTTTGGGTTGGAGGCCCACCAGAGTCCAGTAGGGCCATGGTGGCAACAACAAGGTGGCCAGGGTGCTACCAGCAATGGTAGCCAATGATAACAAGTGGGAAGGGTCAAAATGGGGGTGACCATGGCGATTAGGCGATGATGGAAAGCTAGTGTTGGATTATGGGTGGCTGCCAAGCCAAGAGGATTACCGAGGAAGAAAAACACATGGTTAGAGATAAAAGGCGCATGTCATACATCGGATTGCTCAGACAGCTTCAAATCTTGTTACACTCTTTTGTATTGTGTTTCCTACAAGAACTTTTCGAAGGAGAAAATACCTAGTGAAAAGAACATATAAAGTTTGCACTTTGATGAAAAAGAAAATTTTCCAATAGAGTCATGGAATCATCATACTGCATGTTTACCTTTTCTGGTTATAACTCCTATTTTTTTATGATGAAGCTTGGTTAGAGCCAATGAGGTTATCAAATCCCGCATGTTGCCTCCTTCGCATTGATTGAAGTTGTGTCCTACATCTACCTTGTCCAATGTTTCAAATATTCTCAATGATGTTGGTAAAATTCATGTGGATGGTGGCTTGGTTCAATTTGTATGGATATATACCAGCATAGGATGGTCTTGAGTGGTTGCTTAATCATTTCATCAGTTTTAGTAGGGATGATCCCATCATGGTGGAGCAGGTGCACATCCATAATTATCTTCAAATATTTCAAATTACTTAGAATACAAGACCTAACATGCCATATGCTACAACAACATAATCTATTATACATTACTAGGATGGAGTGCCAATGTTGTATTACTTTGTTTTTTGATCATTTATAATGGTTGTTGTCTCACTTTGCACTCTTGATTTCCCTAATAAATATAAATACGATAAGATTATTGTGGCTCATATTTTATTATCTTATAGTTCCCATGTAATATTTGGTGTTATAGCTGAAAAAAGAGGCTTATGTGTTATTAATTGATCCAAAAGTAGCAAAATAATTCATTGAGTTGTATAAGCTACTAATATCCTAAGTCTTAGATTGTGAGATAGTTTCACTATGGAAACAAATCAAGTTATGAAATTTAGTATCACATGTTCCAGATAAAATTAGATATAATACTTAGGGCACTTCGCAGCCACTTTTGTACACCACACAAAATCGATTTTCTTTCGGCCAATTCCCTTAGTGCCATTGAAAATTTTACCTCTTCTCTCACTGCCATCAAAAATTTTGAACTTCCCTCACTGTCATCAAAATACTTTACACTTTCCTTATTGGCATTTCCATCAACATCTGTTAAGTTTATTGTTAAGTTGATCTAAAAATAACCATTTTGCCCCTCACCCCTATAGCGGCGGTGGAGTGGCTAGGCCCACGGGCGTCGTTCAGCCTCAACGACACGGGAGGATGAGGCGGAAGGGAGGCTATGGCTTCGGGAGGGAAGGCCAGGCCCAGCGCTATACCCAACGTCGGCACTGACTTCGAGTTACTGCTTGGCAGATGCGCCGCCGCATGCTCCATGCTCCCCATTGATGACCTCTTCTCTAGGGGCAAGCTGGTCCCGCTCCGTATCCCGACGCCCAAGGATGAGATGGGTGCGCTCGGGGTGGTGAAGGTCGAGGTCGAGGTGACTGCGCAGTCGATGCTGCTGCCGAAACAGGAGGAGCCCCTGGTGCCGGCGCAGCAATAGTCGGAGACGCCGTGGGTGGAGGGAGAGGCGGCGGCGGCGGCGAAGGACGCCATGCAGGATCTCCTGTGTCTACGAAAGCAGCAAGTGGCAGCGTCGAAGGCCCGCGGTGGAGCCGAGGCCGCTACGCTGGTTCCTCCGTCGGGCCCGAAGCCACCCGAGCCGGAGCCGTCGCTGAGCTTGCCACTGCTCCATGAGCCCGGCCTTGAGGACACCTCGGCACCGCCGATGCACGCCTTTGAACCGCTAGCGCATGCCTCCGTGCCGCCGGGCCACTGCCGGCTGCCCCAGTCACATTCGTAGTCTGCCTTTAGACATTGAAGGGTGGGCCCATGGTGTCATTGGAAGAGGGCAAGGGAGGTCATTTTGTAGTTGTTGAAAAAATGTAGTTCTTGTGGGTCCCACTAGTTAGCGAAAGAAACTTAAGAGATATTGATAGAAATGATAATGATGGAAGTGTGAATTATTCCGATGGTAGTGAGGGAAGTTCAAAAATTTTGATGGCCGTGAGAGAAGAGGTAAAATTTCGAATAGCAGGGAATTAGCTCATTTTCTTTTGTTCATAGGCATATGACGGCGAATAGCATGAATAATCCCATCACTACAAAAATCATTTTCTTTTCTTTATTCATTTGACACAAGCTTATCTAGTTAAATATTTAGGATTCAAACAATAAATTAATAATGACCTTGGTCATCAACTATAACATACCCCTTTTAAGTACACAAGTAAACCATCGTAGGGGAAGAATCTAGCTCCAGCTATTGTTTACTTATAAATGAAGAACTACTAAGGCCCTGTTCGTTTATCTTATAATCCATTTTTTTCAGCTTGTTTTTTCAGCCGGATCAGTGTTTTTTTCTCACAACAAATCAGCCGGAATAGTGTTTCGGCTTATTTTTTCAGCGAAGCGAATGGGGCCTAAATAATGATGATTTTGTAGGGTTCTCCCATCGCATTAGGGTCTGTTTGGAACAAAGGAATATAAAACAGAGGAAAGGAAGAAAACGCAGGAATGAGATGCAGGTGTTGTGAGAAAATAGAGGAAGAGAAAATAAGTGTCACTATGAGATGTAGAAAATTATAACAATATTTATATCTCTAAATATATTTACTATGAAAATATATTCAACGATTCACCTAATGATACTAGTAATTATATACCATAAATATTATTATTTGCTTATATATATATTTGGTCAAAGCTTTGGAACATTGGAGACCCCGGTGATATTCTGTGCTGGCTTCGCCTTATATAGGATCGCACGTAGCGCAAGTGGCAGGAGCCTGTGGCTTGCTCCGTGCCGACCAGCATTCGAGTCCCAGACTCGGCGCTTGTCCCTCACCTCAGAGATTTATTCTCCGTTAATAATATCAGTTGCCTCTCGCGCAGATGTGCCACAATGGTCAAGTGACATGCCCGCCACGCTCAGAGTCTGAGGATCTTCGAGTATCTTTCAGCTGCGTTCGTTATCTAGATATAATTGTAGGTTTATTCGTATACCGTGTGTAGTGGTATGTGTCTGTATCTAAACAAATTCTACAGCTGTACTTAGGATGAAAGAAAAAAAAATGTAAAAACGAGGTGTTCCGTGTTCGGTAAGCTCTACTATGTTTGTTTGGTGGTGTTGTGTTGATTAATAAGGTACTCCACTAGGTAAATTGGAGCGATTGAAACTAGCCGTGGCTGTTTGGATTTGCAACCTTCCAAGGCAGCCATGGCTCTATGTTTCCCGTTCTACTTGCGGAGGAGTCCATTTCCGCGGTCACCGGCCCTTGTTTGGCAGTTGCCTTGCCGGTGTGGATTTGGGATGCGCTCCTGCTATGGTTGCAGCCAAACCTTGCCCCGCCGTTGCCGGGCAAGGCGAAAGAAAGCTATAAACTATTCGCTTGGTCGTATTTGGTTTATAAGCTATGATTTATCAGCCAACGAATAATATTTTTCTCTCATACCAAATCAGCCAATAGTACTTTCAGTCATGACTTATAAGCCAAACCAGCCTAAACAAACAGAGCGCTAGTTGCTGCTTTGCTTGATCTAGCACAGACAACTCCACTTGTTCCCAGTTGCTACCATCGATCGTTCACAACACTTTCCGTTTGTATTAAGTACGATCTAAGCAAGCAACAGGGAGAGATCACTGCTGACACCAACAGATTACAACACCAGTAGTCAACTAAATTAACAGCGGCAGTAGTCCGCCCTTCACTTGAGCGGTGAGCTGCCGGTGCCGGGGTCGCACGCAACGCAGCCTGGCAGCCAGCAGGTCAATTGCAGCAAGGCTGGCTGCTCACCGCAGGCGGGCCTCCAACGCCTTCTTCAGCTCCTCGCCGACGTCGTCCGGTGAAGCGGCAGGCTCCCTCGCGGTCGCGGCGCCCCGCTGCGGCTTCGTCGAGTGGTAAGGCTGCGGCCGCGGGTGTGGCTGCGTCTGCAGCGCGGTCGCCGCCACCCTGCCCTCACCTCTGCCCGCCGCAGCAGCAGCGGGCCGCGTGGCCCTGCTGTTGCTGCGGACCTCCGCGCGGAGATCCTCCACGGCGCGCCGGAGCAGCATGTTGTCCACGTTCAGTGACTCCAGCTGCTGCCTCACCAGCGAGAACGCCGCGTCGCCGTCCGAGTCCGCGTCCGTGCAGGCCAGGGTGGCTGCAGGTGCTCGGCCGACGGCCTTGGTGCCCGCGCCGGCGCGCGGAGACTGCTCGATGGAGACCTTGCTCATGACCAGCAGCGGCATCTTGCTGACGGGAGCGCGCACGCCCTTGCCGTCGCCATCGTCGGCGAGCAGCTCCGGCGGCACGCGGAGGCCCCAGTTGAACCGGAGGCTGGCCCTACCCCACAGCGGGAGCACGCTCCTGGTCGTGAGCCGCATCCCGGACAGCAGCGCGCCGACCCCGCTCTTGGTCCCCGCCGCCGCGACGTCGGCCGCGAGCCCGCTCCCGGTGAACGTGAACGGCGGCCTATAGTCGAGGAGCTTCACCTCCCGCCCGTGTCCGCCGCCGCCGTCGTCGGAGCCCGGCTCCCCGACCTTCCGCGGCGCTGGCGCCGGGGCGGCGGCGGGGGAGCGCAGCGTGTGGGAGAGGGAGAAGTCGCCGAGCCGCGGCTTGAGGCGGAGGAAGAAGGCGGGCGACGAGGAAGGGTCAGGCGCGAGGAGGTTGAACTCGGCGGCGAGCGCGAAGGGCGCGCGCGCCGGGGAACCCAGCGGGCCCAGCCCCGCGCGCACGGTGAGCGCGAAGGGGAGCGCCGGGTCGTTGGGGCGGTACGAGAGCCGGAGCGCGGGGCCCGACGCGAACGCCGTGGACACGTCGAAGCGGAGCTCCCGCCGGTCCCCGCCCGCCGCGAGCCCCGACTGGAACGGCAGCCCCAGCACGGCGATCGGCACCTTGGCGCGCATCAGCGGCCGCTCCTCGTCGCGGAACTTGATCGACGCCTTCATCGGCAGGGATGGCGGGCGCTGGCGCGGCGCCGGGAAGTGCGGTGGTGTTTGCGACGGAGATCAGGACGCTTCGGGGGCGGCGCCGCCGCCGGTGAGATCAGATGCGGCGCGTGTGCTGCGGCTGCGAGGTGGGCGAGGATCGGCTGGGGGTCTGGGCCTCTGGGGGATTGGGAGTGGGTGGCAGGAGGCTGGTCTGACCGGCTGAGCCGGTGTGTGTTTTCATCGCTTCCGTTTTTGCCCTCGCCCTTTTCCTTGCAATTACATGTTTGCCATCTGCCCTCGGCCTTTGCCGCCATGTTACCACGAGAACGGGAAAGTGGAACGGAAAAAAGTTGGGACATTATTATTTTAACATGAGAACATGGACCATGGACATGTTCCGGTTTCAGGCTGCGCCTTGCCTGGTTTTGGTGAAACCCATGGTCAATGTGGACGACGCAGTACAATACTTTGGTCTTAGCTCTTGGTTGTGGGCCCTCCTCGGAAAGATCTGGGTCCCGTTCGCTTCGCTGAAAAAACAAGCCAAAACACTGTTCCGGTTGATTTGTTGTGAGGAAAAAACACTGTTCTGGCTAAAAAACTAGCTAATAAAGACGGATTATAAGATAAGTGAACATGTCACTTGTCTAGAGCAAGACCGATTCATTAGCTGCTAATAGTTAGCTAGTTGATAGCTTATAGGTAATATTAACTAGCTAACTATTAGTTGGTTTGACCTAACAAGTGAAATAGTTATTAATTAAGCAGTTAACTAACAATTAGCTAGACTATTAGTTGTAGTAGATTCTAAGAAGTTAATTATAACAAGATAACCATTAGTTCTGTGGATTCAGATAGAGCTCAAGTATAATAAAAGGTCATTAGTAGTTGATTATGCTATGCGAAGGAGAGGAGGAGAGAGAAAGAAGTGAATTGCAAGACTAGTCTCAGTGAGATTTTATGTCAGTATTTTTCATGACTCATATGTTAAAAACAGTGTACTCCTTCTATCTCAAAATATTGACCTTATAGTTTTGGTATTAGCATCCCAACAGTGCACTTTTATCTTTTTTTTAATACATCCTTTTTTGTTCCAATACATCTCAATCTCCGTCTTTTTCCATCTCTCCCTTCTTGTTTGTTGTGCGCCGTATCTTTTTCACTGTTTATTAAAAATTCTCGTGCTCAAATAAGATTAAGTATTTTGGAAGTTGACAAGTTTCAACCATGGTCACGCTGAGACTGAAGTATAGTGGCGTCAATTGAAGTGATGCACCGCACCAGCACACTGTTCTCTACTGCATGCTTCTTGAGTTCATCAACCATCAGGTTCAAATGAATAGTCAGGATCGCACTTGCGCCCTATTCGTTTGGGCTGATTTGGCTTATAAGTCGTAGCTGAAAGTACTATTAATTAATTTGATGTAAGAAAAAAATACCATTCGTTGACTGATAAATCATGACTTATAAAACAGACACGAGCAAGCGAACGGACTGTCGATTCATTTTCTGACGATCGTATTAATTTCTCACTGGTCCTGCTTCGCTGAAAAGTTAGACCGGCTATTCGCTAATTTATTGGATTTGAAAAAAATACTGTCACATATAATGGGATCTTTGCAACGAAGGACGTGGTCAGAGGCTTTCAATAGAGGTCCCATCAACAGTCTGGCTACAAACCGAGAGAGCTTGGACAAGGTGCAGCACCCAACACGCACAGTAGTTCCCTTCTCTCCCTCCGTCGCATCTCTTCCTTCGGTTGCTTGCGCTCACTCCAGCAGACGCCGCTGCCCCCCCGAGCCGCTAGACCCGACGAGTCCGCCGCGGAGAAGCTTGCGACGCGCCGCCGGCGCACTCGCGAGGAAATGGAGGATCGTGCGACTGCTGCTGCCGCCGCCGCCGCCGCCGGCGAGGGCGGGAGGGACCAAGAGGATGCGTCGCGTAAGGGGCTCGCTCCGCTGTGGAGCCAGAGCAACGAGGAGAGGAGGGCGCTCCGGTCGGAGTACGCCGACGTCAGGGCCATGATCCGCGACGGTACGTGCGCGCGGCGCTTCTCTAATCTCTACGACGACCCGCCGCTATTGTTTTCTGCGATCGTGCCGTCCTGTTGCCGAGGTCGATGGTCGGGTGTGCGATTTCTTATGCTCGCGCGTGTGTGTGACTGCAGAGGTGAAGGACGACCCTACCCTCGGCCAGTTCGACGCCGCCTTGAACAAGATTGAAAAGCTTCATGAAAAAGGTGGTTGCTTTTTCCGCCGCCGCTTCCTCTTTCGTTCTCGTTTCCCTCGTTGTTTCCTTCTTGAGTGCAAATCTAACTATACCTCGTGTTCATAGCTTGGTTGAGATGAATGCTTGTTATATCTGGATGCCTAGCCACTTATATTACTTGGTTGCGAGATTTTTTTTTCCATTGAAATGCTCCTTTTTTTTCCCTGCAATACTGCAAAAAAGCTCTTTTTTTCTTCATATATCTATTTCCAACTCGGCATTTCCAACACCATCGCGGCATTGCCCAAGGGAATTACTACTACAATGTAGTATCAAACAGCATTTCTTTGCATGCTCGTAATAATCTGTCCAACAAGCGTACCTCAACTTATTGATTCGCTTCCTGATGAATTGTCACTTTTCAGTGCAAGGTAATTGGAGCAAATTGCTGATGCTGAGGCTCTGCTGGACCTTGCCAATGCTCTGGTCTCTTCTACCAAGGTGGAAAACAGGGATGGTCCGACTCCATCAGAATTTATCACAGCTCTCATCAGCAAATTTGGTGCTACAGCCTCACCGCTTGTTGATTCTGATGGATCGTTCTCCTGGTCAAGCCTTGGTTGCGCGGTATCATGACTGTTCATGACAGCTGCCGGGTGCCAAACAATGTAAGATCTTCCTCCCTACACAAAATGTTGTTGCACTTGTTTGTTCGTTCACAGGCTGCAGTTTCAGATATCTTAACTGTCTTTGCAATGCTCCTGTTTGATGATAGGAATGGTCCTATGGGTCTCGGCCTCGCAGTCAAGGAACGAAGGCACACTGTTAGAAGACGATCAGGACACTTGGGTAGTGAGCCTGCAGAGGTGAGTTCCATCCATGCGTCTTCTTCTGAAGTCATGGTGACCAGATTTGTCGGTAACTCGTAAGAACTTGTTATAGATAAATCAAGGAGAACTGAGCCGTACCCTTGCTAGAGAATCTTACTTTTTTACTCGCCTTAAACAGATCAGTCGTCATGCCATTTACTAATAGACGTCATCAAGAGTTTATTTATTTCTGAACTATAAACCATTACACAGGTTTTATTTATGTGCCTCATGCCATTGAGTTTCTTAATTGGCTGAAAATTCTCATTAAAGTCTGATACTCACCCCACTCAATGGCTATCTATTGACCACAGGAGTCATATTTCATTTTCTTTATTGCTGAGGTATTTATGTCTTGCACAAATTTTCTGTGCAAGATAAATTTCTGAATTTTGATGTGCACAATTTTGCACTCTCTGAATCAGTCGCGCCACCACCTAAAAGATGCATCCTTGACTGATGCGTCAATTTATGCTCTTTATATAACTAGGAATTATTACACAGGCTCTTTTTAAATTATTTGTGCTGATGCATTAATTTATTTCCTAAGTTCTCGTTAAACTCTGACATTCACACACTGATTGTCTATCTGTTACCCATGGGGTTCCACTTTCTTATTGTTTAAGTACTTATTTGTCCAAGGGAACCATCTTGTTTAATTTTGTTGCCTCTGTCAAGATATGATAATGTAATTATTTTTTCCAGCCTGATGAATTGGCACCGGACCAAGATGAAAGGAATGACACTGACGAGAACATCGCTGTCATGTTCAACCTCTTAAGGAGTCACAGCAACAGAAATGTAAAGCTGGAACATCTCATCTTAAACCGTCCGTCTTTTGCACAAACCGTCGAGAACATATTTGCACTTTCGTTTCTCGTGAAGGACGGAAGAACAGAGATATATGTGGCTGACAATGGAGATCACTTTGTTGGTAAGTGCTGTCCCCGATCCTCCATCCACGCACCAACTGTGTATACTGTTTGATGGAGCTGCTTTCTTATTGTAGCACCAAGGAATGCTCCTTCAGCTGCATCGATAGCCTCGAGGGAAGTGGTCAACAGCCAGTTTGTCTTCCGGTTTGATACCGAGGACTGGTGGGTAATTTAGTTGGTCACCAGGATTAGGCTACACTATCTTTATCTACTTTATTATGCTATCGCGCGCGATGTGGTTGATTACCTTTTGTGTTCCTATTTCATTGAGTGTTTCTTTGTTTTCTGTCGTTCTGCACATTCACAGATAATGAAAGGCATGGTCAATCCAGGGGAGGAACTAATGCCTCATAGGAGTAGCTATCATGGAGGTGAATACAAGACGACCACACAATCTTGTTCTGCTCCTGATTGTTCTGAGCTGGCTTCAGATTCCGAGCACCCAAAAGAGTTCACAGAAGACGAAGAAGCAATGGAGTTAGACTTGGTCAAGTGCTGCTCTGGAGATGGCGGTCTCAAGACGAGGAAAAGGCAACATGTCGCTCGGAGGTTGTTCTGACTTAAGCAAGACGAAGTAGGCACATCAGCAAGTTAACACCATTTTGGAATTAGTGGACGAAAAGCAGTAGGTTCAGTAGCAACTTAACACCATTTTGGAAAAGCTTGACGAACGAAAAGCAAGTAAGCATGGTTAGGGAGCTTGTCGGTGCGAAATGTGGCCAGCAAGTAAATATTTGAAGCTTTGCCATGCGTTGTGATCGGATGTGACTTAGCACGTGATGACACAAGATTTATACTGGTTCAGGCAACGTGCTCTACATTTAGTTTCAGTCGGTCGGTGATTTTATTCCTGAACCCAGGTGCTCGAAGTTTTATGTGGGATAACAAACATGTCGGTGCGAAAAGTGATCAACAAATAAATATTTGTTATTTTGTCGTACGTTGTGATCGGATGTGGCCTAACACTTAATAACACAGGGTTTATACTGGTTCAAGCAATGTGCCCTATGTCCAGTTTGAGTCGGTCGATGACTTTATTCCTGAGCCTAGGTGCTCAAAGTTTACTGTAGGGTTACAAACGAGTGGGAGTAAGATAAGGGGTGTTAGAGGTCTGGTCGGACTTTGGACTGAAGAGCCAAGAGTGACGGGAGCTTCTACGTCCGTTAAGTATTGGAACGTATGCTCTGTGTAGCTTTAGAATGTCTAAAGCTAGCAGAGAGTGAGTCGGAATGATCCGTCTGTTGTCTGTTTGTTCGTTGTGTTGTCTGTTGTGAGAGGGAGAGAGTGTGTGCGTTACCTAGTGTTGCTGCCCACGCCGTCGGGTACAGGACGGTTTGTCGGCGCCCACAATACTGTTGACGTCTAGATGCATGTGATTGGCTCCATCGTGTTTTTCTGGTATGAAAGGACCTTGATGTCGCCTAGGAGCCCTAGAGAGAGGGTGAATAGGCCTGTAAAAATTCAACTCGAAACTCTGTTAGAACAGAGGGCGACACTGCCGCTCTTCAAAAATAAAGCAGACAGCGTTGAGATTTCACAGATAGTAACCTGACCCTCTCATCTGCTTAATCCTGCAACAGAAAGACAAAATCCAGTTCGAAGACTGGATACCACAGAAATCTCACACAAGAGAGGATCAAGCTACCAAACCCTAACAATCAGCTAGCAAAGAGTTGAACCAGCAAGAATACAAAGTGAAGCACGCGAGACACAAAATTTATCCCGTGGTTCAGCTCGCCACCAAGGCTTGTCTAAGTCCACGTTGTTGAGGCATCCACAAAAGGATTGGCTCGCCACCAAGGCTTGCCTTGTCCTCGTTCTCAAATCAAGAGAATGAACTCTTGAAGTGAGGGGTAATTTTTAGCTGTAGGATGAGGTTACAAACCTTTCAAGGCTGCCACACGAGTTGGCAAGCACAAGGGCGACGCCTAGCCGGCTAGGAGCAAGCTCCAAGAGTAACAAACCCTGGAACCGTCGGCCAAACGTGAACCAAATGCTCTTAGATTTTGGGAATCAGTGGATCTTCTCTCCAATCGAGTTTTGCTGTCTTTTCTCTCAAGTTTTGATGGTGGAAATCAAGGATTGCTTGAGGGATGAAGGAGCAACAATGGAGGAGAGAGAGGTGAGCTTTGGTCTGTTCAGTTTCGAACTGAACCGATGGAGAAGAAGGATGACCGTTGTGGGCCGGCCCAAATGATATTTATACCTCTTGGGTCCCAACGGTTGTTTATGGGCGGCACTGTCGCCCTAGTCAAAATAGGTAGAATCTGGAGATTTTTGGCTGGCTGCTTTGGCTGGGTAAGAGGATATAGATCTGTAGTTTTGAGCATCTGGTTGCACAGTTAACCAACTGTACTAGAATCCCTCTTTATAGTACGACTTTTCCTAAACTCAAATTTAAAGCATAAAAGAATGTAAATGCCTTTGAGCTGGTTGCCACTTTATTTGGTAATTGAGGACTTCTATTATCGAATATGTTTTCCTCATTCTCATTATACCTTAATTATGCGACTTGAACCATTTTCATACATATGAGTTCACCTTCATGGCTAAGTCACTTCCACTGATGATTTGATCCTCAACACAGTATGACTCCTCATAGCTTGATTAGTACCTTGACTCAATGTAAGTACTCTCTTCTTCACCTTAGCCATGGTACCTCGGTCGCTAAGGCGGCGCTTGCCCTTCACCTTCGCTTAGTACCTTGAAGCTCTTTCCTTGCTATCTTCACCCTATCAAGCCATACTTAAGTCACATTATATTAAGCATCCATTGAAAACCATTTCTTCAATATTTTGATCCTTGCTTGAATATTTTCTAGATATGAATGTTGAGATCAATCAAGCTTCAGTTTGTCTCACATAGAGACAAACATGGATCAACATCAATATGATCAAGCTAATTCACGATTCCTTATTCCCTTCTCATTTTGGCTTGACATTACAATTGATCTTTCATATATTCATCCATATAAGCAAACCAATGTAGAGACCGACTTATATCCACTATACATTGTCATTTACCAAGTATGTTTGCTTTCACATGATGCTATGATATCCCACAACATAGAAGCCATTTCATTGATTTCATTTGCATTGTTGTCTTTTGCTTGAACTAGACCGCTTTTATAAACTTCCAATACGACAATACACAGTTTGGCATTCACTTTAACATAATGTGGCATATCATCAAGTTTGCCTACTAGTTGAACCTTTTATATACTTGTTAATACACAACCCACAAGTATATGCAATAGACTCAATTTTCTGTTCAACACTTAGCAAACTTATTAGACCTTTAATTGTGTTGTCATTTAATTTACCAAAACCCACTAAAGGGTTAGATGCACTTACATAGTATGACAAATATCGGCGCCTACCATACTGTAGGACAAATGTCGGCGTCCACAACACTGTTCGTGTTCTGACATGTCTGGAAGGTTGTAAAGTATCCTTCTGACATGGCCTGACAGTATTGTCCTGCATGTGTGCAGGGTACGGGCCTCGGTATTTGCGGTTGACTTGTGCGCCTCACCTTATCTGCTTCACCTGATTTCTCGGGTCCTCACCGAGCGGGCGTCCCCATTCGGTCGTTCCCAGTCGGCTCCGACCGCGCCAGTCGGAGAAAAGCCATAAGCAGAGGTTCGGTGTATTCCTGGTCGGAGACGCGGGTCAGAGTCGGAAGTGAGTGGCGTCCCCTTCTTGGCCAGGCCTTCCGGTTGGAGAAGCGGGTCGGAGTCGGAAGCGAGCGTCGTCCCCTCCTTGGCGAGGTACCCGGTCGGAGACGTGGGTTGGAGTCGGAACCGAGCGTCGTCTCCTCCTTGACCAAGCCTTCCGATCGGAGACTGGATTGCTCTTCCGGTCTGTCGTTTAGGTATCTAGGCCGGCTCAGGAGTTGCGCGTCGTTCGCAACGTCGTTTGCTGGGCCGAGCTTTTGCTGGGGAGCAGGCCCATTAGGGACCCCGGGTTTATGAACCCGACAAAACGAGTAAGGAATAAGAAAGGGGGTGTTAGAGGCCCGGTCGGACTCGAAACCGAGTGGCAGAGAGTGACGGATGCTCAAACGTGCGCTAAGTTTTGGAGCGTATGCTTTGTGTGTCTGAGCTTATCAGCTGTTGAGAGTATGTAGACTGTGTAGCTGTCGAGTTCTAGAGTTATTGTGCTGTCTCTCCTCAGAGGAGAGAGCGCATCCCCTTTTATAGATGAAGGGAATGGCCTTACAAGTCAAAGACGGAAAGGGAGAGTGTGTGTACGGGTGTTACCTAGTCTTGTTGCCCACGTCGTCGGGTACGGCATGCCATCGCCACCTTACTGTTCATGACCTGTTGTACCTGGCAGGCTCCTGGTAGGCTGCACGGTGTTCACTTGGGACGGCAAACGACGGCGCCCACAATACTGTTTGTGCTCTGCCGCGTCTGGCAAGCAGTGTCCATCTGACATGGCCTGACGGCATCGTCCTGCAGGTGCGCAGGGCATGGCAGGGTACGGTCCTCGGTATTGCGGTTGGCTTGAGCGCCTTACCTTATCTGCTCCGCCTGCTCTCCAGGCCCACACCGAGAAGGCGTCTTGGTCGGTCGTTCCCAGTCAGGCCCGACCGTGTCGGTCGGGAAAGAGAGGCGAGTAAAGGTCCGGAATATCCTCGGTCGGAGGAACGGGGTCGGAGTCGGACTGCAACCCCACCTCGACCAGGCCTTCCGTCCGACCAGGTCTCGTGGCCGGAGGTGCCAGTCGGGGACCGGATCGTGGTCACAGCCTCTCATTGTGTATCTAGGCCGGTCTAGACACGCTGTCGCTGCGTTGCCTGCTGGAACAAGTATTGCAGGGAAGCGGTCTATTGGGGACCTCGGGGTTATGAACCCGATGGAGCTTTTTAGCCTGTTCGGCTGGTGCTGATACGATCGTATACGATCATAGATTATTACTGCTGGCTGGTTTAGTGTGAGAAAAAATACTGTTCTAGCTTATAATCCACGATCGTTTACGACCAAGCAACCTGTTTGTTTGCCCTTGCTTTCCTGCTAGGAGGGGTACACGACGTTTCAGAGTTCAGACTGAAAAACGTGTGGCTGTAAGTAGTTCTAATGTAAGGACCTTTCAACATCTATGCTAAAGGCCTTTTATTCGACATCCGCTTGGTTTCGCTCCGTTTTTTTCTAGATCTGCGTGCAAACTTGGTTTCGCTCCTTAGGCGGTGGCTCCCTATTTCTTTTCAGAACTAAACACACTCATGATGGAGATGAGAATCCAGATAATAAAAAAAAATCCGATGTGCGATGTATGGCTGTTTGTACTGAGATTGGGATTTGGGAAGCATCTTCTCCTCTACAGACTGAAGTACTAGTGGGCTTAGTGGCGCTAATGCAATGAAGTGATGCACCAGTACACTGTCCACTACGGCATGCTTCCTGAAATTTCATCAGGCTCAAATGAATGAATGGTAAGGATCCCACCTAATTCATCTTCTGACAATCTGTACGGTGGATCAACCGGTGAGGCAGTAACATCCGCCCTACCTAAAATTTCAAGCTAGGTTCGCCACTGCCATCCTAGCAAGCAAGCCTTTAATTTCATATTGAAGCTATATAATTAATTGTATTTCTTATTTATATTATATTTGAATACGGTAGAGTTTAGGTCCCAACTAACATTTCACCTTGGGGTCCTAAAATTCTAGAAATGACCCTACCTGAAGGGGTGTGTTAAATGTCTCCTCGGGAAGAAACTAACCCTTTGGGGCTATCCCAAAGGGTCAGGATGATTGGTGATAAGCATAATCAACATATGTCTAATTATATATAGCATGCGAAAGGGCCTGTAGCTTAGTGGTTACAAGAGCCTCGATAACGGGAGCGAATATTATAGGATTTAACAGTTTTGTGCTTTCAGTGATTTGCTGGTCCAGTCTTCGAAGGTGCCTAGGGGTATGATTTGCTACATCTCGCATGTCTAAAGATGTCATTCACTGTTAATTGATCATTAAGCTATCCATGCATGTATGAGTATACTCCATACGTGTTTGTACTCTCTCTGTTCTAGAAAGAAGGTCGTCGGAGAGTTTAAAATCTGTCCCGCAAAGAAAGTCGTTTTAGAGTTCTGCAGCTATGCAGCTACTGACGCACTCCATGCCAGCAAGAGTCAGGCGCACCACCTGACTTTGCCCCCTCCACAGTGGTGGGTTTTAAATGAAGGCTGTGTATTCGTTCATCTACATGGTTTACAATAGCAGTTAATGCAGCCCTTTTTGTTTGCATGTATAGGGATAATGCAGGCCATGTTTTATTTCCTTGGTACTCTCCCAGGTCGTAGAACGACTTTCATTTGGGCACGGAGGGAATACGTGATTCTCAAACAATATGGCCGCCGTTGTTTTTGCTTGGAGTCATGCATTCACACAGAGGTCAAAGAAAGCAAGAAAGGCTGTGGTTCCTTTGCACTTCCAAGTGTACAATTGCCGGCACCGACTCACAGCCACAGCATATGCCACGCACATTCGAAATGCACGTACTAGTTTTTCTTTTTTCTTCTTGAGCAGGCGAGGTCAAACGACTTCACGGGCCAAAAGACATGGAAACCTCGCGTCGTTCCCAAGCTAAAGACAAAGGAAACACGCGCCCACGGCATCTTACCCATGTCAAAACCCGTCGGCCCAACCCAACGCGTCGAGGGAAACCGTCGGCCCAACCCAAACGCGTCAAGGAAAACCGACTTCGCAAGGCTATAAAGATGGCCCGGCCTCACCTTCGCATCTCCTCATCATCATCACTACTAAGCCAAACCAACCCTCTCGCACGAACACGTTCCAAGAAGAGACACGAGCTGAGACACACACAGGGTTCGAAGATGAGCGTGGAGATCCTAGACGGGAGCACTGTCCGGAGCTTCGTCGAGGACGAAGGCGCCTTCAACTCCTCGGTGGACGGCCGGTTCGCCGCGCTGGACGCCGACCACGACGGCCTGCTCACCTACGCCGAGATGGCCGGGGAGCTCATGAGCCTGCGTGTCCTCGAGAAGCACTTCGGCGTGGACGAGGCCGCGGTGGCGCCCGACGAGCTCGGGGTGCTGTACCGCGGCCTGTTCGAGCGGTTCGACAGGGACGGCAGCGGCATGGTGGACCGCCACGAGTTCCGCGCCGAGATGAAGGAGGTGATGCTGGCGGTGGCCAACGGGCTCGGCTTCCTCCCCGTGCAGATGGTCGTCGAGGAAGGCAGCTTCCTGAAGGTGGCCGTCGACAGGGAGCTCGGCCAGCTCGCCAAAGCTGCATAAAGCTCACGCGCGCGGAATACTACTACTTGCTTCTACTAGTATATAGACTGGTGGAGTAATAAATTTTGAAGTGTCACAGGTCACAACTGCAGTTTTTATGTCCAGTTACAGTGCTGCTACCAACATGGCAACATATATCGGTACAGTGCTTGACGCTTGTCATTACCTAAAGCCATCATTGTGTAACTCAACTGTCAAGATGAGTAATTTGTTGAGAATTCACACCTGTTCATATCTTTGGGCATTCCCAAGAATTTGTTGTGGTCTGACATGATTTAGGAGTGCAAACGACGAGGATATATATGCTGCTTACAGTGGGTCTGAATCCTTCACTTGGATTCGCTCTTGAAGATTTGATTTGGCAGGACAACCTTAGCTTGTTGACCTCGTACACGCCCACCGGAGCCGTCGCTACCACGCTGCTGCCGATCTTGGCATCGGACCACGTCGACCTCACCAGGATTTTGCCGTAGCGTTCGGTGAGGTTGAGCGTGTACCGGGAGGCTGGAGACGGCAAAGGTGGCCACCAGCAGGTTGCGCCGCCGCCTGCCCAGCTTGGTGAGCCCATGCAGGTTGTAGAACTTATTAGGGAGTGCGTGATTCATGAGCATGGACTTCAGCTGGTGCTTAGTGGGCCTGGCAAGCGTACGTTGTCTTCTTCAGTGCGGCGAAGGCCGATTCTTTGGTGACAAACACGGTGATGCCAAATTTGGTGTTGTCCGCCTGATCCTCAAGGTTTGCATAACAATATTATCTGTAAGAATCTGTGATTGGTATCTATTGTCCGTATTTTCAATATGCTTAGGAAAGAAGGTGATAATAATGTGCGCTTTGAAAGGGCGTCTTTTATATAGACTCTACAACTTATGGGATATGGATACACCATGTACAATACCCATCTTCAAGTGTAAGGCCATCGAACCCTAACATTTGGTTTGCAGGTAATCCAACGGTGCTACATTGGAAAGTCCATAACTTTTCCGATTATAGTGTGATTGAGACTCAAGAGTATTTTATGACAAGCTTATTTGATCATCTTTCAATTCTAATCTGACCTCAACATCACATCGGCAAGGCCTCCAAATCATCACTCTTGAGTCGGACCTTGGGCCTGGAACCCAAAAACAAGTTGGAGCATGCCCCAACCAAGTGAAGAACACCCCAACAAAGCTCTAAGACGTTGTCTCCTGCACAACCAAGTTGGAGGGTATAATTCTTATCAGCACTACCACATATCACTTAACACTACATCATGCTGGATTTGGCTCCAGCAGTGGTAGTGGGGCAGGCCCATCACTTTCAGGTCTAGCAGTGGTAGTGGGATCATGACGGATTTGGTTCCAGCAGTGGCAGAGGACCCCAACAGTGATAAGTGATTAAAAAAATCATCTCAAATTATTAATCATCTCATATCTGATCTGAGAACTTATATTGAATATTTAGACTTGTAAATCATCTCAAATTTAAAATTGTCAACTATAAAGTTTTAGATCTTCGTTAAACTCTATAATTTTAATATAACGTTTATCTTGATTCGATCATATGAAAAAGTTATGAATCCTTTATGCAAAAGAGCCTATCACTGGCGGTTCAAATTATGACCCGACACTGGATCTATCATTGCCAGTTCATAACTTCAATAGGCAGTGAACCGGCAGTGATAGCCCATCCACCATTGTCGGTTGTCCAATCACTGTAGGTTGAAGCCATAAACCATGCCGGTAGGAACCGGCAGTGATAATCCGATAGTGATGATCTTTTTTCTGGTGTAGTGCATGTTCGAGTCCATCTCTCACTCTAGTAGAGTCCACACTAAAATCATCGCTCAGATTGCATACAAACTCTGTTTTTTACGTTACTAGCAAATATGCACGTGCGACACGCACGTGTTTCTAAAAACAGTTTGAAATGCAATGGAAATATTAATTGAATTGTCGATATACAATAAAGGTAGATGGCAAGTGCTTGATCGATTTGATTGGGTCGTGTAGAACAAGGTTCAGATCGTTTGCTCGTCGGGATGCCTCAGCTACATATATTGCTGCACTTTGACTTAGACACCTTTTTGAACGGCTCATGTTACCCCTCTCTTATCCTATATCCATAGTTCTTTCAATCCATCCTCGTATGGGTGGAGAACCTCCATCCTTGTACGGGTGGAGAACCCTACGTAGTCTCAATTGTGCTATCGGAGGATGTAGGGAGGTCGGAGAAGAGAGCACTCATCTTGAAATGAGCTTACTACTTATATGTTTTCAGAAGTTATCCTTTCCATACTTGGCTACCCATCATTTACTGTAGGCACATACAAACAATGTAAGGGATTTTGACTATTAAATGGACAGATATAAATAAACAAGCATCTTTAGATGCAAAATAATTATGACTTATATAATATAGCATTAATTTATTTAGCAGGTCCATCTAAACATAACTTTATGTTTTTTACTTTTTGCCCTCAACAACGTAACCTTATGTTTTTTTTTTCTTTTTGCATGATCTTTTTTCCATTATTTCTTACAAACATGTTTAGATTTTTGTTTTTCACCTTTTTGTCATACATTATTTTGATTTAGAGGATTGTCTGTCCCTCACGTGTGAATTGTATTGTTTTATGTGCCTTGGTTTTATTTTCACCTCCACGTTGCAGTTGTTGTTCATTCACAATATGGTACTATAAGTAATGCAAGGCGTAGAAGGAGCAGTGCTCTATTGGGCTGGCTAATGTGACTGGCCCATTAACAAGGAATTCAATTTGTAATTCCTAATTATTTGAAGAAAAAAAAGAATCCAGAGAAGGTCAATCTTTTATTCCCGGATCTAGAGCACCATTGGAAGAGGCTCATCTTCCTCACGTGTTAGTTTTTTCTTCCTTTTTTGTCATATAACAAACAAAATAACGTGCATTCAGATTTTTATTATTTTTCTTTTAATTAATTAATTTATTAGTTGCATTAGGAATGTAATTTCTAATTACTTGAAAAAACGAATCTAGGAAAGGTCAATCCGTTATTCCTGGATCTGAAACACCATTGGAAGAGGCTCGGTAGTCAGCATCTTCCTCACGTGTTAGTTTTTTCTTCCTTTTTTTTGTCAATAACAAATAAAATAAGGTGTGTTTAGATTTTTTTTCTTTTTAATTAATTTATTTATTAGTTGCGTTAGGAAAAGAAAAAGGAAACATTTTATCAAGACAAGCGATGACTCCTTTGCATGCACAGCCTTCCTTTTTTTCCTTTCCGTGTCTCCTTTTCCGATTGTATTGTATCCTTTCTTTTCCTTTTATAAATTTTAATTTATTTTTACAAATACAAAAACAGTATATAGATTGGAATATTTATGTATAGTTTTATTTATGTTTGATATATTACTAAACAACTAAAATATTTATTAATAATTATGTTATCTTTTGAGTTTTTTTAAACCAAATCTCTACATGCATAAGTGTGGTCCTACTAAAATAGTTGATATATCATAATACAAAATGATACTGGACACGTACATACGTTGGGAACATATGTACGTTAATTGGGCACCTATACATGTGTGGCACCTATATGTCTACAAAAACTCGTATTGATTAAATAGGAGTTTTATATCTTACATGTAAGATCATAGATGACGGAGGGCGCATATAGCACGACGTGTAGATCGAACGGTTGTTATAGAGGAAGAGTAAGATCATGCATGACGGATGGCTCATATAGCAAGGCGTATAGATCAAACGGTTATTATAGAGGGAGAACCCCGCTTAGTAAAACTCGCTCTTTTATAGTGTGATACATATGCACGCAAAGTTAAGGAGATAAGCTTTCCAACAGCTGTGGACGCATGTAAAATATTATGAGATTTGTTGTTATACTTCTAGATGACTACGAGCCCTTTATCATTTAATAAGTTCATATGGTTAAAATAGTTACTACCTAAAAGGTGATATGCGAAATATATATCTATTTAATTATTAATTTAGTAAAATAGGATAATAAGAAAAATTATATATATAAAAGTCACTTTTCCATATCCAAATGATGCATGCGTGATCTATTTGATATGGTAAATATTTTTATTTTGCAACATTGGGTATGACATGATTTCATTAGCATAAACTGCCACAACAACTATGTATGTGATATAATTTGATTAACAAAGTACAAGAAAAATGTGTAAAAGATGAGCAAAAATACACACTGATCTAGTACAAATAAAAATGCTTGGTAGCAACAATAAAAAGACATGATTGATCAAAAAAAAAGTTGAAAATAAAATAGTGTCGCCACAGTTTACACTATTGCACACCCTTATAGTTTGTAGGGACCTTCTCATATTCCACGGCCTTGGCATAAGCCAAAAGCCATGTTCGTTTGACTTATAAGACGCACTTTTTCAACCAACGAACAATATTTTTCTTTCACAACAAATCAGCCAACAGTACTTTCAGCCATGGCTTATCAGCCAAGCGAACAGGGCAATGTCACCGGATGTGTCAGAGAGGCTTTGCAAGCTAGGGTGTTTAAGTTTTTTTTTATCAAAATCAGGAGGGGTGTTTAAGTTGTTAGATGTTGCTATATGCGAACATAGTTGCTAAGGGTGGATTTTGTGGGACTGCCTTACCAAGTTAGTTGGCTTGGCATGGTATTTTTGTTTTCTCTAATGTTTCAGATTTCTTTGACTTGTCACATCCATAGCCCATTATAAGAGAAGAAGCACAATAAGTAACTCTATTTTTTGAAACATTTTGTATGGCATCCTGGGCATATTGGTAGTAGGAGTATATATAGTAGTCATCGGTGTTGATCTAGCTTATAAGCATGTAAAATGTTGATGCATATCATCCATAACTGTTGATGCATCATTCATTTATCATGAGCGTGCAGTGTGCTCTAAATCTTCAGCCACCGGTAGTTCAGATGGCACAATCCACATTGTAGGGGGGAAGAAAGGGAGGATATTTGAAGTCGGATTTGGATAGACGGGCGATCCGGGAAGAGAGTGACAGACAAAAGAAATTAGCATGCTAATATCAGGTAGAGATAAATGCAATTTGTTGAGAAAATTAGAAAAAGAATAATAAACCACAAAATATATCTAGGTCGAGTTGGAAAAATATCAACGCCAAATGTCGAGTTGGAAAAATATCCACGGTAAGCAGCAACCGTCTTCCATTTCGAAGCTTGGTGGTGGACAGACCAATTGGCACTGGTCCACTGGGCTGCCGCCTGCACGGACCGCCGCGCCCACAGCATTTTATCCACGTCAAAACCTGTCGGCCTGACCCAACCCAACCCGTCTGGAAAAACCGTCGGCCCAAACGGGCTTTGAGGCACGGCCGAATGCCCAATCGTATGACCCGCTCGCGACACTATAAAAAACCAGGACGACTGATCGCGGTCACCAGACACCAGCCAGGCAGCCACAGAGCCCAGAGGAGAGCAAACATACTTTCCACTCACACGAACACGTCCCAAGAACACCGACGATGAGCGTGGAGATCCTGGACGGGAGCACGGGCGGAGCTTCGTGGAGGACGAGGGCGCCTTCAACTCCTCGGTGGACGGCCGGTTCGATGCTCTCGACGCCGACCACGACGGCCTGCTCACCTACGCAGAGATGGCCGGGGAGCTCATGAGCCTTCGCGTGCTAGAGAAACACTTCGGCGTGGACGAGGCCGTGGCGGCGCCCGAGGAGCTCGCAAGGCTGTACCGCGGCCTGTTCGCGCGGTTCGACGGGGACGGCAGCGACAAGGTGGACATGCACGAGTTCCGCGCCGAGATGAGGGAGGTGATGCTCGCCGTGGCCAACGGACCGGGCTTCCTCCCCGTGCAAATGGTCGTCGAGGAGGGCAGCTTCCTCAAGGTGGCCGTCGACAGGGAGCTCGGCCAGCTCGCCAAAGCTGTCTAAGGCCATGTTTAGTTATTCTTCATAAAATTTACTCCCTATCTCCCATCGAATATTTGACATATGCATGGAGTATTAAATATAGACTAAAAAATAATTAATTGCACAGCTTCCGACTAATATGGTGCTACAGTAACACATGCGTTAATGACGGATTAATTAGGCTTAATAAATTCGTCTCGCGGATTACTGACGGGTTCTGTAATTGGTTTTTTTATTAGTATCCAAACATCCCATACGACACCTCTACGTGACACCCGATATGATAACTCAAAACTTTACGTCCTAGATTTAAACCATGCCTAAAGCTCACGCGCGCGGAATACTTATATATATAGACTGGTGGAGTAATAAATTTTGAAGTGTCACAAGGCACAACTGCAGTTTTTACATCTGTCGAGAGTTACAGTGCCGCTACCAACATATATTGGTAGTGCGCACTGCTTGATACTTGTTCTTTCATCATTACCTAAAACCATGATCGTGTACTTCCACCGTCAAGATGAGTAATTTGCTTGAAAATTCAGACATGTTCTTGTCTTTGGGCATTCTCAAGAATTTGTTGTGGCAAAAAAAAATCAGAAAATACATGTTTCTTAGGATTAAAACTCAAGACCTCAATGCTCATGTTCCCTCATGCTACGCGACACGTGTGAATATATAGCTGACGATGTTCTTTTAACTATACAATTTCAAATCTTATATTATATATTTTACAATCGAAATGATCTTAAATGAAAAGGTTATTAACTACAAAATTGTAGATCTCGTCAAGTACTATAACTTTGGTGTTGACTTTGTCTTCATTCAACATTGTTAATCATCTCAAATCTGCATATACTGAATATTTGGAATTGTAAACCGTCTCTTTAAACTCTATAATTTTGATATAAAGTTTATCTTGATCCGATCTTATATGAAAAAAATTATAATTTCTTTTATGCAAAAGTGCCTATTACTGGCAGTTCAAACTACGACTCAGCAATGAGGTGGATATGTCATTGCTGGTTCGTGGCTTCAACCAACAGTGATAGTACACAACCTACAGTGATAGTACACAACCTATCACTGCCAGTTCAAGCCACGAACTGGCAGTGATAGCTCACCAATCACTGTCGGTTGAAGCCATGAATCGCCACTGATACGCTATCACTGTCGGTTCTAAAACCAACTGACGGTGATAATCCGGCAGTGATAATCTTTTAGGCGTAGTGCATGTTTGAATCCACCTCTGATTCCAGTAGTCTATACTAAATCATCGCTTAGAACGCATACAAACTCTGTTTTTAGGTTATACATATGCACAGAATGCTAGAAAGCTAAGGAGATAAGGTTTCAAATAGCTGTGGTCCCACGTAAGATGTTACGAGCTTTGCTGTGATATTCCCAAATGACTATGAGCCCTATATGCAATAAGTTCAGATGGTTAAAATCATCTATTACTACATAAAAGGTAATAGATGAAATATATATATATATATATATATATATATATATATAGTAAAATAGGATAAATAAGAAAATTTTTAGATATAAAAACCTTTATTCTCGATCTAACTGATGCATACGTGATCAATTTGATATGGTAAATCTTTTTATTTTGCAACATTGGATATAGCATAATTTTATTAGCATAAATTGCCATGACAACTATGTATTTGATATAATTTGATCAACAAAGTACAAGAAAAATATGTACAAGAGTGAAAATATACACCGATCTTCTACAAATAAAAATGCTTGGGAGCTGCAACAAAACGACGTGATTGGTCAAAAAAAGTTGCATGAAAACAAAACTGAGTGTCGCCATGGTTTATAGTATTGAACACTCTTATCCTTTGCAATGATCTTCTCATGTTCCACGGCTTTGGCATCAAGCCAAAAGCTGACGATGTCCTTGCTGGCCGCCAACTCCATGTCGCTGATGTTCTCGCCCATTGTCGCGTCGCCGGACGCGCCAGAGAGGCTTTGTAAGCTAGGGTGTTTAAGGTTTTAGAGCATCTCCAAGAGTTAAAAAAAAACCTTCTGTATCCTTGTTTTTTTTTGTAAGATTAGAAAAAATCTCTCTCCAACAACTCCCAATTCACATCCTCCTAAATTTTTGGCACTCGGAAAAAAACTCCACGTCCACTTAAAGTTGCGCGAGAAAATTTTGGCACTTAGGAAAAAACTCCACGTCCACTTAAAGTTGTGCGCTCTATCCGTCACGCGTATCCTTCTTTCCAGCGCTTTCTACTACGTGGCGTGGTACTTTCTGGCGCGACTCATCTTCTTCGCGCCATGATCTCGTGGGGCGACGTGTACAAGGTGGCGGCAGTGATGGTGCCGCTGTAAGTGCTGCTGCTGCTGCTGGTGTTTCTATCTGTCCGGTGGTGGAAGATCTTCACGCCGGAGCAGTGCGAGTCCGTGAACGTATGTCCGGTGGTGGAAGATGTTGACGCCGGAGCAGTGCGAGTCCGTGAACAGCCTCTTGTTCACGATACCATTCTTGACGTTCGGGTTTACGGTCCACATCGACCCCTTGCGTGCCAACTACAGCGCCATCACCGCCGACGTCGTCTCCAAGGTCGTCATCGGCGCCCGGTGGGTGCTGTTCGCCCGGGGCCCGTCAACTGGTCCATCACTGGCTTCTCCCTGTCCACGCTCACGAGCTCGCTTATCGTCGGCGTGCCCATGGCGCAGGCCATGTACGGCGACTGGGCGCAACAGATCGTGGTGCAGCTCTCCGTCTTCCAAGCCATCGTCTGGATCATGCTCCTCCTATTCGCGCTCGAGGTCAGGAAGGCCGCCCTCGGGACGATGGAGATGTGCGGCCAGGCTAGGACGTGGCGGCAACCGGCAGGGAGGAGGCGGCGCAAAACCCTTTCGCGCGGCCCCTGCGAAGTTGCAGTAAAAAAAAGTAGCCCAGAAAGGCCTGTTAGACCAAAATTTAATTTTTTTTGGAAGTGATTTATTAGATAGAGATGACTTTCTTTTTTTTCTCTCAATACATTTTCTAAAGTTGCAAAACTATATGTTACCATATGCGAACGTAGTTCCTAGAGATGGATTTCGTGGGACTGTATTACCAAGTTAGGTGGCTTGGCATGCTATTTTGGTTTCCTCTAATGTTTTAGCCTGTATAATAGCGAAGCACAATAAGTAACTTTATTTTTTTGAAACATTATTTTGTATGGCATATCCTGGGCATATTGGTAGTAGGAGTATATATAGTAGTCATCAGTGTTGATCTAGCTTATAAGCATGCAAAATGTTGGTGCAGATCATCCATAACTGTTGATGCATCATTCATTTATCATGAGCGTGCAGTGTGCTCTAAATCTTCAGCCATCGGTAGTTCAGATGGCACAATCCACTGGCCTGTTCGTTTGAATTTATCAGCCGGCTTATCAGCTATAATCTATAATATTTTTCTTTCACAACAAAACAGCTTCAGTCGTCTTATCAGCCGGCTTTAATACCAGCCGAACAGGTAAGGGGGGAGAACGGGAGGATCTTTGGAATCGGTTTTGGAGGACGGGCAGAACGTGAAGTGAGTGACAGGCCAAAGAAATTACCACACTAATATTAGGTAGAGATAAATGCAATTTATTGAGAAAAATTAGAAAAAAGAATACAACCACTATATATATATATATATATATATATAGTTGAAAAATAGCATCGCCGAAAACCTTGAGGTTGAAAGTGTTGTCTAGGAGTTGCCTGGAAATTTGATGAAACCTGCCTGACCAGGCAAACTTGAGAATGGTTTGTTTGGTTGAAAGCCTGTGCCTGAGCAAGTTAATAGTAGAAAACTTTCTAACTTACATCTAATGGATTTTGTTATACACTTTGATTGTACCATTAAATGGTAATACATCAATTAATCTAGCAAGAAACATATTTGGATCAAATATTTTTTTTCAAATTTTTTTGCGAAGTATTTAATCTAGTCATGTCAAAAAAATATGCAAGAAAATCATGATAAAGTTGTATAATACTGTGATGTGTATATATTCTAATATTCATGTCGTCTAAAAGCTAACACATGTTGCTTTATCTTCTATTTATATATGTCTCCTTGTCTCCTGATCATGATGGCGCAGGGTCACTAGCCCAGGCAATCACACTGCAACGTCCTGGCAGTCGATTTCGATAGCCTGGCCACAGGCAGCTCTTGCCTCGCAGGCAACTTTTCAGGGCTCCAAACAAACACGGTACAGGCAGGGTCCAGGCAACAGTTTTTTTTTCAGGCAATCTCAGCCGCCCAGGCTCATAACCAAACAAGCCCCGTGCCACTAGACTCTGCGCGCGCAAGCCGCGTGCTGCCTTTCTCCGCGCCTGGCCTCGCGAGCTCATCCGACCGCCCTGTGTCTGTGTGTGCCCCAGCTCGTCACACGAGCCTAGCCGGCTGACCACCACGCGCATCAGCCGGGCGTGCGAGGGAGCGTTGCACCGCCTCGGGTTCTCAACCCGGCCGTTCCAGTCCTCCAGCCATCCAGCGCCATCGCGGAGGCGCTCTTCGAGACAGCACAGGACAGTGGGGGGACCTGTCAGCCAGCGGAAGGCAGCCCCCCACGCGCGCTCTCTCTCCCCCTCGCATCGGCAATATGAAAAGGAAGGGTGCGTTCATCGGCAAAACTTCCCAGTCACACATAGTACCTGTTTACAACATGACGTCGTCAAAATTCGTGCTACCTGGTGGCTGCTGCAACCTCGGGTGATCAGTTTGGCTCAGGGAGCCAGCAGGTCCCAAGGGCCGACCGGCCAAACAAAAGATAACAAAGTACGTACTCCATCGTATAGAAGCTTAGCACATTCCATGTTACTACTATTAGGTACTTATATGTGGTGGAGTAATAATGTAGTGGCCAATAAATTGTTGAGCAAGTCCTTGTTTAAGATAACTATAATAAACATCGATTGTTCATGTAGGCAAGTGTTCAAACAAAAACTAGCAAGCACACGCATCGGTTCTGGAGCATTTGAATCGAACGGTGACTACGCAGCGATTTGGGGGTACAGAGAGAAGCAAGTACGCATGTTCTGTACAGCTCAACAGAAGAGGAAAAGTATATTGTTATTATACGGCACTTACCTCTAGTAGATCTCGAATTCTCAAACTCAATCCTAATGGTAGACCCCCATGATTGAGGCGACGAAAATTCTTGCGTGTGATCGGAATCTACAGTGTACTTGCCACATATCGGCATCCCAAAGCGTACTGGGATCTGTCGGCCTTCTGACAGCCTATAGGGCCTGTCGGCCAGCAGAAGGCCGACAGGTTCTGTCTCCCCCGCCGCCACCGCCGCCCCCCCACCAACCCGGCCCACGGGCTGCTCGGCGGCGGCTGTGAAGGTAAGTTTTTTTTTAATTTAGATTTTATTTTTTTTAGTTACTTTATTAGTTAGTTTAGTTAATTAGATTAGTTAGTTAGTTTCGTTTTAGGGTTTGTTTTAGGGTTAGGGTTAGTTTAGTTTGATTTAGTTTTTTTAGTTAGTTTAATTCAGTTTAGTTAGATTACTTAGTATATTTAGTTAGTTTAGTTAATTAGATTAGCTAGTTAGTTTAGTTTTAGGGTCTTTTTTTAGGTTAGTTTTAGTTGTAGATTAGGGTTTGTTTTAGGGTTAGGGTTAGTTTAGTTTGATTTTGTTTTTTTTTGTTAGTTTAATTTAGTTTAGTTAGATTACTTAGTATATTTAGTTAGTTTAGTTAATTAGATTAGTTAGTATTGTTTTAGGGTTAGTTTTAGTTGTAGATTAGGGTTTGTAAAATTCTCTAAGTTATGGTGTATGTTATATGTCCGGAAAAGGAGATCAAATATTTTTACTGTTGCTCGAAAAGTGGTAATAGTTGTGTTCGGGAAAGGTATTGAGTGCAAAGACAGCATAAAAATGGTGTAGTCGGGGCCTGTCGGCTGACCAAAAGCCGACAGGACATGTCGGCCCTCCAGCGACCGGCAGGGCTGCTGTCGGCGCTGACAGGTCGGCGTCGGCTGCCACGTGAGCCTTATCGGCTGTTGACATGCCAACTGGGACCTGTAGGTCTTCCAGCGGCCGACAGGGGCCCTGTCGGCCGTCCAGTGGCCGATAGGATGCTATACCTGAATTAAATGAATAATAGCTTCTAGATTTGCAATGATCATTTAAAAAAATATTATTTTAAAAAAATTCTACAAATGATCACGTGCTGCGCTGTTCTTCGGGGCAAGAGAGAAGCAACCAAGAGTGATTGACGGAATCTGCCTTTGGTCAACTGGCAAGACAATGTTTTTTTTTTTCCTAAACAAAAGAGGTATATATATATATATATATATATATATATATATATATATATATATATATATATATGATTAATTGGCGCTGTTATTGGAAATTGAAGCTTGGATTTTACACCATGGATTATACTTTGATGTGCTGTGATTTGACTTGAGGGTTGTGATTAGAGAAGCAAGACAGTGGGCATAATGCCATCATCAATTTGTTAAAACTTAAAAGTTAGGCAGATGTCCTGCCCACCTCTTATCTCAATTTTATATATAGGCATGAAACTTATGGTGAAGTAAGCACGAATAATGGCTTTGACTTGTGAAAATTCATTTGTGCTATTAATGTAAATTGGATTTTTTTATGTCTTGAATTATACTGATGTGTTGTGATTAGACTTGGGGGCTATCTTACCACACTCGCTTTTCATGGTGATTCTAAAGTCTTAAACAATTATCGATAGCCCTGTCTTTTACCATACAGCTCAAGTTAACCTGGACTCTTTTATAGAATAATTATTGCAAAATAATAAAGTCGAACCTCTTGTATCTGCTTGTTATCTAGATGGTTGCTCGTTTGAATTCGCTGGATCGTGAAATGACAAATGATGACTCAAGATTCACATCTGAGGCTAGACAAATGAATGATGAGTTGGAGAAAAAGAAGAATAGTTTGATTTCTGTTGAAATGCAGGCTGATGATTTTTTTAAGGTACTTCTTACCTTTTGTTTTGTTGATAGAACACGTTCCTTAATCTAGCACATTGGAATCATATAACTCAAACGGAATTTGATTTGATAGACATCGGAGAAGAAGCTCCAAGATGCAAGACTCAAAGCTGATGAAGAAACTCAGGCGGCTGCTAATAAGCTGCAGGAGCTTGTTTATTCCATGGCTGAACATAAAGAGTTCATGGGAACAATAATTGCTCAGAGGAGGAAGGACCTCCATGAAGCTGAAGATTATATAGCTTCTTTGGCATCTAGGTAATGGCTAGAGGAAGTTTGCTTCATTTCTTGCTGGTGCCTCTATTTTGGTCTGTTGATTGTAGCACTCTTGCTGGGGATGAGCTTCACTTGTGGGATACATATTCCTGTACCTGGTATAGTATATTGGAAAGGCAAGTAAATTTAGTATTTTGTTTTGTTTTGTTAAGGTAAGTCAAGTGCAATTGTGATTTTGCGTTGCTATTAGAATGCAATGACTGCTACCTTACAATCTGTTGAATCCAGCTGTTCAATTGCCAACACCGCTAATATGAAAGCTAGCTTTTCCGTTGCTAGAATGCAATGACTGCAGCTGTTCAATTGCCATTGTCTGGAAATTCTCTGATTATGCATGGCCTATGCCTGTCCAGTGTGTGTGTCCATGCCTCACTCAAATTAAATTAAGCTGTCAGACCAGTCTTCATTCCTAGTATCTGGAAGCTTGCTCTGTGGCACCTACCTAATCTCTATGTCTATCCCTTTTATCTATACAACTATCTATACAAACTGACTAGGACTCATCTATCGCCGCGCACGGTGAACCCGCCCGCGGGATTCCCCCCTCTGCATGATGTGTGGATTAAAAACTACGCTGTCTGCACTCCATCATCCCCACCCCCAACAATTGCATCGCCCGAATGCCTACTCTCTTGCCCAGCACCTCCAGCTTGCTGCCCTCTTCCGCTGCAACCTCCCAGAGGCCGCATCCGCGGAGGCTCGGACCTCTTCGACCCTGTCCCCTCTGCCGTTGAGTGCGCTGCCGCCGCAGCGTTTGGCTTCTCTGTCTCGAGCCTCGACGATGCCACTACAACGCTGATGCCCATTTCAGAATGGAAATTGATGGCTTGCAATAGAATCTAAATATTTTGCTGGCATTGCCCTGCCGCAGCATGCGCTCCCCCAAGCCAGCTCCTTTGGATTTGGCAACAATGCTGATGGGAGAGGCGGCGACTGGATCTGATTGAGGCTGCTGCCATTTCCCCTCTCATCTCAACAGCACCTTGCCTCTAGAACATCACCTCCCTGGAAAGCAGAACCCTCCCTGAGGTATCCCCTCCCTTCAATGTTTCTACGTACGCTCAGATCGGTGAACAATTTTTGGTATATCAAATTTTGTTCCACAATTGGTTTGGTTTTGTTTTGTCAATTTTTTGCATGCCATGGCACTTGGCAGCACATGCGTACATGCCTCCACGTGGTAATTTCCTTTATGAACCCCTCGCGCCATCGATTTGATTAGTACTCATCTGTTAGCATCCTGTTAGTTATAAGCAGAGTTGGTTGTGAATGTGTGTAGTAATGGATAGTAGATTAGTTGTACTCATTTCAATGCAGACATTGTCGTATAGAAGCAGATTAGTGTATTTTTTTCCTTCATCATATGGTGTTGCCACTTTCTGTGGGGGATATTATGTTTGACTTTTCTTCAAGCTCTTAATCTTGACTACTGAAATTTGCTGCATAAATTAGATGGGCTGTTGCTTGGATGCTCCTTAGCCTTCATTGCCCCCAAGGTGTTTGATAAAATTCTTGTAACATGGATTTCAGGATTTATATGGTGGCTGCAATATGCAATTAGTTGTCATATTACTGTTGGGTTTATACATAATATTAGTGTTGGGTTTATATGTTTTATTTCTTATCTTTGCCACTATTCCTCTGTTCTGTAGTTCAATGTTCATCTATGTAACGATCCACCTTTTTAGTAGATAACTAACCATGGATAAGTGAGCCATCAGTTTCTCTTAATTACATCAGACTAGATAATTGATACACATTGACATAAAAATACACAAATCATACATTAATCCTTGAACCTTATTCTTTACATGATCCAGACCAATTTAGCTTCACAAATTGCTACACACGCACACACAACATTCTTTACACTTCCAGGTGCAGACTAGTACACATCACTGTAGCTAAACCAACTCTTGTACAGTACTATTTTATACACCCGGGAGGTGCCATGCCCTTCTAGAAGGAGCTAGCCAATCCAGTAGCAGCAGCTTGACCACACACATTGCAGACCCTTGACCAAGCTGAGAAGTGGATGTAAATATATTCGTGGAGGGTGGAGAAGAGTACTAATACAAGAACTCAGGAGCGAAAGTGAAAGGAACATCCCCCATCGAAGTAGCAGCAAACCGGTTCTTGAGTCTCCACTCAAAGTTGAAGCCTAACAAGAAACACCTAGCCCAATCCTTGCATGAGAAAAACCACCAGCAGCCTTCCACATCAGTACAACATTTTGACTTCAGCACTCATGGAGAGCAACATGGGTTGAGAGGAAGGGGCTGACCAGTGAGGAAGTCAAGAGAAGTGGCCATGTGAGGATCATCCAAATCGAGAAGAAGCAGTGTAGTAGTCAAGATCTGCAAGTAGAAGGGGTGCTCGTGAGGCAGCACAAGTCTAAGGGGCTGTTTGGTTCCTGCAGGAACTCCTAAAATTCCTGTCACATCGAATGTTTAGACATATGCATAGAGTATTAAATTTAGACTAATTACGAAACTAATTGCATAACTTGCGACTAATTTACGAGACGAATCTTTTAAGCCTAATTAGTCCATGATTTGATAACATAGTGCTACAGTAAACATGTGCTAATGACATATTAATTAGACTTAAAAAATTCGTCTTGGAAATTAGCCTCCATCTATGTAATTGGTTTTGTAATTAATCTATATTTAATGCTCCTTATTAGTATCTAAACATTCGATGTGATATGAATTTTAGGAGCGACTAAGGGCCTGTTTGGGACTGCTCCACTCCAATTTTTCTAGCTCTACTCCAAACTCGGCTAGCCAAATAGGTCAAACTCTAAGAACTCTGCTCCAACAAAAAGGTGGAGCTAGAGGCCAACTCCACGTTTTTCTCAGAGCTCCTCAAGGGATACTCCAGAAAACAGCCTTTTGTATATCCTCGTGGAGTTCGTGGGAAATTACCCACCACTGCCACTCGTTACACAAGAATACCGATTCGTTCTGTTTCTCACTCCGCCGAGTCCCCGTCCACCTGCCTCCTCCCTCGCGACTTCTTCCATAGCGTCGTCTTTTCTTCCCCGTGAACCCTAGCGCCGCCGTCCGCTATTCTGGCCGCCACGACGAGCATTCCGGCAAGGTGATGGACGGAGAAGATAGATCCGTTGATCCTGAACTGGATCCTCTCTTTTCTTACCCCCAAATCCCCTCCGTCTTCCCTCCCCCAACTTCGCATGAAGCTGCTGCCGGCGTGTCTGTGGGTCGAGGAAGCTTCAGCAGTCGAACAGGGCCTTCAGCGCCGGCTCCATCCCTCTCCTACACTGACCTTCTCCTCCACATCTCCCGCAACTGCAAGCAACCGCTGATCCAGCCCGTTCTGCCTCCCGGTAAGGCGGCATCGGCGGCAGCGCCGGGGGCAGGGGAGACGGTGGACCTGAGGCGGCTAGCGTCGCGGTGGCGATCCCAGGCGGAGTGGGCCTGCGCGGCGGTGGAGCTGGAGGCTGAGCCGGCGCCGTCCGAGCTCAACACCGTCAACAGCTCGGGACTCTTCTCCGTCGTCTCTACCGACAAGTTGTCCGTGAAATACCTCGGCAGCCATCACCACGGCCACGACGTCGGTGTCGTGCAGGCCGACCGACCCGCTCCCACGAGCGTCAGGAACGCGGGATACAAGGGGCAGACATCCATCGGGTTCACGAACGAGAGCTTCAAGATGAGGCGACAACTGGGGTGAGGACCCTTGCCTTGCTACCCTGTTTTTTCTGATTAGTTAGGATATATGTTTTCTGCTCTGTCATTTATCATGAAAGCCTGGGATGTAATTTCCGATAATTGCATCACTTGTATAAATTCGTGTACAATTTGTTCCGGAAATCTACAAATGTTAGTTAAGTGACCATGATTGGCTATTTGTTGCTAAGGTCTTTTTCATGCTATAGCTAAATTTCTAATTGTAAGCTTAAAGGGACTGTCCTCGCAGACTGTCAGACTATTTCTGATTTATGGAATTTCTGTAGGTTAACTATAAAGACCCCTTCTCTTCTTTCCTTTACATTTCAAGCTGACCTCATATTGTAAATGCTAGTGTTTATGTGGATCATTGATTTTCTCTCTCTCAAATTTATCCTTTGTGCCCTTTGTTCTTTCTAGTTGGGAGTCGAACAGTTGTGGATACCATGGTGACGATGGCCAGCTTTACGTGGGTCAAGGGAAAGGTCAAGCATTTGGGCCAAAATTCACATCTGGTGACATAATTGGTGTTGGCATCAACTACCTGTCACAATAATTTTTTGACTGGCTATTACAACCTTCTAGGGCATTTTCCCCCCTTGGCTGAACATAGGATTATCAATATATTTGTATGGCACTTTGCCATAAACCTTTCTAGCTTTGCAAACATTCTTATCAGTACATCTGTAGAATGTCAAATCTTGAATTTAGGAAAAGAATCGAGTCTTTGTATATGCACCTGGCACCACTCTTTGGCTCTTTACTAGTTTCGACATGCCAATGCCATTTTTCTTTATGTTCAGGTTGGAATGTGCTGTATTCTTATTTTTGTTTCTTTCTCTTGAGGCTTTTACCTTATGCCCTTTAGATTTCAGAACATATTGCTGCACTGTGATCTAATTACACGTAGCATCTTGCAGGAAAAATGGAGCTCAAGTTGGCTCTACTGATGCACCGAATGCTCCTACTATGGACAAATTCCGTGATGACTTGGCCACCGCTCTTTCTCTAGCTTGGAACTAGAATTATGTATTAGTCACTATTCTCTAGTTATCTATGGACAACTATTTCTATTAGAATGATGGACTTTGTTATTTTATTTATCATTAGTCATGTATGGACAATTATTTGTATCCGAAATATGAACTTTGTCAATTATCCATCAAGCGCTTTGAAATTTACGTGACAAAAGTATGGAATTATTTAGCTGAAATATTTGTTTTTTACTTTTCTCCAATAAATTAAATGAGATTATAATATTTACACCATATTTGAATTGGTAAAAAAAATATTCAATTACACATGCTCTGCATACAACATAACATACATCAAATATCGATTAGGGGCATAGTAGACCTTTCCTATAGAAACCTCATGTTTCCAGAGCTGGAGCTAAACTGCGTGCCAAATAGGTCCACTTGTTCTAGAAACTCCACAGTAGAGCTGCTCTGTGATGGAGTCGGTGGAGCAGGGCTAAAAAATATGGAGCAGAGTAGTCCCAAACAGGCCCTAAAGAACCAAACACCTCTAAATCTGGAGCTGAACATCTCCACGTTAAGGTGAGGTACACAGCCTAGAGAAAAAATTCTTTGTCTACCAAGAGCAAAGAGCACAGAACACATACCATGGGGACAGCTGTGCTAGTTTTGCACATCAAACAAACACTAGATAATATGTTCAGACTTGCAAGAAAAAGATGTGCTAGCTGTTACTAGAACAAGAACTAGTATTCCTTTTAACAAAAGTACACATTACTTGAGCCTCGGCTAAAACTCTAACACAAGAACCTGCACATCTAAAGCACTCAGGTATGTAGCTTTGATTTACAGAGTTGCAGACTGGTATAAAAAACAAAGGAAAGGAAGATGTGGGAGAGAAGAACTCATTGTCAGGTTGGGGAAAGTTGTTGCCGGAGTCCAAATCCCCACACAGCAGCACACAAGGGGTTCCTTGGCCCCATCTTGGCGTCATGGCTGCCGGGCTTCAGCACCTCGGTGGAGCACGCCGCCGCCGCCCAATCTGCACACAACACAGAGAAGAAATCGAAGAGGAAAAATAGTCAGATAGCAGCTAGCTGGTGTCCTTGGGTTTGATTTTGAGGGAGTAATCGAGGAATAAAGCAAACCATGGTTGTCGATTTGGGAGAAATAGCTTGAGCACCATGAGTAGCAGAATAGGAAAAGATAGAGGAAGGAGAGAGACGAGAGGATACCGGAGGGTGTGCGTGTGTCTGTTGTGCTTTTGGGCTGCAAGACATCTGTACTAGCATTGAAGCAACAAGCGGATTGATGAAAAAAAAAGGTCTCAACTCTGTCATTGTGCTTGGGGCTTGGACTTTTGGAACCATTGGAATCGTTGCATCTTTAACGGTATTGTCCCCAGTCTCGGTGGTGTTGTTACCCTTGCTGGAGAAGAGCGCCGGTTGTGGAGTGTAGCAGACAGCCCCTCTCGCTGGTTAGCTGCTAGTCTTTTTGGTCGCTCCCTTCTCTGGGAGCGTGAACATAATTTCTAAGTTACGTGGGGTTGTGTGTGACGTGTGTCGTAGGGCTCTAGTATTTTTCTTTCTTCTTAATATAATGATGCGTAACTCTCCTGCGCTTTTTAGAAATAAGACTTTAGTACTAGTACTACACAAAGAGTGGCTTCAGTTAAGTACAGGTTCAGCTCACGTGAGAGTAAAAAGGAGTTTGACAATGCTAAATTAATTTAATGATTGTATAGATATGCAATATCCTTTTTATAAATCACAGCATAATTGATACTAAGTACCAGAAAGTTATTTCTTGACTGTAGGATGAACACATGGCTACTTATGTGCTGTATTTTTATTTGTGTGTTTTCTATTTTTTCTAAGTATCAGTATATATATACTAATTACAGGAAGCGAGCAAGGTCAGGTGCAAGAACATCCAACGAACCAAATTGAGCCCGAGTTGAATCCTAACAACTCAGGCATGAACCCTTGATCATTTTCTCCTTGAGTTTTTAAACAAAACTTGGTAAAATAAAAGTAACATGCATTAAATGTTATTTTCTGAAATTAATTATGGATGGATGACATGTGAATTGGATGACATGGGGTTAGCTGATGGAACAGCTAATTCCCTACTGTATATTTGGATGGAAAAGTTTGGTAGGATTAATAACCAACTCTCACTTGTGTTATTGGGCCGTATAAAATCGTGTCGACCATGAACTCGTTTGGGACGGGCCAATTCTAGTACCCATGAAGTTGTTATATAATCCCTACGGTAAACGAGGAGGGGTTTGGGTGATGAAATCCCCATTCAAGTGTCGATGAAGTACACCTAGGCGCATATATGCACACGTGGAGAGATGTGGATTATTATACGAAATGGGGAAAGTTTGGTATCTTGGCCATGAGACGCACTTAAGGAAGTGCGATGGAAAATTGGCTAGGATAATCATGGGTAAAGTGATATAAACCTGCACAGGATTAAATCATAAATTCATGTAATGTCTCTTGGAATAGAGGCTACGGAAACCTATGGGTGGTTCTCCCTCAAGATAAAGTGATTAGTAGTGTTTTTAAATTGAACTTGATATTTTCTACAAATGCTATTTTAAACAACAAGATGATATATTATTGATCATTTGATATGACCATATTGCATTGCTTTGATTTAATATATGCTTGCTGAGCAGTGTTTTCAGATCGGACGACTAATCGCGATTAATCGTGATTATTCGTCCTTATCGTAACTAGGCCCTCGATTAGTTTAGACCGATTAGAAACCTTATCGTTCGATAAGTTGCAACTAATCACGATTAGTCGTCTGATCAGACTAGCCGGACGACTAGTTGGGTAAGGAGAATTTGGCCAAGCTAAATAATTCGGCTCACCTTTAGCTGGCCTATTAGGGTAAGAAGAAGAGTGAGTGAGTGACCTAGTGAAGGAGCTGCAGCCGCCGCACATTTCCAGCTCCCGCTCTGGCCCTGCTCTCTCTCGCAGCCGACGGCACCTCCGCCCACGTCTCCTCCGCCTACGGCCTGCCTCTCTGGATCTCCCTCGCCGGCGTCCGCAGCTTCGTCCGTGCCCCTCGCCGGCGTCCGCGCCACTCGCTGGCGTCCACAGCTCCGTCCGCGCCTCTCGCCGGCATCTGCAGCTCCACCCACGCCTCCACCTCCGCCCGCTCCTATCTCCTCCCCTGCCGGGACCCAGTAGCTCCGCCCGCCTCTGAGGCTTTGTCGCTCTGAGCTCCTTCCTCAACGCCTGGAGGACGAACGCGGGAGGCCTCAAGCATCAAGATGAGCCACCACTCTGCCTCCTCTCAAGGTTATTGTCTATGTCTGCTACTCTGCTGCTGTGTATTGCCTGTTGCCATCAATTTGTGACACATTTGTGTGGCTGTGCCGCTCTGCAGAGGATGCTCAACGGCGTGCAGTTGTTGATGTAATTCTACCTAAGAATGAAGCTGTCTCGGGGAGGGCTGCCTCGGGCCGTCACATTGCTCCAATCAAGCATCTCTCGATAGCTCAAGCGATTGCTAAATTGCCGCCAGATCTTCTTGTCGCCATGGTGAAGATAAGAAGAGGAAGGCAAAATCATCAGATCATGGATGGAAATATGAGTTTTGGCCGGACATAGGGAAGAAAGAGTTCATCCAATGTATTTTTTTCGCAAAAGATTGTCCCCGCAGGCATTAAAAGGTTCAAGTAACACCTTGATGGGGGCTATTCTGATGCGGTGAAATGTGGTGAAGCACCTGAACTAGTTAGGCGTGAGATGAGCGGTTACTTGGTCACAAGGTCAAGGACTTAGGTTCGTGTACCGAGGACACTGGGGGGTGGAGATGCGAAATGTAAGAAGAAAGCAGATCAAGGTGGAGGTGGTGCTTCTGCTGCTGCTGAAAATGAACCAAATGTTGGGACAAAGTCAAAGCAAGTTCCAAGTTCTGGGACAAAATCAAAGCAAGAAAAAAAGATAGCTCAAGCATCAATAACGAACTTTGTGGTTTCTGCTCCACCAAAACCTCAAACATGAAGCATTCCAAGTCGGTGAGTTCTTTGCTTTGCAAGAGTCCGTAAGAAGTGGTTGCGTAAATGCACAAGTCCAAGATGTCACAGCCCACTCTTGAGTACTCCACAAAGAGCAAGGAAGCAAAGCAAATTGTAGATGACCATGTGGCTGATTTTTTTTATGAGAATGGAATACCATTGAATGCTATTAACTCAAGAAGCTGGGAGATTATGTTTGAGTCCATTGGGCAATATGGTCCTGGGTATCGCTCACCTTCATACCATGAGATTAGGAATCCACTACTTGATAGGGCAGTCAACAAGATAGAGGAGCTGAGAAAGAAGCATGAGGACGCTTGGAAGGAATATGGCTGCACAATCATGTCAGATGGATGGACTGACACTAGCCACCGTCATCTCATCAACTTTCTTGCGAATAGCCCAGCTGGAACATTCTTCTTAGGTTCAGTTGACGCTTCAAGTGAGATAGCCAATGCTTCTATGTTAGCAGACTTGTTAGAGAAACAAATTAATAAGGTTGGGAATGAGTATGTGGTGCAAATTGTCACAAATAATGGATCAAACTACAAGGCTGCTGGAAGAATTCTTATGGAGAGGATCCCAACTTTGTTTTGGACACCATGTGTTGCCCACTATTTGGATTTGATGATGGAGGACATTGGGAAGATACCTGAGTTTAGCTCTTGCATTAATTCGGCTAAGAAGGTGTGTAGGTTTCTCTACAAGTATGGGAGGATTCTAGATCTTATGCGAGAGAAGATCGGTGGTGATCTTGTGAGGCCTGCTATTACTCGCTTTGCTACTTCCTATCTCACATTAGTAAGCATGCTTAAGAATAAACAGGGGCTGAGGAGTTTGTTTATGAGTGAGGAATGGCATTCTAACAGCTTGTCAAAAAGTGTTGAAGGGCGGCAGGCTGAGAACATAATCCTTTCCATACTATTTTGGACAAAAGTGGAGTACTGTATAAAAGCAACACAACCCCTTCTCATTGCTATGAGGATAGCAGATGGTGATGAAACATCAGCAGCTCCTAAGATAATGGCAGCAATGGATGCTGCAAAGAAGACCATCAAGGAAACTTTGCGAGACAAATCATCATTACTGAATGATGTAATGGAATGCTATGACAAGAGATGGGAGAACCAGATGGAGCAAAAACTATATGGAGCAGCCCTCTTCTTGAATCCTGGAAAGTACTTTGCCATAAAGGAAAAGGATAGGTGACAAGCTACAAAGCTAAGGTGCATGTTTAATGACATTATATGGAAGATGGTGTCTGATGAGAGTGAAGCGAGGAAAATAAGTAAGCAAGCTGATGATTATGACAGGACTGAGGGTAAATGTTTCTCAAAGAGATTAGCAATAGTAGAGAGAAATAGCAAAAATCGTGGTAAGTAATGAACAGTTCAGCAGTCAACACTTTCTTTTAATTAAGCTATAATTCTCTATGTGATGAGCTACTGATTATATTATTGTTTTGCTTGTAATCTACAACTACAGTTCTATGGTGGGATGCTTTTGGTGGCCTTGCATTCGAGCTACAGAGTTTAGCAAAACAAATTGTAAGCCTCTGCTGTTCGGCGTCTGGTTGTGAGCGTAACTGGAGCGCTTTTGCTCATGTAAGTGCAATTTCTATGGCTGCAGGTGCGTACTAATGCATTCTTATATGCTGCATCCATCTAATGAATTTGCTCCTATTTTCTATGGCTGCAGGTGCATACTTAAAAGAGGAACCGTTTGGAGCACATTAGGTTGAATAAGTTGGTATTTGTTAGATACAACCGTAAGATGACATTCAGGTTTCAGAAAATTCGTGAGCTCGGTTCTTGAAGGGTCGAGATGGCGGACTAGAGGGGGGGTGAATAGTCTTTTCTAAAATTAATCGCGTCGGCTAACCGATATAAATGCGGAATTAAAACAATCGGTCTAGCCAAGACTACACCCCTCTATATATGTTCACTAGCACCTTGCAAAGATACTAATAAAGCAACTAAGGTGCCGGGCTAGCTAGAGCTCTCCTAAACAATTCTAGGAGCAAGGTCACACAAACCTATGCCACTAGTACTTTAAGTAACAAGGGAGCTCCTACACATGCTAGTAAGCAAAAGCACAAAAGCTAACTAAGCTCACTAGCAATGCTCAATAACAAGGCAACCAATGCCTAATTAGAGAGCGCAAATACTTAGCTACACAAACTAAGCAATGTGACTAACAAGGTTACTAAAACCAAATTAGCCACGCAAGGGAGCTACTTCTATGCTACACATGCAAGAAGGTAATTAGCTAGCTACACAAGCTATCTAATTACAAGAGCAACTACACAAGCTTAAGATATATATATATAAGTAATTGCAAGCTTGTGTAATGGGGATGCAAACCAACGGGAAGAACAAGGTTGACACGATGATTTTTCTCCCGAGGTTCACGTGTTTGCCAACACGCTAGTCCCCGTTGTGTCGACCGCTCACTTGGTGGTTCGGCGGCTAATTAGCATCACCCGCTAAGCCCGCACGTCGGGCACCGCAAGAACCTACCCCTTGAGTGAGGGTAGCTCAATGACACGCTTTACTAGAGTTGCTCTTCGCGGCTCTGGGCGCTGAGCACAATGCCCCTCACAAGCACTTCTCCGAGCGCCGCACAAGCTTCTTGCGCGCGCTTCGACGGAGACCACCACTAAGCCGTCTAGGAGGTGGCAACCTCCAAGAGTAACAAGCACCACCGCTCGCAGAACTCGTTCACCTAGTGCCACTCGATGCAACCTCACGATGCAATCGCACTAGAATCGCTCACTCACACAATCGGATGATCGCTATCAAGTATGTGTGTGATGGAGGGCTCCCAAGCACTCACAAGCATGGACACTAAGTCCCTTGAGGTGCTCGGCACCAGCCATGGCCGAGGGCCACTTCTATTTATAGCCCCAAAGGCTAAACTAGCCGTTACCCCTTCACTGGGCAACGGTCGGGACGACCGGACGCTCCGGTCCGATCGACCGGACGCTGGACCTCAGCGTCCGGTCGTATGCGATGCACGCCACGTGTCCCTCCTTCAAATGCTATTCACTTGGATCTCAACGGTCATCCGTCGATCGGACGACGCTCCAAGATGAACCGGACCGGACGCAGCAACCCCCGGCCGTCCGGTCGTTTCAAGAAGCTCCGAGCATGACCGGACGCGTCCGGTCGAACGCGATCGGACGCTTGACACCGTCCCGTCACTCTCTCGGCTTATGCGTCATCGACGTTACCGACCGGACGCAGCTCGCCAGCGTCCGGTGCATTCAGATTCAGCGTCCGGTCGATTGACCGACGCCAAAGATCTTCGCGACTAACTCGTTTTCACTTCTAACTTCATCACCCTTGCTCCAATGTGCTAACCACAAGAACTTGCAACCGGCGCAATAGAAAATAGGCATTCTATTTTCCCGAAAGCGCCGAATCCCACCTCGCAAGCTCGGCGGGAGGGAGAGAGGGACCCAAACCCATCTCACGCCTGCAAACACCACCTCCTTTGTAAATGTGCCAACACCACCAAGTGTACACCACCATGTGTGTTAGCATTTTCACAATCATTTCCCAAAGGATGTTAGCCACTCAACTTGCCACACCACTCGATCCTAGCGACAATGCAAAGTTAGATCACTCGAGTGGCACTAGATGACCGATATGCAAACAAGTTTGCCCCTCTTGATAGTACGGCCATCTATCCTAAACCCAGTCATAAACTTCTCTACACACCTATGACCGGTGGAATGAAATGCCCTAGGTTATACCTTTGCCTTGCGCATTCCATTCCATCTCCTTCAATGTCGATGCAACACATGCACCAACACGATCAACAATGATATGATCCACTTCATATCATCACATGATCATATTGGTTCATCGATCTTGACTTCACTTGCCCTTCACCGTTGCCATCGTCCATCGGCGCCAAGTCTTGCTCAAGCTTCACCGCCACGCGGTCCATCACTCCAAAGCCTTCGACTTGCCCTTCACGCTTGCAACCGGTCCATCAAGCCAAGTCTTGTCTTGATCTTCTCCACCTTGATCACATGACTCAATGTCATGTCTCATGTGCAATAAGCTCCTTCATCATCACATGTGTGAGCTTTGCAACATCTCCAAGCCATTTTCACCTCCATGGCATATGTTGCTCATACACATGTACCTGTGGACTAATCACCTGTGTATCTCACATAAACACAATTAGTCCACCTAGATTGTCACTCAATTACCAAAACCAACAAGGACCTTTCAGTTCTAAAGGCAAGAAATCCAACCCATTGCTGCTAGAAGAGTTTCAATGGGAAAATGAGTAGGTAAACATCAACTGTGACCCAGTTCATGCATCTAATGGCAGTGATATCCTTTGGACACATGTTGATGAAGTTGTTGGTGCAACCGACCAGCTTAGAGGCCGCAATATGCCTAGGGCTGCTGCTGCTCGTGCGAGGAATACTATCACCCGCACATATGGGAGGAATAACAAAAGGAAGTGTCTAAGTCCAAGGTCAGATGCACCAGCAACTGAAAGCAGTGATCATGAAGAAGAGGAAAACAGAGTTGCACCGTAGCAGCCCACAAGGTGCAAGTGCAACAGATGAAGAAATGGAGGACCAGGGAGGGGAGGAAGACTCAGGCGGACCTGCAACAAATGATGGAAATAAAGACTTCCATGTGGACGCAGATTTACTTCTCTAGATGGCTGAATTACTGGTTATCTCTACCCCTATAATACACCACTTCAAATTATCCTACAGCCACCAAATAAATTCCACCTCTACAGTCACGACCTAAACTACGTCCACCCCACAAAACGCATACAGAAAAAGATAACATTAAAAATGTACGCACCAAATTAACTCTCACTCATTCTCTCTCCTTACTCAACCACATCCGACGGCCGATATTCTTTGGATCTCCCACCCCCCGTCTCCCCACTTCACGGCTCCACCCCACCCACGCGCGCAGACGCTGATGCCTTCTCTTGCTTTTTCGTTCTCCCCTTCAACCAGAAGAAGCCCGACGCCCTCGCCGCTGCCACCAAAATCGCACGCGAGCCCAAGAGATCCCCAAACCCTACTTACACTCGTCCGCCGGCCAGCGCACTCGGGGATCCTCGAATCGAGCAGATTGATGGAGGAAGAAGGAGCCTCAAGATGTTCCGCAACCAAGATGACACCGAGCGTTACCACACATGGAGCCCCCCAGGCGGCTGTTCTGTGTGGAGTACGCCATGGAGGCCGTCTCAAGCAGGATCCGCTTTGCATCGGGCTCTGTTTCCCGCACTCCACGCCCGCCCGCCGCCGTCAACAAGCCCGCCCCGAGCTCTCCTCCTACCGGCGGAAGGTGTTCAAGCGTCCGAAAGCACCACGGGTCGCGCGCCGGCCTCACCGCCGATGGACGCGTCCTCTCGTGCTTCCTCCGCAATGAGTGCATCAACCACTCCTTCGTCTCACGAGGCGTCGCTCCCCATCTCTAGGCTCGCGCTCAAGCTCGCCGACAGCGCGCGAGGTCCGTCGTCTCCTTTTCGCATCTCAGACTCCTCTTCCCTCCCTCCCGTGATCCCGATCTCTCTCTCTTACGAGCCCGCAGGCGAGTGGAACATTAGAATTCTCATGGTTTGAGTCACTGTGACGAGTCGAATTTGTGCTTCAGATTCGGTGATTGTTTGTCCGATCTGCGATTGAGTCTAGCCGTTTAGGGTGTTCTCATTGATGCGATTTATTAGAATTTTACGGTAATATATAGTTTTCCTCTTGGCTTGCCCTTAGTCCCAAGATTGTTATATAATCAAGGTCTCCGTCCTCCACAAGTCTGAAGTTTGAACTTCTCTCTCCTAATCTTCACCGATGTAGTTGACATGTTATTCGATTGTAGTTGATAAGAACCGTGTTCTACCGTCCGAGAGCAAAACTAATATTTTCTTTCTATCACTCAATTTCATTACAGATACAACTACCACCTTCTTTGTCAACGATAATCGAACAAGGACAAATCTCAGTTCGAGAAACAATGCTTAGTTGCTTACTCATGTTTCACATTCAAGTCTCCCTCTTGTTGTTGTTGCACCTACAAAGGTAACTGTTCAGTATTTGTTTAGTTAATTTTTTGGTGTGTATAAAGAGATCTTTAAAATGATTGCCAAATCAAGCACAAACACCCTCGCCCCTCAAGTATGTTGTTCTCATTATCTTCAACTTTCTCAAAACTGCTATCATGTCATGGAAATTGTAGTGTTCTAGCTAACAATGAATCCAAAATAGACACTTGATAAGGATAAACACAAACTTTCTTTTAGTGTACTTTGCTTTATACAACATTTTAGTACTATACGGAAATTTAGTAGCTAACCACTGCAATTTAATGTGGGCGCTTATGCTATTATAATGATGTTTTACACCATATTTTGAGCTTATTCCTATGGAAGTCCATGATTGGAAAAACTGTACAAAGTCTTTAAAAAACAGATTTGAAGTCCGGTATGGGGATGTGAGAAGTAGGAGAGAAATAGGAAGATGTTGTAAGGAGACGGACTCGATGATGGTAACGCAAGTTTGAACATACATGATTCGATCAGAGCTCAATGAGTTGTTTGGTGTGGGATATGGAGATGTTAGCTCTTAACTTTACAAATGTTTATGTACTTCATACCACTTGAGTTTTTAATGTCATGTAGCCTATTGTATAGCAGCTTTAGAGCTTTGGAGTATGAGTCAAAATGAGGAGGAATGAAATTATGTTCGTTACAATAGAATACGATGATATTGTAATCTTATTATAGACACACATTCTCTTTTTTATATACTTTTGAAAAATGTGATTTTATAAATAATAAAAAAAATATTTGATTTAAAATTATGTGTAATGTGTTACCGTGTAAAACCAGAAAGGCGTGAGTGCCAAAGGTCAACATGTTCTATTTAAAGCTCGAAGGAATGAAAAGAAAAATACAAATTGTTTTTTGTGTGTGTCAAAAATCACTTATTTTCAATTACTACTCTCAAGCAAGAAGCATCTCTATTGCCTTTGTTTGCAGATATACTCCGACGATCTATAGAATTTGGTGTGGTCACCGGTGGTTGTGTGTGGTATGATGCCCCATCAGATCCTGTGAAGCTTCTGATGCAGGACACAAGAGCACTCATGAATTTTCTTTTTTCCCCCTTGGAGACTTGGTTTACAGACTAAATCACTGAATTGGAGATTGCAGCATGACTACTGCAATTATATTGAACTATGGAAAAAAAACATTTGTTGTTTTCATGTGTGTCTTCAAGATAAATCCGTTGCGTTAGCACGGGCATTATACTAGTATGGATCAATGGACTGGATGTTTAGAACTATTTCCATTTCAGACTTAAGAACTTGTATAAGTTTATTAGTTTACTTACGTTGTGTACTGCTGTGCACAGTGTGCGCTGTGCTAAGCCGCCGTTAGTTCTTATTTGTTAAATTTGTGTACTTGGTTAAGTTGTTTTTGTCATGTTCTACTGTCTACTACTCTTTACATTTTCTTTAGTCTTTATAGTTTTGTTTTTCTGTTATTTTGCCTATTTAACTGATTATCTTCTTTTTTTGTAATTTCAGATTCAGCCACAAGTCAGCAGTCAACACTCACCATCAGGCATCAGCAAGCAGCAGTTACAGGTAAGTGGTCAAATCACCATGATAATGATTCATTGCAAACATGATTACATGCCAAACTGTGCTTGGTTGCTTGCCTCTATTATTTACCTATTTATTATGGCCATGTTTACATATATTTACATCATATATATAGTATATATATGGTCGATCAGGCCATCTAGGCACAAGGACGACTAAATGTCCGACTAGCCGATTAGACCGATTAGGACCGACTAATCGACCCTTATCTAGTCGTCTGATCAGTGGTCATACGACTAGCCTTGATAATACAATCTGAAAACATTGTTGCTGAGTACGTTGTACTCACTCTTGTATTAACTCTCTTTCTTTAGAGGATCCCCAAGAATGTGCACAAGGGTCTCTAGATGATGGTTGTGCCTATGCAGATTGTGATGATGACTATGAGGAAGCTAGTCAAGTTGCTGCCACCTCCTATGGTGGATGGGATGAATAAATAATCCCCTTAGCTAAGTCATATATGCCTTGGACGATGTGCCTTTGTTTCTTACCTAGTAAGCTAGGTATTGTACTAATTATTGGCACCCTCTATTCTCTGCCGCTAACTTTGTTATGGTTTATTATTTGACAATCTTGTATCTGTTGAGTTAATCATAGGACAAGGTTATTATGTTAGGAAATAATGACCCAGGTCGTCACAATCGAGACTTAGGCAAAAAATCTGTTATTTCAGAGACGCAGGTGCTGAATTTATTCTTTCTCTTAGTTCTAATAATATTTGAGTTAAAGTGGAAGGTATTGTGAGATAGAAAAATACATGATCGAAATTTGATGCATTATCCTCTCAGTTACCTAGCAGTGCTTTTAATTCCTTTCGTGATAAGATGACAAATTGTATTCTTTGATGCACTATATGCTTTAGGAGTGATATAGTCGAGTGCTTGTACTCACAATATTGCTGTATTTTATCACCTCATTCTATAGCATGTCACTGCTTCACTTTGCCTACCAATTATCACCTCAAATTTATAAACCAAGGATGTTTCTTCCCTGTGGTTCCTCCGTAAGCGCGTGTTCAGTTCCACCTCAAAATCCCAAAAAGTGCTACAGTACCTGTCACATCGAATGTTTGCGGCCTGTGCATGGAGTATTAAATGTAGACGAAAAAAAACTAATTGCACGGTTTGGTGAGAAATTGCGAGACGAACGTTTTGAGCCTAATTAGTCCATGTTTGAACACTAATTGCCAAATAAAAACGAACGTGCTACGGTAACCCCAAATTTCAAATTCCTGGAACTAAACACGCGCTAAGTAGGTAAAGGGTGAACAACACATGGAAAGGGGAACTGGGGTGTTCTGACATATGTTTAAGAAGATACCTGCCTGCCAGGCCCTAGAGTTAGATGTAAATAACTTTTGAATGTTTCTAAATGCTGGAAGCATCTTTTCCAATGAAGCTGAGATAGGTTTCCTGTGAACATCAATAGCTCCATGCTTCATGTTTGAAATTTCTTGTTTATCTTCATGAGGTGGTGTTGGTTATTATGCTTTGTTAATCTCTGCTGTATATATTACTAGCTGTATACTCGTGAGTTATTTGGTTCATTTCAAAGTACTTAGTCACAAGCTCAAGTTGTCCATACAATTAAATCTCCATGTTTTGTAGACAGTGAAATGTTCTCGTTCCTCAACTGAAATTCCATTGATCCGTTAATTGTTTTGTTGGTTGAGAGAAAACTTCATTGGATCGAATCAATGCAGGAATCATGGTACTAGTAGTAGTTCAAACGTGAAGTACTATCCTTGAGAACCACCTCTGGATGCAGTCTTATGTTTGGAGTTTCATATAATCTGTTGTGTCAAATCAAAGTCATCTTTAGATTGAGGTGGCCTGCATTAGTCTGGTGATCTGGGTTATTCAGTGCTCGTAGCGACACACGGGCATATAGCTTAGTGACCAAAAAAAAAAAAACACTGCACATTTTTTTTCCCTTCACCGGCTCTGAAGTTTGGTACTCCGTACGCCGGGGCAACGGAGACGAAGAACTGCCGACCCGTTTCAAGAAAAAAAAAAGAACTGCAGACGTACGGTAAAACTTAACACTGCGATTTTTCTTTTATAGGTGTTTGACTTTGACATGGCTTCGAAAAGGCCAAAAAAAACGGTGCTCCTAGCGTCTGGACACCCGGATTCAGGGGCACGTCCGGACGCACCTCCGGTCCCGTCTGAGTGTCCCGCCCCTACGCACGAAACCACGCGCCGCCGTCCCTAGAACAGTAGACTTGTTTCGATCCTAGACCAAAACAACGAAGCATCTAGCGCCCGCCGCCCCACGGAACAGTAGAATGGTTCCGTCCCCGCAGGCGCCGTCATCCCACCGCGCCGCCCGTCCCCTTGCCATCCCGTCGTGCTGCCCATCCCTCCGCCGCGCCCACGCTAGGTGCGTCGCGTCCTCACCGTGCTAGATGCAACATTAGAACAAGTTTACTGCAACATTAGAATAGAGCGACTGCAACAACAGAACAAAGCTATTGCATTATGAGATGCAACATCAGAAAAAAGAAACTAATGCAACAAATAAATATTACTTGTTGCAACACTGTAACAAAGTTACTGCAACAAAAACAGAACAAAAGCGCAAATGCGAGAAATCAACATCAGAAAAAAACTAATGCAACAAAGAAAAATATTTGTTGCAACAATAAAACAATGCTACTGCAACAACAAAGAAACAAAGCGCAATACGAGATGCAACATCAGAAAAAAAGACTAATGCAACAAAAAAGAATACTTGTTGCAACAGCAAAACAACGCTACTGCAACAACAGAAACAAAACGCAATGCGAGATGCAACATCAGAAAAAAAAAACTAATGCAACAAAAAAGAATACTTGTTGCAATAGCAAAACAACGCTACTGCAACAGAGCTCGCCGGAACCCTAGCCACCACGACGTCCCTCAGATCTAGATCCAAAGGAGGAGGTGGAGGAGGAGGGCTCAGATCCAGAGAAGGACCCACCTATCTCGCCGGAAGCCGCCGCCGTCGCCCTCCTCTCCGGTGGCATGGAGGTCGCGGAGGGAGGTTGGGAGGGAGGGGCAGCTCGCCGCAAGCCGTCGCCGTCGCCCTCCTCTATGGTGGCATGGAGGTCGCAGAAGGAGGGAGGGAGGGGTGGCTCGCCGGAAGCCGCCGCCATCGCCCTCCTCTCCGGTGGCATGGAGGTCGTGGAGGGAGGGAAGGAGGGGCGGCGGCGCGCGAGCGCTGCGTGCCAGCAGCGAGAGAGTGGATGAGCGGGCGAGCGGAGCGAGTGTGAGTGCGGCGGTCACGGGACGGGATGGGAGGGAGTTGAGCGGATAAGGGGCGCCGCGCGGTCGAGTCGTTCCTGTGCGGGTCCGTCCGGACGGGACGAACGCCCGCACAGTAGCGTTATCGAAAAAAAAAACACTCATTTTCTTGAAGAAGCGGTGCCATACTAGCATACCATGCGACAGTTGAACAATCCTTGGTACAGTCCCAATGCAACCGAGTCTGCACAGTGGACGGCGCTGGTTTACCATGTACAGTAGGCGTAGTACTCCATCATAGCTGCAGGCGGCGATGGAGCGACAGGTCAGTGGCCAGCCGGTGTTGATGGACAGGACCGACAGTTCGTAACAAGCCGAGGGCGGGGGCCGGCCGGCCGGCCACGCCACCCACATGCAAGCGTTCGCGCCACTGCCGGCCGGCCGCCGACAGCAATTTGACAAGAAGGCGAGGGATCGCCGATCGCGACGCGACCTTCGCATTCAATTCAATCGCCTTGTTCGCTCTCTTCTCGTGTCGTTCGTCACCTATAGATCCACTCCTGCTCCTGCACTGCACTGCTGGTAGGAGTAAGCAGGTAGCTAGGGGTGCGACCGTGAAAGCCTGTGGGGGTAATTAAGCTGCTAGCTAACACAGTGATGTTAATTAGTAGCTTAGTTTCACTTCCAACGTGAACCTCACTGTATGTTTTTCAACGAAGGACATGTCACTTCAACGGTTCAACGTTCAACCAACTAGAAATACACCTGTATGCAGGGGTGGATTTCGTAGACGATAGGGGTATAGGCACCATAAAAAAATATTGATTATGATCAAATTCTCATAATATACATGTCTCCACGTTTAAAAATCTATACACCTATGATTTGCTCTAGCTTTGCTCATACATGTACATAACTTTTACATACATGACTACATCAGTGCTTTGCAAGTCTACTGATGGATTTACTTGCACCTGTATCTGAGTTCAAAATTTTGTTTGGTTTCATGAAATTAGAAATCTATCTCGTGTATATATATCGAAATGTAATTTTTGTCTGCACATCTCTGCACTCTGATTTCACCCCGGTCCACTCGATTCGAATCTTGACTTCTTCCTTGGTGTCTCAGATCTGTACCTGCGCTTCTTTCTCGTCAAAGGGAAAGTGGACTGTATATATTCCCTCTGTCCTTGGAATATACTCCATCCGTCACATTGAAAGTGTCGTTTTTTTACTTTTAGACCTCTTATTTGACCGTTTGTCTTATTCAAAATTTTTACGCAAATTATAAAATTAATAAATCATTATTAAAGTATCTCTAATGATAAAATAAGTCATAACAAAATAAATAATATTTATACAAAAAAATTGAATAAGACGAACGGTTAAACAAGAAGTCTAAAAGTTAAAAACGACACTTTTAATGGGACAGAGAGAGTATAATTCTTGTTCTTCAATAAGTCAAATATTTTTAAATTTCATCAAATCTTTTAAAAAATACTAATATTTATAATACCAAATAAGTATCATTGGATTAATTGTAGAATTTATTTTTATAGTATACCTATTTAGAGATATAAATATTAATAATGTTTTATATAAACTTAGCCAAAATTAAGAATAACAAGTATAATTACATTTGTCATGAAATGTTTTTAAAACATCTCTACTTGCAGGCTTACATTTGTCATAAACTCGGCTGACCATAAGTTATTTTGACTTTGACCAAACTCACAATTTCATCATTTCAAGGCTGGAGATAGTAGTGACATGTAACTCAAAAGAGAGGTTTTTTTCACGAAAAACGTCAACATCACACCCCACCTATAGACTCTGTATCGATACCATCCTAAACTAATTATGTGTTCAATTTAGTCTCAACTATTTTACTTTGTCCAATCTACTTATCAAACCCCTATTAAGATTTTCTTTTATATGTTTCTCAAGTTCTAATTTTGTGTGATAATGGCTTGCACCATAACTTATGTTGGAATATACAATATGATTTTTCATTATTATTTTTTGTATGTCATGGCATCCGGTAAAATTGATAATGTATTTCTTCGAATATATTTCTTCGAATATAAGTTACAAGGGACACTGCCACCACACAAAATTTTAAACTCAAACTCAACTCTGTTATTCATTCAACTACCGGGGCAAAGAAATTACCAAAGAATTCTTTGGATGAGAGAATCAAAATAGGAAGATGATCCTATCAAGACAACACCCCTCTCCCACCATTGAATAGACTTGTTTCACGGGTTTGGTGTGAACCCTCTTAGCCCGGCAGCCCACAAAACCAAAACAGACCAAACTGCCACTACGGTTTTGACACAGATTGGACCCCTTTGCTAAAAACTGGCAGAACCATACGTACCCTTATCTCTCGATCACCATGGCATGGGTTCATCACAAGGTGAGTAAAGCAGAGACATGCGTCGCCATGCTCGTCGACAACAAGCAGTAGCGGACCCAACAATTGATTAGAGCTTGGGCAAGTCTCAATTGGCTCTGTTCGGCTTACTGAAGCTTGGCTGAAAGTGGCTGAAAAGCACTGTTCTGACTGAAATATTGTGAGAGAAAAACACTGTTCCGGCTGAAAAAAAAGCCGAACAAACCGGATATAAGGTAAGCCGAACGGAGTGTGTCAATCAGGTCACCTGTTTTGAAGCTCCCAGCAAAACATACTGCGATGAATATGCAAGAGTGCACCAACGTTGGAACCCGAGAAGGTGACTAGGGTCGCCGGGCCCTGGGTTCACCAATGACAACAAGGTGATCGCCATAGACCCTGGTGGTGGCGCCCTCATGTACGACCCTCGACATCCACGCCATTTATTCCCTACCTACCCACGTTGTGCTCAAGTACCTCATCCTTTCCCTCGGTCAGTGATGAAGGCATCAGCGCGTGTTCAGTTCCACCCCAAATTCCCAAAATGTGCTACAGTACCTATCACATCGAATGTTTACGGTCCGTGCATGGAGCATTAAATGTAGACGAAAAAAACTAATTGCACAGTTTGGTGGGAAATTACGAGACGAACGTTTTGAGCCTAATTAGTCCATGATTGAACACTAATTACCAAATAAAAACGAAAGTACTACAGTAACCCCAAATTCCAACTTCGTGGAACTAAACACGCTCTCAGCATAATTGACAGGCTCAAGAATACCTCACGGACGTAGGCCTTCCAGGCAGGGGCGAAGCTGGCAATGCACCCACGGAAAAAACGAAATTAAGTGCTAAACCATCTCAATTTACCACTTGTGCACCCCCACTATCCAGGGTCATGCACCCCCCGAGGCCACGACGCAACATGAAAGTGTGAAAGCTTGAGCAAACCAATACCAATCCATTAATCAGCCTAGCGCCAATAAATAAACCCGAGCATGCAAGGATAAGAGCAGACCAAGTCCTGCATGTGTGACGTAGTGAGGTCTATGACCAGGAGCCCATGATTCCTTGGTTGCACAAACTAAGTACTACTCTTTGTTTCTATAGTTCGATTATTCTTGACATTTCTTCCAAACAAAACATCTAAATTTGCAATAATTTCTTGCTTGCTAATTGTTTATCGTAGTAGGAATATATATAAATAGATGTTTAGATTTTTATCAGGAGATTTTTTTCAATTAGGGTATAGACAGGCTAGATGCCAACCCTAATACAGTATATAATATATATTTATTGATTTTGTATAGCTCTCTCTATTTTTATATATAATTTTCTAGAACCATATATATTACCTTAGAAAAATCAAATTTTACCATGTAAATATTGCATATCAAGATTAAGGCCTGGTTTGGTGGAGCTCCAATCAGCTCCCCTATACATTATAGTAAGGAGCCGCTTTTATCTCTTTTCTTGAAATAAATAGGAGCCAATAAAGCTGTTATTTTTAGCTTCACAACTCTAACACCTCCGCGTACTGTAGTAAGGAGCCACGACTATTTGGAGTTGTGCCGAATGAAGTCTAAATCTGGAATCTTGTCGAACAGAGTCTAAAGGGTGTGTTTGGTTTCTTTGGCAAATCTTGCCTGACCTTACCAAGCGATAAATTGATGTTAGAAATGTATTTGGATAGCTAGCTAGTCTCAGGGCATGTGGTGGCAAGGTTTCTTTGTAATTTTCCTTGTTAGAATGAGCTAGCCAAATTGGCTCTAGCTTCGCCACTGCTTCCAGGCTCTCATCTACACCGTCGCAACACCGCCAGAGTCGGGTAAATAAAATGGGCGCTCCCTCTCACCTTTGTTGCCGCCGCCCCCCAAGCATGCATGACAATGACCACGGCTTCACTAGCATCGGCGTCTACACGGCGGCTCATGAATCTGGGTGTCCGCATGCAGGGACGAAGCCAATGTGGTGGCGTTGTTGATCTTTAGCTAGTGAGCCAATCTATCTAGCAAAATAATCAAAACAGTTTAACCCGTCTAGACTACTAAACCCAACCCGTCTAAACTAGTCATCAATGATTTGGTCTTCAATTCTGCCCAGAACCGTTTAGAACCATCTTAAGTCAAACTATTCTAAGTTTGATGATGTCAACTAGACCGCCTAATAATCAACGTACAATAGCTTCGTGTCCATTTTCGATTTCATTGTGTTCGTTTAAGCCCAATCTTGGCCTAACAAGTCACGTACGATGGGTTTGTCAAGACCTGAGCAAATCCAACAAGAGCCGGCCTATGAAGCTTAGTGGATAGGACCTGAACAGAGCTTTCGCTGGTTAGGAAAAAAAAATCTCAACTTGAAACGTTCTGTTATAGTATAGTTGTACACATACGCAAAGAAGAGATTGAGGGGCTCTCCAGCCTCTAGTGCGCGGAAAACGCGCAGTATCAACGAACGCGCACGCGTGCGTGTACCTTAATTTTTTTAGAAAAAATCCAGAAAAATGTGCGAACACCTAGATTTAAACCCTGGTGGGTACCATCCCACCACTAGACCATAGGCCTATTCGCTATAGCATAGTTTTTGTACCGTAGAAAATGTGTGGGCAGTCTAAGCCTAACCAACTTTATCCGTAGATGGTCGTGGACAGGATTTTTCTAAGCTGAAAACAACTCCCCTTTTTTTCAGCTCAGCCCGGCCCGGTTCAAAGTCAAAAAAAAAAAGAAAGATGCACGGCCGTTGGGTTTGGTATTTTCGGGCTTGGTCGGGTTTGCTAGGCTGGCCTACTGCGACAAGCCCGCTAGCCAGGCGGCTGACACCACTACACAAGCAGCAGCGACTGGTCACCCTGGGCATTCGGTCAGACCGAACTGATCGGTTCGGTTCCTCGGTCATTCGGTCAGTTCGGTCATCAGAAACCTGGGACCGATCGGTCTTTGCAAAAAACGAAGACCGAGAAAGTTCGGTCTCGGTTAGTTCGGTTCGGTCTCGGTCACGACCGAACTAACCGGACCTGAGTAGCAGCCACAAACAATAGCAGAATCTATAGCAATTTTCAACAGCATGCTTGCTATTTAAAGGCAAAAAAATAACAACACAATATATAAAACAAACCACACATTATTATGACAAGTTCTAGCACACAACTTTCTCAGTTCTCACAAATCACAATCACACATAATGACATTACGAACGAAGTCTATAGAACTACGGTCAGTTCGGTCACTTTGGTTAAACGACACATATGACCGAACTTCTATCAGTTACTTCGGTTAGTTGGGAGCCAGGACCGAACTCATGACCGAACTTTTCGACCTTGGTCTTTTTGTTCTCGATCTTTTTGGTTCGATCTTTGGTTAATTATGTTCAGAGTTAGCGACTGGTAGAGGAGCGGCTTGACTTTGGTGGTAAAGCGCGCGGCGGACGCAGAAGAGGAAGAAGCAGCAGCGGAGATGCTACCGCTGCCCAATGCTTCAGAAAGGAGTAGTCCTAATCTTCAATCCCGCGATGCCCGATTAGGGGTCACGTCGGGGCCGTCCCATCGCCTGAGGACGGAGAAGAGCAGAGCACCACGTCATGATGCGTCCATGCTTGCTCCTGCACCTCGCACCAGCAGCATCGCCACCGGCCGGATCCCCTCCCCTTGCAATCTATTGCTACGCCTACGCACACCATCAGCAGCAGCTGGCCTGGCCGGCTCGCAATGCTAGTGCTGGTGGTAACAGAAGCAGTATTATTGTAACCCGTCAAATCATCCCCTCCTGCCCTGGCCTGGACGCGTCGCGGCGGCGTCCCCCGACGAGCCGGCCCCGGGCATGGCCAGCAAGGCAGCCATGCACGCAGCGGCGAATGCAGCTGCACCTGCACCTGCACCTGCATGCTCTGCGTCTCGTCGTCTCTCCTCGATCGCTCTGACGGCCTGACCTGACCCAAATCACGTCGTCTCCATCCATCCATCCATCATTCATCATCACACTACCACTGCTGCTTCTGCTTGTTTTTAACCTTAGCTTTCCTTCTTTTGTTAGGCCTTGTTAGATACCCTTAAAATTTCAAATTTTTCATTCTCTCCTCGTCACATCAAATTTTAGCCGTTTACATAAAGCATTAAATATAGGTAAAAAAAATAACTAATTACATAGTTTAGTTAGAAATTACGAGATGAATCTTTTAAGCTTAGTTGGTCCACGATTGAACAATATTTACCAAATAAAACGAAAGTGCTACTATTCATCATATTGAAATTTTTTGCAATCTAAACATGGCCTTAGCTCTTCTTCCACGACCTGGCTCCAACTGCATGCATTTGCATGCATGCATGAAAGAAAGAATAAATGGATTTCTGCATGTCCATACTCCATAGCAGATGTATACGCAGATCGATGAGGCTGGCTGCTGCGGGCGCCGGAGCACACACACAGCACTGCGTGTGCACGCACACGGCCTGGCCTTCAGAGATCTCGCGCCAGACCCCAAATCCTCACCGCACTGTGCGAACAGTAGCCTTGGTACATGCACTGTTCACGGATGAAGAAACGCTCCTGCGACTGTGCTAGTGAATGACTGAAGAAACAAATGCACCAAATACACAGTGGACTACTCGATACATTTTGATTTTTTACAGAGTACGTACACATGGGCTGGCTAGAGCCAAGCCAATAAATGTTTGAAGCATTTGAGATGCATACACGCATGACAAGCATTTGAGATTGAGAAAGCAACAACCAACAAGTGCAGTAGTCAACACTCTACAGTGTAACATACAGAACTTCCCAAGTTCACCGGCTCAGAGGCTCAGACATGTAGTATGTAAGACTAACAAAAAGCATTTGCAAGGGACTTTCTTTTCCCGTCTTGCAAGCCGCCACCACCACGCCGTCTGCCGCAACTTCTGCTCCGCACCGCGGCCGCCGCTTCACCTAGGATCCTCTCTTTCTTCCTATCCGGCACGTCTACCGGAGATAAGAAGGGAGGAGACCCATCTCTTTAATTTCCCGTAGTTTTTCTACTTGCCTAGGGTTTAGTCCAAACAAATCTTTCGGTGAAATCAGATGATTTTTAGTCGGGATCGTGCTTCCTGTGATGACTTCGATGATTGCCATGACGAGATTGCCATGACGAGATCGCCGTTGCAGGCGTCGATTTCATCGGCAGACGGCCAAGTTGTGGCCATTATCTGCAAGGGGAGGGATGCTTCTGGGCGCCCCCAACGAAGACAGCTTCTCCAGATCATCAATCCCATCGTCCTTGGTCGAGGAGAGGAAATCAAGGTTTGAATGTGATGAGTCTGCATCCTATGCTGCTCTCGACGATGCAAATGCCGATATTCTTTTATCGATTCAGATGCGTTTTGGACTGGTTTCGAAGCGTTGGATCTTGTTTTGGGGTTGGTCATTGAATTCGGCATAAGAATTGCACTTTAGCTCCGGCGTTCGAGAAATGCCATTGGGGAAGAAGAAGATGAGAGAATCTGGATAGAATATTATGTATTTTTATGCCGAGTTTTAATATAATGGCCCTTCCCTCCGCAAAAAAAAGACTAACAAAAAAGCATTTGGAGAGCTAGCCAAGGCAGAAAGATCCATTCAAATATGGACTCACCGGAGATGGAGAGACGGTTACTCACCTGTGTAAAGACTATCCATTCAAATATCGACTCACTAGCAGAGAGGAGGATCCCCCCTCCCCAGGTTCCTACTGTCTCTATTGATTTTTTTAAAAAAATTGACTAAATTTTGAAGAAATTTGTACTGCTACCTCCCCGACCCTTCTCCAAAAATAAAAAAACAAATTTTTGGCTCCACCTTTGTATGGAATTCTTATGAAATACTAGATCAGATGGTTCCATCGTCTACACTTGGTGGAGAAGGGGTCGAGCAAAGATGGATAAACATTTAAGAAGGGATTTTGATGGGTTGGTAATTTATTTCTGGTGGAACATTTGGAACGAAACGTAACAGAAAGACTTCCATCAAATTTCAAAAGACCTAGATGGCGTCGCTCAATAATGGCGGAGCTTCTCATAGGCCAATAGGGGACATGGCCACCCCTAAACTTGTGTAAACTTCTTATTAGTTGCAGCCATTCTGGCTTGATAAAAACTAAAGATTAGCCTTATTCTTTAATGATTGGCCCCTGCTAGATTTAGGTTCAAAGCTCTGCTACTGACATCGCCTACTTAATCAAAGAGGTAGTGGAACAATTTGATTTAGCCAAATCGGCTTTTTCCTAAAATGTGTGGTCGCTTTTTCGTCTCTTTTTCTGCCTTCTGCTGTTGCCGTCCTTTCAGAAGAAAAATGCTTAACGAGATGAAATTGGGACTGGGATATATCATTGCATGCTAAACAGACATCTCAATACATTTTAGGAAGTACCATGCACACTTTGCATGTGGATGGATCAACACTACAGTGAATAGTACAAGCTAAGAACTGCTATGATGATCCAAATGCATGCATGCAAGCACACATGATTTCATAATAACGACGACTAATGATGCTACCGAATATAAGATACTCTGTCTAATAACTAGTACAAGTGATTGTCGAAATATGACACTTGGAAACTAGCTAGCTAGGCAGTACTAAGCTGCAACTAACATGACAGGCCAGGTAAATCGATGGATCACCAGTGTTCAGTAGGGTAACCCTAAAGAACCAACGGTCCGGATCACGCGCCCCTGGGCGCTGCAGCTGGGCCCATCTCATAAAGGAACCCACCACCGTGCTGCAGGTAAGCCTCCAGCCAGGTAGGTGGCGGTGGCGGTGGCTCCTGTAGACCGGCGTTGACTCCGACCTGGAGCGCCGCCGCCGGGGCCGCCGGCTTGCCGGCGACGATAGGGGTGAAGGGAGGGAACGGCGGCATGGGTAGCACGGCGCTGTTGCTGCCGTTTGCCGGCTCTGGTTGCATGCAGGGCGCCGCTGCTCCGGGGAAGACGACCTTGCCATGGTTGCTCGGCGGCAGTGGAGGCGGCTGCATGCTGGGGTGGCCGTGGTGGAAAGGGATGCAGCTGCTAGGGTTTGGGAGGGGAGGCTCGGTGGGGTCCTGCTGGAAGCAGAAGCTGGAGGGGTCCATTGCCATGGGGAGGTAGTATGGGCTCTTCACCATCATCAGCTTGCTGTACTGGTCGCCTGCCTTGTGCAGTATCCTACAGATCACCCATTCCTCCTGCATGTATAAATGTGTATGAAAAGATTCAGGAAATCATCAGTCAAGAGTAGGAGTATACTAGTAGACATATACTAAAAGATTATTTTCTGTCGATTGTGATCCATATCCAGGGCACAAGATTCATCAATATTGAATAGTATCTGAGAAGGTGATCTCTAGGCATGCAGCACATAGAGGTAGTACATCAGTGTATATAGTATATATATTTTTCTGAAATTTTAGTGTATATAAATGTTCTCCTGAATGAACAACTTCTGCAGGTGGCACATTTGTTTTAGTACAAATTAAAAAATGGGAACCCACACGAGCAGCACATTGGATTGTAGTTCATCTTGGGGACATTCTATTCATTGTATTGTACGTCAGAGATTTGGAAGGGAGGCATGTCAGTGTTTGGAGATATGCCAAGTACGTCCATGATGCACCGTGATGGCAGTAAGGCACAAACACAACACAAAAACAAAACACAGAAGCGTCAGTAGCTGGCTGGCATGGATCCTGTGTGTCAGTGCAAAAGATTTCGAGCAGGGCCTCTTTAGATTGCAAATTTTTGTAATCTGGATACGGTAGCACGTTTCGTTTGTATTTGACAAACTTTGTCCGATCATGGACTAACTAGGCTCAAAAGATTCGTCTCGTAATTTACAACCAAACTATGTAATTAGTTATTTTTTTACCTACATTTAATGCTCTATGCATGCGTCTAAAAATTGATGTGATGAAAAAAGAGTGAAAAAACTTAGAATTTTAAGGTAATCTAAACAAGGCCAGATAGATGGAACTACTCTGGCCATGCGTGCATGCTGATGCACCTGCTACTGAAGCTGGGCACAAACACTGTGGTTGTTGTACCAGTGCATTATCATGCACACCAGCTAGTGCAGTGCCATTGATGAATGCACAGGAGGAGTACTCCTACATAAAGCACACATCTATCAATCTGCATGCATATGTCACGCCCAAGCCCTCTCCATTGTACTGCTATGATGCATATCATGCATGCCACATCCATTGCAGCCAGCATATCTGCTGCAACTCCTACTTCTTGTCAATGATATCACATCTCTACTACTGTCACACTGTTGCGTTTTTACGGCATTCATTCAAAGAAGAATCATTGAAAACCGCACAGAAACTGAAAAGATCTGCCCTGAAACCTTAAGGAATCCATTCATGCATGGAGTAATCTAGCTACTCTAGTTGCGTCGTTTAGTTTCAGAAACTCGAGAAAATGAATCTGCCCTGAACAAATCGATCGGTTCATTTCATGTAGGAGCACTCCTAGATGTATCTATCATATGTACTAGTACAGGAGTACCTTGCATGGGCGGCGAGCGGCGGCGAAGTCGCCGTCGAGGCGGTACTCGTGGAGGACCCACTTTGTCTTCTCTCCGCGCGGCGCGCGGCCCTTGTAGAAGACGAGCGTCTTCTTCATGCCGAGGAGCGCGCCGGTGGCGGCGTTGAGCACCTCGCGGTCCTTGCCGGTGGCCTTCCAGTAGCCGGCGCCGGTGGCACGGTTGGTGCGGAGGCCCGTGGGGTACTTGCGGTCGCGGAGGCTGAAGAAGTACCACTCGCGCTCCCCCATGCGCGCCGCGTCGGGGAGCTCCCACGGTTCGCACCGGTTGAGGTCCACCTCGGCGATGTCGATGCCGCAGCAGGCGCCGTTGAACACCTTGGCGGCGAGGTAGAAGGTGACCAGCTCCTCGTCGGTGGGGTGGAACCGGAACCCCGGGGGAAGGCCGTGCTCGCCGCCCGCCGCCGCCATCTCCTCCCCGAGCAGGTCCCACAGCGTGTCGCCCATGGCCTGGTGGTCCTGGTGGTGGTGCATGCACAGAGCTACGCAGCTAGCTACTAAGATCTGCTAAAGATGATGAGCAGGAGAAGGATGATCCAAGGGCGGAAAGAGATTTACCCAAGAACCCTATACCCTTGCCAACCTCACTCTCACTCTTTCTTTCTACTCCAAGATGATGAGAAGAAGCTCTGAGCTGTGGTATGGTGTGGGGGGGAAGAAGCCAATGCAAGGGGGATCTCTTTATAGTGAGGAGCTTGCTAGGTAGCACCCTGCCCCTACTACCTCCATGAGGACCATGACCATGAGAGCTGCTCTCTCTCTCTCTCACACACACACTCTATCTCTCTCTTGAGAGAGAGATGTATGGAATGGAAATGTTAAAGGAGGGCGATGGTCATGGTGGCACCTGGCATGGGCCCAATGAGGAAACTTGATGGAGCTTAACGGGAAACTGTTGCACGTCGTAGCAACGTCCTAGCTAAACACCACCGGCTAGTTCCAAGCTATACTACCTACGAGTAGCTAGCTCTAGCTTCTGTTGTAAAGTCTCAGCTACGCCCTGTGTGCACACAGCATGTACGTACGGTATGCGTGCATACATGAACATATATATATACAAAGCACAGCCGTCGTGCTTGAAGGGGGAGCGTGTTACGTGTACCGGCATATATCTGCACATACTCCTACACATACATACACACGTGTGCCTGCATGCATTCGTATAGGCAGACAGCGACGTCTGTATGTTCCGGATATTATTGAGGGATGCAGGTGATGAACATGCATGTACGCAAACTGTGTACTTTCCTTCTTTCAGGGTACTACTATGGTCTCGTTCGCTTCGCTGAAAAAACATGTCGAAACACTATTCCGGCTGATTTGTTATGAGAGAAAAATACTGTTCTAACTAAAAAAACAAGCTGAAAAGTATGGATTATAAGGCCCCCTTTGGCACGGCTCATCCAAAACAGCTTCACCGGTAAAGTCAAAGCCGGTGAAGCCAGAAAAACTGATTTTTCCCAACTTCTAGTTCATTTTAACCCTGACTTACAAAACAACTTCACGCTATAGTACCTCAATTTGCGCAAAATAGATGAAACCGAAGCCGGCATAAGCCGTGCCAAAGAGGCCCTAAGAGAAGCGAACAGGGCATATATGTAGTGTCTACTACTGCGTGCCATGTCGATACCAATATTAATCCTTCGCGCTCGATTGGGCATGCATACTTCTGTTCTGTATGCCCTATTTAGCAGAGCGGCTCTTGTTCCTCATCGTTGTGTTTAACTGCTTATCAAGGCCTTGTTTGGTTTCTACGGGTGTTCCTAAAATTCTTGTCACATCGAATGGTTAGACACATGCATGAAGTATTAAATATAGACTAATTACGAAACTAATTACACAACTTACAACTAATTTACGAGACGAATCTTTTAAGCCTAATTAGCCTATGATTTGACAACGTGGTGCTACAGTAAACCTATGCTAATAATAGATTAATTAGGTTTAAAAATCATCTCGTAAATTAGCCTCCATCTATGTAATTGGTTTTATAATTAATCTATATTTAATACTCTTTATTAGTATCTAAATTTTCGATGTGACATAAATTTTAGAAGGGACCAAAGAAACAAACACCCCTAACACACACCATTGTACAACAGTACAGGTACTTAACTGCCTAATACAATAGCCTAGTAGCAGCAAACTATAAAAGTACTATAGCCTAGTACTTAACACACACCGTTATATTTATAGGCCTATAAAAGTACTGCTGCCAAGTTGCATGCACCACCTTTTTGTGTGCACCATGAAATTTCTGAAACCCCACACGGCCCATGTGTTCTGTCTTGGCGCGTTTGTCTGGTTGCGCATTTATTTTGGACTACCAGAAGAAGGAATGGCAGCGGCAGGTCCTGCTGCTGCGGCATGCATCGGGGTTTGGGGGAGGACGGTGCTGCTGCTGGTGCTGGAAGCGAGTTTGCACGAGTGCGGCAGTAATAAATTTCTCCTGCTGCAGTACACCGGCCGTGGAATCCCAGGCGCTGTTTAGTTGCACCTCAAAATGTCAAATTTTTTAAGATTTTTCGTCACATTAAATCTTTAGACGCATGCATGAAGTATTAAATATAAATAAAAAATAAAATTAATTATACAGTTTAGACGAAATCCACGAGACGAATCTTTTAAGCCTAATTAGACTATGATTGAACACTAATTACCAAATAACAACGAAAACGCTATAGTAATATTTTGCCAAAAATTTTGGCATCCAAACTGGCCCCAGTCACCATGCATAGCAATACCAGTCCGATCCGATCCCTCTCAAGCAAGCTGTCAAAACTCAGGGTCCATACATGCTCCTCCTTTCCACAGTACTCTACTCCAGCTAGTACTCCCCGTAGGAGTATAGCTAATGGAATGGAGGCAGTGCATCATCCATCGGTTCTATTCTATCAGCCTGTTCGCCGAGTTTCTAGGTTGATAAGCCCGACTAATGTTGGTTTGTTGTGAGAGAAAAATACTAAGTCCTGGCTGAAACCAACAAGTGTAGTATGACAAATGCATCAATGATCTAGCAGCTCTTGCAGTTGCACATACTCCACTTTAGAATCTCTCCAAGAATGTTTAGAGGCCGGCGGCCGGATCGGAGTGTGTGTTCATGGAATCATGGCGGTCCTTATTCTTTTCTGATCGAATCATGTCTCTGTTTACATACATAGGCCACTGCATGAATGAATGACAAGAGAGAGCGACTTGCCTTGGAATGGTGACAAAAAGGCCTATGCCCTACAATAGTGTACTACTCCAGTCTTCATGCTTACGAGTACTACTACTCCATATAGTACATAGCATACTACTACTGAGTACTACATTGTGTTTCCACGATTCTTCATGCTGGTATATTAGGAAAACTCAGGATCATGAGATGCATGCCCGGTTTTGCATGCAAGGCCAGGGTCCCAAGGGAAGGGACAGAGGAGGTACTCCTACTCCGTACGCTCCAGCACAAGGGAAACTAGGGTGAGGCACTGCAACTCTGTGCCGGGCGGGAGGCCGGGCCGTGTGCCAGTCCACAAAAGTTTGGCGCCCCCGAGGAAGACGACGACGACGACGACGACGACGGCCTGATACTGTGAGAGAGGTTGGAAGAAGCAGAGGGGAAAAGAAAGGTGGCCCAGATGTGATTCAATTCTTTGGCCTCATTCAGGGCCCCTTGCTGGTGCCTGCACCGCGGCCGCCCGGCGCTACTTCAGAGACCGAGATGGTGGAGTAGCTGGGACGACATGCTTGCGTGCGTGTGCGTCCGTTCCTGAATGGTGAAAATATTTTAAAGTGCTTCGCTAAGCTAGGTGCAAAAACAAATGACCTAGCTAGTACTGTGGTAGGAGCGAGTAGGAGGCAATAATTTGCTAATGCTTGCCCCAATCATTGGCGCATTGCCATTGGCCGTTGCATCGTCACAAACTGGAGTACTCCGTACTCGTGGTGAATGGAGCTAGTAGCAAGGATATACGGAGTATGTATACAGTAGGTGCTAGGCCATGAGCTCCTTACTCCTACTCCATGGCATAAACAAACCTATTAGTAAAGAATTCAGTGTCCAACTGCGTGGCATTCCTCTCTAGAGAGAACTGATACTAGTCACTCCTGCGTGGCAACAAGTGAAAGCCTTCCAGACCTATGGTGCGTGGCACAAATTTGGCAGGCATGCATGCATGCGGCCGTACTTTTTTGGTATAAATAACTTGCCATATACTAAACTTGTGGTAAAACTTGGCTCATAGTAAATGGTTGTATGATGTTTTTGGGCCACAGCAGTAGGAAATGCCCGATGCCCTAAAGGCTAAAGGTGCAGTAGATTGCAACCAAACACCGGCATGGTAGACTTGGTGTGGCTTCCCCTGACTCGCGGCGTAGCATGTTGGTTCAACCAAACATGTCCGGAAAACCTTTTCGCCCTATCATCATTTCTAACGACAAGTCTTGTACTGCACGTACTGCACGTTATTTCGACCGTGCAAAAAGCAGCGTCCGAACAGGAACTGTAGTGCGCGAAGAAAACTACTCTGGGGCACGCGGGTGAGCACGACTGCACGAGCATGCAAGAGAGGAAGAAAGATCGCAGGCGGCCAGCCAGAGGCCAGAGCCCAGAGCCAGACGACGTACTGCAGCTAGCCAGCTCCCAGCTGCAGGAGGATGCAGAGCGTGTGCAGTGCAAATCAGGCGCGCACTGTTGGCGCTGCTGGCCCGGCGGAGGAGGACGAGAGATCCAGGAACGAGAAGGAAAGCTCATGGCCATGGGGCGCGAGGCCGCGGAGTTTGTTGGGTGCAGTGCGGGGCAGCCTTTAATCCGCCGCGGCGTCGCAGGCGCCAAACTGCCACCAGGGCCATGCATGGCCCATGGGCGGCGGCAGCGGCAGCAGCCCTAGCAACTAGCTGCCCTCTGTGCGCGCTGCGTGAGAGAGAGACTGAGAGAGAGAGAGAAGTCCCACGTCCGTCGCAGGCTGGCTGCTACGCCTGCAGCAGGTCTCGCAGTTGATTGATGGGCAGCAGGCATGGCCACGTGCGAGAGCGGCGGGCGGAGGTGACGACTCGGGGGCCGCCCGCGCGCGGCAGGCCAGGCGAGGGGACGGACGCTCGTGCGCGCGCGCACGCGATCGTCCGATCCACCCTGCTCTACTGCTGCCGCTCCAGCTTTCTCGCCATGCGCTGCGCGCTGCCGCAGTGCCGCGGCGTGCCGCAGCCCATCCCATCCGGCCACGGGCCACCCCGCTCTCCTCGCCTCGCCTCGCCTGCCTCGTCTCTCTCCCACACATGCCCTGCCCGGCTGCCCCCGCACATCACTGGGCGCGTACGTGCTCCGTGCCTCCGTCCGTGCTAGCTGCAGCACCAGCAGCGCCTTGTGTTTCCTCTGCATCAAAGTCCACGCACACTTGCTCGAGCCTGCCTGCCTGCCGCCTGGGGTACTAGAGAGGCCAGGCCAGGGGTTGGACGGCAAGCAAAGATCTCCGACTGCGAGTCACCCCGTCACAGTACCTGTACTACGTGTCTGCCGTCCTTGACCTGCAGCGCGCCGCGGCAGTTCCGCGTCGGTGAGGCACCGCTCAGACCACTGCCGGTACTGATGGCTGGGTTTCCTGCCTTCCGGCCCCGGCCGCCGCCCAAACGCAGCGACGTGCAGCCAGCGTCTGAAAGCGCCGAACCCCGGCCGGCCAGCCCGCCACGAGTGACCGCCCGGCCACCCAGCAAGCAACCCTGCCATTCGTCTGTGCTTTTTTATTTATCTTTCTTAAATGTAAAAGTACCGACAGAATCGCAGAACGGATAGCACGACGTCGGTCGATGGTTTTTGCGGCAAATAAGGCAGCGGATGCTATTTACCTGATGAGTCGGGCTGATAAGTTCAAGCGAACGGGCGTCCTCTTTTCCATTCGAGTCCGTCCCCTAACAACAACAGAAGCTAGGTTTACTGCCTGATCAAGTGATCATCCTGCTCCATGACACTCCGACTGCGACTGCGAGACCGATCGATCGAGAGCGAAACCAACAATGGCACGCAGGAGAGGGCGATCGAGAGGCGAACGGGATGCAGCAGATCATCCAAGGCAGAGGCAGAGAGACGGGGTGGTGTCTGCGTGCGTGGCGCAGCGCTGGTCCTGTCATGTTGTCATTCAAGGCTCGGAAGCTTTTGGAGCCGGGATGGAGGGATCGCTGGCGGGCAGCCGTGTATGTGACTCTGGCCTTGTTTAGTTTACATCAAAATTCCAAGTTTTTTCACTCTCTCTCCATCACATCAATTTTTAGCCGCTTGCATGGAGCATTAAATGTAGGTAAAAAAAATAACTAATTGCACAGTTTAGTTGGAAATCACGAGATGAATCTTTTGAGCTTAGTTGGTCCACAATTGGACAATATTTACCAAATAAGACGAAAACGCTACTATTCATCAGGTTGCAATTTTTTGCAATCTAAACATGGCCTCTGTGTCTGGCCGTTCAGGTGGATTGGGGGGAGAGCTGCAGGAAGGGAGGCCGGAGACCTGCCCCCTCGATCTGCATGCTGCCTGCTACGCCTGTCAGAAACTGCAAGTTTGAAGTTTCTTCTCGCATGCATGCGTCAGGCATTACGTGCGCTCAAGACTTTATTTAGGAAATTACTAGGATATTAGGAGTGCTAGTGCTAGTAGCGTACTATTATTGTTTGATATCTTCATTTTATATGCTTCGGGCTACCTGCAGTTTGCAGGCAAATCTTCTTGTGAAGGCCGTGAGAGTCTTGGAAGTAGCTGGTGCATCCTGCCAAATGGACTACTGCCTGCAGCCTACTCCCTCAGTCCTGCACAGCACGTCGGCACTCTCACGCTCCTCCCCCGTTTTCTATTCAGGTGCAGTTTAGTTGCCAAAATTTTTGACAAAACACTGCGGTAGCGTTTTTGTTGTTATTTATCAATTAGTGTCTAATCATAATCTAATTAGGCTTAAAAGATTCGTCTCGTGGATTTCGTCTAAACTGTATAATTAGTTTTATTTTTTATTTATATTTAATGCTTTATGTATGTATAAAGATTCGATGTGACGGTGAATCTTGAAAAATTTGACGTTTTTGGAGGGAAACCGTCAGATCCAGATCTCAGCCTCGAACAGGACCTCCAGGCCCGCCTGTTTACCCCGCGCCGCTGCTCGTCGGCGCGCGGGCCAAGCACGGGCGAGTGCGCCTCCTCTCCAGCACGTGGGGGCACTCCAACCCTCGCGCGGCCTCTACGCCAGCCGCCGGTGTAGAAGAGGAGAAAGGGCGGCGGATCTCGTCGGAGGAGAAGAGGAGGGCATCGGTAGAGGAGAAGAAGATGGAGGAGGAAGATCCGTGCCGGGGCCGGTCGGTCCGCCACCGCGACGGCCATGCCGGCCGTCTCCGCCTTCGTGCCACCAGCTCCGCCTCGATGCCGCCAGCACCGCTTCCGCCTCCGTGTCCAGGCACGCCGTGCGCTACACCTCCGCGCGGGCCGCGCTGCTCTCGACGCCGCCTCTGCCTCCGCATCAGGGCGCGCTGTTGCTCTGCCTCCGCGCTGGCCGCGCCGCCCGCTCTGCCTCCGCCTCCGCTCCGGTACTCTGTGTGTGTGTGTTTTGAGCAAAAAAGTCAAGCGAAAGGGAGGAGGTGAACTGGTGAAGGGGTAGGCGTGCAGCTACGGTGGACTGGGACCACACCTAAAACGACACATTTTTTGGGACAAGTTTTGAAGGCTACAACGACAGTTTTATCGGGACGGAGGGAGTGCTGCAGTGTGCAACTCATATTCAGCTAGATTGGCGACCTCAAGAAACGAACACCTATTTTTCCACCTTTTAAAAATGAAATATGGTGAAATTCGTCTTTTGTTTCATGCATGTGGCGTGATAGAAACCTGATTTTTATTTGACAAAAGACAGCCTTAGGACATTTTATACTTGATTTATATTAATTAGAAAAATAAGAACAACTGTAGAAAAGACCATGCCGAAAACAATAAATTGCAATCAAATTTGACAAAAAGGCTTCTCGTCCGCCACATCTACGTACCGCAAATCATGCTGGCTACATGCCCCGAGCGGCTCGGAGCCCAACCAAGACATGCCCATGTGGCACCATTCATCTACACAATCACAAACATTATAAGTCCACCAACAATACCAGATGGGCCAAAAAGAATTGTTATTCCAAATAACGTCGTCGTTAGCAAGTGTTGGTAGTTCTCTAGATTTTTCTGGATGATTTTTTTTCCGGTAGTGCTTGTATCCGTGCGTCCGTCCCGTGACTCCCATACCCATTCACGTACCCATCCTCATCCACTCATTTATAGACCCAGCCCGCGTCGCTCGCCCGCTCTGCACTACGTGCCCCCGCTCGGACAGACTCCGCCCTCGTCGCTCGTCGGCGCTGCCCCCACCCGCCATTGCGGGACGGACTCTGCTCGCCCCCGCCACCTCCGCTCGTGGGACGGACTCTACCTGCGCCACTCGCCCGCGTTGCCCCTGCCCGCACCGCATGTCCGCCGTATGGGCTCGCGCCTCCCGTCGCGGCCGCGCTCAATCCGCTTGCCACGGTCACCGCCGAGGACCGTGTCGCCGCCAAGCTCTGCGTTTGCGACCTACGAGCACTCCGTGGCATCGAGCACTGCGCCGACATCGAGCTCCAGAAGGACGAGCTCCATTCGTCCAAGCAGTAAGGTGACATTGCGCTGAAAGCACGTGCTGCAAGCGTATGTTTCGAGTGTTTCAGTTGTTTTAGAGGTATGTTGCAAGGGTTTTGTATGGATGTTCCAAAAGTAGACTGAGATGTTGCAATGGTTGTACACTTATGTTGCAAACGTATGTCCCCAAGTGTGTTTATCCGGAAGTTGCATATGTTTCACGCATAGGTTGCAAATGTTTTATCTGGATGTTGCGTACTTGTTGCAAATGTTTTCAAGTGTTTCATGTGTTTTTGCAAGTGTTTCAGATGCATGTTTCAAATGTTTCATCTAGATGTTTCAAAAGTTGATTGGGTGTTGCACATGTTGCAATGGTGCTAGTGGTTGGCGAACAGTGGCCTGCCGCAGGGCTTCGGCTCCTACCTCACACCTTCCTCACGTGGCGTGCCTCGCCCTCTCCTCTCCCTCCCTTCCCTTTTCTTCCCTCCATCTCGCATGGTGGTTCGAGCTTGGTGGGAAACCCTACCCGACGAGCACACAAATGCCGGCGGAGGTGGTGGCCCTAGATCGGTCGATGGCGGCGCGATGCTCGCGTAGTGGCCTCGGAGCAAGCTGAGGTCCGCGCCGCCTGCTCGCTACGCTAAGGTCCAAACATCTGGGCGCTAGTAACGCCCATTTTTTTTTCTCATTTTCCTAGATCTAATATTTTTTCCTGAAGCTTCTACGTATATTTTCATGAGCTCTAAGTATTTTACTTGATTCTTCGTATCCCAACCTATTTGTATGATTTTTTCTGAAAGTTTTACAAGGTCAGAGACACTTGCAATGGTTTAAAAACCTTCAAGTATTTACCAATTTTTTATACCTAAAAGGAGAGAAAGCTGCCTTGAAGACCACTTAAAACCCAGGCACGGAGGTAATTTGAACGGTTTAAGACTTTAGAGGTTCTAGAGTTTGAGGACAAAAATCCTAGTACGATGATAGTTCAGGAAAGTAAAGTGTACGCTTCCGAGACTTCACGTTTTTGGACTGTCAGTTGGGCCTGGCTGAAATACAGTAGTGGGCCTATCTCTCCACAACTGGGCTTCGGTGAGGGTCGTCAAAACGGGGGAGAAAAGCGACCTATTCTGGGTTGTCAATTGTGGCCTCTGCCTCTCCCAACCGGTTGAACGGCCCGTGTCCTCGGCTGGCCCCCCTCCAGGCCTCCATTCCACGTGCGTGGCCACGTCGGGCGAGAGAGATCGCGTGCCACCTTTCGCTCCGGGGTCCGCGGCCTCCGCACAGTCGGGCGGGCGCCCGGTTGCTGTCTCGGCACCGATCTGGCCGGACCGAGACGGGGAGTGGTGGTAGCTGTAGCCCTGTAGCTGCCATGTCGCGCTCCCGCCGCTGCAGCGAAAGGGACACTGAAGCCGAAGCAGATCTGAATCTGAACCTGCACATGCACTGCCCTCCACGAGAGGACGGATGAGAGGAAGAAGAAGAATCTTCTCTGCTCTGCTCTGATCATCTCGACTGCGTCGGTGCTTCAGATCTCACAGATGCTTGCCGCGGTTCCATTGCTCTGGACCGCGTCGAAATGAATTACGACAGATCATTTACATTTGCCTGCCCTGTCCAGGATCCGACCGGATCCATGGCGTGTTCTTCATTCAAGGAGCAAGACTGAAGCAAAACGGCAACGACGGCCCAAAACATCGAAGGAACACTAGTTACATGTTCGTGGATCGTGGTCTCCAACTCGCGGCAACGATCGATCGATCATCTTTCTTCCAAGATCGATGGATGCCAAATGCCATCATACACACAATTACCATGCTATTATATATATAGATGCCATATACACCACCACAAAATTATCAATTGCTTTATTGCGGCAGCTTGATCACGGCAAGCAAAAGCAACAATGCGGCGGGTGGCGGATCCGCCCGCCATGGCTCCCACCTCCCACCTCCTCGACATCACGCCTCGCCGTCGTCGAAGTTCTGGGCGTAGCTGACGGAGTCGTACCCGAAGTCCTGCGGCGCGGCGGCCTTAAGCGGCCGGCCGTCGCGCCCGAGCAGTCGCCGCGCCCCGGCGCGGAGCCTGACCATGACGTGCCGCCACCCACCGCCGGCGCAGCGGCACCTGCCGCCCAGCGGCCGCGCCTCGTCGTCGTCCTGCCCGTGGGGCGCGAACGGCGCAGTCACCCAGCCGAGCCCCCACTCCCACCACCGCCGCAGCGCCTTGACGGACGGCATCGACCGGGCGCGCCGGAACGCCGCCACCGACGACGACAGCGACAGCGACGGCGGCGGCCTCACGTGCACCGAGAACGAGGACATGCGCCGCCGCAGCCCGATCCCGCCGGCGCCCGCCTTGGTTCCCGCGCCGGCGGCCGTGGTCACCGGGAGCTGCTCGTCCTCGCTCCGCCGCGGCTTGATCGTCTCAAGGATTGCGTCGGTCGCCATTGCGCCTCGACGACCACCGCGCCGGGGGGATCAGGGGGACAGCGGGAGAGATCTTGGACGCGGAGGTTGGGCCTGGTTGGTAGGCGAACTGGCGAAGGGGGTGAACTCTCCTGACTCCTCAGCTGTTCTGATGCAGATGCCTGGGAATATTGGGTGACTCGAGAGCTGGAGCAGCTGTGTTCCTATCGTGCCTGCTGGATATTAGTTACACCAAACCACGTGTACTTAGTACTATAGTAAACTGATGCTACTACACGTGTGTAGATATTTTTTTCCAGTAAGAAATGAACTTACGAATTAGAAATCATGGGAAATAGAACATCTTTTGTCCCAAAAAAATACGCAATTCTAGAATACTGTCAAATGATCTGAAGTTTAACTCAAATTTTATATAAGATGATACTAATATTTATCATAAATAAATAAGTGCTATTATAAATAAATCACAGCGAGAACCACACTGGGATTCAGCGTCATTACGTGGTCTCTAAAACAACAAGCTATTCCTACTAGTACATGCGTAAAGCTTGTGTTGCAGCGTGCGTAAAGGGGAGAAAATTAAAGAGTTGAGCCGTGGGCAGGCTATAAACTACGCTAACTTCTGACAGAGTTTCTGAATAGTTAAACTTAAACAAGCGCCGTTGGTCGTGAACTTCTGAAGCAGCAAGGTGAACAAGCGCGAGCTCCAGTCTCGCTCTCGCATCGACGCATGCCATGGCATGATGTCTGCAGGCGGGGCGGCAGGGCGTGTCGGCGCCTGACGCAGAATACCGAGGAGGGGCGGCGGGCGGTGGGTCGTTGTGATGTGCCCATCCACTATTCTTCTGCCCGTGCCCGTGCGTGGCCAGCCAGACGTGCCGCCCACGCGGCCACGCGGTCCCTGTGATGTGCCCATCCACTATTCTCCCGTCCCGGACGGATCGGGTGCGCCTACGCAGCTATCGCCGGAAGGAAACAGGCAGGCAGGCCGGACAAGTACCGAATATTCAGTCACGCCTTGTGCGTCCCGTGGTGTAGCCATGTGCCCATTTAGGAGCAGTATATGTACTAGGCGAGTAGGCGTACACATACCCTCACGCAACAAAACAAAAATATTTTTTTAACAAAAATGTTTTACCAAACGTTGAACTCCCTACTAGGAGAATTCACATAGTTTAGACTATGGTGTACAGTACCTTTTTTTTAATATCACATTGTTTCAGTTTCACCGAGGAAACACAGGCCGGTTTGGTAGCCCTTTTGCTTCGGTTAAAAAAAAACTATTTTTTACCTCTTTTCTACAAGCTTCTTCCTAAAAACTGTTTCTAGTTTTCCCTCACATACAGTTTCCTAGATAAAGTTAGATGAAACTGAAAAAACTAGAAAAAGGCTAGCGCATGGGCGTTTGGATGGGGCCACTTATCGACCTCCGCGCCCTATGCACGCTTCAAGTGGGTCCCGCGCTGCTCCGCGGCCCTATTCGTGTTCCACGCCGCTTCCATCTCGACCACGCCATGAGATTTCCGTGTACCGCCGCCGCGCCTCTACACCCACGCGTATGTAGGCGGTGCCAAGAAGAATGAAGAGCAAGCACATTGCAGAGATGGGGTCCACTGCAACATGTGCAACACCAGATCTACTTTCGCAACATCTAAAAAAAATATTTGCAACATACGTTCGAAACAGTTGAAACACTTGCAACATACATGTCGGGGATCAATAATAGGGTACTCGAAGAGCAGGAGCTAATGGTCATCAACATTGATTCAACCGAGCAGTTAGGAGCGCGCCTACAGCTCCAACCGACTCAGTCTTGCGGGCTCGCCTTGCCCGACCGGGGGGCGGGCTCCGCCCGCCCGACCCGAGGCCGCGATCTCCGCCCGCCCGACCCTAGGTCGCATGGCTCCGCTCGCTTGACCCCAAGACCATGGGCTCCGCATCGCTGCACCCCTTGGATGCGGGTCCGTCTCGCCCGACGGGACCCATACCGCCTCTAACCACTACAGGTCCAAGCATATGGGCCTAGGTCAAAACTCGACACCAAGGAAGAGAGCGCCACGACCGATGTAACCCATGGCCACGACGGGCCATACCGAGATTCACATCAAGAACGGCGTCGGGTGTCTGCGGTGTTTGTTTACGCCTAACCTTGTACCAACACTGACAGGCGTGTCAGTTCACCACGACATCCGCTAGGACGGAGTGGAGCGCCATGACCGGCGGATGACGCCTGCGCATGGCGTCAATGATGGACAGGACCGCGACATGGAGCCGTCCCTGTTGACATCTACAGGGTCAGTGGGACCCGCATGAAAGAGAAGAAGGACCCAGCGATCCTGGAGGCCTTCCTCTCTCTCGTTCTTCTCCTTTTCCTTCGCTATAACTCGTGCTTTCCCTTGGCCTATAAAAGAGAAAGCAGGGCGCCCCATTAAGGGGATCCCGAACCGATCGACCCATCAAGATTCGATACAGATCCGCACAAGAGCACGACACGAACACACAACCGAGCATCGATCGAGACTTGGGATCATTTCCCTCTTTCGGCCGTTTGTAGCCCCTACTATAAATTTTTAGTGCTAGTAACATGAGCAACAGCGACGAACTGGACGTAGGGACTTTATGCTAGAACCAATATAAACCTTGTGTCCTCTAAGCACACCATCCGAGCCAGACGCGTAATACTACAAATTTACTCGTCGGTGGTAACTCGAAACACTGACAGTTGGCGCGCCAGGTGGGGGCCTTTTTGCGCGTCTTGACATCCACACCAGGTCTTGGATGGCTATTCATGGCGTCAGCTGGGTCCCGGGTGCGCACGTGCGCTTGGACTTCATCATCACGATGGAGGGAGGGTTGGTGCAGGCTCCTGCCGCCATCCAACCTCTCTACTTCACCGGCCTGGACGTGATCGCCGAGGCATTTGAGGAGCTGCTGCTGCACGCACCGGAGGCCTGCACCCCCAGGAGCCACCAGCTCCTTAGCTTCGATTACGGGAGGCTAGAGCGCCAGCTCGACACCTTCCTGGGACCCCGACCGTCCAAGGAGGACTTGCGCCGCCTCACCTTCTCGTTCACCAATGTCATGACGCAGCTTGCCAGTGGAGAGCCGCTCTCCCCAGAATACCTCATCCGGAGTGCCCCGATAGTGCTCCCATCCGGTCTTCGCAACACCATAGAGACCGTTGGCCACCCTGTGGCGCAACGCATGCCTTCATACCCCATGAACGACGAGTTCGTGGGGATGATCGAATATGTCGCGGAATCTTCCGATGACCTCCTTGCGGGAGAATCGGGGTCACCTTCGACTCGACTCCGGTGGGTGAGCCATCACCCTTCTCGTGAATGTTTCGTGGCAGGTACCCCCGAGGGACACGTTGAAAGCATCCATGGGGGAGAGGCTACATCAACGAACGACCTCGATGACGAGGTCGAGAGGGATGTAGGGGCCCCACCTCACCTATGGGTGGAGCAACTGAAGGCCTGGCACTAAGAGCTCGAGGAAGCACGACTCCAGCTCGAGCAGGAATGCACGGAGCTCGAGCAAGAGATCGAGCGCCATAGAGACGATGGGCGTGAGTAGCATCGGGCCCACGATGTGAACCAGAGGATCATCGAGGACGATGAAGCCCTCCCACACTTCACCCGGGCGAGCCAGAACATCGCTGCGGCGGCGGCGTTGCCCCGGGGGCTTCCGGGGCCCACGATGCCCGAGGATCGTCGGGCCCATCGTGAGATTCGTGAGGTACTCGAGCGTGTGGCGGCACAACAGGCTGAGAGCTCGCTGTCCCGACGATGCGAGCTCGACGCCAGCCAGCGCGTGCTCTCAGAGTGACCCAATATGGACGTGCCAGTCCACCAGGCACAGCGAGGCGGCAGGCTGCGTACCGTGGTCTCGGTGCATGAGCGTCTCGCCCGCAAACATGACGCGTGCGACACCCTCGATGCCCGAAGGCGTGCCAGCGGCGACGTGAGTGAGGGAGCTAGCCGTGGCTACCACCCTCGTCGTGGCGGACGCTATGACAACGGCGAAGACCGATGCCCGAGCCCTGACTTGACGGGACCTCAAGCCTTTGGCCAACACATCCTCAACGTCGTCTTTCCACCGTGGTATCGACCGCCGACCAACATCCCGAAATACTCCAGGGAAATGAACCTCGGACCGTGGCTCACGGATTATCAGCTTGCTTGCCAAGCCGGTGGAGCGGATAATGATGATTTCATTATCCATAACCTTCCATTGTTTCTGGCGGATTTGGCGCGAACGTGGTTAGAACACCTTCCGCCCAACAGAATCCAAGGTTGGGTGGACCTGAAAGAGATCTTCGTGGGAAACTTCTAGGGCACATACGCGCATCCTGGGTACCCATGGGATCTAAAAATCTACTGACAGAAGGCCGGAGAGACTCTTCGTGGGTATATTCGGCGCTTCTCCTGGCAGTGCAACGAGCTGCCTAACGTTGCCGACGCCGACGTCATAGGAGCCTTCTTGTCTGGGACCACCTGCGAGTCCCTGGTTCACAAGCTAGGACGTAAGGGCCCATGAACCACCAAGGAGCTCCTCGACATCGCCACCAGCCATGCCTCGGGCGAGGAGGCGGTCAGAGCGAGCTTCGGCCGCCTCAAGAGCAAGGCAAAGCAGGACGAGTGAAAGCATCTAGGCCCCTAGTTGGATTTCGGTGATTAATGTCAATACAAGATTACTATGACTAACGTGTGTTTTGCAGAGGCAACTAAGTTAGGTCATGGTAATGGAGATCGATTGGGCAATCGAGGTTGTCATGCCCCTACGATGGAAATCGTTTCGGTTTTCAAAGGATGGACGACAAGGTTAAGGATAACTAGTTCTAAGTGTCGATTGGAGTTGGAGAGACATTTAGAGTAGTTTAGGACTTTGTTTTTTTTCCTTTGGCCGCATTTATAAAGGGGGGTATGAACGGGTAGCTTGACCTAGTTGAGTCTAGTGAGTTAGGTGTGGTGCACACTTGTTAAAACTAGCTCTAGGTAGCTCCTATGAATGCCTAAGATCCTTTGGAGCAAACTTCATTCACATATGTTCGAAAGTTAGAAGTGAATGGAGGGTCAAACACCGACCGGACGACGGCTCGGTCTGACCGGACGCCGCCGCAGGTCCGGTCCGATTCGTTGATCGAGGTGGTTAAGTCTCACAGACCGGACGCGGAAGGTCGTGTGGACCGGACGCCGAGGGCTAGCGTCCGGTCGACTCAAAGAAGGGTCCAGACTTGAAAAAGAGTGACCGGACGCGTCCGGTCAATATGACCGGACCACGAGTATCCAGCGTCCGGTCGTTTACTGATAAAGCATCAAGAGCGACCGGACGCGTCCGGTCGTAATCGACCGGACCTCGTCGTCCGGTCATCACTTGAATGCTGGTTCGCGGGTTGAACTGACCGGAGCGTCCGGTCATCACGATCGGAGCGTCCGGTCGTCCCGCAGAAGCTCATAACGGTTAGTTTTTCAGGCTGCCTTATAAATAGAAGCTCCACTCGTGAGTGGAGTAACTTTTGCTCATTCCAACAGCTGAGAAACACGTTTGTGAGTGCCAAGAAGAGCAAGGTCCTAGAGAGGTGTTTGTGATTTGAGAATCCAAGAGAGTAGCCTCACTAGCAAATCAAGAGTAGCAAAGTGTGCATCCATCTTCTCATTAGGCTTCGCGTGGTCAAGTGAGAGTTCGTGCTTGTTACTCTTGGTGATCGCCATCACCTAGACGGCTTGGTGGTGATTGGGAGTTTGGTGTTCACCCGGCGGAGCTTGTGGGTGACCCAACTCAAGTTGTGAGCGGCTTTGGGTGATTCGCCGCGACGGAGTGTCGAAGAATCAACCCATAGAGAGCACTTGATCCTTGCGCGGATCAAGGGGGAGCTACATCCTTGCGCGGGTGCTCCAACGAGGACTAGTGGAGAGTGGCGACTCTTCGATACCTCGGCAAAACATCGCCGCGTTCCTTTCTCTCCCTATTTACTTTGAGCAATTCAATACTTGTTTTACATCCATAGAATTGCTTGCTTGAGTAAGGTTGGAACATAGGTGGTGAGTTCGTTGTGCTTTAGTTTGATAGAAACACTTTTCTAGGCACAAGGGGTTAATTGGGCTATCCGTAGGATTTGTTTATTGCAAGAGAATTTTGAATTAGCCCAATTCACCCCCCCTCTTGGGCATCTTGATCCTTTCAATTGGTATCGGAGCCTCGTGCTCACGTTTTTTAAGCTTAATCGCTTAGAGCAAGATGTCTCACGGGATGGACCTCCTCCTATCTTTGAGGGAGATGATTTTCCATATTGGAAAATCCGCATGGAGGCATACTTAGAAGCTCTAGATGTTGGAATTCTTAGAGCCGCCTCTCAAGGGTTCCCCGCACCTAGGAATGCCGCACAACTTCAAGGCGATGAAGTAAATTATGAAAATGGAATGCAAAGGCTCGCAACACCATTTTTAGAGGCCTTTGCAAAGAGGTGTTCAATCGTGTAAGGAACCACAAAGACGCCCATGCTCTATGGTCGGACGTTTGTGCGCTCCATGAGGGAACCAAGAGTGAGCGTGAGGAACGCTATCATCTTGTGATTAAAAAGCTAAATTCTTTTGAGATGTTTCCCAAAGAAAGTGCTAATGAGATGTATTCTCGATTAAATGTTCTTGTAGAGGAAGTCAATGGGCTTGGACTTACTCAAATGTCACCATCCGACGTTGTGAGAAGAATCTTGAGTGTCCTCCCCATTGACAAATATGGGCACATTGTGACCGTGCTACATCAAGGTGATCTTTCCGCCGCTACACCGACACAAATCTTGGGAAAGATCAATGCTCATGAGATGTACATGCACATCACACCACAAGATGGCTCATCCTCTACAAAGAAGAAAGAGAAGGACTTAGCATTCAAAGCTAGCCAAGACAAGGGCAAAGCAAAACTTGAGTATGAGAGCTCAAGTGATGAAGATGATGAAGAAAGCCTTGCCCTCATGGTGAAGAAGACCACCAAGATGCTAAAAAGGCTAAATAAGAGTGGCATCAAGTTTGATGGCAAGAAGAAGAAGTTCTTCACAAGCTCAAGAAGAAAGCCAATCTCCGAGATGGATTGCTACAATTGTGGCGAAGCTTGGCCATCTAGCTCATCAATGCACAAAGCCCAAGAAAGACAAGTTCAAGAACAAGGGCAAGAAAGATGATTCAAGTGATGAAGATGAAAAGAAGAAGAACAAGCCATACAAGAAGAGAGATGGCAAAAAGAGGGACTTCTACAAGAAGAAGAAGAGTGGCAAGGCCTACATTGTCGGTGATTGGCTCACGGACATTGATTCATCAAGTGGATCATCCGATGATGATAGTGACGATGAAAAAGTGGCCGCCATTGCTATTGATATTGCATCTTCACCGCCACCATCGCCTTCATCCTCTACACACCTATGCCTTATGGCCAAAGGTGAACATAAGGTAACTAAGAGTGATGATAGTAGTGATGATGAACATGCTAGTGATGATGATAGTGATAGCGATGATGATGACTCACCTACATATGATGATCTTGTCAAAATACTAAGAAAATATACTAAGATCATTAGAAAAGTAGGGCTACAAATGAAAAACTTGATGCTAAAAATGATTCACTCTTAGCTAAGTGTGATACATTAGAAAAGGCTAATGATGAGCTCAAAGAAACAAATGATTCTATATCATCCAAACTCAAGGAGCTCAAATCTTCTAAGAAAGAGCTTAAAGATAAAAATGATAAACTTGAGTGGGTGCACAATGAGCTTATCACTAGTCACAATAAGCTAAAAGATGAATATACAACTCTAAAGATCAATTATGATACTCTTATTATTGCACAAGAATTCTTACCAAATGAGCCACATGATGCTACTAACCATGTTGTTAAGATTGATATAGCTACCTCATGTGATGATTTAATTGATGAGAGCATTGAGCATGGATCTAGTAGCAAGGGCAAGCAAGTGGTTGAGTGCAATAACTATGATGAGTTTGTCAAGCTCAAGAGTGACAATGAGAAGCTCATGAAAGATCTTGAAGAAATGAAAAGTCACAACACCATTGTGCTAGAAACTCTTGATCATGACAAAGAGGTGATCCTTGAGAATGAGAAGCTAAAAGAAGAAATCAAGAAACTCAAGGAGGAGAAGAACAATGATATTCTCAAGGAAGAGAACAAGAAGCTCAAGATGGAGAAAGAGCATCTCAAAGTGGGATTGAGCAAGTTTGCTAGAGGCAAGCATCTCCAAAGTGAGCTACTCATGAATACCGTCATGAAGATGGATAGAAGTGGCATTGGATATATGGCAAGTGTAGAGAAGAAAAAGGCTCAAGCTCAACACCAACAATCAAAGCCAAAGCCAAAACCAAAGAGATGTTTTGAGTGTGGACAAGAAGGCCACTTTGCTCATGAGTGTCAAACTCCACCACCACAACCCTTGCCCAAGCATGCTAGACCCTTTGCTTTCAATGCTCACTACATGCTTAGAAAAGATTCAAGTGGAAAGATGAAAGTCATGTTCTTAGGTCCCCCAACAAGAGTAGACCTAAGAAAATTTGGGTGGCTAAGTCACTTGTTGAGAAGGTGAAGGGCCCTCAACAAGCTTGGATTCCTAAAGCTTGAATCTCTTGTGTGTAGGTGAACTACAAGACCGGTGGAAGTCATTGGGTTATTGATAGTGGTTGCACTCAACATATGACCGGTGATCCACGATGTTCACCTCACTAGATGAAGAGGTAGATGGACAAGAGAAAATAACATTTGGAGATAATTCAAAGGGCAAGGTCAAAGGATTGGGCAAAGTGGCAATATCAAATGATCATTCCATCTCCAATGTGCTCTATGTTGCTTCATTGAGTTTCAACTTGCTATCCGTTGGACAATTGTGTGATCTTGGCTTCCAATGCTTGTTCACCGAGAAGGAGGTGGTTGTATCTAAGGTAGATGACAATCAAGTGATATTCAATGGATTTAGATACAACAACTTATATCTAGTTGACTTCACCTCCGAAGATGCAAACTTGAAGACTTGCCTATTCACCAAAACAACACTTGGGTGGCTATGGCATAGAAGACTTGCTCATGTTGGGATGAGCTCACTCAAGAAGCTTATGAAGAATGATTTGGTGAGAGGGTTGAAGGATGTGAAGTTTGAGAAGGACAAGCTTTGTAGTGCATGTCAAGCCCGGCAAGCAAGTTGCAAACACTCATCCAACCAAAGCTTTCATGTCAACCACAAGAGTGCTAGAACTCCTACACATGGATTTATTTGGACCAACAACATACAAGAGTTTGGGAGGAAATCTCTATTGTCTTGTGATTGTGGATGACTATTCAAGATATACATGGGTGTTCTTCCTTCATGACAAATCCGAAGTTGCATCTTGTTTCAAGAAGTTTGCCAAGAGAGCTCAAAATGAATTTGAAGTGAAGCTCAAGAGGATAAGAAGTGACAATGGCAAAGAGTTTGACAACACAAACATAGAAGCTTATTGTGATGAAGTTGGAATCAAACATGAAGTCTCCAGAACCTATACTCCTCAACAAAATGGTGTAGTTGAGAGGAAGAACCGGACTTTGATCACTCTTGCAAGAACAATGCTAGATGAGTACAACACTCCCGAAGCTCTATGGGCGGAAGCAATCAACACCGCATGTTATGCATCCAACCGCCTATTTCTTCAAAAGTTCCTTGTCAAGACACCATATGAGTTGCTCAATGGGAAGAAGCCGGACGTCTCCTTCTTTAGGGTGTTTGGTTGCAAGTGCTACATCTACAAGAAGCGGCAACACCTAGGGAAGTTTCAAAGGCGTTGTGATATAGGTTTTCTTGTTGGTTACTCATTGAAGTCCAAAGCATATAGAGTATTTAATCATGCCACCGGCTTGGTTGAAGAAACATATGATGTGGAATTTGATGAATCTAACGGCTCCCAAGGAGCACATGAGAATCTTGATGATGTAGGTGATGAACCATTGAGGGAGGCTATGAAGAATATTCCGGTGGGAGACATCAAGCCAAAAGATGATGAAGATGATGTACAAGTCATTAATCAACCCTCTTCATCAAATGTACCACAAGATGGTGAAAAAGTTGGGAGAGTAGAAAATGAAGATACTCATATCTCCCATGAGCAAATGGTGGTACAAGCACAAGATGTTGATGCTCCACAACCTCCTCCTCAAGTGGTCAATAGAAGAAATACACCTCTCCTACAAGATCATCCACAAGATCTCATCATAGGGAGTCCAACAAAGGGGGTGATGACTAGATCTCAAAAACTTACTTCATTTGTTGCTCATCACTCTTTTGTCTCTTGCTATGAGCCTACCAAGGTAGAAGATGCTCTTAAAGATCCGGATTGGATCAATGCCATGCATGAAGAGTTGAACAATTTCACTGCAATGAAGTTTGGAATCTTGAAGAGCGACCAAAAGATGCAAGAGTCATTGGAACAAAAGGGTGTTCCGCAACAAGCAAGATGATCAAGGTGTTGTTGTGAGGAACAAGGCAAGACTAGTTGCAAAGGGTTCTCTCAAGTTGAAGGTTTAGATTTTGGAGAAACCTTTGCACCGGTTGCAAGATTAGAAGCCATCCGTATCCTCCTTGCATATGCATCACATCATGAAATGAAACTATATCAAATGGATGTAAAAAGTGCATTCTTAAATGGCTTTATTAATGAACTAGTCTATGTTGATCAACCTCCCGGGTTTGAAGACCCTAGATATCCTAATCATGTTTATAGGTTGTCCAAGGCACTATATGGGCTTAAGCAAGCCCCAAGAGCTTGGTATGAGCGCCTTCGGGATTTCCTTATTGAGAAGGGCTTCACCATTGGGAAGGTCGACACCACACTATTCACCAAGAAGCTTGATGGGCATATCTTCATTTGTCAAGTATATGTTGATGATATCATCTTTGGATCATCAAATGAAGACTCATGCAAAGAATTTGGTGAATTGATGTCTAAGGAGTTCGAGATGTCAATGATTGGTGAGCTTACATTCTTTCTTGGTTTTCAAGTCAAGCAAATGAAAGAAGGCATCTTCATCTCTCAAGAGAAATACACAAAAGATCTTCTCAAGAGATTCAAGATGGATGAATGTAAGCCAATCAAGACCCCAATGCCTACAAATGGACATCTCGACCTAGATGAGGGAGGTAACTCGGTTGATCAAACTCTCTACCGTTCTATGATTGGTAGCTTGTTATATTTAACCGCATCTAGGCCCGACATCATGTTTAGTGTGTGTATGTGTGCTAGATTTCAAGTTTGTCCTAAGGAAACACATTTAATTGCCGTAAAAAGAATCCTTAGGTATCTTAAGCACACACCAAGCATTGGCCTTTGGTATCCCAAAGGAGCTTTATTTGAATTAATTGGCTATTCGATTCGGACTATGCCGGATGCAAAGTTGATAGAAAGAGCACATCCGGAGGGTGCCATTTGCTTGGTAGATCACTTGTGTCTTGGTCCTCCAAGAAACAAAATAGTGTGGCCTTGTCCACCGCCGAAGCGGAATACATTGCCGCGGGTGCTTGTTGTGCACAAATATTATACATGAAACAAACTTTACTAGACTATGGAGTAGTTCTAGAGAAAGTACCTCTTTGTGTGACAATGAAAGTGCGGTAAAACTTGCAAATAATCCGGTTCAACACTCTCGCACCAAGCATATAGATATCCGCCATCACTTTCTAAGAGATCATGTAGCTAAAAATGATATATCACTAGAAGGTGTAAGATCCGAAGATCAATTAGCGGATATCTTCACTAAACCACTAGATGAGGCTACATTTTGTAGATTTTGAACGAGCTCAATGTACTTGATTTTAGTAACTTCACCAAAAATTGAGCTTGTGTTGTCCCTTGCATTCATTGTAATATACAACATGTTTAATTTGTGGCAATGCAAATAGGGCTTGTCTAACATGGTTAAGATAACCGCCAAGAGCGTGTGAAGAAGCTTAACCTTGGATCAAACTTGACAAGCAACTAGATTTACTTACAAACATTACACATGCATGAATGTTGTTTTGTCGTTTTGTTCCATTTGCCCTCTTGTTGCCTATTTTCTTAAAAAGAATTATAGCCTAAGGCAAAATACTTTGAAAAATATGAGGGTTTGAGAGAGGTCACTCACATCAGTCCCAATTGGTGTTTATTTGGATCTTATTCAAGTTGGGACTTGATTGGGAACAAGCGTGTGAAGGAAGGTTGAAGATTTGCTGGAAAAGGTGCACCGGACGCTGCTGTCCAGCGTCCGGTCAGTTCACAGGAGGTGAACTGATGTTGAAGGAGTGACCGGACGCTGCGTCGCAGGCGTCCGGTCAGAAAGGGTTCAGCGTCCGGTCAATGGAGGAAGGTCAAGTTGTTCTGACCGGACCCTGACTGCGTCCGGTCATGGACCACCGGACGCGTCCGGTCGCGATTCCAGAGGATTTGGACCTCTCTCGAATCGACCGGACGACTGGTGGTAGCGTCCGGTCGCTACCACCGAAAGCGTCCGGTCAATGGATCTCGCATGACTTCAAGTCTCTTTTCCCGTTTCCTTTTCATCACGTTCTTGGGGATTACTTAACCCGCGTCCCTCGCCTTTTGACCTAACCAGCGCCTCCGTCGAACCCTAGCCCGAGCCGCCAGATCTCCGCCAGTAGCCACTGCTGGCGGTCACTCGCCAGCGTCAGCGCCGTCGTGCCTCGCCTTCCGCAGCCTCCCGGACCCCTTGGCACATAATGAGCCTCGCGCCCGGCCTAGCGCAGCCACCGAGCCCCGCTGCCTTGTGTCCGCGCCACCACGGCCCGTCGCAATAGCGCCGCCGAGCTCCGCCCTGCCTTGCCTACCTTTCGATTGCCTCGCCGGCCTCCTCGCGCCCCTAGCTCGTTGTTTCATCGTTGCCGAGGCTGCCAATCTTCGCCGCTATTGCCCTATCCTCCCATTGTTTGGTAAGACGAACTTTCACGTTTTCAATCTTGATCTCCAATCGTGACCTAGATCAAATTCTAAATGCACCGATTTCCAATTGCATTGTGGCATTTGACCTAACCCTAGCCGGTTCCGAGATCCCCACGTAACATCTTATCTATTCTCGGATTGTCGATCGTCGGGTAGAAAGCCACTCGATTCAAATTCGCATCTCCATTGCTTTCTCTATTAGGATTTCGCATCTATTAGATATATGGTATTTATTTGTATATCCATCTATTCTATCGTGCAATGAAGTCGGTTCCGTTGTGTTTCGTCTGGCGGTTGGCGGGCCAACTTCGAGCCAAGCTCATAGTAAGGATCGAGGCCAAGCCTCGAAAAGCGGCAGCTTGATGATTGATCTTCATCGTGACGGTTCACCATCTTGTCGGGATTCAGATGGCTCGCACCAAGAATGTTGGTGGTGACCCAGTGATGATGATCGGAGGCCCCGCCCATGACCACCGGATCCAAAGGCAAGTCAACCAAGCGGTGACATCCAAGAAGCGCAAGTACCCCGACGCCGAGACAATGAGAGCAAAGAATTGCTGCAGAGAGGCCGCAGACCGTGCAAAGAGAGAGGTGGTACCCCGCAATGGAGTTGTCATTGCAGATCGGCCCATTTCACCCGCAATGAGCTGCGATTGAGGAGGTTGAGCGTCGTCATGGTAGTCCATTGGGACTGCCACGTTTGCGAGACGACGGGTCGCCATTGAGGAGGGTCGTCAAGACAAAGAAGCAGCCCCCACCGAGAGAGCCTCGGCCAGCCCGGGGAGACTCGGGAGAGTCGGGAGACCGAGCGGCACTCCTCACGCCGCCCGCTCGAGTCGTACCGATCTAGCGATTCCACCGAGGCCGATTACTGGCGCAGGGTTCACGCCCCGCCTGCACCACGTGGTCCGCCTCCGGTGGTTCACCTCGACTTGAGGGCCGCTTCTGACCAAGCGAGTTGTTCAAGAATGCGGTTTGTCGAGTTTGAGGTTTGGTTTCCTCCGAGGAGGGATGAGAGAGCGGTGAGGGGTTCTACACGCCCAACGCATGAGGATTTCTACAATGCATATCTTAACAAGGTGGGGGCGGTGTTCGGATCACGAGAGGGTCTCGCGGATAGAGTCCATTGTGGCGGCAATGGAGAGAGCATTCGGCAACACTTGTCATATTTGCCAGGCTCATCGGATCCGATTGGACTGACGGGGATATATGTACCATCTTGGGTCCGTCGCTTTTATGCCTCGCTCAACATTGATCCTCATCACAGATACATTCACTTTGCTTTCAACGGCAAAGACCACAGAGTGACCAAATGGCGAGCTGGGGAGATCTTCGAGACTCTGGGAGCAACTGTAAAGATGCATGAGGTTTGCTATGGTCAGCAGGGACCTCCCAGGCGTCCTCATGGAGGGTTGGTGCCCCCTACAGACTTAGTGCGGCATTGCTTCAAGGAGCCGTTTGGTGAGGGGTCGAGCAGGAACCCCAGTGACTTGACTCCTACAGCGAGGATTCTAGAGGCCATCATCAGGAGGACACTGCTCCCCAGGTTGGGATACAGAGAGGGCCTAACTCGCCATGCCTCGGCTTCTCAATGCCATCATCACGAGATGATGATGATGTTTGACATCTGGGACCTCCTTCTGTCAGAGATGGAGGATACTATAGCTGAGGGATTCAAGGGTCGCAGGCAGCTTCCCTATGCTCACTGGATCACCTTCCTCATCCGTAGAGTTGTGATGGATAAGCCCCCTGGCATGATGGATGAGTATACAGGTGCCACTACAGAGTTCCCAGCTTACAACCTCTCACAGCGGATCAGACATACCACTCCTCAGGCACCTGGGTCGGCCTTAGCCGTCGTCCCGACGTGCCAGAGTCCGCAGCTCAGCAGGATGAGATCATCAGAGGGATTGCAACCACAGAGGAGGAGGAGCTAGAGGCACAGCAGGGAGTGAGTGAGTATGCTGATGGCAGCTCGGCGGCGACTACCGGCCTATACCTCGAGATGCCTCCACGCAGACACACGATCACGAGGCCGGTAGCTCTAGATTACGCTCCACCGGCTCCACGCATGCAGACCCGCTCTCATAGCTATTCTTGAGCGGATGCAAGAGATCGAACACAGCGAGCACAGAGGCAACGCCAACCGCCTGATTCGAGGCTCGTCACGGGACGAGTTCCAGCGTCAGCAAGCAGCTCCTTCAAAGACCAAGAAGATTTATGCAAAGCAGCGGCGCTCATGGGATTCATGCAGCATGTAGTGACAGCTATTGGGGTCCCATCGCCACGACCTTCGCCCAAGGTTGCTGACCTCCTACCACCGACGACTCCAAAGAAGATACAGCCCATCGGGCTCAGTCGAGGGCAGCCTCGATTGATTCACTTCACCTCCTATACTGGTGTCCCAGTGGTTAGCTTCACCTGGTGTAGCCCCGCAGTTCACTCCTTATCACACGGGTTTCTCACCAGAGCAGTCTTCCTCCCTATTCGTGCCTGAGTCGTCAGTCTCCAGGAGTCTTGGAGCATCATTCAGCGAGTTGACCGGCATGCCTACTCCGTCTCACATGCATACTGCCGGTCCGTCTACAGCAGCTCCAGCTATCGTGACTACTCAGAAGCTCCCCTCGTCTGTCGCCTCGTCAGATCCTACGACGGACATACTTGCAAATCATCACAGCAAAGCACCAAATTTCAGCTCGAGACCTGCACCGCTCAATGACACTTCCCGCCTGTGAGGGTCAGTCAGTTCAGAGCTCAGGGTCAGATGATGATGGCGCCCAGTTCCATCTTGCTCCACGTACCTCAGTGCCCGACTCGTCCGCTGCAGCCCCGCCGACCGACCCTTAGGTTTTGGTGTTTGACGCCAAAGGGGGAGAGGGTTTTGAGTATGTAGACTCAGGGGGAGCGAGCTTTATCTAGTATTAGCTTTTTATATACATTTGGAGTTTTATTTGTGTGATACACTATTACTTATGCATTCGTGTGTTTACTTTCATGCATACTATTATATATATGTGATAGTGCTATCTACGTGACTGTGATATTTGACATGTGTGACTTCTACTTTGCATTTTCTATATGTCATATCACTTGTGTTATGCTCATTTGCTTTTGCTTCCGCGTTTATACTTCGAAGCAAATGAGCTTTGTTAATTGTACTCATGCTTAATTCATATCCTTTGAGTACATTGTGTTGGCTTGGGTCATATAAGCTTGACTAACTCTTTTGTTCTTATTGACAAAAGCTTATATGAACCAAGCCCGTCAAAAAAAAAGAAAAAACCTCACTCCATAACATACTCGAGGTGGTATTGTCATCAATCACCAAAAAGGGGGAGATTGAAAGCATCTAGGCCCCTAGTTGGATTTCGGTGATTAATGTCAATACAAGATTACTATGACTAACGTGTGTTTTGCCAGAGGCAACTAAGTTAGGTCATGGTAATGGAGATCGATTGGGCAATCGAGGTTGTCATGCCCTACGATGGAAATCGTTTTTTTTTCAAAAGGATGGACGACAAGGTTAAGGATAACTAGTTCTAAGTGTCGATTGGAGTTGGAGAGACATTTAGAGTAGTTTAGGACTTTGTTTTTTTCCTTTGGCCGTACTATAAAGGGGGGTATGAACGGGTAGCTTGACCTAGTTGAGTCTAGTGAGTTAGGTGTGGTGCACACTTGTTAAAACTAGCTCTAGGTAGCTCCTATGAATGCCTAAGATCCTTTGGAGCAAACTTCATTCACATATGTTCGAAAGTTAGAAGTGAATGGAGGGTCAAACACTCGACCGGACGACTGGCTCGGGCGATGACCGGACGCCGGCCGCAGGTCCGTCGGCCGTTTGTTTGACCGAGGTGGTTAAGTCTGTTGTGACCGGAATATTTGGAAGGTCGTGTGACCGGACGCCGAGGGCTAGCGTCCGGTCGACTCAAAGAAGGGTCCGAGACTTGAAAAAAAGAGTGACCGGACGCGTCCGGTCAATATGACCGGACCACGAGTATCCAGCGTCCGGTCGTTTCTGATAAGCATCAAGAGCGACCGGACGCGTCCGGTGATCTTAACCGGACCTGTCGTCCGGTCATCACTTGAATGTTGGTTCATGGGTTGAACTGACCGGAGCGTCCGGTCATCACGATCGGAGCGTCCGGTCGTCCCGCAGAAGCTCATAACGGTTAGTTTTTCAGGCTGCCTTATAAATAGAAGCTCCACTCGTGAGTGGAGTAACTTTGCTCATTCAACAAATTTGAGAAACACGTTTGTGAGTGCCAAGAAGAGCAAGGTCCTAGAGAGGTGTTTGTGATTTGAGAATCCAAGAGAGTAGCCTCACTAGCAAATCAAGAGTAGCAAAGTGTGCATCCATCTTCTCATTAGGCTTCGGCGTGGTCAAGTGAGAGTTCGTGCTTGTTACTCTTGGTGATCGCCATCACCTAGACGGCTTGGTGGTGATTGGGAGTTTGGTGTTCACCGGGCGGAGCTTGTGGGTGACCCAACTCAAGTTGTGAGCGGCTTTGGGTGATTGGCCGCGACGGAGTGTCGAAGAATCAACCCATAGAGAGCACTTGATCCTTGCGCGGATCAAGGGGGAGCTACATCCCATGCTGGTGCTCCAACGAGGACTAGTGGAGAGTGGCGACTCTTGATACCTCGGCAAAACATCGCTGTTCCTTTCTCTCCCTATTTACTTTGAGCAATTCAATACTTGTTTTACATCCATAGAATTGCTTGCTTGAGTAAGGTTGGAACATAGGTGGTGAGTTCGTTGTGCTTTAGTTTGATAGAAACACTTTTCTAGGCACAAGGGGTTAATTGGGCTATCCGTAGGATTTATTTATTGCAAGAGAATTTCGAATTAGCCCAATTCACCCCCCCCTCTTGGGCATCTTGATCCTTTCAACGAGGATGTCGACAAAGACACCTCCAACCGTCCTAGCAAAAAGAAGAACAAGCAGTGGCGCGAGGGCTCGCTTGTGGCCACCGCCGACCGCAAGGGGGGTCGGAAGCCCGCCGAGGGCACCTCGGACCACTTCGAGAAGCTGCTCGAAGGACCATGTCCGAACCATACTTTCCCTGTCAAGCATCTATACAAGGACTGTGGTCTTAGAAAGAGGTTCTTGTCCGGAGGCTCCAACAAGGGAGAGCATAGGAAGGACCCCAAGCTGTCCATAGATGATGCTAAGGGGAAGGACGGTGGCTTTCTGATGCTGGATGGCTGCCTCATGATCTTTGGAGGGTCGGCGGCCTATGACTCCAAGCGCCGCCAGAAGCTCGTGCATCGCGAGGTCTATATGGCCGAGCCGGCCAAGCCTACCTTCCTCCGATGGTTGGAGTCCATCATAACCTTTGATCGGACCGACCACCCAGAGAGCGTTCCACAATCGGGGAGATATCCGCTTGTGGTCGACTCGATCATCGGCATGAAGTGGTTCACCAAGGCACTGATGGATGGAGGTAGCGGCCTCAACATTATGTCTGCCGAAACGTTCGACGCTATGGGCATCGATCGATCGCGCATCCGACAGACCGGAGCGCCTTTCCACGGCATCGTGCCTGGAAAACAGGCCGTGCCACTTGGGCAGATCGATCTGCTCGTCACCTTTGGGGATCCAACTAATTACAGGACAGAGACCCTTACCTTCAAGGCGGTAAGGTTCCACGGAACCTACCACGCCATCCTGGGACATCTATGCTATGCGAAGTTCATGGTCATCCTCAACTACACCTATCTGAAGCTAAAAATGCCAGGACCATGCGGGGTCATCACCATCGGCACCATCTTCTAGTGCGCCTATGAGTGTGAGGTCGAGTGCTGCGAACATGCTGTGGCAATTGTCGCCTCCAAGGAGCTTACGACCATCAGGAAGGAGGTCGCCAAAGAAGCACCAGACCCTAAGCGGTCGACCAGGTCTTTTGAGCCTATAGAGGGTGCCAAGGAGGTCCTCAGACCCCAGCGGCTCCAAGGGCAAAGTGATGCGCATTGGCATCATGCTTTCCTCTGAATAGGAAAGCGCGCTCATCGACTTCCTCCACGCTAATAGAGACATCTTTGCGTGGAAACCCTCGGACATGCTAGGCATTCCAAGAGAAGTCGCCAAGCCTGCCTTGAAGATCAGGCCAGGCTCCACGCCAGTGAAGTAGCGCCTGTGTCGCTTCGACGAGGAGAAGCGCAGGGCCATCGGCGAGGAGATTGCGAAGCTTTTGGCAGCCGGGTTCATCAAGGAAGTATACCACCCCGAGTGGTTAGCCAATCCTGTTCTGGTACAAAAAAAGAGTGAGAAATGGAGAATGTGTGTCGACTACACGGGTCTCAACAAAGCATGTCCAAAGGATCCGTTTCCTTTGCCACGCATAGACCAAGTAGTCGACTCAACCTCAGGGTGCGAAACCCTTTGCTTCCTTGATGCATACTCCGGGTACCATCAAATCATGATGAAAGAGTCTGAGCAGCTCGTGACATCTTTCATGACCCCATTCGAATCATTCTGCTACGTCACGATGCCGTTCGGTCTAAAAAATGAGGGGGCTACGTACCAGCGTTGTATGCTCAAATGTTTCGGGGACCTCATTGGGCGAACCGTTGAGGCCTATGTGGATGACATCGTGGTCAAGTCCAAATGGGCTGACCAGGTCATAGCCGACCTAGAGCAGACCTTCGCGAAACTCCGAGCAAACAACATTAAGCTCAACCCCAAGAGGTGTATTTTTAGGGTCCCACGGGGTATGCTGCTGGGTTTTATCGTCTCCGAGCGTGGCATTGAAGCCAACCCAGAGAAGATCTCGGCCATCACGAGGATGGGCCCATTCCTGTAACATAAAGGGGTACAACAAGTTCTGTGGTGCCTCACCACGCCACCGCTTTATCTCGCACCTCGGTGAACGACGTCTCCCCTCTATCGGCTCTCGAAGAAGGTCGACCATTTCGAATGGACGCCTGAGGCCAAGGAGTCACTTGATACAATCAAGTAGCTTCTGATGAAGGCCCCGATCCTGGTCCCTCCGACCGATGGGAAACCACTTTTGCTCTACATTGCGGCTACCACGCAAGTGGTCAGCGCCACCCTGGTGGTGGAGCGAGAAGAAGAGGGACACACCCTCAAAGTGCAGCGTCCCGTGTACTTCATTAGCGAGATCTTATCTGATTTTAAGACTCGCTACCCCAAAATCCAAAAACTCGGTACACCGTCCTCATCGCTAAGAGGAAGTTACATCACTACTTCGAATCACGTCCGATGATGGTCATGACGTCCTTCCCTCTCGATGAGGTCACCCAAAACTAGGAAGCCACAGGAAGAATTGTGAAGTGGGCACTCGAGCTGATGGGTCAAGGCATTTTGTATGCCCCTCGGATGGCCATCAAGTCCCAAGTGCTGACTGATTTCGTTGCAGAGTGGACCGAGGTCCAAATGCCACTAGCAGTCATCGACCAAGAGTACTGGACGATGTACTTCGATGGATCGCTGATGAAGAAAGGCGCCGGCGTGGGGTTGATCTTCGTTTTGCCCCTCGGGGTACGCATGAAGTACATGGTTCACATCCATTTCCCCTCCTCCAATAATGTGGCCGAGTATGAGGCACTCATCAACTGACCCACATAACGCCGCCGTCGAGCTAGGTATCCAATGGCTCGATGTTCGGGGTGACTCCCAGCTAGTCATCGACCAAGTCATGAAGGAATCAAGCTACCACAATGCCAAGATAGCTACATATTGCCAAGAGGTCCGCTAGCTAGAGGACAAGTTTGACGGTCTCGAGTTCAATCACATCTCAAGGTGTCTCAATGAGGCGGCTGATGCGTTGGTGAAAATGGTGTCCAGCCAAGAGCCGATGTCGACGGGCGTCTTCGCCGGCGATCAGTACAAGCCATCGGTCCACTATGAGGAGCTAGAATAAGCCGGTGATGGGTTGCCTGCCCTGGGCTTGGGGGCTAACCAGCCGTTGGCTCTATCCGACCCTGAAGTCATGGAGCTTGATGAGGATCCAGAGATAGAGCCCGACCCTCTGGCCAACTAGAGGATGCCTTACCTCAGCTACCACTTCCGTGAGGCGTTACCGACAGACAAAATAGAGGCTCGGTGGCTAGCGCGTCACGCCAAGTCTTTTGTCCTTATTGAGGGTGAGCTCTACATGCGAAGCCACACCATGATCCTACAGCGCTGCATCTCCATTGAACAAGGGAAATGGTTGCTGAGCGATATCCATGGTGGGCTTTGCGGTCACCATGCCGTGCCTAGAACCCTCATCGGAAGCGCATTCCGAAAGGCTTCTACTGGCCGACCACGGTAGCTGACGCTGAACATATCGTGCGCACCTGTGAAGGGTGTTAATACTATGCTCGGTAAACCCACCTACCGGCCTAAGCATTCCAAACGATCCCCATCATGTGGCCGTTCGCGGTCTGAGGGCTCGATCTGGTTGGACCTCTCAAGAGGGCGCCCGGGGGCTATACGTACTTGCTTGTCACCGTAGATAAATTTACAAAGTGGATAGAGGCTTGACCAATCTCTGCAATCAAGTCTGAGCAAGCCGTGCTGTTCTTCCTCGACATCATCCATTGCTTTGGGGTCCCGAACTCCATCATCACGGACAACGGCACGTAGTTCATCAAAAAAAGAAGTTCCTCCGATTCTACGATGAATACCACATCCACGTCGATTGGGCCGCCGTGGCGCACCCCCGCACGAATGGGCAAGTCGAGCGAGAACAAAGCATGGTCCTACAAGGCCTCAAGCCTAGGATCTTCCACCGGTTGAACAAGTTTGGCGGACAATGGGTCGCGGAGCTTCCCGCGGTGCTCTGGAGCCTGAGGACGACCCTGAGTCGGGCCACCGGTTACACACCATTCTTCATGGTCTATAGTTCTGAGGCTATCCTCCCGACTAACGTCGATTATGGAGCACCGAGGGTCAGGGTGTATGATGAACAGGGAGCCGAGGTGTCCCTCGAGGATGCATGGACCAGCTAGATGAAGCCCGCGATGTTGCCCTCCTCCGCTCGGCGAAGTCCCATAGCCGTCGTCTAGAGCAACAAGAACCGTCATAAGCTCTCTCCGCCATGGGAGGGACCGTACATTGTCACGGAGGTGCTCCAACCAGGCACCTACAAGCTCAAGACCATCGACGGCGAAGTCTTCGTCAATGCTTGGAACATCAAACAACTACATCATTTTTACCTTTAATGTATGAACACTTTCCCTTATCAGTTTTGCTACCAACTCCCCGATCTTTAGTGACACCCGACCCCAGCAATGACAGGGGGTTGGGCCTCACTCGAGGGCTGATATGAGCATATCTATCCGGTGGACATTCTCTACGTCCGACCCTTTCTCACATTAAGACCTAGAAGCAAGGGTTGTAGAAACAGACGCTGAGTAAAACTGGTCAGACTGTAAGAAACCTACGCCCCAGCGGCTACAGAGTTTTTGCTCACCAGCGTGATCAGAGTTTTTTCCTCACCCTAAGCTTTCTAGCCTTAACTACGGAAAGAGTCGGTATGCGTCTAAGAGTATATCCACCCGGTACACATTCTCTACGCCCAACCCTTTCTCATGTTAATACCCAAAAGCAAGGGTTGCGGAAACAGCGAACACTGAGTAAAACCGGCCGGTGGATTGCAAGAAACCTCGCCCAATGGCTCACGGTGTTTTTGCTCACCAGCGTGATCAGAGTTTTTTCTGCACCCCGAGCTTTCTAGCCTTAACTATGGAAAAAGTCGGTACGCGTCTAAGAGTATATCCACCCAGTAGACATTCTCTATGCCCGACCCTTTCTCATGTTAAGACACAGAAGCAAGGGTTATGGAAACAAAAGCTAAGTAAAACTGGTCGGACTGCAAGGAACCTACGCCCCAGCGGCTATGGCGTTTTTGCTCACCAGCATGATCAGAGTTTGTTCACTAGCACCCCGGGCTTTACAGCCTTAACAACAGAAAGGGTCAGAAAACATTAACCTTTTTATACAAAAAGGGGAGAAGGGCTGAAAATCTGTTTGGCCATAACAAAATTTAAGAGCTTATTCACTTGTTACGAGTTCACTGCCTGGCTTATCTACCTAACTAAATTTTTGGGGAGGATGATCTCATCCTCTATCTCCGCAGGAAAGTCCTATGCTAGCGGGTCACCCAGGTCGGTCAGACGGCTCGGGCCGCTGTCGAGAGACGGGCTTGGAGCAGTAGGATGCCCCACACGGGTTCGGCCAACCCTGTCATGAACGACGGACCCGGATTCCACTCGAACATATCCGGTAAGAACTCCCTGAACCCGTCACTCGAGCCATCAAGGTAAGTCCTGTGCTAGCAAGTCACCCAAGTTGATCGGACGGCTCGGGCCGCTGCTGAGAGATGGGTAACCCTTAATTTATGCACGTCTTCTCCTATTAGTTTCACTATCGACTCCATGATCTCTAAGTGACACCCGACCCCAGTAATGACCAAGGGTCAGTCCTCACTCGAGGGCTGGTAAGAGTATGTCTATTCGGTAGATATTCTCTGTGCCTGACCCTTTCTCATGTTAAAAAACTAGAGGCAAGGTTTGCGGAAACAAACGCTGAGTAAAACTGGTCGGACCGCAAGAAACCTACGCCCCAACGGCTTTGACATTTTTGCTCACCAGCGTGATCAGAGTTAGTTTCCCGCACTCTGAGCTTTGTCCTTTACCTTCCCAGGAAGGGTTTGGAGGGGCCCACCTGTGGAATCTCCATCGAGGAGAGGCCAGCAGGTCACCTAAGTTGATTGGACAACTCAGGCCACTGCCGAGAGACGGGTAAGGAGCAGTGTGAGGCCCCATGCGGGTTATGCTGACTCTATCATGAACGATGGACCCGGATTCCACTCATACATATCCGATAAGAGCTCCCCAAACCCGTCACTCGAGCCATCGAGGTAACTTTATCAACCCCCGTTCTGCTTTTCCAGTGCATGATCATTCATTCATCCATTCCCATGCATGCTTTCATACATTCATCCATACATTCATTCCATACATCCAAGCATCATATATGCAATTATTGCATCACAACGCTTCGCGTCATGTCACAAAGCGGTAATCGTCTCATTCGATATGAGCGGCGACCGACCGAGGTTCGAAGGCTAGCCCACGAAGGGCTCGAAGCCTTCTCACGTCAAACAGATCTAGGGGAGAAAACACAGATGAGCCATGGTGGCCTTTGCCCGACCTACTCAGAAGCAGACAGGGTCATCTCGACCTTCTCGTTCGATCCTAACCTCGAGCCATGCCCATAGAATCTCCATCGAGGGGAGGCCAACGGGCCACCTGAGTTAGTCTCCGGAATGACTCGGGCATCTGCCGGGAGGCGGGTTAAGGAGTAGTGGAATGCCACATGAGGGCTATGCCGACCCCGTCATGAACGCATGCACCCATTCCACTCGAACATGCTCGTTAGCGAAGCTCGCCGAAGCGACACTCGAGCCATCGAGGCAAGTGTCGTTAACTCAGCCCCTTCGGTTGCGGAAACCGTGGATGGGGTGATGCATAAAACTCGGCCGACCCCTACTGAGCCCAATGAGGCTCGAGGGCTCGAGCCACCCGACCCCAGCTCAGGAATCCAACCGACCGAGGTTCGAAGACCGACCTACGAAGGGGTCGAGGCCGCCTTGCGTCAAACAGAGCCAGGGGAGAGAACGCAGATGAGCCTCGGGCCGGCCTTTGCTCGACTGGCCGAAGCGGACATGGTCATCTCGCCCTTCTTGTTTGATCCTAACCTCGAGCCATGCCCACAGAATCTCCAACGAGGGGAGGCCAACGGGCCACCTGAGTCGGTCTCTGGAACGACTCAGGCATCTGCTGGGAGGCAGGTTAAGGAGCAGTCGAATGCCACATGAGGGCTATGTCGAGCCTGTCATGAACGATGGACCCAGATTCCACTCGGACATGCCCATTAGCGAGCTCACCGACCGCGTCACTTGAGCCATCGAGGCAAGTGACATTAGCTCAACCCCTCCGGTTGCGGAAACCACAGACGGGGTAACGATCGCAAAGACGAGCCGACCCTTGATCGGACCCCCACTACGCGTGGGGGCTCAAGGAAAGTTGGACTCACAAGGAGACCGAATGCGTGGTCGTAGAATGATGGCTCAGATCCTAGGGAGGGGATATGTGCGAAAAACTAAGGATAACGTTTCTAAAACAAGAGACGCTATCGTCTCTCTCGATCTTTAGTGAAACCCAACCTCGGCAACGGCAAAGGGTCGAGCCTCACTCGGGGGCAGATAAGGGTATATATATACCCTTTTTGAAATAGTTGTCATGCCCGACCCCTTCCTCACGTTGAAAACCTAAAGGCAAGGTTTGCGGAAATGAATGACTGAGTAAGGCTGGTCGGACTACAAGAAACCTACGCCCCAGCGGCTACGGCACTCTTGCTTACCAGCGTAATCAGAGTTTCACACCCACACCTTGAGCTCTATGGTCTTAACAACAGGAAGGGTCGGAATGCATTAACCCCATTTTACACACAAAAAGGAAGAAAGAACAAATTTGTTCAAACAAAATAACAAGTTTGTTTAAACAAAGCACAAGGGTCGAAACTTGTCCGCTTATTACAAGAATGACCGCTCGACCTATTTAACTAACTAGCCCCACCGGGTAAGAACTATGCCTTCTATCCTGTCCGCCAGGTCCTATGAAAGGGGAGCCACCGCCGTTTCCATCTCCTCCAGCTCGTGGACTTCATAACCAGGGGCGTAGCCGTGGCTCATTGCCTCCAGATCGATACTGTCCCCATAATGAGAACGAGCAATCACAAAGGACTGAATGACCCAGGTGCGAAGGGCATTCCTCTCGAGCCGGCGCACCGGGCCATGATCTCGACGGCACGAGCCTCAAGCGAGCTGGTCCCCTCCGACCGCACCACCTCAAGGTTGTCGCAGACCACTCTGAGGGCTCATCCACCCATGACCGAAGATTGGCCACCTCCTCAGCAAGGGGAGTCAGCTCAACCACCCTCTGCTGGGCGGCGGCGAGCTGAGCTATCACCTCCCTGCATAGCCACGCCTGCTTGACGAGGCGGTCCTAGGTTTCCTTCTGTTGACGAAGGAACCAAGATTTCCCCCAGCTACGAGCTATAAGGGACTGTAGGGAGATGATGGTCAGGATACGAAAAGTATATAGAGGAAGAAAAGGGCAAGAAGCAGGACCAAACCATACCCGGCTAGAGGGAACAACAACATCACGCAATGCGCCCGTGGCATGGTCTAGGGCCTCGAATACGGACGTGATCCCTACGTCGAGGCTCTCCTGCTCCATGCTCTCTGTGGCGTCGTCAAGGGTAAAAAAGCATCGATGCCAGATCCTATGGATCCATCCACTAGAGCAGGGGCTCACCCCGCGTGGGCGAGTCGCTGCCCACCGACGTCAGGGTCAGGGATGACTCCTCGCCGACCCCTCTCACCATGATGTTCCTACCGGGATGCCCCTTCGGTGACGGAAGGGGCTAGCAGTGTGGGCACAAACCTCTCACCCAACACCATGACTCCCGAGGACCCCTCGGCCGTGTCCCCCTCCGTCCGGCCTGCGCAAGGCGCCGTCGCTTGGTCCGTCGATGGCACGGGGCTCGCCAATGCCTCAAGCAAAGCCTGCGGTCACGCCCGGCTATGACCCATCTGTCATGGCCACCACCACCTCCACCTACATCGGTAGGGTCACGACCGGTTGCGTCGCGCCCACCACGGTCGGGGCCACGAGCGCGGTCGGCAGCCCCGTCCGCCCCACCGTTGGCAGCGGTATCACGGCCGTCATCAGCTGCTCCGTGATGTCCAAAGGCGACCCTTGAACATTTGTGTCCGCCCATCCCACCGAGGGCATAGGCGCCACCACGGGCGATGCCCGATCGGCCGGCGACGCGGTCACACTAGCGCCCCCCCCAAAATGGGCGTGTCACCACCGACGACCGCCGCCCCAATTGGAGGGCGATGCTCTTCTTCGGCGCCAGTGCCAAAGGATTCCGCTACCTGCTGATGCTACAAAGGATGAAAAACACAAGTCACGATGAAATCTGACTAAAATAGTAAAAAACAGAGAAATCAATAACTCACCTTGGCGTCGTTGGGCGGCAGATGCGTTTAGGGGATGAACCCCCCGAACCTTGCTCTGCCTCATCGGAACGAGGCCACTTTGAGCCTACCCCTTGCTCCTGGGTAGAGGTGCTCGCCCCGGACAGCTCCTAGGGCACGTTGGCGGAATGCCCCGCTCCCTTTGGCTCTTGGGGCGCGACGGCAGGGCCACCATCCTCCGCTGGCACCTCAGGTGCGATGGCAGAGCCGCCCGCCTCTGTTGACTCCTGGGGCAGGCCGACGGTATGTCCCACCTCTGCTGGCTCCCTAGACGTACCCTCCCCTCCGTGGGACGGGAAGGGTCCTGATGGCTACAAGGATGAACTGATGCTTGTCAGCGCATCCTCGTTCTATAGGTTGTCCCACTCGATATCGTCGGCTACCGTTTCTTCTTCCTCCATCACCTCATCATCGTCACCATCGTCATCGTCATGATCGTTGTCGGTGTCCTCCCCTCGTTCCCACGCCTATAGCTTCTGCTGCTTCTTCCTCTTCTTGTCCTCCTTCGCCTTCCTCAACCGCTCGCCCTTGGCGTGATTCACCACCCTCATGGCCAAATCTCTCAGCAGCAGAGCCAAGTGATCCATGAGGATGAGGTCCATCATTTGGTCTGCCCCTCTCAAAGTTAGTCCCATGGGGTCGTGGAAATCAATTGAAGAGAAGGCGGGAGAAAGGGAAACTAACGAAGACGACGTAGTCCGGCTCTGGCCGCATTGGAGGATGCCCCAGCACCAGGTAGACGAAGTCGAGGGCGGCACCCACGTCGTCCCGCAAAGGCTCCATTGCCTCCTTGATGCGTTGCGTGATCTCAGAGTTGGGGAGCGTTCCCTCGGTGAGTGTCGTTCCGTCGAACAACACCTCGAGCGCCATCACGTATAGCGGGAGCATGCGCGTCATCAACGGCGCCACCCTCCTCACGTTGTAGGCCCCGATGATGATAGACCCTTTCAGGCTGTTCTCCTTCAGGATGTGGATGATGGCGATATGGTCTCAGATCTTTTTCTTGTCCTTCTTAGGCACGCCCCACTTCCTCCACTGCTCTGGGGCCTCTTCGATCAGGCGCTCGGTGAACTTCGGCAGAGGGGCGGCGGTGTCATTCTTGAGGTAGAACCACTACGAGTGCCACCCCTTGTTGGACATCGAGAGCCGCATGGACGAGTACTTGCCGACTCGATTGTTCTGAAGTTAGATGCTGGCGCACCCTATCGGCATGTGCAGCTCCTGCTTGCCACCCTTCTCCCTCTTCCTCTGGAGGTTGACGATGAAGAAATACCTCCACAAGTCAAAGTGGGGGCTGATCCCTAGGAATCCTTCACACAACGCGATGAACGCCGCCATGTGCTGGACCCCGTTGGAATGGAGATGCTGCACTCAATCTTATAGAAGTGCAAAGTGCCCCGGAGGAATTTGTGGGTGGGGTCGCAAGCCCACGCTTCGTGGAAGTGGGTGAACGACACCACGTAGCCATCGGGCGGTGATGGCAAACCCTCGTCGCCGGGCAGCAAACACTCCTCGGCCGAGGTCTATGCATGGAGAAGACTACGATGGACGAGGCCCTCATGCGCTGGAAGGTGATGTCAGAATGGCACCATGGATCCATTGGAGGTGGGAGCGGATGGATGCGAGCTCAACGGCGGCGGAGATGCGGAGGTAGGAAACCTAAGCGTTGGCGGTGGCGGCATGGCTGCGGAGGCTAGGATGTAGGCATGCGTATGAAACCCGGAGGGCTAACCCTTTGGTTTTATAGGGGCGACAGGTGCGATGAAACCAACCACCCGCCTAGATCTCCACGCCTACCACGTCCTGTCACCACGTCTCGTCGTAGGGCGTGCACGACAACCTATGGCCGTCCTCTCGAAAAAAATGCGTCTGGACGTTTTGCCTCCCCAAACGGGCCACAACCCATCATAGGTAAGAGGGATACGGAGCTAAAATGCTCCCACGGCCCATCTAAGCCTGGGGAGTTGAAGGTTGGCCCACCAATAGGTTCGACAACCGCTCCGTGCACTTTAGAGTGAGGGTGGAAAGAGATGGGCCTGCTAGCGGCCAAGACCAAGGCAAGACAGAGAGCGCTGGGCGTCTCGACCCACGTTTGAGCCTCGGGCGTATTCGATCCATGGTTTTTCCTCGAAGAAAGGCAGAGAGCCCCCGGGACCGATCGAACAGACCTGAGAACTATATGGATTGACCGCTAAAATCTGGAGTCGGTCACCAGCTGACCCAAGCCAGACCCCCACGAACGGGATGATGGGGCCCCGCTCGGACTAGCCTGTTAACAACTCACCGAGCACCATGCCTCGTCCATAGAGGAAAATCATGGCATGGCTCACCCCTCCATTTTATCAAAAAAACACTTGAGGGGAAGGCGATCACGAAGACGAGCCAACCCTCGATCGGACCCCTTCTACGCAAGGGGGCTCGAGGAAAGTTGGACTCACAAGGAGACCGAACGTACGGTCGCAGAACGACAGACCCCTGTAGGGGTCAAAATCAGGGAAGACCTTATCCGACCCACCAAATCTCACAGCTATACCCCCGAGATGCCCGATCACGACGAAAGGGAATCGCCGTCCCCAGGACATACCGTGGGTGACAAGAAAAGGCCAAGGCCCTCAGAGTCCTCCCATTTGAAAAAACCTCTGAAGGAGTATTCTACTCCTCTGCAGGCTCGGGGGCTGCTATCGGGGACTAATAGTAGGGTACCCAAAGAGGAGGAGCTAATGGTCATCAACATTGATTCAACCGAGCAGTCAGGAGCGCGCCTACAGCTCCAACCGACCCCCAAGTGCGCGGGCTCCACCTCGCCCGACCTCTAGGGGTGGGCTCCGCCTCGCCCGACCCCGAGTCCATGATCTCTGCCTCTCCCGACCTCCGGAGGCGGGCTCCGCCTCGCCCAACCCTGAGACCACGATCTCCATATCGCCCGACCCCGAGGCCGCGATCTCTACCTCGCCCGACCCTTGGGTCTATGCTCTGCCTCGCCCGACACCAAGACCATAGGCTCCACCTCGCCAGACCCCTTGGGTGCAGGCTTCGTCTCGCCCGACGGGGACCCATACTACCGCCAACCACTCTAGGTCCAAGCGTATGGGCCTGAGTCAAAACTCTGACACCAAGAAAGAGACTGGCATGCCTCGATGTAACCCACGGCCACGACGGGCCATACCTGAGGATTCACATCAAGAACAGCGTCGAGCGTATCAGTGTTGTTCTGCCTAACCCTCGTACAAACACTAACAGGCGCGTCAGTTCACCACGACGTTCGCTAGGACTGAGTGGAGCACCATGACCGACGGATGACACCTGCGCATGGCGCCAGTGATGGATAGGACCGCAATGTGGAGCCGTCCCTGTTGACATCTATAGGGGCAGCGGGACCCGCACGAAGGAGAAGAAGGACCCAGCGATCCTAGAGGCCTTTCTCTCTCTCGTTCTTCTCCTTTTCCTCCGCTATAACCCGCGCTTTCCCTTGGCCTATAAAAGGGAAAGCAGGGTGCCCCATGAAGGGGATACTGAACCGATTGACCCATCAAGATCTAGTACAAATCCGCACAAGAGCACGACATGAATGCACAACCGAAAGCAAAATGATCGAGCTCTCAAAGACCCACTCACTCCTTTCACCAAAGACTTGGGATCCTTTCACTCTCTTGCTTGTTTGTAACCCCTACTACAACTTTCATTGCTAGTAACACGAAGCAAAGCAATGATTTAACCGGACGTAGGGACTTTCTCGCGAACCAAAGATAAACCTCGTGTCCTCTAAGCACATCATCCAAGCGACGCGCAATACTAGAAATTTACTCGTCGGTGGTAACTGGAAACACCAACAATACGTCTGAAACATGAGGGAAACACGTGTGTTGACATTGCAAAACATATGCAACATCTAGATGAAACACTTAAAACATATGTGTGAAAACATATACAACATCTCGAATGAAGCACTTGCATCATAAGTGTGAAACATATGCAACCCCGGATAAAACACGTGCAACATCCGTCTGAAATAGCTAAAACATTTGGAATAGACGCTTGCAACATACGTGTATAATCATTGCAACATATGCAACATCCTGATCTACTTTTGCAACATCCACATGATACACTTGCAACATGCATCTGAAATACCTAAAACACTTGAAACATACGCTTGCACACACGCGCTTGCAACATCCAATGAAGGAAGGGAGCGTGATGTGCTGCCAGAGAAGCCTGCTCTGGGTCTAGCCACTTTGGATCTCGTGATGTCGTGAGTCGAGGTCGAAGCGCCACGGCGACGCTAAGCGCCCACACACGGTGTACGACCTCCTGGTGGGGGAACGACGGCGTCAATAGCACGCCGGCTCGAGGAGGGACACGGCATGCCGCGCAGGGGCGAGACCGGGCACAGCGCGACGAGACGGGAGTGGGCATGGTGGGGATGGAGCACGGCGCGGTAGCAAACATGGCGTGGCTCAACGCGGGATGGGGGCGCCGTTGCGAGGCTGCTTGGGACAGGGCATGCCGCGCAGGGGGCATCGTGGTGTCGGGGGCTGAGGGGCGCCGCCGCTGGGATCGATTCGGTGGAAGGAGGCGTCATGGTCGCGTCCTCGCGTGAGGCTCTCAAGGTCAGGGGAGGCAGCGGGGAAGGAGAAAGAAACTGCTTCACCTTCCACTCCATCTCTACCTGTGAGAATATTACAAGGGCACTAATTAGTGGGGTCAAGCAGGTGGTCTGACCATTCCATTGGTATGCATTATTATCTATTGCGCATATTTTTTTCTAGAGTTTCTAACATTTGACTGGTGACAGACAGGGAGCCAAATGTCTAAGATCCACTTATGTGGTCAGTAGAGATAACCTAGTCCATAGCAAATAATTTGTATGCCTTTGATGAAAGCTTGTCACTCAGAATCAAAGTTTCAGTTTAAATATATAAATTGCTTATCTAATGCCAGCTAATCAAGGACATCTTATTTGGCGAAAATGTTAAATGCCATAGCCATACCTTGGGAGTCGACAGCGAGAGAACATCTTATTTGGCATCCCAACAGAAGTAACATAAAAGCTGGCATCAATGCTGGACTGCTGCATCAATGAAACAAAGCGCGTAAGTGGAGAGCAAACAGAGAAGAATGGAAGACAGGAATACTCAGAAGAAATCTGGCATGGTTCACAACTGGATTTCTGGAAGCAAGATGGAATGGTATAACATGCCATGAAGCTACATCATCACAAAGTTTAGTTTGTTAAGGATTATATCTACAGTGGTTAAAGTTTAGTTCTGACTTCTTGTATGGAAAACAAAGTGTATCGTATTTGAGGGTGGAAAAAGATTTGTATGTGTGAAATGAGTCTGTGTGTGGTAACTGAACTTCAGTGGCTCAATAGTATTCTTTTTTTTTAAGAAAAACAATTAGCTCAATAGTATTCACCAGTTCCCAGAGTTACCTCTGATGCATTTCTCAGAAAGAAAAGTTCATCTGGCATAGACATTTACATGTAAGTCCAGAATACGGAGCCAGTGAGATTATCTGTATCTAATGAGGCCTAATGACCCTACATGCCTTGTCAGTTACTGCAAATATCACATATAAAAATTGCAATCTAAGAATGCATGCTGGGAAGCTAGCACTCGTAGAGAAACAACTAACTAATAAGATCAGGATAGGTTACTAAAGTGTAGAGCGGATCTTTTGGGAGTCCACTAACACAGTCAGTGGAACAAGGCAAACTGTCAAATTGAAATTGGTCGCTGAGCATATAATATCTCCATGAAGCGAGCTAACAAACTGATTTAATTAGAGGAAAATATAATCATAACCCACATCAGAGCATCTTAAATTGCTATATCTACCTAAATGAAAATGAAAACTCACAAAATATTCCATCAATATTGGACTAAATCATTGCTTATATGCAATTCTGGAGACACATTAGGAAAAGTATCCATAAATTAGTTGTTCCAAGATCTAACAACAGGCACGGAAGAATATGTTGGATTGAAATCTGTGGATTTAATATGCGACAGAACTTAGTTACTTTTCCAGCAGCTGCTATCCGCACTTCAGCCTCATTATCGCGAAGGAGACGAACATATGCAGGCACCAAATCAGCTCTAATCCCAAAAACAGAGAAATACAATTAATCCAGTTGAAAAGGTTATGGGTTTACATGATACTCAAGAATTCAGATACATGTTTTACAACCCTGCAATAATTGGTTGAATTAAGCTAGGACAAATAATACCTTGTAGGCTCAGGGCCAACAGCCTCACATAGCTCATATAATTGATTGGCGACCATATAACGAACACGCCATGATTTATCCTGAACAAAGCGAGTATAAGCAAGTAGCATTTATCAGTGGTGATGCACTGAACTGCAATAAGTTGAAAAACTAAGAGGTGACTCCAAGAAATTATCAAGCTGTAGCAACTACAAACATGTCTTCCAATAATTTATCCAGACAAAGAAAGCAAATTACTTGCTGCAAAATGTATGGGTCCAACATGGGAGCAATGTACCTGGGAGAAATTGGCAATGAGCAGCACCGGTGAGCAGGCACGGCGCGCGGCCACAAGTGAGCCCAGCCACACAAGGCCTGCGCTCTGGCCGGGCGGCAGGGGCAAGGAGGGAGAGGGCAGGGCAGGGCTGGCCCGGGTGGAGGAGAGGAGAGGAGGGAGGGAACGGCTGCCGGCGGGAGGAGAGGAGGCGGCGGATCCGGGCGGCGTGGGCAAGGAGGGGAGGGCAGGGGCCGGGCCGGGCCGGGTGGCGGGCGGATCCGGGCGGGCAAGGAGGGAGGGGTTGGGGGGCGGCCCGGGCGGGCGCGAGGCAAGGAGGGGGAGGGCCGAGGCCGGCCGCCGTGGGAGGAGAGGAGGCGGCGAATCCGGGGTGGTGTGGGGCAAGGAGGGAGGGCCGGGGCCGGCCACTGGCCAAGGGAGGAGAGAGAGGGAGGGGGGGGGCCGGCCGCCAGCGGGAGGTAGTGAGAGAGGAGGCAGGGAGGGGAGAGGAGAGCTAGCAAAGCGAGTCCATGAGGGTGTTTGGGGTGGCGGCCGGTGGGTTAGGGTTAGGACTTTGTTTTTTATTTATCTGCATATATTTTTCTGCGTGCGTATATTTTTTTTACGTGCGTTTTTAAAGAACCGGCGTAATAAATTGAATTTTTTCAGTGAGTGCTGATTTTTCCGTGTGTGTATTGTCACGCACAGAAAAATCATACAATTATTCTGTGGGTTTTCGTATTTTTCTGTCGGGATATTTTGGAACCGACAGAATAATCGTAATTTTTCTCGTGCGCATCAAAAAAAGCGCATGTAAAAAATAAATCCACCCATTGAGTTTAATAATTTGAGTTTCCTTAAGTGCATGTACTTCTCATTCTTGAACTTAACTCTAGAATGTTGTGTCCTATGCTTACTTTCATTTATATGCATCGAATGCTTCTTTGTGCAAACAATTTACCTATGTTCCTTACCTTTTTTAAGCTCTATGCATACTTCTTTGTTTTATTTTATTTTAAATAGGTCTTACAGAGTATATTCCTTTACTCACAGTGTCAATGGTAAGTTGTTGCAATTGAGGCTCTAAGTATGGCTACTTCTTGCGTCGGGAATCCAATGCGGACGGGGATATTTAGGATCCATGTGCCATATGCATGATGGCTGTGGCATGACCCTTGTTTTTTTTTTCGTGACCATACTTGAGCATGTTTTTCATTAATAGGGTAGTGGCATGACCCTTATGTTATATCAAAAACTACTTTATCATATGAGAGCGATAGACTTCTGCCATGTTTGTGTTTTGATATGATCTAAGAACCTCTTTATGTAACACCTTGATGTTGTGTCCAAACCTGTAAAATGTATGATACTTGATTTCTCTAATTTCTCTGTGTGGTGGGACACACGCGTGATCTGCTTACAAACGGATGATAGTTCGGTTTAATCTAATTAACTAGATGGTCCTCATAGTTCTGGTGCTACACTGTGTCCATGCATATGCAATTGTGCTAATGTGCAAACAAGTTTTAAAACACCTCAATTTATAGTGTAAAAATTACTACTACTAATTAGTATGGTGTTTGAACTATTTTATTATAGTTTATGCAACTTTATTAGCACCCCTCCGTTTGAATACTGAATTGCGTTGCAAAATGTACAGTTATTTATAATATGGTAAATTAATTTTATTGAAAACGCATAAGAAAGTTAGTGTGGCATACCTACCTTTGGTAACCCGCCACTGACGAGTATGAACTATACGATGCAAAAGTCATCACTGTGTCTCGATCGATCAACATGTCGAGGTAGGCCGCAGGCGATGCAGCAGGACTACAGCCAACGGCCCAAGGTGGAGATGCACGAGGCATAAAAATGTTTTCAGGCCTGGTTTAAATTGCAAGTTTTTTCACTTTTTTTCTGTTACATCAAATCTTTGACACATGCATGGAGTATTAAATGTAGATAAAAAAATAACTAATTATATAGTTTGATTGTAAATTACGAGACGAATCTTTTGAGCCTAGTTAGGCAATGATTGGACAATAATTATCAAATACAAACGAAAGTACTATAGTGCCGAATACTGATTCCTAACCTCAATCTAAATAAGGCCTCAGAAGTTCTGCTATGTTTTGAGTAGCTTCCATTCGCATGACAGCACGCAATTGGTGCTAATATCACTTTGTACACTAGCGATTAAACGAACTCTGCTTCGTCGTCTAGGACTATGAGACGATGAAGGGCAGTGAACCTGCCGTTTGCGTCAGAGAAAAAAAATCGCTTTTTTTTCCCACTCTGAACAAGCACGACCGGAATAGTTTCATTGTCGATCGAAGAAAGAAAGTAAATGCCGAACAATCCAGATGAACACAGAATAGAAAATTCTGAACAACGCATCCACGATCCATCCACTTCCAACACAGCAACAGTTATCAGTTAGCTAGTGGAGGATGGAGCTCGGAACGGAGTCACCGCCGGCGGCGTTCACGGCCGCGCCGCCGACGCTGGCGCGGGGGAAGAACGCGCCGCCGGGGCCGGCCCAGGACACGCCCTCGTCGGCCTTCCACGCCCCGTCGTCGAAGTTGCGCGCGTAGCTGGCGGAGTCGTACCCCGTCCCGGCTGCCGCGCCCCTCCTGCCGCCGCCCTTCCTCTCCGGCGCGGCCACGGCCGCCGCGGCGCCTCTTGCGCAGAGCCCCGCCCACGACAGCCTCCGCGCGCGGCCGGCGCCGCCGCACCAGTACCGCCGCCTCGCCGCGCAGCTCAGCCGCACGGCCGCCCACCGCAGCAGCACCCACGCCCTCGCCCGCACGCCTCCGCCGCCGCCGCCACGTGGACGCTGGCTCTGGCTCCCCTGCGAGAGCAGCCGCTGGTACGTTACTCCCATCACGAGAGGTTTGCACGCGTGACTCGCCGCTCCGTGCTGCAGCTAGCGCGCAGTTGTCTTGGCGCGGTGCGCGAGATGGCCAGATGTGGGCGCGCCACCTCGTATCGTAACGGCGGGCGAGGGTGGCCTGTGGCTGTTTTGTTTGCGCGCGTGCAGTGCAGGGGCAGTTTGGGGGTTTCCGCGTGGTTGGGTGGTGGACCGCGCACCGCACCGCAACGACGGTTTGGGCCGGGCGGGTGCGCGATGGGCCCTCCGCTGCAGGTCCGTCCTTCCCTCAACAGATGCACATCGGGGGCTCAGGGCCCACGTCACCACCACCGATTGTCTCCAACTATCATTTCTCCCTGGCCCACTTCAATTTTCTTATAAAAAAAGTTATCCTATTTTCATCTCAAATATTTTTTTGGGGGATGGAGTACATATGTGTGCATTCAAATGAGTTAGTGTATGTGTATATGTAAAAAGTTTTGGTTACGAGGATTGCAAAGAAAAAGGTCTTTCATCTTGTCAGCTGCTGCACCTCTGCACCTTCTTTCGGAGTGGCTGAAGTCGTAACCATGGCTCAATGAAGATAAGGAAGGATCTGACTACTTCAAGCATGAATTCGACTTACACATCCAGGATGTTGTTCTCGTCCGTCAGATGAGACTTTGCTTGTATTAGAAGCTCTGTCAGGACTCAGGAATCAAGTTTTCATTCATAACTTCATAAGCCTGCACAACTCATAGAGCGGGTTGGGGACCACTGCCAGCCCACTCTCGATGGCACTGGCAATCTGGCATGAGATTTGGTTATTGGATCCTGCAAGGCTGCAACACGATCGAATCTGGAAATTATTCTGACCGTGACGATGCGTGAGGCCGGCCGGCCGGCGAAGTCAGCATCAATAATGCTGCAACTGCATCACACATCATGCTGTACCGTCGCCATGCGAGGCTTCCCCATCTCCTCTCTTCTTCTCCATGGAGACAGCTATCATGATTCATGCATGCATGGATCGGTTAGCAGTAGCTGGCATGCAAAGGCAAGGCTTGTAAGCAGGCTTCCATGCATATCGTCTTCTCCATGGAGACGTAGCCATCAGGCATCAGGGACAGTGACGAACAGTGGCTGCTGCTCCTAGAAGGCTGGAAGAAAGCATGGTCAGGTGATCGCTTTGCTGCCGCGCCGGTTGCATATGCTCGTGTGGGGCCGTGTGATCACTGATGTGGCGAAACGAAATTGCATGTATTCAGGATTGTTAGACCCAGCAGCCCCATCAGATTGGTTGAGAAACCCGTTTGGATTTATGTTTCGGATTCAGACACCCTGAGGTATCACCGTATCAGACAGAGTGTCAGCGATTTGGTTCAGTTTCTTTTTTTTTCGCGATCGGACCTAGCAGCCCGTATTTCATTTGGTTCAGTTTCACACACCGGCATTCTGATTTATGCAAATTTCACAATAAACAAACCTGTTCTTGCCTCAAAATACACGATCAGATTGGATTAATAACAAATACAAACGTGTTAACGCGCACTGAAAAGTGAGTACTACAAAAGATATATAGTTAATAAAGTTAGAACAGCATATAGTTAAGGTCTACTCATTTTAACCGAACAGATTATCAGTTACTGACATAAAGGCAAGCAACGCAAAAGACCATCCGGTACCTTTCAGTTTTCGATAATGCTCCAGTTAAGATGTCCGGAACGGATGGACGCCTCACTCGCTCACTCCCGCACCTACTCCCTCGTTTCCTCCTCCCTTCCGCGCTCGCACCCCGCGCCAATCCGACACGTGGTCATGGCAGCCTCCCTGACTGGCGGCGGCGCGCTCTCCCACCCCGACATCCTCCTCCTCGACCTCGGCGGCGTCCTCCCCCACCCCGACGGCCTCCTCCCCCACCCCGGCTGCGCCCCTCCCCCACCTCGGCGTCCTCACCCACCGGGAGCGCCCAACGCCCGCGGATCCGGTGGCCATCTCCCCCACCCCGGTGAGAACCAAGCAAGCCGCTGACCCTCCCCTACCCTGGCCACCGGCGCCCTCCCCAGATCTGGCAGTGTCTCCTCTCCCTCGGCCGACGGCGGGCGTGCGGGCGCGCACCATCTAGCGAGCCTGCGCCACCGTAGTTGCCCACCAGGTAGGCCATGGCCGCGCGGCGATGCTGTGTTTCAAGTGTTTCTAGATGCTTTTCAGACATGTTGTAAGCCCATGTTTCAAGTGTTTTAGTTATTTCAGATGTATGTTTCAATTGTTTCATGAGGATGTTGTAAAAGTAGGTTGAGATGTTGCATATGTTGCAATGGTTGTACATGTATGTTACAAGTGTCTATCCCCAATGTTTCATCTATTTTTTGTACACGTATGTTGCAAGTGTTTCAGACGCATGTCAAGTTTTTCATCTGTCTTTTTTTTGTATGTTACAAGTGTTGTATCTGGATGTTTCAAAAGTAGATCGGGATGTTGCACATGTTGCAATGGTGTTTCAACTATATGTTCCAAATATTTCATCTGTTTTAGACGTGTGTTGCAAATGTTTTATTTAGATGTTGTAAAAGTAGATCGGGGTGTTGCACGGCGCGGTTGGTGGCTATCGCTACTGCTAGGGTGTGGCCGTTGGTCAACCCACGTGGGTTTCCCCGTGCGGGGCGCGGGTCCCTGCGACGGACGCGGGGGCGTGGGGCGGGATGCGGATGCGGGAGCGGGGCAGGTGTCGGAGCCGCATCCGGATATGACGTCCCGTCCGGACGTCCGGGCAATAGGCGTACCGTTCAGTTTTTTGTTGTAACTTGACATTTCGAAAGAACACATATTCAAATAAGAACACTTTGATCATCAGAAGCTGATCATACAAGCAACAATGGACTTAGTTTCCATGGATGCATCTATATTTTTGGTTGGTGGGGTTCTTCTGGATCGAGTGCGAAATAAATCGAGATGAACAATATGAGGATGTATCTATGGCCAAGTCCCAACTACTACCTCTTTCCTTAGGTTTAGCATGGTCGGAGTTGAGATCTCAAATCCCCTTCCCCATGCCATTTCGTACTCTATACTGAATATGGATTGCAGTAGTCAATCTTCTTGAAACGAAATTTCAATGATAAAAATTTGTACACGTTCTTGTAAAGACCATTCGTCATTTTTGGGTTGAGATGTGTACAACTGTACGTAGGTGGAAAGAATTTTACAGACGTGAGGTGAATCTATGGTTGGACGGAAGTGCAGTGCGGTGCAGAAGTCTTCTGGGGACTCAAGAAACGTCTGTACACGCTCCTGTAAACAGGAGCATTCGTCATTTTTGTGGTGATAGATTTGTACAGCTGTTCGTATGTGGAAATTAAAGGATTTTTGCGGACGTGAGGTGAATCAATGGTTGGATGGAAGTGCTTCCAGTGATGCGGTGCAAAAGTCTTGGTCGGGACTCAAGAAACGTTCGATGACACCAGGTCTTTGAGAGCTACTGCAATGGAAAGCATGCACAAGCAAACGCAAGCGCCACTCGTCGTTTTAACGCACCAACTAACTACTGTCGCGCAGGAAGGCTTTTGAAAAGTTAATAAAATGGAAAAATAAAGGTCAGTCAACGCTTGCCGTATGGCGTGCGTCATAATAGTTACCTCAGCTCTGTTCTGTCATTCTCTATCTATGTAGCCTATAGCTACAACTTACAATACCGCGGTTACTAAAAAAAAAAGAACAGTGAAAAACCAGATCCCACGGAAGCATGGCCATGGAGTTGTCCCGGCTTCCTCTCCTCTGCTTTCTTCTGCTCCTGGCCATGTTGGTGGTCGCTGCCGCAGACGTCTCGGTGGCACCGGCACTGAGTCCCGAGTGCAAAAGAAGGTGCGGCGGCATCGAGGTCCCGTACCCGTTCGGCTTGGAACCACTATGCCAAAACAGCACAAAGGGGACACCTTCATCAGTGACCTGCAATTAAAACACGTCACTAATTTCATATCAGTGACACGTGTAAATGGAATGCGTCACTCATTAGAAGTTGCCCATGGTCAGAAACCAAAACGCGTCACTAATGATAAGTTATTAGAGACTCTTCATAACATCACGCGTCACTGATATTACCGGTGACTCGTTAGGTCTAAACGCGTCACTCCTGAAAAACCTCGGACCCGAAAAAATTATCAAACGCGCTAAACTGAGGAGTGGAGTCCGGCTCCGCCCGTCCCCTCCCGTTTGGCCGTGCAGCCATGCCCCCTCAGGCCCTCACCCCGTCACCCGCCCATCCTCCCTCTCTCGCCTCCTTTCCCCACGGCACCACCGCCCCGCCTTCCGATTCGCCTCCTCCTCCTCCGCCACCGCCACTCTCTCTCTCTCTTCCTCCACTCGGCACCACTCCTCATCCGCCGCCTCTCTCTCTCTCTCCCCTCCTCCAGATCTGGCCGGAGCAGCTGCCTCCCTTGTGGCAAGGACAATTGGCGCATGCAGGGGCGGCTCCAGGAGGAGCAAGCGAGGTGGCTCCAGGCAACACCGGCGGGGTTCCTACCGGCGGCAGCGCGTGTGCCCCGGCCCGTATCGCTGATGGTGTACAACCCCCTCCAACGATGGCGCACACCCTACCAAAGCAGCGACGACGCGTGGGCCCCGTCCATCGGCGGTGGTGAGCACCCTCCTCCTCCCCTCCCCCCTCCCAGCTACAGCTTCTGCTCATGTGGGGTCACCCAGACCACCGACGCGGAATGCTTTCCTAGAGTCAAGACTTTTCAGAAGGCAAGCATGCCTAGTGGTGTTGGCAAGAATGCTTCAAGCAAGACCACCGATTTAGCGGCCGCTCGATCCCTCGCTTGATGCGGTGACTAAATTGGGTTTAGTTTAGCTTGTCGAGGAGCGTGCGTTGGCGATCAAGCGGTGGAGCTAGGAACATCCAATTTACGATGAGATTAGAACATCTCTTCCCTAGCTAGTAGGTAGCCTTAATTTTCTGTCCAGATCTAATTTCTGTCTTTGGTGCTTTTCAATTGTCACAGGTTTTCCCATGCTTTGCGGATTATTAGTTTCCTATTTATTGTTTGATCTATCCTGTTTCCCAATATCTTTGCGCTTAGGCTATCGGGCGTGGTGTTACTAATCGCTTGCTACATTTTGTTGTGATAATTTTGAGTTCGGACTGTGCATTCTTCATGTCTAGGAATGGTTCATCACTTATTCAATGCATCACTTGCTATGGAGAAAAAAATCAACAAATGTCTAGTAATGTCATTAGGAACCGTGATCTGTACATAAAAACTTTGCTTCATGTACCTAGATATAGGCATGATCACAATTTGCTGATCTTTGGATGGTCTGTTCTACATCGCAACATCCACTCTAATTAGACAATCACTTCCTTTGATACATTAATTGATGATAGTTTATCGTACTAGAAGCAATATCACACATCAGACCATGTAGATTTGCATTGGACCTACATAGTCGGGTGAACATCTCTTTTTTCATGTTGGCACATCTTTGAAATACATATCACTGGCTTCTCTGTTTTTTTACTTAGTATATCTCGCCAAGTAGCAATATCACTTATCTTTTTGCTGCCATTGAAAACTTTGTTAGTCAGGTAGATGTTGTGCCATTATATTGAAGTAAGATACCGACCTGCCTGTGCTTTCTGTTCACTAAGTAGTCACTTTGGGTTGTTAGACCATGGCTCGTTGTAGGAGCTTGTCTTGTAGGAGCTATCATATGGTATGAAAAGTAGCACGTCTCAGAAAGATCTCCAAAAATCTAATGCTTCAGAGCTTCCTTCACAAGGAAAAGCTGCATCAGCACTGGTACTTGATGGGTGGGGTAGTATTGTTCTTGAATATTCTGTCGACTGGCCTCTGCAGCTCTTCTTCACTCCTGATGTTCTATCCAAGAAAGTATCATAGGACATAAGCAATTCTCAAAAAAGCTACTCATTTCATTTTAGGTTGCATGGTTTTGTTATGAGTGTACACATATTTTTTTAAAACCGTTACAAAACAGGCTCTATTGGACTCAGAGTTCAGATCCTAAGAAACTTGCCTCTACCAACCAATTTATAGGGTCACTTTCACTTATACTCTATTTTTTTCCTTCTGTTATGTTTTCAGCTATTATATGTTGTCTTTTCTTTTGGTCCTTGTGCAGTGTTTCCCGAGCTGATTCTGTTATACAATTGAGGGCAGCATTAGTTAGTGGCAGGCTTCTTTCTTTAGCTGATGCATTGACACTTCACAGCAATAGATCAACCATGTAAGCATCATTTCATTCAGCAAACCCCTGTTAAAAGGACTTTGTATTTCTACAACTAGCTATAAAAAGATGTATAGTACTGACATCGAGGAGTCTATATGATCACTTGCTCAAATTTGTAAAGCCAAATAGATTGTCAACTATAATTTCTGTTTGGCAAGAAAAAGAAATGATGGAACCATCAAATTAGTTCTGATGTAGAATATTAGTGGAAATGTGTTGAAACTGTATTGAACCAGCAATTTCGTGAAAAGGGCAACTTTTTAATTAAGAGTGAAGAGTGATAGTTTGTCCTATCCTCAAATGTTTATCCGGCAAGTACCTCCAAGTATAAAAAAATATCTATCTCGTCCTATCCTCAAATGTTATAACAGATCGAGGACTGACTATAAATGATACTTTTTAGCAGTATTTTCGGATGTGCTCAAGTGTTTTAAATTTTCAGTTGACCATAATGTAAATCAGTAGTTGTTGCCTATTCTATTATTTTGCTCTGTGGATTGTTATATTCTTTTGAATGAGTGCGATTTGATTGCCCCCTCTTATTGTTTTCATTGATTTGACTACAATTTGAGGCACAATTGATATCCTTGCTGACATGGTTAGTGTACTGACTACCATAAACTTCATAGTAACTCCATTCATACCTATTTTTCCATTCTCACAGCTTCTCTAACGCTAGTCTTTGGAACACTGCAATTGGATGTGCACTGAAGTCAATTAGTTTACAGGTTCGCCATTGGCTTGGTATTGTATTTTTAGTACAGATTATTCAGCTACTTATTAGTGCAAATTATAGAGAACAAATTCAGTTTCACATGATGCTTAAGCATATAGTCACTGAATCTCTGATATACTTATTGTGGGGGGTATAACCCCAGGTACCCACTGCAATGGACATGGGCCGCACCACCAGGGGAGGTCCAGCCCATAAGATCAAGGCCTACGGTGCTCGGCTCTGGTCGGCGTGCACCACAAGGCAATAAGAAGAATCTTGAAGATAGAGAAGAATCTGTTCGGATATGATAGATGTCGTATTCCTTGTAAATACTTACCATATAGCCGAATAGATCTAGGTCTAACCGACTTGTAACCCTGCCCCCCAGACTATATAAGGCGGGCAGGGACCCCCTCGAAACCATCTCATATTCAATACAATCCAACAAAGACACAGGACGTAGGGTATTACGTCGATCAGACGGCCCGAACCTGTCTAAATCGTTGTCTCTGCGCCTTGTGTCACCATCCGATTCCTATTACGCGCACCTCCACCGATCATCTACTACCGTGGATATACCCCTCGGTAGACTGCCGACCAGATTTCGTCGACACTTATCATATAGAGATGAATCTAGTGTTGAATATATCTAATTTGTGGGTAAAAAGTTTAAAATAAATCCTAATATATCATCAGTTCAAATCTGCCATGAATTCGTGAGATATACATGCTGTACAAGTTGAGAACTTGAGCTAATTATAGATGGTGCACTACGCAGCAAATTCTGAAATTATCTTTCATTAGAAAGAAGGCAAACGCTAGCTAACATTTCCTTGTTTTGTTTGTAATGCTTGATCAGAATATTTTAATCATCCTTGTATTTATTGGACCTCTTTTTAAGTAGGTAACACTTTATGTTTTCAAATGTAACAGCAAACATTGGGCATTTATATGGCAGCAGGCTCTGGTTTGGCTAAGCCACTAGGACCTAGGAGTGATTGCTGTAGGTATGCTACTTCATGAACCCTTCTATTGTAATTGTGCCCTTCAAATGGAAACTAGACCCAAATATATCTATTTTCTGTGTCTATTGATATATGCTACAGATGTTGCAGGTATGTACCTACTCATCGATTTGCTTCGACCCCAATTACTCAGGTACTTCTAATCTTGGACTTAGATTCTTAGACAGCCTGGATTAAATTCATGTGTATGCTATGGCCAGTGCTTTAGTGCTGCTGCAAACCTTCATAGTTGGTGCACTATCTTTTTGCTGTGTTGTTTTACAGTGTCACCTAGCACTATCTTTTTGTTGTGTTGCTTTACAGTGGCACCTAGAACTGTCATGACAGATTAAAGTATGATCTGAATTAGTAGTTTTGAGTATAGACTGCATGTTCAGAGCTACTAAGTATGTTTGAATGTAAATTGGCTCATATTAATTAGTGGCAGTGATCTGGTAACTTATTCATCATGTTCTATAAGCAGCTTGTTTTGAGGATGAAATGTAATGCTATCAGAACTCCTGTTTTTTGTAATTGCTGGTTCGAGTTCAGAAATCTTTTTCCGAAAACTTTCTTCTGTTTCTCCAGATGTTTGGTTAAATACTTGGAGTTTCAGCTTGATTCATACCTGGAATGGAAGGTCTAGTACATGAGCATGTCCCAAGTTGAGTTTTATGTCATGAGCTTTTTTAAAGGGTATATATTTCACCGGTACAGCTGAAATTTTGCTCAATATGATGCTAGGTAAAGAAAAAAACTACCCTTCCAGTCTGTTGTATGGTGACACAGAAAATTACCCTTCTGGGTAGTGGGTTATCAACCTAATATATGATAGTTGCTGTGTTAAAAAAGTTGATAGTTGCATTTTATCTTCATGGTGGTTAACTGGTTATTTGTGGCTGGGGAGACAAATCCATTGAGTTGGGCAATGAGGATGAGGGCTGCAAAGTGGTGGGCAATATATATCACGACCTATTGATAATTGCAGATGGGCAAGTACCATGTTAACTCTTCCTGCAAGTAATTTGATTGCTGTGTACTCTATCCTTTTATCCTTTTTAAGTCATTTTTCCTTGCCTGTATATATTACCACTACCAAGATCTAGTATTCTGTACATCTAACAACGAAAAATAGAACTTTGCTCTTAAAAATGAAGTTGAGTATTAAATTATTAATAATGTATTTGAAAATGTGTTCTATCTGATGCCTTCCACTTGTACTCCCCTTTTTCCCTTTAGTCTGCAACTATGGATCATTGGATCTTCTCATCAGTAGTCAAAATAGCAACGTTTGGCTGAATAGTGTACGTCTGCTGTTATTGTGTAATTAGTTGTATCACTTTGCTATATTGAGTTTAGAAAAGTCAGCTAATGATTGCAGCATCTGTGTACATACCCAATTGTCATGAGGAAATAGTAACTGCTATTGTTATTTCTAGCATTGTGTACATGTCAGTGGAAGCAGTCTGCAATTTTTGAATAATGTTATGCTCTCTCCCTTCATCTTTTAATTATGCTCTTGGTGTTTGCATGTATCAGCCTGCAGCAAATAATAGCTGAGTGTCAGCAATGCCGATTATGATCCAGCAAGGAAGGACAAGTCACAGAACCATACTTTATATGGGGCTGCACTGAATTTGAACCTAGGGAAATTAATGCTTTCTCTTGTAACTACTGTACAGTCTGCACTACTGCTTTTGTTGCTAGGTGGATGTGATTTCTTAGCTCCTCAAGTGTACTTGTTTGTATAAAGGGTTTGATTGCTTTGTATGTAATTGTATAAAGAATTTGATTAATGGAATGGATGAAACATGACTGATGTATGTAGGACCCTAGTGGAGTTTTTTTTTTGTTTTTTGTAAATTGTCATCAGTGACGCGTCTAACCAAAATACGTCTCTGATGAGAGCTTCCTCAGAGACAAGTTTTGTCCATACGCGTCACTGGTCACTCACATTGGAGACGCGTTTTGGCTTTAAGCGTCACTGATAATTTACATTAGAGACGTGTTTTGGCTATACGTGTTACTGTGGACCATCATTAGTGACGTGCTTTTATGCGTCACTGATCTTTTCACATCACAGGCGCAATGCAAGTGATGCGTGTTTTCCATGTCCCTAATGACTGTCTAGACGCGTCACTGATAAGCTTTTCTGGCATAGTGAGTGCCAGTGTGCAATCCACAGTGGATTTCATCTCCACTGCAACACAACTGATCAGGGCATCACCAAGCTGTTTCAGGGTACCGCTGAGGTGACCAAAATCTCTGTGCAGGATAACAAGGCCTGGCAAAAGAATTACATCTCTCGGCAGTGCTACAACGGATCCACGAATCAGGTGATAATAAAATCATCGTTCTAGGGTTCAAAAGTGTAGCCTACATGGTCAGCAACATTGTAAGTCTTCGATATATGTTCCACACTTCTCTAAACATACACATATATATACTCATCGCAGCCTTCTAATATTCGCAGTATGCAATTGGTTGCTTGACGACTTGCGATGATATGAGCCCCAAGAACAACTCATGCTCCTCTACTGCTGGGTGCTACCAGGTGGACCTTCCTCGGGGCGTGCGGTATTATCATGGCTACTTCAACCCGTTATACAATACCAGTCAGATATGGAGGGAGCACCCTTGCAATTATGTTACTGTGATGGAGAAAGCAGCCTTCAACTTCAGCACCACTTATGTCACCTCGACGCTGTTTTATGATAGAGACCATGCACAGACACCAGTGGTGATGGAATGGGCAATCACACAACATACATGTGCAGAAGCTAAAATCAGCAAGACTACACCTTATGCGTGTGTTAGCAACAATAGCTATTGTAGCACTAATTATGCGGGCTATGTTTGCAAGTGCTTAGACGGATACGAGGAAGGTAACCCTTACATCGTCGGCGGATGCACAGGTTCATCTTCATCTTCGTTATTTTGATTTTTTACTTCAGTTTCCTTGCTCATGCAAAGGCAGTGGACATATTTCATTTTAAACCAAGCAGCGGATCCTAAAAAAACTTGTACAATACTACATGCATACTTTTCATAGGGGAAATTCACATCCTGAGCGCTAGATGTAGGCTGAAATGATTATTTATTCTAATATATGGTAACTAAGAGTACACTATAGGATGTAGAATACATAATTCTAATAAAATTTAAAAAAAAGTTGAAAAAATGTACAATAGGAACTAATAAGTTCAAAGTTACATTGGAAATCCAAAATCTAGATTCACATAGTTATGACATATAGACTGCAACAAGAGCTAGCATAACTTATATTAATTAAGCTATGGTACTAAGCACAGAGTGACGACACAATGAGGCGTGATTGAAACAAGGAAAACTATGATTATGGAGGAAACCGATTATGCATGGAAACCATGTAGATCTGAGTAATTGATAATTGAAGTTATCACTTCAAGGTTCCTTGAGACAGAAGTTCCCACTCCTAATTTATGAGTTCATTTCAAATGGAACCCTTTATCATCATCTTCATGTTGAAGGACCAATATCATTATCATGGACTGATAGCTGAGAATTGCACTTGAAGTTGCTAGAGCACTACTTCAATGCCAATATTTCATAGAGATGTTAAAACCACCAACATACTTCTTGATGATAATTTAACTGCAACTGTGAGATATTAAATTTACGGGATACTTTATGTTCTAGTTAATAATGGTGGAGGTAAGTAATTTAGATAAAACCAAAGGCGTTCCCTACAATTGTTTTTCAGAATGGCATATGTGTGCTTACTTTTGGTTATTTCTAATAATGGCGTAATGTAGATGCATATTTATGGGTTACCTCAGATTATTTTCGATATTTGCATAACTGGGTAACTTAGGCAATGATTGGGGAGTTTAGCTATTTTGTAATGGCAGAGGTAGGTAATTTAGATATACTTTTTGTGTTATTTGAAGCATTTTTATAATGGCATAGGACCATAGTTTAAATATAGATCTATAGTTTTGTTTTAGATTTTTTTTGTCATGGGTAATATTATAGAAAATAGAATAGATATAATGGCTATTATTGTCAATTTTGATTAAAGTCTACATGGTGGCACAATGTTTTGAATTTTTCAATAAATTGTATGTATTATTTTTATTACATGAGGATTAGTGTGGAGGCTTCGAAAGAACTCGCCAATTAGTAATGTTGACATTGTATTAAAAAAATTACCCACCATTGCAATTATAAGATCCGGATAAAGTAACCCCTAGAAATGCATCTATATTAACCATTTCTGCTATTTTGAAATAACACGTGAAGGAACTACCTAAATTTTCATTTAAATTACCCACTATCATTATGAAAGATACTATGAATCAATTCTCCAAATTTGCATCTAAATACTTCCACGAGACAATACTAAAAGTAAACCAAAATAATCCTTTAATTGAACATCTAAATTAACCAAGTATGATATTAGAAAAATGTCTTAAAACACCCTAATAATATGATTATGTACCACTTTTACCACTATTAATATTAGAAAATAAACTCAATGTAAACAAATATGCTACTTGCCACCTATATAAACTAAGTATATGTACATGGATGATCCGTAAATATATATACTTTGAGGGCATATGAATCAAGAAATTGTTTCTCGATTGATCATGTGTGACACTAACAATGTCTTCTGAATTATATTAATTCTCCATGACATAAATAAATAATTTATACATTTTATTGAAACACTAATATATCTATATTCACAGATTAACTCGATTCATTTAGTTTTTATAAAAAGTAATACGATACTTCACACATAAGTTTTTAGTAAATTCACATCCTGAGCACTCAATGCAGAATGAAATGATTGTTTCTGCCAGTGTGATAACTAAGAGTATAATTTAGGGACTAGAACAGATAATTTTAATAAAATAAAAGAATTTTGAATAGAATGTACAGAACTAATAAGGTTCAAACTGCACTAGAAAGTCAAAAGCTATATTCATGTTGGGAAAGCCGGATCCTGACAGAGTGTTAAGAGCATGAGGGCTAGGAGCCTTCGACCGGTACGGACACAAATACCGAGGCAAAGGATTTCTTGGTTGGAGAGCCGAATGATCTCTCCTATATTGGGGTTCTTTGAGTCCCCTTTTACAGGGTACAGTTACATGTATATCTAAGGCATATTCCATCTCTGCTGAGTATACAGCTTCAGGGGCCGGGATGATCTTTACATACACAACCGCCTTCCTAAATGGGCCCTTGATGAGCCTAGGTTTCAGCCGGTCGAGGCTGTTTGACCCGGTCCGAGAGCCCTTGCCGTCCGAGCCATCCTCTCCAGCAGCTAGGGGAGAACGGCGCGCCCCGGACCTTCAAACACCTTTCTCGGAGTCAATCGCCAGACGCTTATAGTCTTCTACCCAAGATGCCCTCAGGGCCCGTGCGAAGGCTCCTGTCATCGTTCTCTCCTAGAGGTGTTCTGAAGCCTTCCGGGGCTTCGCGCGAAGGCCAACTCGACGACTCTTGCCAAAAGGTTTGCCTGGCCTTCGGAGTTGATCCATTGGTTGGTTCTCCGGAAGCCTTCATGTGGATCTAGTCCTCGTCCCCTGAGGACCTTTTGCCTGTAGTCAAAGATTCTTCAAGTCATCATTAGACATGGTTAGTGAACCTTTGGGCGCAAGGCTTCATTCCCCAACATTTCACAAAGTCATGACATATGGACTGATACAAGAGCTAGCATAACTTAAGTTATGGTTTAACTAACACGAGGCAACGATACACTAAGGAGTGAATCAAACAAGGGAAAACTAAAAATAGGGATAGAAGCCATGTAGAATAATTGATAATTGAAGGCTATCATTTAAATAGAGATTACATAGAACCTATATGAGTGTATTAGAAAATGAATAAAAAGGGAGGGCAAAGATAAGAAATTTTTATTGTCCATTGGTCCTTATGTTATCCCTAGACTTCCGAACATACATAATTTTCTTCTTAATAATCTTCAATGTACATTTATTTTGTAGATACCAATGAGTGTGAGAACCCAGAACACAACTCATGCTATGGTGTCTGTCGAAACTTACCTGGGAGTTTCCAGTGCTGGTGTCAACATGGGACCTATGGAAGCCCTTGGATGGATGGGGGATGTGTCAAGGGTTCATCCGCAGGTAACAAGCCACCGTGTCCACCGTATTTACTCCTTTTGTTACAAAGCGATGGTTGTTTTAGTTTTATCCAAAGTAAAATTTATTCAGATTTTAATCAATTTTGTAGAAAACACACACCAACATTATAATGTAAAATTAGTTTCATTAAATCAACAATAAAATATGTCTTGGTAGTCAATGTATCTGACATTTTAGATTTTAGTATATTTTTTTATAAATTTGGTCAAAGTTAGAGAACTTTTATTTAGGATAAAACTAAAACAACCAATACCTTGGAATGGAATGAATAATATTTTTTCCAATCCAACTTCAAGAATTTTGACCCATCATTTTACACTTTAGGTTTAAACATCGGGCTTGGAGTAGGCAGTGGCACATGTTTCTTGGTTCTAGCACTCATCAGCCCCTCCATAATGCGTAAGATCAAGACAAGAAAAATTAAACAAAAAATTTTCAAGCAAAATCACAGTTTATTGTTGCAGCAACTGATATCACGAAATGCAAACATCAGTGAGAGGATGATTATTACCTTAAGGGAACTAGAGAAAGCTACAAACAATTTCGATAGAGAGCGTGTGATTGGTGGTGGAGGGCATGGTACTGTGTTTAAAGGGAATCTAGGTCTAAATGTTGTGGCAATCAAGAATTCGAAGATTGTAGTACAAAGAGAAATCAATGAATTCATAAATGAAGTCGTCGCTCTTTCTCAAGTGAATCATAGAAATGTGGTTAAGCTTTTAGGATGTTGCCTCGAGATAGAAGTTCCACTCCTGATTTACGAGTTCATTTCAAATAGAACCCTTTATCATCATCTTCATGTTGGAGGACCAATATCATTATCATGGGCTGATCGACTGAGAATTGCACTTGAAGTTGCTAGAGCACTATCCTACCTATATTCGGCTGCTTCAATGTCAATATTTCATAGAGATATTAAAACCACCAACATACTTCTTGATGATAATTTAACTGCAAATGTATCAGACTTTGGTGCTTCAAGGTACATCAGAATTGATCAGACCGGAGTGACTACAGCCATTCAAGGAACAATTGGTTATTTAGATCCCATGTACTATAATACAGGTCGGTTTACTAATAAGAGTGATGTTTTTAGTTTTGGTGTTGTTCGTATAGAATTGCTAACTAGAAGAAAACCATTTTTCTATCGGTCTGACAATGGTGATGATCTTGTTACACATTTTACATCACTACTCACACAAGGTAGACCGGGTGACATAATAGATCCTCAGGTTATGGAGGAGGAGGATGGAGAAATCCTAGAAGTAGCTAGATTGGCGACATTGTGTACCAAATCGAGGAGAGATGATCGGCCTCCAATGAGAGAAGTGGAGATGACACTTGAGAATTTAATTTTTTAAAAGTAGCCGATTCCTTTCATTAAAACATCAAGGAGATATGGTCCTAATCAAACAAGGGATCACAACAAGTCGATTGAATTGGTTACCAATGAAGCAAGCAGGCAATACACTATGGAAATGGAAATCTTGTTGTCAGCAGCGTACCCCAGATGAACTTTTAAGTGCATGCTTATTTGAATGTTTGAATGTGGAAATCTTCTTGTAATAAGTGTAGCCTACTTCCTGTATGTTGTAGGGATGACATTCAAATAATCAGCAGCCCAAGTCGATCACCCATTGAATTTTCATTATGAATGGTGACCATGTTGTTGTAGATCTTTTCTCTGATTCAGTTAGTTCTAGATTTCCAGTTTTTTTTATGGAACAGGAGGGGTTTAAACCCCTACCGGAAATTTATTGAAAAAGAAATAGTGTAGCAGTACAATCATGAAACAAAGAAGGTCAGGAAGAAACGGTATTTGAAAGAAATGTTTCGGTTCTGAAATAGCATATGGCTTGATTTATATCTGATATGTTTTCCAATTTTGTGAGTATTAATCACAATGGTACCAAATCCAAGCCTAACCTGCTGCTAGATCCTGGTGACATGGAAGAACAAGTTCCTTCAACGGCTGACTGGTGATCTTAATTTCTTCCCTATTTCTTTTCCTCTATTTTGTGGGCTTTGATAAATTATTGTCGTGGTTATATATGTGTGTGTTAAATCATGCCTGTTGGACCCGGCCGCGATGGAGCTTTGTGATGGCCACCAACCGGCTGAAGTAGTCCGTGACTGCCGTGGCTAGCGACATCTTTCACTTACTCAAGTAAAAGTGCAGCAACTGGATTTTGCAGATCCTTGAAATGTGGACTCACGAGCTGCAAGCCAAGTGTTGTGTCGAGGGTTTTTGTTCTAGTGCACTACAGCTAGACGCAAACCAATAGTACATTTTTTTAGGAGTGGTTGATAGACAGGAATTTGGATATTACAAAATTTGAAACAAAAAGACAAATACGAATATCAATTTTAAGTGTTTTGACGTTTGAGTCCACGAGAGAACATTTTGTAACCACTTGAATACATGTGAGAGGCATTTGTCAGCAGGCAGTGTGCACTACTAGAAAACAGACCTTTCACCCACTTCGATTTTAGCCTTTAGTCTCGATATTTTTTGCGTTCAGGACTAAAGGACTTTTAGTCCCGGTTCCCAGACTCGGGACTAAAGATGTGGACCTTTAGTCCCAAAAATTTAGTCCCGATTGAAAAAACTGGGACTAAAGGCCTTCCCAACCGGGATTAAAACCCGTTTCTCGGTGGCTGAGGGTGACAGTGCGTCGAAGTGTTTTTTTCCCCCTAGATGTTAGCATGATGTAAATAAATATTATAAAGGTCCAATCACTAAAGGTGGCGTCAGTCAAAGTGTTTACCTGCAGGCAGGGCACAACAACCGTAGTATATATACCAACTTGTGTGACAAAAATCAGGAGAACGAAATTTACTTTAGCTGATCAAAATGTAAGCCCATCGCGCGAATCTTGATCGAGGTGACGCATCAGATTGCCGGCTCGGGGCGGCAGCGCCGGCACACCGTGTTTCAGAGTCATGGTGCGGTCGTTTCAGCGCACTAACAAGTCAAGTGTTCCAGGCAGCGTCATGGAAAAAAAAATCCAAAATAGAACAGGTCAGTGCGTTGACAATAACAAGTCAAGTGTCTCCTCTGCGTCCAATCCTCTATAATATACCCTACAGCTGTGGTGCTGTGAAAAACCAGACCCAGGCAAAGCAACTAATACTCGTCCCATGGAGTTGTCACACCTTCGGCGGTGTGGGGATTCCGATGGCACGGAGTCCTGGCTGCTCGACGAGGTGCGGCGACATCGACGTCCCTTACCCGTTCGGCTTGGAACCACAGTGCGCAATCACCAAGCAGTTTCAACGTAACTCACCTGCACGACGGCTGCGGGCGGCAGGAAGCTGTTTCATGATGATGGTCATGGTAATATAAGTTGGAGGTGATCAACATCTATGTGACGCGCGCATAACAAGCTCCGGGTCAAGACTCATATCTCTCGGCAGTGCTACAATCAATCCAACGAAGCGCGGATGAACATTATCGGCACGCCTTACGTGATATCGCACAAGGATAACACAGTCATCTTTCTCGGGTGCGGAAGGCAGGCCACACTGTAAGTAATCTTAATATTCCACGGCACTCTAAACATATACTCCCGTTATTATGCTGAGTGCTATGCTACGAGTATCTATCAACTCCAGCTAGCTGATATGAAATTTTCCGCAACATTCCCAGTACATTATCGGCTGCCAGACGTCATGCGACGATGATCTCAAGGACGGCTCATGCTCCCCTACTGCTGGGTGCTGCCAGGTCAACCTCCCGAGGAGTGTGCAGGTCACCCAAGTCTCTTTTACCGACCCATGGCATAACACCACTCAGAATCAGATTGATCAGATGCAGAGGGAGGAGTACCCTTGCAATTATGTCACTGTGATAGAGAGCAAAGCCTTCAAATTCAACACCACTTATCTCACATCGTCAGCGTTCTATGACACTGACAACGCAACGGCACCTGTCGTGATGCAATGGGGTATTACACGCAAGAAATGTAAAAGTGCAAAAAATGACAAGAATGTGCCCTATGCTTGTGTCGCCAACAATAGCCAATGCGTCAACAATGATGCGGGCTACGCCTGTAGCTGCTCCAGTGGATACAAAGGCAACCCTTACCTCATCAACGGATGCCCAGGTTCATCTTCGTGTTCAATTTTTTTTTCCTGTTGTTTTTGTTGCAAATGCTCCTTTTGTTTTTAAAGTGCCTCTCTTTCTTCTTGGAAAATAAGACCAATAACAATCGTACTATTACTAATTTGAGGCTTCTTTATTTAGAGCTTCTGCATTAATCCCAACAATACGAGCTAGAAAAGAGACAAATAGCAGAAAATTAAAAAAGGGTGTGTCTCCACAGCAGTTGCCTGAGATTTTGCATAAGCTTCAGTCATCTTCAACCTCTTGCTCCGCCGAGTGCCCCGAGCTAGCCAGCCCTTGGTGCCGTCCTGCCTCGTCGTGTAAGTGTGCAACTGCAGCCGCAAAAGCATCGCTTGCTGACCCGCGTGCCGGGCCGCCGGCCCTTCCTTGCTTGCTTGACCTGGCTATACCTACCTGCCTGTGCGCCCTGGACTGCACCGCACAGGAACCCCCGATGTGCAAGCGCCCCTGAGCTATCTAGCGGCGTCAGTGGACCGGCACGCGGTGCCTGGCTGGCTGGGAGAGATCACCGGCCGGCCGGTGCCTGGCTGGGCACAGCATCGGAGTTAATTAGTCAATCGTTCATCTTCTTGTGAGCCCGTCGACTGACGGATAAGCAGATTATCAGGCAACTGTGCTTGAGTATTTCTCATTAAAAAAATGTCTAAATCTAATCATCTTTAACAACAATTACCATGGGATCTACTTGTCCATCACACCGTACCTCTACGCAAGCTAGTAGTTTTAAGAGACATATTTCTTACAGCTTTATTGTTAAATTTCGATTGCTTATCTTTGTTCTTTCTAATGTTTTCATATTATAATACGGTTCTCATACACATACTTTATTATCTTTGTCTAGGTTAATGTGATCATATATGGTTTTCATCCTCCACATTCATAGTTTTCTTCTATAATTTGTGTTGCAATTGCATGCGTGTTTGGCATGGAAATTAATATAATCATTGCTTCCTAGATAAATGTATATGTGATCCAAATGGTGTCACCAATCATGCGGTACACCTTGAGTTAATTTTTGCTATATTAACTGTATCAAAAGTGTATGATCTAGAGGCATATATATGAGTACTTTGGGATATCTTTTCGTAAGGTGGTTTAGATGCAATTTTAAGGTTGTTAATATATGTTATAGTTAATAGTGGTGGAAGTTAGTAATTCAGATGGAAATTAGAGAGTTACCTTCAGTTATTTTTCATCATGGCATAGGTCGGTCCTTACTTTTAGTTAGTTCTAACAATGTGATGATGGGTAATGTAGATGCATATTTATGTATTATCCTAGAATATTTTTCATATTTTTCATAGGTGGGTAACTTAGACACAGATTTGAGAACTAAGCTATTATTCAAATGTCATCGATGAGTAATTTAGATATAGGATTAGGAGTTTACTTAGAATATTTGTATATTAGTATAATTGATAATTTAGATATAAATTAGGAGTTCCTTTATAATGGCAACAACTCGTAATTTAGATATAGATTTAGATGATGACTCTATACTGTTTTTGTCAAGATAGGGGTCGGTAATACATTAAAAGATACAATATATCCAATGGCTATTATTATCAATGATGATTAGTGTCTACTAGATTTGTGGTGGAATCTATTGATTGTTAATAATTTTAAGATTTATCATTTTTCTATTGCATGTCACGAGGATTAATATGGAGGCTTCGAAAGGACTACCAAATTAATAATTGTAAGGTTATATTTAAAATACCCACAATTGCCATTACAAAAAATATTATAATTAACCAATGAATAAATATCTAAATTAACCACCTCAGCCATTTTTAAATATGATGTAAGTAACTACCTAAATTTGCATTTAAACTACCCATTTGTCATGATGAAACATAGTTTACATCAAGCCCCTAAGTTTTCATCTAAATTACTCCTGCAAGCCATGACTAAAATAACTGAATTTTCTATATCAAAATTACCGACATACGATGTGACAAAAAATACCATAAAGTATAAGATTCTAAAATAGATGCAAGTTGCCTACCACCATTCAGACCAAGTTATGTACATGCATGATCCAAAATACATATTTTAGTAGTTTAGCAATCATGAAAATGTTTCCTAAATGAATTAAATACATGACACAAACAAGGCATTTTAATTTATATCAATACTCATGTTCAAAAGTATACACTTTAATGAAACATTGTGTGTGTGTGTGTGTGTGTGTGTAAATCCTTTCTACTTCCTGGTGTAGTATAATAGATTCAACATCATGAGCACTTGGTGTAGGCTAAAATGATAGTCTATGCCAATGTGGTAATAAATAAGAGTACAATTTCGAATTAGAATTCATATCTTTAATATTTTGAATAAAGGTACAACAGACACTAAGTTTCAACTTAACATATGGATCAAAAAAATCAATGATTAATAATATAAAATTGTGTTGCAAATCCAAAATCTAAATTCACGGAGTCATGACATATGGACTGCAAGCTAGCATAACTTTAGTGGTTTAACATAACATAGACTGAAGACACATGGAGGTGTGATTGAAGGGAGGAAAACGAAGAATATCTATGGAAAAACATATAGAGTAATTCATAACTAAAGTTTGCTATTCCGATAGAGATTACATACATAGTATCTATGTTAAATGAATGAAGGGAGAGGTCAAAGATAAGAAATTTGGACAGCTATAGGTAATAAACTTATCCACAAACTTTGTATATTTGTGTCTTCGAATATTATAACACATACAAGAGCATGGTTGATGGACTAGTGCATTGCCAGTTTACATTTGTTTCTCAACATATGGAATTTTCATATCAATAATCTTTGAAGTACATTTATTTTTTTCTAGACATAGATGAGTGTGAGAACCCAGAAGCCAACTCATGCTATGGAGTCATCTGCCTAAACTACCCTGGGAGTTTCCGGTGCCAATGTAAACATGGGACCTACGGAAACCCTTGGACAAAAGGGGGATGTACATCAATCAATCACTTATCCACAGGTACATGCCATTATGTGTGCACTTACTATATTGACTCCTTATGTTCCAAAACATAGGTCTCTTTAGTTTTGTTCTAAGTAAAGTTTATCTGGTTCTAATAAAATTATAGAAAAATACGCCGACATTACAATCTAAATTAATTTTATTGCATTCACAATGAACTATATTTGGTAGTGCATTTATTTTTCTATTAAAGATGTTAATCTAGTGCTCGTTTTTTATCCGCACTAATTATCTGGTCAATTGAATTCTTCTCTCGTCTTCCCTAGTACTATAAATAGTCAAGTTAGATTGTTTTTCTACTCACCGTACCATCTAGTGCATAAATTCCATCTCTTTTCATCTTCAATAGTCTGATCAAGTCAAGTCGTAGACCACCTTGTCTATAATTGAAGCTATACTATTCAATCATACTATGCTCAGAGGCGTAGTCCAATCAGTTCATTTTTCCACCACCGAACCATCCAGTCCTTTATATCTTCTTGGTCTTGCTTGTTTTGACTTGTTTTTTTTTATCCATTCTTCATGTTGTTTCTTTGCTTTGCATCCTTGGGACCATAATACCTATGAATGATATACTTGGCAGATATGTTAGTCGTAATGACCATGTTGTCTCTTCAGTTGCCAAAGTCACAACAAATATGGCCAAGGAGACCCATATTCACTACAAATGTTTGAATCAACAAAGTTGGTATGAAAAAACAAGTGTAATCGAAAATAATATTGCCTTCATCCTGAAATATAAGGAATCCTGCCTTTGCACCGGGAAGTGTCCCTTATATTTCAGAAGGGAGGTAATAGCATAGAAAGGAAAGATATATAAAGAAATTGTCAAAAAAAATAGAAGTGACAGACACTTGGTGGTTGACCAGTAAGCAGTAAGAACAAAAATCCCAGTTTTTTTTTTAACCTTCTAGGTCCCATGGTGACATAATTTTCTAGGGATAGAGACTAGAGAGGCAACGAAGTGAGTAGGGATGCAAGCGATGTGCAAATTAAATATACCATTTTAGGCAAGGTTGATGAGCACCCAACTTAAAATGCCTTATTTGTGAGCTGGTGGGGACATGCTTAAAATGACTTGTTTGTGCCTGATGTACCCGAGTTTAGTTTATTCTAGCTTACTTAACTTTAGATGCATCTGACAGTTAAAAACCATAGGCCTATCTAGATGTTAATCATACACCATATATCTAGGTAAATCAACTAGTCAGTGTTCTAAGGATAACTAAAACTATGTGGGCACCACAAATAAATAAGACAGTCCCTATGAAACGCGCTCCATCGACATACATTGCACACACATAAGGATGAGTATTATTGTAATAAACTAATGATAAGGAAAAGTGCTTCCCCCCGGAAAAAAGAAAAGTGTAGTGCTTTATCTTTTGTATACACACACACGGATAAGGTTTTTTTAGATGAAAGAATAATTATATTAAATTATAGTTAAGTACATCATCACATTACAAGCACTCTAAAATACACTACGTATATCTAGAAACTGATCATCTAAATTGTACTCACGCTTTGTATAGCTCCAAATCTCAAATCCAAGCATATATGACGATTCGTATGGATGACCGCACAGGCAAACACTCGGCAAAAGGCCTGAGAACAGATGTCCAACGAACGATGGCTAACATTCCTGCAGGCAAAGTGGAGAAACTTCTTTTTCTTGTGTCTTCCTTCTTCTTTGTGCCACTAAAGACTAAAGAAGACTGATCTAAAAACTATTCTCCCTAGTCCTTCATCACGGTCAAATCTAACCACAACAAAATGGAGAAAAGACATAAGAAAATTATTTCATGGCGGCAACATCATCTCCGCCTTGATGTCGTCGTCCGGAAAGCCAAGTCTCCATGTTCTCAAGCCGAGGAAGTTGTTGATGCTGTTATCGTCGTCATCTTCAACAGAGCCGTCATGGAGAAAACGAATCCACCTTGTCCCCTTGTCGTCGCCAGAGATGAGGAGGAGGAGATAAATCCCCAATACCAAAAAACTTGGCATAGAGAGACTCTAACCTAAAGGACTTGATCTACTAGAAACTTATAAAAATGATGGATCCTCCCTCTGGCCTCTGGCGAGATGCCAGAGCGAGAAGGGAGGGAGAGGACCAGCGGTGATGGAGGCGGGGCCGACTGAAAGGTCCTAATGGCTAGAGGGGGGTGAATAGCCTAATAAAATTCTCTATAAATTACTAGAGCAAGGTGTTAGTCAAATAATAAGTGAAGCTTTTTGCACTAGCTCTAGTAAGGATTGCAAGCCATCTATACCAACAATTTAGTGTATTATGAACTCTAGGCACACACCAAGGCTATGTCACTGCTCTTACTCTAATTGAGCCAGCTAACAAGGACTAGAGGCTAAACAAGCTACTCAACTAACTAGCTTAGCAAGAGAGCTACACTACTCAAACTACCTCTACTACAAGAAGTAAACAAAGGTAATGCAAGAGAGGGATATGATGATTATACCGTCGTGGCAAGAGATATATAATCAATCAATGAAATCCAAGTGAATACCAAGGGACAAAAGACACACGATTTTTATCCTGAGGTTCACGTGCTTGCCAACATGCTAGTCCCCGTTGTGTTGACCCTTCACTTGATAGTTCATGAGCTAATTGGCACCACGTCAAGCCCTTCACTAGGGCACCACAAGAACCTACTCAAAGTGAGGATAACTCAATGACACGAGCAATCCACTGGAGTACCTTTTGACTCTCCGCCGGGGAAAAGTCAAGAACCCCTCACAATCATGATCAAGATGGCCACGAACAAGCTCCAATCATGCCAATCACCAACAGCTGCTCCAAGCCATCTAGGTGGTGGCAACCACCAAGAGTAACAAGAGAAACCACAGCGAATGCAACCAAAAGTGCCACTAGAAGCGCCAACGCGATGCAAATGCACTTGGATGCTCTCCCAACTCACTTGGATGATCAACAATCAAGAGAGATGAGTGGGAGTGGTGTCTCTCAGCTCAAAGGGATGACAAGTATGTCAAAGTGCCAAGAAAGTGTCGATGAAATCTGGTCGGTAGTCTACCGAGGGGTATGCCCATAGTAATAGATGAATTGGTGGAGGTGCGTGTAAGGAAACTGGATGGTGACACAGAACGCAAGAGACAATGATTAGACAGGTTTGGGTTATCGGTGATGCTGTCTTGATCAAGTTCGAGCAGTTTGTCATGAAGTCAAGCGGTGAAGATTGAAGCCGACCAGTGTGACTGGTAATCTGAGAGGTGAAGATTGAAGCAAACAAGTCGACAGGCCTCGGACTTGCGCGAGTAAGGCTTGCCAGAAGGATGTAAGGGGCTCAAGATAAAATTTGAAAATTCTTTACCTTAGGTGAAGTGTAGCCACTTAGACTCCTTAGTCAATAAGAAGGGTAAATAAGAAAAAAGTACTACATTTACCGTCAGGTGAAGTGTAGCCACTTAGTCCTCGAGCCTGCTGGAAGATGAAGAAATAAATCTTGTAGCAGGGTCAAAGGAAATAAATCTAAAAGCTTACCAACGCCATCTGTCATGTACTTATCAAGACCCTAGACGTGCTGCCCAAGATCAGCACCCTGATCCGAACAACATGAAGCAACTTAAAAGCACGGTGATGAGACGTAGCAAAATACAAACGCCAAGGGAGTCCCTAGCTTAGCTGACGACTCTTGCATGAAGAATCCAAGTGTCGAGGAGTCCTTAGCATAGCTGGTAAGTCTCCAGCGTAGCTGTCGATGAAGCCGAAGCAATGAGCAATATGACCAACGGGTTGGTGATGAGCACCGAGCAGTCTAACCAACTGGTCGGCGATGAAGTGAATGCCTGAGCGAAAGTGAGCGTCGAACAGTCCGGCCAACTGGTCAGCGATGAAATCCATGAGCCGAACGGTCTGACCAGTTGGTCGGTGGTGAAGTCCAAGTGACAGGTGCTGCGACCACCCAGACGATGATCCTCTTGTCCTTCCTGACGGATCCAGTCCCTGAGCGTAAGCTCGTTGACTGAACCAGGCCCCTGAAATAAAAATATGTAGAAAGAGTAGTTCATGATATAAAAATAAAATATATGAAACCCGAAGAAAAATCAGCAGTGATGAAATAGCGTATACAGCTCGGCGATCAGTTGTAGATAAACATTATGTTTGTTTTTGGATGAAGTGTTTATATTTAATATAAATCATCCGAACATTTAGTTTATAGCTGAGTCTCCAGCCCTGGCTAGTCCATTAACCATAACGCGGAGCGCGGAGCCCGTGTGCGTGTAGGAAGAACAAAGCGTCGCCAAGGAGCCACTGTCGACCACCCGTAACGCAGAGGATAGACGCTCGTGCACGTGTAGTGAGAAGCTGAAGACAGGGTCGTCTCTAGGGACATCCAAACATCAACATGACTGTTTGGGGATTTATTGAGTCGAAAGCGTGTGTCATCTATAAGATGGTATATGTAGAGAAAAAATCGTGTAGAGAATAATTATGGAGAAAACATCATGGAGCGATATCGGAGATGTACGAAGATTAGAGAATATTTAGAAAAATATTAAAACGTGACTTAGCTTGATTGACACCGAGTGGAGTACAAGAGTCGGTGAGTCATGATGTCCGAGTAGAGTAGATGGGTGTGATTTGGATGGCTCGTTTGACAGCTCGGACGGCTCGCTTGATAGCTCGGACGGCTCGCATGATAGCTCGGACGGTTTGCTTGGCAGTTTGGACGTCTCGCTTAACAGCTCGGACGGCTCGCTTGGCAGCTTAGATAGCTCGCTTGACAGCTCAGATAGGTACGCGGAGTCATAGGCAAATGGGCGTAATCAGAGCCTGACGGAGTCAATCCGCGTGGGGAGGCGAAGCCCTTGAGCGTGTCCGACCGAGGCGAGGGCACAGTCCGAGATCTTCCTTGCATGCCTGAGATACGTGAGGTTGCTTGCATGGTGGTGTAGATCCAGATGCATATGTACTTGTATATCTCTTCAACTACTCTAATTAGCTTGTACGGTCGATCAGCATCTTTGGTGGAAACACTGCTCCACATCGCGTTATCGCTGGCCGCCTTTCCTGATTGCTGGTTGTCGTGATCCGTGGAAATGATCTTGCATATCCGATCAGAAATCACGAGCAACAACAAGATGCGATTAGGTTTCTCCCAACCAAAATAATGCAGACATATGGATATATCTGGAAGTATGATAACAATATTTAATTAGGAAGTGACTTGACTTATCTTGTTGTCGCGTGTTGCGTCTGTTGAAGGCGCATGGCAAGGCGTCGGACTTTAGCACGCGCGGTCGTTCGTCGAGGAAAGCAATCCGCTGCGTGCCAGCGTTGAGTGCCGCCGAATACCGAGATGCCGGCGACGTTGGTTGAAGAAAAGATTCACATCTGGTTCGCCATAGAATCAGCACGTACATCCCCTACCTGGCACACCACTATCGACGAAATCTAGTCGACAGTCTACCGAGGGGTATACCCACGGTAGTAGATAAATCGGTGGAGGTGCGCGTGAAAAAACCAGATGGTGACACAGAACGCAAGAGACAGCGATTAGACAGGTTCAGGCCGTCGGCTTGACGTAATACCCTATGTCCTATGTCTTTATGGATTGTATTGCGTATCAGATTTGATATATCATCTAGGGGACCCCTGCCCCTACTTATATACTCTGTAGGGATAGGGTTACAAGGAAAATATCCTATTTGGTATTACAATATCTTCTTATAGCCTTACGGTGCACGCCGACCAGTGTTGTGCGCTGCACATCTTGATCTTGTGGGCCGGGCCACCTCTGATGGTGTGGCCCATGTCTTGTCCTATGGATACCAGGGGTCATACCCCCCACAGAGAGACACCCCAAGACCGACCAAATCACTTAAATAGGCGCCCTCAACAAATAGAGTCATTGGGCTCCCAAAGAGGTACCGAACGCACTGACCGGACTCGCTGACAGCGTCTGGTCAGGCGGGTCTGGTCACCACCTCTAGTGAACCAGCGCCAGCCATGTCACCTCCAATTCAAATTCGACCATTGAGCCCTCGCTCACGCACGCACGCCACCAACCAGACGAGCCTGCGCCATGACCGTACTTTGCACAACCCAGGGTCCGGTCAAGTCCAGATAGGTGTCAGAGAGGGAAACACGCGACCGGACACATCCTGTCCACCATGAACGGACGTAGCCAGGGTCCGATCACTACTGCCTCAACCGCCAACACTCCAGGACAATGAGACCGGATACGTGAATAGGAGCACCAGCGAGTCTGGTCATGCTGCTCAGCCAGAGTCCTGTCGCCTCCAGAAACCGCGCCTCCTCTGCACGTCTTGACTGGACTCACCAGCCAGCGTCTAGTAGGTGCGCTGAGCAGAGTCCAGTCCTCTTGGTCTTCTTCTCTCCAATCTCTTCACCTTGTGCATGTGTGCCATCTTCAAGTATTCCAACACATGTGTACGTAAGTTAGCAATATTTTAAGTCAATTCCCAAGGGTGAGTTAGCTCATTAGGTTCCAATGCATATGCAACGAGTTAGATCACCTAATGGCACTTGACAACCGCATCAACTATGATTTCTCCCCTCTTCATAGTACGGCTATCTATCCTAAATACACTCACACCCTCTATGGTGTCTTGAGTGCCAAAACAAAATCCTATCATATACCTTTGTCTTGATCTTCATAGGATTTTTGCTTTTCTCTTTCTTCTTTTCCAAGTTGGAGCACTTGATCTTCACTTTTGGTCACCTCCATCACCATGACCATCATCTAGCTCCACCACTTGGGTTGTACCACCCCATCTCATATACAACACTTAATGACAAGGGTTAGTACACAAGGTTTCATCAATTAGCCAAAACCAAACTAGGGCTTTCACCGGCGGCGGCAGCTCTGGCGAGGTGAGTCGCGAGTTGCAAAGGGGCGAGGGGGCAGGCCAAAAGTCTATTCTCTAGTGCACTCACACATGGAGAAGGTTACTATAGGAGTTATAGCATTTGTTGCGGCAGTTGCCATGATTTTGATGCTCTTCCCTTGTGGTAGTGACACCATGAATGCAAATTTCCAAGCTTCCCTTGTGGTAGTGACACCATGAATGCAAATTTCCAAGCATGTATATATTTGTCAGTGCCCTACTGTCTATATAGGCGATACTTCCTTATAGTTAGTGCTTCAATCCCAAATGGATGCAAAGGTATGGAATCATGAAAGGCCCTGTTTGGCAGGACTTATTGCTGCTACGGCTGATTTGTAGGACTGATTTGTTGTGAGAGAAAAACACTGTTCCCGTGGCTGAAAAGTAGGGCTAATTCTGGTTGATAAGCTCAAACGAACAGGGCCAAAGCCTACATGTAGCACCTTCATCTCCAAGGTTGAGCACTTGCATATGGTATGAACATAATCTCCGCTATCTCCTAGCCTTGCTCAACTCCATCATGTGGACCTAGCTCAATCATCTCCATTGAAAGCATTAGTCCACTAGTTGTCACTCAATTATCAAAACCAAACTATGGCTTTTAGCAACTCCAGTGCCACACTGGAGACCTCTGGTGCCCTCTTTTGAATTTGCCATTGTCTGGTTGTGTACTATTCCTAACCTTTGGTGCTCAATAGTTCGGTGCCACTAGAATATAAGGTGCACATGTTAAAAAATTCCTCGGCTGGAGCACTACCTAAGCTCTGGTGCCACCACTCTAGTGCACACCGAAGAGCTCCAGCGAGTGCAAAACCACTCCACCGAGCCCCTTTTCTCAAACCTTTTAAAATGGCTAACTCCAATAGGGCTTCCACGGGATGACCAAAACCTTTAACACTAAGTTAGCATTTTGCAAATATTTTTCAAAGGTTTTTCACTTGATCTCACTTCGCCATTGATCCTAATGCATATGCAATGTTAGATATCATTTCTCACAAGTCGCATTAGATAACCATGTTTGCATACTTGATTTGCCCCCTCTTTATAGTACGAATCTCTGTCCTATCAATCTGACCATTTTAACTTCTCTAGTCACCTCATGGCTGGTGGAAGACAAAACCTATGCCTATACCTTTGCCTTCACTTTGTCTTCCACTCCATTTCTTCTCATCTCGCCACATTGTTGAGCTTTTGCATCTCATGATCATGCCATCTCCACGGCCTTCATGTAGCTCAGCCTTGCTTGTGGACTATCACTTGATCTTTCATGTCTCATATGAAATCATTAGTCCATAAATGTTCTCATTAATTACCAAAACCTAAATGGGCCTTCCACCAGCAGCAGAGCAACCCTGTTAGCCAAGGTTATCAACAGTAGACACATGTATACATGTATGACGGGAGTGATGAACTTGTCGATTTCCATGTTTTATGAATCATGAAAATTTTAAATGTTAATAGTAAACCTTGCTAAATTATATTATAGTTAACAATAGAAAAATATATAAGTTGATACTTTCTATAAACATTATTTTAATTAAAAATAATAGCATATTTGCATTGATATACGACTACACTCATAGCTTTTTTTATAGTGGAAATTTTATATTTTGGGTAGGTGGTGCAGGGCGAAAGCTTGTTAATACCAAAACAATAACTAAGAGTATAGCCTTTAACCTATAGTCCAAACTCTTAATAAAAGTCAAAGTGAGGGTATGCAACAAGATGTATAAGAAAAGCTAGGTTTTCAACTTAACATGAGGTAAACCTTTATCACAAATTGTAACAAGATAAAAATTGGGAAGCCAAATGGATTATACAATTCACAAAATAGGAAACAAGAGTTGACATAACTCAAGCTAATATTTCAACTAAATGCATGCAAAACAAACATGGGCATATGATGCAAATAGGAAAAAATAAGAATGATGATGTAAATGCATGGAGTAATCACTAACAATAATTTATCACAATTGGATAATTAAAGAATGCATACAACTCCAACATACAGGCCCTTAGACCATTCTTGAGCATGAGTTGATAGACTAGTACTACCAAATTGATGTTTTATTCTTATAGTCGAAATGCATGATTTCCTTTCAATATATTATAAATGTTCTTGCTCTTGCATATTTTGTATACACTTATATTTTATATGTAAATGAGCATGAGAACCCTAGAGCATATCAATCCTATGGAGTCTTGCCAAAAATCTACTATAAGTTTTATTTATCAATGTACTTATGGAACCTACGGAGATCCTCGTGCAAAATGAGAGTTTATTAGAATCAAGAAAATCCTCTAAAGGTACCATTCTACAATACACCCTTTGTTACCTTTTTAAAGTGTGGATTAGTTGTAACCATTCACAAATTAAATATTTGTCCCGGCCCTTAATATGTCCTAACTCCATGGTCATGAATTTGATGGGGTATTTCTTTTCAGGTTTAAGCATTGGGTTAGGAGTGGGTGGTAGTACAACACTTTTGCTTCTAGCACTTGGTGGACCCCTCATAGTACGTAAAATCAAACGGCAGAGGTTAAAGAAGATGAAACAAAAAAAAATCAACCAAAATCATGGGTTATTATTGAAGCAATTAGTATCAAGCAACACAGACATTGGAGAAAGAATGATAGTTGCCCTAAGGGATATAGAGAAGGCCACAGACAATTTTGATAGCTCTCGTGTGGTTGGTGGTGGAGGGCATGGAGTTGTGTTTAAAGGAATTCTAGATCTGCATGTTGTGGCAATCAAGAAATCAAAGATAGTAGTGCAAAGAGAAATCAAGGAATTCATAAATGAAGTTGTAGTTCTTTCTCAAGTAAACCATAGAAATGTGGTGAAGCTCTTAGGATGTTGCCTTGAGATTGAAGTCCCGCTGCTAGTTTATGAGTTCATTTCAAATGGAACCCTTTATAACCATCTTCATGTTGAAGGACCAACATCACTATTGTGGGCTGACAGAATAAGGATTGCACTTGAAATTACTAGAGCTTTGTCCTATCTACATTCATGCTCTTCTATGCCGATATTTCATAGAGATATTAAGTCATCCAATATACTTCTTGATGATAGTTTAATAGAAAAAGTATCAAACTTTGGAGCTTCAAGGTACATCCCAATTGATCAAACAGGAGTAACAACTATTGTTCAAGGAACACTGGGATACTTAGATCCTATGTATCATTATACAGGTCGATTAACGGACAAGAGCGATGTCTTCAGCTTTGGTGTTCTTCTTATAGAATTGCTTACTAGAAAGAAACCATTCAACTATAGGTCCAATGATGGAGACAATCTTGTTTCACATTTTGAGAAGATGCTCACAACAAACAACCTAGCCAATATAGTAGATCCTCAAGTCGCAGAGGAAGAAGATGGAGACATCCAAGAGGTGGCCGCACTTGCGGTGATGTGTACTAACTTAAGGGGAGAAGATCGGCCTACAATGAAGGAAGTGGAGATGAGACTTGAAAACTTGTTATTGAAGAAAAAGCTTGTCCCATGTATTACAACAGCAAGGAGAAATAATGAGGACGAGACAGGTTCAGTACATGTCAATTGAACCGGTAACTAACGGCGCAAGCAGACAATACACTATGGAACAGGAAATGCTATTATCGGCAAGTTACCCTCAATGAACTTGTGTAGTCATGACTCATGAACAATGATTAACTTCCGTGACTGTGTTTTGAAAATTATTCGATGAAGTCTTTGAGCTAATGCATTTGTTGTAATGTAGATGCATGGTTCCTTACATGAACACTAAAGACAATAGTAGTGTGCTTACCTTTTTGTTAATTGAACGTTGAATGTTCTTGTGTCTGTAAGCTTGTAAGATCCTAGTATTTAAAAGCAGTGTAATGGACAAATGTATTAGTTGGAGAATGCAGCTAAAGTGTTCTCTCTAGGCCTATTTATGCTTGCAATGATGTGAGGCAGATCGAGAGCTGCGAAGACATTTTTTTGGACACTGAAATGTGGACAGCTAAGAAGTAAGAACTAAGAACACAATTTGCAATCAGTCAATGAAATACAGCTCGCCATGACGGTCACCGGTCCATCTTCCTTTCATAGGTTAGCAAATAAGCTGAAGGTAGCAGTGAGCGTTTACTGTTTAGCACCTGACTTCTGTATAGCACTCCCTTTAAAACTCATCTGGTTGTTTTCCAGCACGCCGCCTACCTTCTCTCGGACATGCTAAAGCTCAAGCTGAAACAAATCGTACGATCCCACTGCTTTCAAGCATGAATTTGCGCACGACATTTGCAAGTGATTTTCAGGATTATTGGACATTGCTTAGATTGCAAATCCTGCCAGAATTTCATGAGTCCGCCGGCAAACAAGAGAGGGGCCACTTCCAGCCAGTCAGATCCATGGCGCTGCCGCTGAAGTCAGGACCAATCATGGAACGGAGCAATCATGCATGGATCTGTGTATGAGACGCAGCTGGCATGCATGCATGCAAAGGCAAGGCTTGCAAGCTTCCATGTCCTCTCGTCTCCACGGAGACGTCGCCGTCATGAACAGGGATGAGCACTGGCTGCTGCGTCCTGGAAGAAAGCATCGTCAGGTGGCCCAGTTCGCCGGCTGCGTGCGCGGGTGGGGCCGCGTCACTGCTCAGTGCTTACTGATGTTGCAAACTTGAATTGATTCGGATTAAGACCCAAGATCCCTTCGGATCTGTTGAGGTATTGAGCCCTTCCAGTTCTACCCTCTTTGCTGATGTCACTGTCTGGTTTCTGCATCGAAAGTTACTCAAATACTTTAACGATGCCATTGCCATGTGCTGTGTTCATTCAGATATGTCAGATTGCATAAACACCGGGTCACATGCCATCAACATCGAACCATCTGAAATCAACAATTATGGCCCCTTTCGAGCGCAAGAATTGTTGAAGAATTTCACATAAATCAATTTATTTTTTTCACAGAAAAAACTACATTCCAGGCCCTTGTGCTGAATGCCCCGAATGCTGCTTGTAAGACTGTCTACAACAGCTTACCCATATGGGTACCCAAACCCAAAATGGGTATTGGATGGTACTGTTTCGGCCTCCAACAGATTACCTATATGCGAAACGTATTTTGGGTTGCAGCAGACTCACAACCCAAATATGAGTATTCTCTCTCTTGAAGACTCATTTACAGAAAGGGTTCTCTTTTGGATCCTGTTGTTGGAGAAGAACAAAAATGGGTATTGAACCCTTTAACTGTAGCGCTACTCAAACGTGAAATGGATCTTATATTTTGGGTCATGTTGTTTGAGATAGTCTAATGCCCCAGATTACAAGAGAGCGGAATCATATCAGAGAAAAACATGCAAAATCTTGTGTTTTATGAATCTCTTCAGAAAGATTGTAGCACACTAGTTATAACAGACACTTCTCAGAATGCACTAAATAAATATTAAGGAATACAAAAAAGGGGGCCAATAAAGTTTGACCATCGTATCCTTAAGATTTGACTGCAGTAAACCAGCCATCTGGTATCTTGCAGAATTCTAGTCCTAACTTAGAAGTTTAAAAGAACATATATGGTCAAATAAAGAAAAAAAATCTCTGAAAGCAAATATTATAAATAACCAAGGTCTTAGTTTCACCGGATGCATGTATATTATGCACATTGACAAGTCGCGGACTAACGAACTTTAGTAGTCTTTCTAGATCTCTTTACTCAGCTGCCCTCGATCATAGGAAAAGGCCGAGAGATTACACAACTTCTAGATTCTTTAGCTGAAGCAAAACTCTTCCGGGGGTTATTCAAAGTTGAGCTGGTGTGGTGGTATTACAGCCGGCTGAAGCTGATTTGTTGTGAGAGAAAAATACTGTAGATTCTGGCTGATAAGTTCAAGCGAACAGGTGTGGGCATCACATCTTGTTGACCCATACTCACAACAGTAGCAATCGAAGATGATGCACCCATTAGTTCTCTTCAGAAGTGAAGGGTTGAAAAAACAGCAGTTTCATGCCATCAATCTCACAATAAATCACGACGCTATCCGGTCATGCTTTCTTTTGTTAGGCCGGGAGAAAAAGCAGAACTGAGCCCAAGTCTTCTTTGTCTTCGTTGGTTGTGACCTTGTGGCTTTCTTGGCAACATATTCAGTCATGTATTGAACAGCAGCCTATGAAACAAAAGAAAGGGAAAACAATAATGAACAAACCTTGCCACAAATGGTCGCTAATATATACTAGTAGTTCAAGTAAAGAAAATCACCTGAGCTCCCTTCAAAGCTACATCTCTTGGTGGCACTTGCAGAGGATTCTCTTCGGCACGGAGCACACGGAGATGCTGCAGGTTTACAAAAGAATCAGGAAGCACCCTAATCTGGTTATTGCTTATATCCAACTCTTCCAGCATCTCAAGGTTGCCAATAGAACGAGGCAGGGATTGCAGGTCAGCGAAATTGTTCCCGACGTTCAGTTTAACAAGAGAAGTAACGAAGCAGAAGTTCTCAGGAATAGACTCAAGCTCATTAAAACTTGCATCAACCTCCTTCAGCTTTGTGAGAGATGCCATTGTTGTTGGAAGGCCCCTAATAGTGTTGTATCGCACAGAGAGGACCTCCAGAGACTCTAGCTTTCCGACAGCCTCTGGGAGGGCCTTGAGGTGATTGTAGCCTGCCCGCAATTCCACCAGTGACACACAATTGCCAATAGTGTACGGCAACTCATCAAGGTTGTTTGTCTCGATGATTAACTTCTTCAGACGTGTGAGGCTTCCAATTGCGTCAGGGAGTGAGGTAAGATGGTTTGCACTCACATCAAGCTCCTCAAGCTTCACCAGCCTACCAAGACTTGGCGGCAATGATGCAAGCTGATTACCCCTCAGGTCGAGATATATCAGGTTGGAAAGATCCCCAATTGACTCAGGAAGCTGAGCAATTCTGTTAGAATGAACATCAAGCTTGGCCAAAGAAGAAAGCCTCCCAATTGCTTCTGGCAAGGCCAAGATCCGATTCTCCGAAATATCAAGGGTGACAAGTCCAGTGAGCTTTCCAATTGAATCAGGGAGCCACTCAATCTGGTTCATGAGTTTGCCTTGCAGGTTGAGGTCGCGAGCACCTTTCTTTGCAGCGACTTCAATCATGCTAGCTAGCTTAATGAGGGTCAATTTCTCGTTGTCATCACCTGCAAAAGCCAATCATGAAGCAAAGAATCAATCAATACGTAGATACTTGTACATACTTCCAACGTCCAACTAATTATCACAAATCATGGACTAGTTGGTAGCTAAGGAAATTCCATTTTGTCTCATACAAGACAACAATGCATATGCTTCCAATTTAACTCACTAAATCTCTAAATGCTAACAATTTACATGAAGGTGTATCTAAGCACTCCACTGAAATCACAAATTTGGTAACAAAGCAGTTCAAGGTAGAATTGGCTCACCATAACCGCCGTCCACACGAGTCGCCACTGAGTTTGCAGCAACTGCTCCTCGCGGCATATGAGAGCTCGCTGCCACAACCCCGTCGTCCCATACTGCGGCCTTGGCCTTCTTGACGTAGCTGTCGTCCATCGAGACGCGCCCCACGCCGGTCACCATCCTCGGCGCACTGAACCCATTAGCGCCCATGGACGAGTAGCGGTCAGCGCTGCTGTCCGCAGCCACCGCTGATGACGACGTGGCGGAGGAGGAAGACGAAGCGGCAGCGGTGGTCACAGCGGCCTTGTTGGAAGCAGTGACGCGCGGCGCGGCGCGGGTGGAGCTGGAGCTGGACGGCACGCACTGCGACGCGCGCTGGATGAGGTCGTCGAAGAGGCCGTGGAGCGCGTCGAGCTCGAGGAGCCTTGTGGCGTCGCGCTTCTGTTCCCGGCAGTGGAAGGCGGCGAGCGCGCGGTGCATCTCGAGGGCGACGCCGAAGAGCTCGTCAGGGACGGCGGGCGGCCTGCGCAGGCGCGCGACGGCGTCGAGGCGCTCCCGCTCCTCCCGGTCGGCGGCGTGCGCCAGCGCCTCGGCGGCCTCCACCTCCTCCAGCGCCGGGCGCGCCGGCAGGGAGCGGTGCAGCCGCATGATCTCCCCAACCACGCCGTCCACCGACCCGAAGGCCACGGCATCCATCGCGGTCCCCATTCCTCGACCGACGAGTCGTCGACCCTCCCCACTAGTAGCAGCTCAGGAACGGAACAGCCCAGATCTCCACTCCGCTCCTATCCTGTCCCTCGGTCGGTCCCTTCCCACGGTACGTCACGCAACGGGACCCCCGCCCTCCTCCTCCTTATGTAAAAACCTCAGCGCCCGTCCCTCGCCGCTGCGCTTTCCCGCACCCGTCGTCGCCATCGCCAACCGCTCGTCACGTGGTGCTCGTGGCCTGTGGCCCGACCCACTCTCCCTCCCGTCGGATGCCGCCCCCCCTTTCCGGATAAGAACCGGAACCACCAGAGCCCAGGTGTGCGACGCCGGATCACAGCTCGGCGCGCCCGCTCGAGCGAAAAAAAAAGGCAGCTTTTTCCGCGGCGGCGGTGACCCGATCCAACAGCGCGAGGTGGACGTGGATGGCTCGCAAGGGAAACGAAAATCCGGAACGAGGAACTCACACTCGCCGGCCCGGGCTGCGCGCGCGAGGGAGGGAGAGAAGGGAAGAACAGGCACCGAATTGCCGGTGGTGGTAGGGATTGGGGAATTGGGGGCTCGTTCACGGCTCACCGAGGTAGGTAGGTGTGTGCAATGCGCAGGCGGGCGGGCGGGCGGGGGCGGTGGGCGGTGGTCGCCGTGGGTGGTTCTTGGTGCGTGCCCGCCCCTGTGGTTTCTGGGGGCGTTTCTCGGGATGGGGGGATGGGAAATGAATTGGTACAGCTCGGGTTGGCAGCCAGGGAAGCGGGCTAGCCGCTGGGGTCAGGTAGAAATGGAGCCGGGAGCCCTGCTCGGGCATGGGAGAGACCGAGAGAGTGTGAGGGTGCTGTGCTGTCCTTGTCCTGTGACGTCAGTATCGGATCGGCTACCGCCTTGGTACGGGACGCCGCCCGGGGTGGATCTTGTTTTCTTCGCAAGGAAGAACAAAGGGTGGATGAAAAATCGTTGGCAACTTTGTGTAGATTTGGTGGCAATTGGCGTTGTTCCTTCTATTTTACATTAAGTGGGTGTTTGGTTCCTCTTGCTAAAGTTTAGTCGCTGTCTCATCGAATATTTGGACATATGCATGGTGTATTAAATATAGACTAATTACGAAACTAATTACATAGTTTGCGACTAATTTGCGAGACAAATCTTTTGAGCCTAATTAGTCTATGATTTGACAATGTTGTGCTACAGTAAATATGTGTTAATGACGGATTAATTAGGCTTAAAAAATCCGTCTCACGAAGTACTGACAGATTATGTAATTTATTTTTTTATTAGTATCCGAATACTACATGCGACATCCTCATTTGACACCTCCTGGATTTTAGATTTTAGTCACTGGATCCTCTGAATCGCCCGCTCGCACGTTGTTTAACGGTGTCCGAGGAACAAGATACCACCACCTTGATCATGATGCAGGTTCTTCCTCCACCGTCAAGGTAAACTGGACCGAGTGATTAGTTAATTAATCAATGACCATTTACCGACACCACCTCCATCCAATGTCCGGAAAGAATCTCTCGGCCACCTCACATTCCCAGACTGGAACAACTGGACTGGGTGTAAAGTTTTTAGACGTCGAACGGGTGTTCAGATATTAATAAAAAAATAAATTACAGAATCCGTCAGTAATACACGAGACGAATTTATTAAGCCTAATTAATCCGTCATCAACACATGTATTACCGTAGCACCACATTATTAAATCATGAACTAATTAGACTTATAAGATTTGTCTCATAAATTAATCACATACTGTATAATTAATTATTTTTTTAGTTTATATTTAATACTCAATGCATGTGCCAATCACGAGTAAACTCTAGAAGAGGAACTATGATCCACACCACCAGTGGTAAGTCCGGGCTCGTGCTCGTGCCCTGACAAAGGCGAACGAATGATGGGCAAGCGGTCAGTCAGTCAGCCCCCAGTCCCCAGCACGGCATCGGGTGGGGCGGCGGGGCCACGTGCGGGCGGAAACCTCCTCGAACCGCTGCACGCAGCAACGACGGCTGGGGCTGGGTCCGGTGGGTCGGGTGGGGGTTCTCGGTTCGCGATCGCGATCGCGCGGTGCCTGCCGTGCCGGTGCGGTGCGTCCTCCCTGCCTGCCCCTGTGGTGCCTGTGACCTGTGGGGGACGGGGAGCTTTGCCTCGCCGGAGGCGGCAGACGCGCATGGCCGCATGGGCCAGGAAGCCAGCCACCGCCCCCACCACCACCACTCCACCGCGCCAGCACGCCAGCGAGGGGGGACACGCCACACGCGCACCCTGCTCGCCGAACTTGCTCCACTGTCCTATCCTACTCGTGCCGTGCCCCTGGCTGGATCGCCACGGCGGCAGCTGATGCGTTTATGGCCCTTTTTTTTCTTTTCTTTTCCGATCTCGGCTACAAACAGTTGCTGCACACGCAATGACGCAAGTGCGTTGCGTTCGCTGGCCTGGGATCATGCATGCAAACCACTTGCCAGTTGCCACGCCACTCCACACAAAAGGCGAGGCCTGTGCCACTGGCGCGTGGGACCGCCGATGCGCCCGGCCCACATGGCAGCCAGACGACCATGGTGCAGTGCAAGATGAAGTTTGTGTGGGTGTGTGTCGCACTGGCGCATCCGCTGCAGAAGTTTCAGAGGACGCGGGCAGGGAGATCCGTTCGTGCAGAGTTGACATGCAGGAGCCAGCCAGAGCCAGCCACGTGGATCTGCAGACACGTAAGTAGCGAACGGATTGGTAGAGCACATCACACGCTTCGACAAAACACCTCTGGCTTTTCAGGTAACGGTCCTTGTCAGGATAGGATAGGAGCTCTAAAACCTGGGCCCCCCCGTCGCCATCGCAACGTCCCAGTCCCATACGGGGAAACCTACTGCCTATACCGTACCAAAAGACGACGAGAGTTTAAGCCCTCTTTACCAGGGTTTTAAATTGTGTCAGTTCAGTGAAGCCGAAATCGTGTCAAAGAGGATCTCAATATCTCATTATGCTTTCACATCCAATCTGGAAGAAGAGACGAACTCCCCTTTCGAACAACGGATCAAGCATGTTCCAGGGCCCAGGGGTAAACACAGAGACCGCAGGATTTTACCTTCCAGACGAACACAAAGCTTGGCAGTCAATTTAATTGTATCCGAAACAGAGGTCATCAATTCTGAAGTTCATGATACGAACAGTGACCCCAGGACAGCTGAATCATGCTCAGGTTGTGCGTTGGTTCAATGCCCCTATCAATGAGGATGAGGATGAACGATGCAGTGAGTACCACACCAACTCGTACAGCCGCAGTCTGTGTCAGATCGACAGATACTCCAAAAACTAGCCTTCAAACTGATTTCAGTGTACCACTACCACCCGTGACTAATTCATTAGTGTCGTCCTGTCCTAGCTCACCTCTCACTTCTTTGCCTTGGAGAACCGGAGGCACCTGTACTTCTCGCCGCTGACGGTGATCTCCAGGGTTCCATCCTGGTTATCCTGATTCGAAGCCGTGCCCTTGAGGACGCTCTTCTCTTTCTCCAGGTTCTCCCTCTCGATCTTCAGCCTCGCCTCTTGTCTCGCAATCTCAGCCTGCCAAAAAACGAAAACAAAAGCGTGCCATGTCAAATTGCGGGTCCCAAAGGTTCTGTCAATGATGAAGAGGTACAAGGAAAAGACCAAAAGAAAAAAGAGTTGGATGTGGGAGTTCAGCAGATCCTCTGGTTCACCTATGAGACATGGTATTGGAAATGTTTATTTACAACCCACTACTTGGATCGATTGTCTTTATTTCTTAGTCTTCACTTTACCTAAAAGATGAATTCAGGTAAGGATGTTGTTGTGTCGGAGAAGTGGACAATTTAATTAAAGTCTAGGATAAATATCTCCATAGCCTAAGTGAACACCTCACTGTCAATCATGGTCTTTTCATCATGAGTGTAGTTATCTGTTCTTTTGCTTGATAGGAGTAACTCAGTGTCATCATGAGTGTAGTAGATTAGGTTTATCTTCTGAACGTAAATCTGATCTATTGATGACTATGACATCCATCATGCTCATTTGATTGCTGCTTATCCAATTTATAGCCTCATATAGTTTATTGACCACAAATTGAAAGTATATGCTGCTCGCAATCAGAAAGGTGTCTCCAGTGACGCTGGACGTCAACCTAAGAGGTATATTCAATTATATAGCATGAGCTGAAGAAAATTGAGATGAGAGCTAATAAGTCCTTCAATGCAGAGGCCTCCAAGCTACCAGCACACACTACACAGCAACAATATCCTTATAAGCTGGAAACAGAGCATCGAATCAGTATGGGTAGGGACTCTCTACGCAAAACAAGATTGTTGTATCCCTACCTAGCAGGGCCCAAACACTTATCTCTATTTACTTTCTCACCCCATCCGCCGACCTGGTCTATCCAAGAATGGAAGAAACTCTTCCTAGTTGCAGACCACTCCTACTGTTATCCATATGGGAGTTGTTTCCTCTATTGCACAATACAGGGTCACTTTCCTGCCTTGTGTTGTTTCATTCACATTAATGGGTGAGCAGCTCAACTGTTAGGACAACCTACAGCCCTGTTTCCACATTGATGTAGACCCTTGGGGGGAAGATACCGCTCTCATCACTCCTCTGTGGCATCACCAATCACTTCTGATAGGCATCATCGACCATCACATAATTAAGGCTGACTTCCATTTACGCTCAAAGGTTGAGTCTTGCAGTTAAATTCGCTTCTTACGTCAATGGAATTCTAGGAAGTTATGAAGAAGTTACATATTCATATTGTTCATGTGTTGAGATTGAGAAATGAGAACTAGATCTCAATTCTAGATCAATTTTCCCCTTGTTCCTCAGTATATTGGAACCAGCACCATGTTTGTTGCATCTTTTTCTTTAATAGAATATAGAATATTGCTATTAGTTACCTTAATCTGTGCTAGTAGTTGGTGTCTCATATAACATAAATCAACAGTGTTAATGTACTCTCAATTCATTGCTTTTCCTTAGAAGAATTCTTCAGCTACACCTCACCTATCACCTTTCTATGATTTACTAGCCCACTATAGCACGGTACAAGAATTACATTGTCAGATAATACAAAGCAAACGCCAGTTTAAGTTTCCAAATCTTACCATGTACAGTTACTACTATATGTTGCACAGTTGTAGAGGAAACAATGATGTTTCCTACTTGAGAAGTCAAAATGGATATTTGGATTTTGAAATATATGGATATTTAATGTAACATGTTCTTTTCTAATCTGTGTAGTATGGGTTAGCACTACTCAATAGAATCAGTGCATGTGCTTTGCAGACAAGAGGCAACTCTTATATATTCTTATCTTCACCCGACCTATCACCTTTCTATGGTTTCTATACTCTCTACGGAACTGAAACACACCAGCTTTATTCCCCTCACTGCCTTCGGTGACAACTAGAGTAGAGTGAAAAGCAAGGAACAATCTCTTACAATGTACTTGTTTGGCATCACAGAAAACTGAAGGGCATTGACATCAACTAATGAAAGAAAGTCTGTGCAGTACAGATGCAGGTTCAGTGTCATATCAATCATATTTCCAGCGAGAATTGAATATGCATCATCCATCAGATCATCCATACGATTCATATATCACAAGAAACAAATCGAAACGGTTCCGTGATCTCGGAACAGCTGACAGTAAAAGATGCTGGCCAAGACGAGATGCGGGATGGATAGAACAGAGAATTGAGCAGGAGGCGAGGGGGGTCGGGGACACGGTACCTCACGGCGGGAGAGCTCGGCCTTCCACGCGGCTTCCCGCTCGGCGACCTCGCGCTCGCGCTCCGCGATGTAGCTCTGCATCTCCCGCTCCTTCATGATGCGGTCCTGGATGTCCGCGTCCAGTGCCTCCTTGAGCTCCATCACGAACTTGTCCACCACCGCCTTTATCCGCACAGACATCTCGCCGCGCCTCACGGACACCGCTCCCACCAGCAACGGCACCGCTCCTTCCCTGCACTCTTGCTCTCGGCGCGGTGTTACCGGCAGGCGGCAGCTTCCACGGGCGGGTGGATGCCGCCGGAAACCTTGGCGTCTTTCGCGATGCAGCGTAGATGAGGTGGACCAGGGAGAAGAGGTGGCCCAGTGGGCGTTCATGGGCCATGAATTCCGTTTGCCCCCTTTACTTACCTTTTTCTACTTTTTTTTAATTAACTAATCTTCTTTTTTCTTTACTCTTTTTGACTAGAAGACAGCATTCTTTTCTAGCTCTTCTTTCAATAAATAGCATCTAGATAATTCTGGCCACTAGTGAACAGAGGACATTTCTGCATCCACTTCCATAATAAGGATCAAAGAATGCTTGCATAGATGTGGTTGTCTTGCCACCAATAACCACAACCTCATCAAGTGAGGCCAATGTGGAACAGAACAACATACAGTACCTGGCTACCACCTACCAGTAGTCACCACAGGAGCAAGGTCCATCCTGGAAATGGTGGAACCGAACAGGGTCCCTGATGATGATCATCCTGCCTTCGCTCTTGGAGACAAGCTTCGCGAATGCATGGCAGTCACCACAGACCACAGATCCTCAGGTTCTTCATGATTCTGATGGGCTTCCCGTCTACCGCATGCATCGTTCCAAATGCGATCGCCATCTTCTCACTGTGATATTTCAGCAGATCTTCCTTCTGCTCTATTGCGAGGTCCTGCAGCACAAATTCTGTCTGTGGAACATAACCAAGAGCACTGATCCTTCCGATCAACCGGTTCAGCTCCTGAACTATGGTGTCAGAGCATGGGTGTGATAAGCCCCCAGCAATGAACACATGGATATGTTTTTCCAGCTCGATCCAACTTCGCCCTGGTTCTTTCTTCATACCTCAGTCCCTCATCGCTTTCCATGACTTCTCAGCATCTGTCCACTGCCGCAGATCAGCATATGTGTTTGACAACAATACACAAGCACCTTGGTCATCAGGCTCCAGTTTAAGTATTTCTCTGGCTGCGTATGCTGCAAGATTGGCATTTTTATGCATCCTGCAAGCACCTAGGAGAGTTCTCCAAATGACTGAATCTGGCTCAAGGTTCATATCACGGATGAATTCGACAGCCTCATCGAGCTTCCCAGCTCGACCAAGGAGATTGACCATGCAGTTGTGGTGTTCTCTCTCAGGTTGAATGCCAAAGAGCTTCTTCATGGACCTAAAGTAGTGCCAGCCATCTTCCACTAGACCAGCATGGCTGCAGGCAAAGAGTACTCCAACCATCGTTATGCGGTTCGGTGCCACTCCTTCAGATTTCATGAAGTCAAAAACCCTCAACGCCTCAGCGCTTTTCCCATTCTGCGCCAAACCAGATATCATGGTGCTCCATGAGATTACATCCCTCTGTGGCATCCTGTGGAACAAGGCATCTACATCCTCCAAGCTCCCACACTTGCAGTACATGTCTAGAAGCGCATTGTGAAGGATCAAGTTCCTATCATACTTGAGCACATGAGCATGCACCTGCCTCCCCACTTCAAGCATGACCATCCCGGTGCACGCTCGCAGGACGCTTGTCAAGGTACCCTGGTTAGCCGAGAACCCAGCATCCTTCATCCTCGTGAACAGCTCTATCGCCCCAACCCCATCTCCACTCTGTGCGAAACCCACAATGATTGAATTCCAAACGACCAAATCTCCAGTCACCATCTCGTCAAACACACGCCGCCCACCGTCCAGATCCCCAAGCTTCATGTACGCGTCGATCAATGAGCTCCGCACGAACACATCTGAGTCCAGCCCTACCTTGACAGTGCTCGCGTGCACGGCCGCGAGCACCCACGGCGTGGCACATGCGCCAAGGACACTTGAGAACGTGTACGCGTTGGGCGCCACCCCGTCCCTCCGCATGGCCACCAGGAACCTGAGCGCCTCCTCCTTCCTCCCGTTTAAGTTTGCCAGCGCCGCGACGACGGTCGTCCAGGTGACGACGTTCCTCTCCGGCATTCCGTCGAACAGCCTGAGCGCTTCGTCGAGCAGGCCGAACTTGGCGTACATCGAGACGAGCGAGTTGGAGACAAAGAGGCCGCCGCCGGCGCTGTAGTGAGACAGCGGTCCATGGGTCTCGACGTGGCGATGGATGAGCCGGCCGTCGCTTGCCGTGCCGTGGCGCACGCAGAGCTTGACGAGGCGGGTGAGGGAGACGGGGTCCGCGCGGAGCCCCGCCGCGGCGAGGTCAGGGAGCAGCGCGAGCGCGGCGGGTAACGGCCCCTCGATGAAGAGGCGGGAGAAGATGGCGAGGGAAGGGTGCGGGCGCGGTTGTGTGTGGACGCGGCGGCTGCTCCGCCGAGTGGCGGCAAGGCGGTTGCGAGGGAGGCGTTTGAACAAGGAGGTCATCAGATATTCAGATGTATGAAGTTCGGATGGTAGGAAGTTCAGCCGGAATTCACTGTTCACGGCTGAAATTCACTGTTCACTCTCTCGCACTCCAGATTTCTCCGAATCCCTTCCAGCGTTCCAGCGAACAGGGCCGTACGCAGAACTGCAGAATGCAGGACTCGCGAGGCCCGGCTCCCTGAAGGACTGAACCATAGGGATTCTGCAGGAAACAGAAATTTTCTTGTTTATTAAATAGCCACGAATTGTGGCAATAAGCCAATCTCAAGCAGACGAGTTTCTACAGAATTTGTGTTCCGTTGTTCCAAATAGCCTGTGAAACACGGTTTGGAATAACTCAATCTCAAGTAGAAAACAGACGAATTTCTGGGCTGTAACGACCTCGCGGGCAGTTTCCGTGAAATTCATGTCAGCCGTGAGTTTGGATTTGTGCATAATCGACTGTTATGCTATCATATGAAATGAAACAAAGGCACAAAGCACTTAAGCAACGTGCAGTCCGTTACTGAATACTGATACAGCGAATATAAGTTTGATACACAATCAATACTGAAGCATCAAGTGGCAACAGGGTGAGCCCTGAATTGCGCAGACGAACTTGCACGTCATTTCAATTATTCAGTGCATAAACCCTCTTGAGAATGTACAAAGATGATGTTTGCAGTTCTACCATTTCGACGCTGTAGCAGAAGCATGAGCAGCTAGCTGCATAATGCTGAAACATGATTTCAGTGCTCCATTTGGTCCGCAACAAGGCGAGGTAAGGTCAAGGTTTTCCTCATAGCTCTGCCCTGGATTCATCGTCTTTACCACCATCTTTATGAGTGGCCAGTGTCCTGATAATGGACTCATATATCCCGATTCCTTTGAGGTACTCATCTTTGCTCAGAAACTACATGATACAAAAATGTTGATTCAACAAACATGCTAGATATAGCAAATACAAAGAATATACCTTGATGGCATCAGATGGTCAAATCAAAACTAATGACACAAACCTCATTATGGTCATGGAGCAATATCGGGGTGTTCGCCATAGGTGAAAAACCAAATGCTGGTAATCCAATTTGCCGGAAGTAGCGAGCATCAGTAGAGGCTGGGAATATCTCCGGCTTGCCAAGTTTGCCACCAGCACTCTTCACAGCTTCTTCAAGCAACAACCACCATGGGTTTGTGCTGTCTGTGGGTGTCATGGCTGGCTTCCCAAAGTTGTCCAGGACAGACATCTTCTGTTTAAACTGCAGAACAGATAACCAGGATATATGATTGAAAACTTTATGAAATTCACACGACCAAGGTCATGCGTATGGATAATAAAGTATTGTAGTTACTTACAGAAAGTAGAACTGAACGTTTGTGTTGGACATCAAAAAATCAAAATGCAATGCATTCTTATCTTTGTTAACATTTAACGGGAACAGAACAACTACTAATTTCAAACTAAGACTCAAAAATTTGTGTGCTACTATCATCAATAAACTAAGATAGTCAAAAGAATAACACCTCTAACAGAAGCAAAAAAAACAAAAAACCGAAAATTGAATATCTCATATAATGAAATAAAGATTTCTGAAAAAAAAGAGCCCCATTGAGAAATACAAATCCATTAGCGTGGCAGAAATATTGGAAAAAACAGAAGCATGTTATCTAAATGAACTAACTTTATCAGCAAAAATACCAAATAAATCTTGAAAGCCATAATGACAGAACTGCAGCAATATTTTTGAAATATTCTTAAATTCTTCGATTATTCTTATTGCCTCAATTCCATGCCGTTTTGTTGTCCATAAATTCAACAAATAAATGTGAAAGTGAACATTGTTTCTACTGGTTCAAAAAGCTGTCCCCACATGATTGAGGAGCTAGTTAACATGTGTATAGAGTGTATAGAGTATATATGCCATCAGTTGAACCACTATGGAATCATACCTCAAAGGTCAAGTTGTGTGAAGGTGGTGCCCATTCTTCCACAAGGCGTCTCTCCAGTGCTTCAACATGGGCACTAGGAGGGATTCGGATGTCAAGACCTATCTCTGCTTCAGATGGTTGAAGATTCATGACAAAACCCTGAAAGAAATCAAAGATAAAGTGATTAGTAAGAAACATTACGGATCAGAGCATGAGTTGACCTGGTTTAATTGGATGATGAACTACTCCCAATTTATGCAAGGTAGATGAGTAAGATAGGTAAGAATACACTAATCAGAAGTTGGAAAGTACAAAAGGCTATAAAATTCAGGAATCAAGAATAATGCCATTTTAAACTCAGATGTGTATCTGTAAATATAACAGCAAGTCAGAGCCATCTTACATTCTTCCTAATGAAAACAAGCCAAAGTACTTTAAGTACAGCACTCATGCAATGATAAAATGACTGGATACTGCAAGCATAAGGTCCTATTTTTTGAGAAGATGTATAATTCATATTCATTTGTTGGTTGTCAGCCTATAGGTTGAAAGTGAACTCACAGTACACCAAAGACTCTTAAAGACCAAAAGCTAAACAAAACCAGTGCAAAGAACAGATATTATGTAGTGAATAAGAATTCCTAATCAAAGATATTAATTGGTCCATCTTAAAAAAAAAGGGCGTACCCAGTGCAGAGAGCTCCCACTCTGTGCGGGGTCTGGGGAAGGGTGTTAATGGCAAGCCTTACCCTCGCCTGTGCAATGCGAGGAGACCGCGACTCGAACCCGGGACCTTCCGGTCACAGGCGGTAAGACTCTACCGCTTGCACCAGGCCCGCCCTTCAATTGGTCCATCTTAGTAAATACCAAATAACAACAGATGATTGTTCTGATTTTCAATAATATCATAGGATAATAAGGAACTACACCATCACATTAGTAACTCATACGGGATCAGGTGATCAAGCTACCAATATAATTTAATGAGATCTAGTGAAAGACCAGCTAAATTCTCGAAAGACTAAAACTGCAGCTCAGCACATAAGTAACATAAAAATATTATCAACTAACCGTTGGTGTAGGTGTGCCAGCCTTCAGGTACGCAAAATTCACCGACACAACATCTCCTTCAGCCTTCTCTCCAGATTTCACTAAATCAAACTGTGATGTCCTGAACCTCCTAATAGCCTCCACGCTCTTCATCAAATTCTCCATTGCACTACCATCATACAACTTCGCACCGTGCCCTGGTGCGCCCATTGCTTTTATAGAAAGCCACCAAGGGCTACGCTCTGCATAGAACACACGATACTCCTCCCCTGGAGATGCAAGCCCTTCATCAAGGACTAATGCCACATTCATGTCTTTGAACTCCTTAGATGAAACAAACGGTTCAACACCCCCATGCCCACCAATCTCCTCGTCCGGAACAAATGTTATATAGATAGTTCGATCTGGAACAAATCCTGCAGAACGGAGACGGCGGATGGCTTCAAGGTACTGCATCCCCACACACTTCATGTCCTGCACAAAACACAGGGAAGTCCAAGAATTTAGTAGATGCGGTAAACATGTAAATCTAGTGGATTTTTAGAGATTTGGAACTTTTGACCATTTCATGAAAAGCATGATGGAAAGCTAATCCTATATACAAAGCAAAGAGAATAAAAATGATTTTAGCAAACAGGTTAAGATAATATTAGCATTTTAGTAAGGGGAGATGGACACTCCGGGAAGAGATGTACAGGGAACATGTATATACAGCCTAAGAGTGACTTGTTCACGTGAAAAAGATTACCCTAGTGAATTCAGTGTAAAAATCAGTGCAACTTCACACTTACATTGAAATGGAATTTTGCCGGTCAATATACACTTAGTACTAAATAAACTAAACATCTCTAGCATTTAGCATCCTACCATTTGGCACAGCTAAAAAAATGCCATTAACAGTAAAAGCATCTATATGCAATCCCAGCCACAGCCACAAAATAAAACATCATGAGCAAATCCAATTATAAAGATCGCTTTCCTGCTCGAGGTAGATTACACTCCCAAGTGAATATCCATGTCACAGACCTAACTACGAATTAAGGAATCAAGCCAAAGCGTCGACAACGGTCAGTACAGTAACTGAAAATTGGACTTTCCGAGACAAAGCGGCGCCAATAATAGCCCTTACGAAGATGCGCAGTATACCACGTGTATACGGCTCAAACTGAACAACCAACAATCGCGGCTTTAAGCGATCTATTTAGTAAGGAAGTACATCTCACCTGGGAGCCTCGCGCGTAGATGCGACCGGACGCCTCATCGAGGGCGGCGGAAAAGGGCGGGTGGTCCCACTTGTTCGGCTCCGACGGCACGACGTCAGTGTGGGAGTTGAGGAGTATCGAGGGGAGCGACGGCCGCCGCCCGGGCCACCGCAGCAGCAGCAGGGGCTTCCCGGCGACGAGCTCCAGCGTGCGCGCCTCGAACCCGGCCTCGGAGGCCTGGTTCCGGAGGAAGGCCACGGCCGCGGCGTAGTCGGGGGCCGGCTGCGCCGTGTCGATGCGGAGGTACTCCTGGAACCGGGAGATCGCCTCCGCATCCGGCGACGGCGATGCCGCCCAGGCGAAGGCGAGGAGGGCGAGGGAGAGGGAGAGGGAGAGGAGCAGCGTGGTCGATGCCGTCGCCATGGAAGCGGGGGAGTTCCGTGTAAGATTCCTGGTTCCCATGGCGATGAGATGGGTCGTGGTGGCTGGGTTAGTGGCGGCGAGTGGCGACGGCTGGGGATGCAGGGTGATGGTGAAGTGACGTGGCCCAACATCTTTTCTCTCTTGTTTTTGTGAAATTGAGATTCCTCACCCCAAGATAAATATGGAGTACTACTGGTGCGTTCGGTGCAGCGGCTGCAGCCAGGACTCTGCCACAGCTACTGCCGTACAAATCTACCACGAACAGATTTACTCCTAAAAATTTAGTCAGCTAAAATACCTTCTAATTTTAGTAAGCCTATATTTAGTTAGTTGACTAAATCTGACATGTATATATTTGTAAAGACCAAAACACCTCTCATTAATGCTAACTTATGCCCCTGGCATTTGGCGCCAATAGTGCCGCGCTGCTGGCTCCTGCTAGCGCCGTTGCCTCCCGCGTGCGGCCTTGGCGCCAATTCCATGTCTGGCTTGCTGCTCTGCCTGGCATGCCCTGCTAGTTGCTTGGCAAACAGCTTGGCTGCACGCTAGCGTCATTCCTTGCAGCTCAGCTTGACTGTTATGGAAGTTGTTTGCCGCAATGTACATTCTCACAAATAATGTTCAAATGGTTTAAAAAAACTTCATTATTATAAACCATAGCAATGCTATGAGCTTGTAAACAAACCATTCGCTATCAATCACGAAATTGATTCATGTTTTCATCTTCGTCTCCAAAACGTGTGGTGCCTTTAGTTGTTTGAGTTGAAATTCCTTCCTCTGTTGGTATATAGTTTTCATCTTGATCACACAAGTCAAAGAGGTCATCCATCATACCACTCTGTCTAATGAAATTGTGCAGTGACATGCATGCCATTATTATTTTGCTTTGCTTTGCCATGGAAAAACTAAGCAAATCCAACAAAATTCTCCACTTCATCTTTAGGACTCCAAAAGATCTTTCTATAACATTTCTAAGTGAAGAATGTTTGTAATTGAAGAGCTCTTTTTTACCTCTAGGTGCAGGCCCTTCTCTCTATTCGGGCACATGGTATTTTGTACCTCTGTACGGTGCAAGAAAACCCGGTCGATTTGGGTACCCCGAGTCAACAAGATAAAATTTGTCTACACAACACAATACTTGTGTAAGTAACATGACAAATACTATGACAAAGACAATGAAGAAATGTAAAAGCCCATACATACCTAGAGGTGGATGTGGAAACTTATCACCAAATTTCTCAAGTGCATCATTGAACCATCTGCCATTACGATTACATAGTTCATCATAAATTTAAGGTCTTAAGAAAAATAAAATTAAGGATGCCAAACTGGAGACTCCATCATGCTTTAGGCCAATCTGTTGCTCATACAAATCTCTCAAATTATCATAACCTCTTCTTGTCATTGTCCCCTTACTTGAATTGTCCTTTCTCATTTCATCAACAGCAAGACAAGAGAACACAAATGTATTTGCATCGAACCAATTTACCTTGTCAAACTAGTAGAGAAGCAGATAAGAGAACAAGAGACAAAAATTGAAATAGACAGATATAGATCAAACAAATGCACAGTACTACATGAAACATGTACAGACTTCAATAACAAACAACTAAACAGTAGTAGTTCATACAAACTTGTAGATCAAACAAATACAACCTAACACACACCTGTAGATCAAACAGATTAGACAAATAAAGATATGTACATCAAACAAATAAAACCTAACACATCAGATCAATGAAAAGTTTGAGAATGTAGTAAAAAACAGACATGCAGAACCATAAATAAGACATGCATAACATAGATAATAAACAGAGCAAAGTACGAATCAGAACAGAGAACAAGCTCACCTCGTGCGGGATGTCGTCGTCATCTTCTGGCTCCATTCTTTCAGTTGGAGGAGCCGAGCTGCCCGAAGCAACTGTTCCACGCAGCCTAGTTGCCGGCGTGCGGGCACGGCTACTGTCGGTTCCCACCCTGGAGCGGAGCACAGCAGCGCGAGAAGCCAGGCGTTTCCCAGATCCGGTCGCTCCTGCGGTCGGCCGAGGAGGAACGAACCCTCCAGCACCGGATCTGGCGCCAATGCGAAGAGGAAGCAGCCCTCTACCGTCGGGAGCGAAGTTACCTTGGAGGAGCCCCTGGTAAGAGCCCATGTAGGGGAAGCCGGCGGCGTCGGTGTTCAGATCCAGCCCCTCCATGCCGCGTCGAATGGAGGAGCCCGCACCATACAATGAAGCTTGGGAGAAGACGCTGAAGTCGTCGGCGACGGGGGGGACGACGGACCGGAGCCATTCAGATCCGCCGGAGAAGAGGACCGCGAGTAATAGTCCGGATACTCGGACCCGTGGCCGTCCATGGCGGAAGCGGTGAGCGGAGGAGCTGCTACGCCGGTGGAGGGGTTGGGAGGAGCGGCAGCGGCGTGGAGCAAAGTGGTGGCGGCGGTGGGGAAAGCAGAGGAGAGCTAGCGCGAGAGGGAGAGAGTGAGCGAGCTGAGAGAGTGAGATGTGAGTGAGGGGATACGATGCGCATTGATGAAGGGCAAGGCCTGTCCAAACGTTGTTTTAGGAGCTGCTACTAAGGTTTGGGTGACTAGCTGACTAAAGGTTGTTTAGTCACTTTTAGTAAAGGTGTTTGACAAAAAAAGTTACTAAAGAGACTAAAAGCTACTAAATTTAGGAGGTGTTAGGTGAACCAAACACCCCCTTATATTGCCTCTGCAACCTCTCCTTTATAATGATGTGGTAACAGCACTTGCCACACTAACATGTGCCTTATATGGCACATTGTATTCACAGTGGCAACTGATAGTTAACATTGCAACAAGGATGTCATCAGATATATTTGTGAAAGATGGTCAAGATACAAAATATCTAAGTGAAAAGAGATAGCTTGAGAATAAGCATCATGCATGGATCAATAGATTGCAAAGCTTAGGAAGAGAGTAAATAGGTGGCCTAATAGGGTAGCAAGTTCAAGGGAGAGAACAAGGCTATGGGCGCATTTCGTTGGTTCTAGTGAGAATAATCAACAATCTCACCCCAAATGCATGTTTTATGATTATTCCTACTACATAGGCCAAAACAATCGATATTTACACTACCACCCACTATTGAAAAAATGCATTGGTAGAGCTGTGAACACGTAAATGCCGCTAGATTCTAGTAGCAGGCGAGCCAACACATGGCCTACGTATGGGGAAAAGATATATAAGTGGATGAAACCCATAACTATCGTATTTCAATATAATTGTAAGAAAAAGAGAAAGTGTAAGATGCCGTAAAACGCTAGTTGGATAGGAATGGTTTGATGTGAAACAAGTTGCTCTATTGGTCAGCATAACCTAACGCTAAGAGAAAGTGAGGCACGGGCTATTAGTTCCAATAGAAGACAGGGTAGCTCTACTGGTGGTGCAAACTGAACAAGTAGTGAGTTTGGTTTTGATTTGGTTCGATGGTTTTAATGTGTGGCCTAAAACAATGGTGGACCAAGGACACGGCGGCCCTGCCCGCCTGCCTAGGCTCCGGTGCCCACGCACACTGAAGAAAATGTTGCTTTGTGCCCTGCTAGAAGGTTAAAAACACATCATCTTATAGGCGCCTTTAGCTTCGTCCGGGCTCCATTCAAGTGCTGGATCCACCAGTGGCCTAAAATGAGACCCACGAAAGCACATTGTTCTTTTTCACATGCCTATGTCTAGGTTTTGTTACTTCATCACATGCAGCTTCATCAAGATTCATACCCACATGGAATATGATTTTTGATTCAACACTGAAGTGTGTGTTTGGTTGGTTTGTTGCATGGTTATGAGAGAGATGGCATTTGCTCTATAAGTTGGAAGTAGATAAACAGTGGCAGTTCCAAAGTGGTAAAAAAATAGCGGCATTGTTCGGCTGGATTACTTTCCAGCCGCTACAGTTGGTCGCCCACCAGTTATTGCTATAGTGTTTTGCAGGAGGAAGGACAACAACACCCGTGCAACAGTGCTCATAACACCAGCCGACCAGTCATTGCTACAGTGTTTTGCATGGGGCAGGGATTTAAGAAAAATGAAAAAAAAAAATGTATAGACATCAGTCAAGGCTACTAAGTGCGTGCTAGGTCAAATTATCTAGTTCTAAGCATATAATAAACAAATAAAAATACGAGAAAGGATTCTCTAAATTAAAGAATTGTCTCAAAAAAGAAAGCCTGTCTAGTAGATGATTAAGTGAAGGGCCACGGAGATGTTATTTATTTCATTTACTTTTCATTCACGTTTTTTACTAAAATGTTTATCAAAAAGTACTTCAAACGCGTCATATATTTTTGGCTATTTGTACAAGTATCCAAATAATAAAAGACAAACACATAAACATCGAACGGTAAAGTCAAAATCACTAGCTACTTAGCTAGTGCCTTGGATGATATCAACTCCCTGACAGATTATTCACATTTGATTCCTGCCTTACTTTGGCACCGTTCCACGTGTGTAATTGGTGCATGCTTTAGCTATATATGTATCTATGGACATAATTGTGTGATGAGTTCTATTCAAATCTATAGACGATACACTACTAATACTACTACTTAACTACGAGTCGTATTCAATTCCTTCGGTGCCAGCAAGTACTAACCCGCTCTTTGACGCGGCCTTTGTCGACACCTTGGTTCATAGTTATAGGCTTCATTCTACTCAAATGCCCAATTCTATGGTTTACTGTCAGCCGGTTACCGATCACGACTTCCATCCATATGGTTAATTAGAACGTACGCCGCCGCCGGTACGCGAATGCCAATCCAGCAGCAGGTGCACAGCAGCACTGGCATGTTCGCTTAGCCATGACCGAAAATACTGTTGGCTAATTTTTTGTTGGAGAAAAATATTATTCGCTGATTGAAAAATTGAGCCAAAGCAAACAGGGCGAAGGCGGACGCAGTTCCTCTCGCGGTTTCCTGGGGCAGTTTCTCATTTTCTCTGCTCTCTCCCTACACGAGGAACCGCGCGCGCACCACCACCGGCAAACGCGACACGGGGTTGGGGCACAAGACCACCACACGCGAGACGGCCTGCGCTGCGCGCACGGGGCCGCCGCAGCAGGCAGGCGGCGCGTCGGGCCAGGTGGAGGGCCCCGAAAACCCGGGGAGGAAAGAGCGAGCGCGGCGCCGAATGAGAACTGCCGCGGAGACGCGGTTGGGCCCGTGGCTGGGGCGGGGAGCATGAGCGTCAGCGTCAGCCAGAAGCAGCAGCAGACCACGCTAGGGCGGCGCGGCGTGCAGGCCAGGCGGGGATCATTGTCGCTGCCGGGCACTTGTGGCGAGGGAGTAAACAAAACTGAGCGCGTGTTCACTTTCATCCCAAAATCCCAAAAACTGACATGCGAAACGGCCTATGATAGAGCATTAAATGGAAAAAAAACTAATTCACAGGTTTGATGGCATGAACGTTTTGAGCCTAATTAGTCCATATTTAAACACTAATTGCGCGAACGTGCATAAAGAGCCCCCGTGGAACTAAACACGCCCTGAAGCGAAACTGATCCGGTTCAGTGGCATGTGTTTGGTTGCCTTCGCGTGCCCTGCGCTCCATTTCCATCCATGGCCGGGTTTAGTTGGTCACCAAGTTGGCGCCGGCTGATTTCGCGAATCACTGTAGCTACAGTAACTTGTTCGCTTTTATTTGGTAATAATTGTCCAAACATTGACTAATTAGGCTCAAAACGTTCGTCTCGTAAAGTACCACCAAACTGTGCAATTAGTTTTTTATTTCGTCAACATTTAGTACTCCATGCATGTACCACAAGTTTGATGTGACAGGGAATCTTCTTTTTGCATAGTGTCGAAGTTGGTATTTTGGATGAACTAAACAGGGCTCATGCCTATGGATGAAAACGGTACGGATATTTATTCGACCGTCCGTTCGACCGAACAAATATGAACACTTATCTGGATAGTTACTCGGATATCCGTTTTTTTTTCGGATACGGATACTAAAACGGATATCTTAGGCGGATATCAAATACGGATGTAATATCATCGATATCCGGCGGATATCGGATAATCCGGATAAGTATCGGATATATCCGGATATTTAAAAACGGATATTATCCGGATATTTATTCAAAATTTAAAAATCACAAATTTGAACCATCCAAACTATCTCAAATGGAAAGTTGACCAAAACAACAATTGTAGATCTTGATGAGTTGAACAAACTTGGTATTCAAAACTTTTCAATTTGAAGTCATTTAGAGTTCATAATACTAGAGTCAAAGTGTTGTTTTTTCATTTGACCAAATTTGACTTGGTCAAACTTGCTCAAATGAGACACTAAATGACCTCAGATGAAAAAACTCTGAATACCAAGTTTGATCATCTCAGCAAGATCTATAATTGTTACATAGCTCATTTTCCCATTTGAGAAAGTTTTATCAAACACTAGTCATAAATTCTTGAATCTCATATAGACTTTCTGAAACTATGTCACACACTTGTGAAATTTGAACTATATTTTGTTCAAACTTTCTCAAATGAAAAAATAGCCTATATAAGGATTGTAGATATTGATGATCTGAACAAACTTGGTATTCAAAACTTTTCAATTTGAGACAATCTAGGGTTCCGAAAACTAGTTTGTAAGCATCGAAATTTAAAAATCACAAATTTGAACCATCCAAACTATCTCAAATGGAAAGTTGACCAAAACAAGAATTGTAGATCTTGATGAGTTGAACAAACTTGGTATTCAAAACTTTTCAATTTGAAGTCATTTAGAGTTCATAATACTAGAGTCAAAGTGTTGTTTTTTCATTTGACCAAATTTGACTTGGTCAAACTTGCTCAAATGAGACACTAAATGACCTCAGATGAAAAAACTCCGAATACCAAGTTTGATCATCTCAGCAAGATATACAATTGTTACATAGCTCATTTTCCCATTTGAGAAAGTTTTATCAAACACTAGTCATAAATTCTTAAATCTCATACATGACTTTCTAAAACTATGTCACACACTTGTGAAATTTGAACTACATTTTGTTCAAACTTTCTCAAAATGAAAAAATGGCCTATATAAGTTGTAGATCTTGAATCCATGACCATGACTCCATGAGACCCATGAAGCAATGTGCTTGGCTATTTCTACTCATCTTGCCAAGATTGGTGCTTATATGATGTTTGATGTATGATGTATCCGTAATCTTTATCTTATTTGTTGCTTTACTCTTTAGTCTTTCGACTTAATCTAGATGGATTATGGGAGAGTGGTGTAATGGTTTGCGCACGTATGATATATATATATATATGGCTTTTTCAATATCGAATAGATATTTGTATGCGAATCCGATTCATACCGTATTCGATACTCATTATTCGTATCCGTAAGCGAGTCAATAGATTCGTATATGTATCCGAACGCTATCCGTGTCCGAATTCGAATCCGAACAGAAATATGAAAACAAATATAATATGAGTAATATCCGTTCGTATCCGATCCGTTTTCATCCCTATCATGCCCCACCGAAGGGCCGCCCTGGAACACGGCTGTGGCTAGGGGCACACGCGGTTTTGCGCCATTTCAGTGTGCACCGCCCCTGACCTGTGGGCTCCGCCTGTTTTTGGGATTTTAACCCTTCTCTTTCCTATCTAGGCACATGAAGGTTAGTATAGGCTTGTTTAGATGGAGCTCGATCTGGTATGGGGTTCTACTAGCCCAACCAGATGCATCTAACCCGAGACCGTAAAAAATGGATGTTTAAGATTGATATGTGTCAGGATCAAGCAAGATTTCCGGACATGTATCCAAGCAACCCATACGTACATAGAGTTGTCTCCTACGAGTAAGGCAACTCCTACGTTTACTACGAAGGAACCTTTCTCAGCCTTCACTAAGCTCGAGCTTCCGCGTTTCATTGCGAATGACAGGGAACATGGTACGTCATGTTCAATAAACGACAAAGCAGCTACTTGAGAATCTAATTGAGTTGGACGCCGTTTCGAATAAAAACCCCTTCCGCAGCTGTAGAGAGTAAGAGTTGTGCCGTTCCAACTAGGACCACCCCTCGTGGAGGGAGGGTCCAATAGGTTCTATATATGCATGTTTGGTAAGTGACAATAGATTTTAAATGATGTAACGTATTCTATAACGCTGGCACTATAACGGTAAGCATCGCCGATATGGTAACACTTGTCGTCCATTGATAAACACGATAACAATGTGATTTGCTGCTAAAAACATAATGAACTCTTCTCAGCGTTCACTGAGCTCGAGCTTCCGCGTTTCATGGCAAACGACAGAGAACGCGGTACGACGTGTTCAATAAACGACAAAGTAGCAGTTTGAGAATATAATTAAGTTGGCTCTACATATGCTTGTTTGGTACAATACATTTTAAAGGTTGTAACCTATTTTATACCACTGGCACTATAACGATAAACATCACCGATATGGTAACACTTCTCGTCCATCAACAAACACGATGACGCGCTAAAACCCTCCTCCGATTCAAGACAACTCAAGCGAGGGCACAGTTCATCCCCTGTTACAGATCACGTACGGGGGCGGGGGCAAAAATCTCCAGAGATCACAGGGCATTCATGAACCATGATTCATCACAGCGCGCGTGAGGGAGGCCCCACCTGTCAGTGAGACACGCCAGGCGGCCACGCGGGGCTTTTCTCCACGGCGTCCTGGTACGGCAAGCGTTTCTGCCGGGCCGGGCTGCTTGATGACGAAGAAAAAAAAAGCGCCGCAGACAGAATCCCAATGCCCGGCTCCGTCTCCGTCTCCGTCTCCGTTTCCATCTCCGTCTCCTCCACCTCACCGCCCCCCTTGTGCGGTGCGGTGCCCTCCTCCGGCCTCCTCCCCTTTTAAACCTTGCCATTCTCTCTCGCCTTTGATTTGATTCGTCGAGAAGACAACCTCTGCGCCGCGCATAAACAACGCGAGAGGAGTCGTCGCCCTGTCCCCGTCTCCTTCATCCACCCACCCACCCACCAGGCCACCATAAACCCCGAGAAACCCCCCTCCCCCCGCACGCGCGGCGCGCGGCGGCCATGGCGCAGGCGCAGGCGCAGCCGGCCGGCAAGGGCCGGGAGCGGCGGGTGTCCATCGAGGAGGTGGCGAAGAAGCTGTCGCTGTGGCACACGGCCACGTTCCGGCCCATCCTGACCCACGCCGAGCTGGAGCCCATCCTGTGCGCGGCCGGCTTCGTGGCGCTGCCGGCGGCCCCGGCGCCCGCGCCTCCCAAGCAGCAGCAGGACGACCGCGAGCGGCCCGGGGTGGCGTGGCGCGAGTACGCGTTCCTGGGCGGCGGCAATGCGAGCCCGGCGGCGGCGGCCCCGCGGCGGTGGCTGGGCCCGCGCCCGCGCCTCCCGTACCCGCGCGTCGACGGCCTCCACCTCAAGACGTACGAGGCCTTCCTCGGCACCGTCGAGGCCTACCTCGGTGCCCACCGCGTCTCCAACCTCTTCCACGTCAGGTGCGTGCGTCGCCGTCTCGCTGCATCCCCGCCGCGCCCCCCCCACACACCCCCTGGTTGCGTTTGACTTTTCTCGCCGCCGCCGCCGCCGCCTCTGCTCCCGTGCTTTGTTTGTTGCCTACTCCTACTTGCTGTCCGGATAGGAACACGCCTAGCCTCAGCTTTGTTACGACCGCTCGGCACCTAGCTTTTGTTGCGCGTACGCTCTCTTGCACTGCACACACATCGCCGGCGTGCCGGTCTCTAGTAGAGATACGATTTCTTCTAAATCGCATACGAATTTCGCTGATAGCGGCCGCTAGGAAACCCCGCGAAATCCTCGAGCAACCTAAAAGGGGGACAAATTTTTTTTTTTTTTTTTTTGAGATGATTGGGATTTGAAAGGATATTAGGTGGGACGCTAATCAAGTTGCTCACGCTTTCGCGTTTGCGAAACTGACTGGATCAACTCAACATGGCAGGAGGAGGGGTTTTAAGCAAGTAATTGTTATTTATTTATTTTTGACATGAAAGGTGAAGGCCGTTCAGTCCATTAGCGTGATGTGATTAAGATGCATGATCGTGGTAAATAGTAAAGTTCGGTTTGTCACATCAAACTTGCTGCTTGTTCGTTCTTTCTAGCTGCCAACGGAGACCGAGTCCGGTGTCTCACTGCTACCTATCAGCCCACTCAGCCCTTTGGTATCATCGAGGAGATGATGGGTATTGCATGAGCTCAGAAATGTGAAATGTCGCTGTCTTTTTTTTTTTTTCACCTTTCATCTTAGATGGAATTGGTCTGTCGTTCATTGTACTACGTACTGCCCTGTTTTACCTGTTCTCAGCGATGCAGCCATGCTACTACGTAATGTACAAGAAGAAACAGGCTACCGGATTCTGAGTTTTCGAGTATTTTACAGTTGGTGAAATGGTCCAAAAAGAGTTTAAATAGGCGATTTTTTGTGTGTGGAAACGAATTACGAGTGTTTTATAGGCAATCTTTCTCGTTTAGGCACTTGGCATCCTAGCGTTGGGCTTTTTTTCAGGCCCGATCAGCCCAGCCCTTTAGAAACATTGCAATGAAAGTTATGCAGGCTGACACTTTGTAGTTGGGCCTGGGATCAGAGCCCAGTTCGGTATGCACGGTCTTCGTTTTTTTTTTGGTTTTCTTTTCCTGCGAGAACATTGATTTATTTTTGTTTCACCGTTCTTGCGTACGTGGCAGGCTGATGCCGGTGACGAGCCCGCACGACCGGGCGTTCGACAAGGTGTTCCGACCGATGCGGAACTGCAGCCCAGAGGAGGACGGGCTCATCGTGTACCGGGAGGGCACCCTGGACGACCTCACCGTGGAGACGTGCAGCCACCACGCCGCCACCGGGGACGACTTCGGCGGCCACGTCATCCCGGGGATCAGCTGCAGCAACCTCGGCTGCCTCCGCAAGGTGGACGGTAACTGCCACGAGGAGGGCTGCCGCCGCGGCGCCGGAGCCGGCGGCGGCTATGACTTCTTCGCCGTCCACCTCAAGGATCTCTTCCCCAGCTACTGAGATTAGCAGAGATGCATGGTCAGGTCAAGAGAATTTGCAGAATTGCAGCTGAATTAGCGGCGAGGAATGCATCGACATAGGCGTTAGTTGGCCTGTCAGCAGGCTGCCCCTTCGTTTTTTTTTTGTCTCTCCAACAAGTGTATAATCTGTCTGAGAGTTGAGTGAGTTTTGTCGGCAGAGCATAAAGTTTTGGAAAGGTATCTCTCATATATAGCTGGGTTTAATCTGGAGGATGAATATTATATAATTAATTAGTGATATAAATATATGGAACCGTGTAGCTGCTAGTGACAAGTTGCTTAATCTGTTGGTTATATACTATACCTTGGTGTCATTGCATTTGTATGTGAATGTGATCACTGTGATGCAATACACCTGCTCCAGTAGCTCACATTTCTTTTCTATTTTTGCGAGAGGTAGCTCACCATTTTCATATATACTAGTGTATATCCTGTTTCTTTTTTTCTCTCTCTTGAGTGATTGAGTCAACTGAAAGCAAACTAAAAAAAGAGGTTAACAGGTACTAGCAGTTAGACTGCAACTGCGTACATACATAATGAGTTGCGTCATGGTGTTCTTGAAGGGAAGGGAAGATTCATCTGTCCCCTGTCCCCTGTCCCCTGTCCCTGTTCATGCGTGTGCCGTGTGGAGACAGACAGGCACAGCAGCAGGGGGCACGCAAGAATACCAAACTTACGTCACGGTCCATATTGCTGTCTCGTCGCCCTCTTTTTTCTTCTCCATTCAGTCATCACCTCACCTCCTCAATCGTGGCTCGCTTTAACCTTTTGCGCTTTTGCTCTTTTGTAAGCTGTAACCACATTTAGTTAGGTCACTCCTGCAGATCTCCAGACATTCCAAACTGTACGTCTGCACCAGCCTCTGCCCGACACCCCGAAAAGCGAGCTGCTTGGACTTGTCAATGGCGTCCGTCCGTCCTTGTCCATGTCATCGATCGTAGGCCATACCAGGATCCTCTACGGCCAAATCACTCTTAACCATGGACTCAATGCTGACACACATGTGCGGCATCGCTTCTAGAAGCTGACCGCAGTCGATCAGAGGGTTGGAGATCAACCTCTCCTTTCGTGCCATGCATGAGCCATGGACCATTGAGAAGGGAGCTCGGCAAGTAAACTATAGTGGCTGGAAGGATGAGCAAGAAGAGAGCCAGGGCCTCGATCGATGAGACCACCGGTCGCTCTTCTCCATGAAGACCTAGGGGTTGCCTTTGAGAAAGCAGAGGAGGTCACTGTGTCATGCACATAACTAGGTAGGGTCGTAGAGGTCTTATAGCTTAGCATATTTAGACTAGATTGCAACAACAACAGCCAGGAACGAATCTCTTGAGCACCGTCTTTAACCTTTTCCCTTCATCACATCCTGCCCCCTGCTCGATCTTTTGGCCTTTTGTTAGGGTTGTTGCTGCTGTTGCTTGCCGCTATAAGAAGGCTGCTCCTGCTCTCGTCTTATTCCCTTCTTCTTCTCCTTCCCGTCTCCGATCGATCGAAAGCCGGCCAGACGGCAGCATAGTATAGCATCATCAACCAGACAGAACAACCACCGGTTTCTTCCAATCTTCCATGGAGGTATGGGGGATTGCTTCCATTCTATCTCATTGGAATTCATGGTCTGATGAATGTGCATATATATGTGTGTGTGTTAACATGTTATATAGTAAAGTTGTGATGATTCAATGATGTTTTATTATGGGTTCAATTATTGACGATCTCAACGGGGGAAAAAGGAATTTGTTCAGACGATCTTAATGTTGAACATATAAAGAACTCCAACTAGTTTCTGATGGGCTTTTCTTTCTTTCTTTTCTTTTTTGGTTTTTGTCTCTGGTCTCTCTCAACATTAAACTTTTTGTCGTTCATCGGTTATTATAGTTAATCCTATCAGAACTGTACATATATAATGCAGCAACATATACTACGCGCATGATCATGTTTAGCCGCCTGCATTGCAATGCAACAAGACGTTAGATGTACACGCCTACAAGCAGGTAGCAAAAAGTGCAAGCTTCTGCTGAAATAGTGAATCAGTATGATCATAATCATGAGATATATACTAGCACACTTTAATCTGCAGTGTTGCTTTTCCTTTGCATGATGGATGTACTCGCAAGCAATGCAATAATGCGATGCAATTAAGCTAGGACTGCACATGCATGCATGCATGAAAAGGCATGGCAATAACAATCCTGTGTGCATTTCCTGATTGCTGGCGTTCGCAGAGCACGGAGCTGAAAGTGGAGATGGTGGCATTGCATGAGAAGCGGGTACGCAAATGCCTGTCCAAAGTGAAAGGTACGTACCTGATGAGCGCCTTCTTCAGCTAATAAAGCCCATTCCGGCCAGCCAGCTAGCCAGGCCCCAGGGGCCGGCATATACAGGCAGCTGGCAGATCATTTCCAGTACGATCGACAGTAGCTGCTGCTGCCGTCGTCGTCCATGTCCATTTAGCTGCTAGATCTGAATTATGAACGTCCTTTAGCTCCTTCTTCTTTACCCAAAGCCTGCCCCCTGACGTCGTAGATCATGGACATGCAGGGATCGAGCGGGTGGAGGTGGAGGCGAGCCTGCAGAAGGTGGTGGTGACGGGGTGCGTGAACCGGAGCAAGATCCTCAAGGCGCTCCGCCGGGTGGGGCTCCGCGCCGAGCCATGGTCGCCGCACAACGAGCTGCTCAGCGCCTACGCCGCCACCACCCTCATGTTCAACAACTCCTACGCCTTCTTCTGATCAATTCCAGTATCTGCTCATCCATGCATCATGCAGCAGCTACTAGCATCTCGATCGATCGCTAGTCTCACCGGCCACCTCCACCATATATCTCGAGATCTCGATCGCCCGGCCGGTGGTCTGCAGTACAGATGGAGGACGTACCTTCACAAAGCTGGGGACTAGCTGTAGTTGGATCCTTCTAGCTAGTAGTAGCTTCTTTTCTCTTTGCGTGCTTGGCTTGCTTGGGTTTGGGAACGTGCATCAAGACGTACGTTCCGCGTGTATTGTACACAACGATGGCATTTTAACTTCTCTCTCTGCTCTCTCTTTCTTTTGGGGCTGCAAGAGCTAGCTCTAGATGTAATGTATGGCTGCGTGCAGTGCAGTAGTATCCACAAATGGCGAGGCTGCAACCTTAAGCAGGTGTAAAATGTTTTGAATCTTGCCAAAAACTGAGCCGGCCGGTGCCATGGCATGCATGGTTCGTCGGTCAGGTCCGATGGGAACCAGAACCACCATGCTTGAATCTTGGCAAGAAACTCTGCATTGCACAATTGCAGCGTTGCTGCTGTGTCTGTGTGTGGCACACAGCTCGGTTGCCACCGGCGACGGCCCGGGCCACGACCAGCTACAGTCCAGGTGGGCCAGGGTCGGCGCACACCGGTCGAAGCCCAAAAGAACCAGCCCATCAGGCCTGTTTTCCCTGCCGCCCTCACGGGATCCCGCGGTCAAAGCAACGTGCCTGAGCTGTTGACGGAGCGGCATGGCAGTCGGAGAGTGCGGGACTGCGGGGGGCACGCCTGCACGGTGGCGGTGCCCCGCGGTGGTCGCCGGCGCGGCGAGTGCCTTCGCCGGGACCGGGACCCATCAGTTGCAGAAAACCCCTTGTTTCGGATCACGATTACCGAATATTCGCCCTGAAGTTTAGAAAATGACCGTTTATATTGACCAATTGATCCCTAATTTGTTGGGATGAAAATGGACATTACAAATCCCGTTCCGTCCTGTTCTCCATACTTGCCCGCCCCATCCATTTTCATAATTATGAAAAATATGGTAATAACGAAATGATGTGCTTTCATTTTTTTTTCTGATATCCTATTTCCCATATTCATCTTGTTTTTTTAATGAAAATTAGGGACAAAGGAGTAGAAGAAGTAACGTTTGAACATTAGATTTTTATGATAAGTATTAATCAAAGTATTTGAAAACTCCTTCTGAGAGGGCCTCAAGAAGCCCATGAGGCACTTTAATAAGGCTCCTAATATGTCGGCATATTAGGACGTTATAAGTCATATTAAGTCATAATCTTGGCATATTAAGGCATATTAAGTTATAAGGCACTTTAATAAGGCTCCTAATAATCTTAGCTAGGATGTAATAAGGCATAATAAGGCTCCTAATATGTTGGCATATTAAGTTTTAGTGGAACAAGAATTAGGGAACAAAATAACAACCACAGTTCAGATCGAAGAATTTGTTGCCTTGGGAATTCGGTTGCAAGACGTGCATCTACAGCTTATGCCCTGTTCGTTTGGCTGATAAGCCATAGCTGAAAATACTGTTGGCTAATTTGTTGTGAGAGAAAAATACTGTTCGTTGGCTGAAAAAAGTACGGCTTATAAGCCAAGCGAGCAGGGCGTTAGAGTCCGAGATTCCATCACCTAGAGATGGACGACTGATGGGCAATATTCCCACTCAGTTGGCATACAAGGCGCGATTCAAGGCTCCTAATCTAGTCACAAACTAAACTTAATTTGAAAAACACATGCGGAAAACGAATACAAGTTCTTCACTTGGATTTTAGTGCAAGATAAAATCCTCCTAACCGCGAAAAAATTGGCATTAAGGGTTAGCCCACCATGACGTATGTGTGTTGTGTAATGGGGCCTCTGAGACTGGAAGACATCTTTGCTGCGGTCTAAAATCATGTTCTTACATGGGAGCATCTCCGGGATGAGGCTACCTGTGCTTTCGGATGTGAGCACCCCAACCAGTGGTTGGTGGGAGAAAACACGTGTGAGATCCCAAAAGACAAGAGGCGTAATTTTTGTGGTATGGCCATGTATATCATGTGTAATATATGAAAATAACATAACCAAAGCATCTTTGACAGTATGTCCCAAATAACGCAGCAAGTAGCTCTAAAAGTGAAGGAAGACATTTCTTAGTGCAAAAGGGCTTTTAATAATCTGCCGTAATTTTTGTTTTTCTTGCTTAGTGTATCCATGTGTTCAGGGGAGGTTTCTCAGCCTTTGGGGCTCTTCATGTTTCAGTGTTGTAGTGTAGAAGCTGGCCATTGCCTCTTCATTGTTTTTGGGTTGTTTGTATCTCTCTATCTAATTGAAATGTAGAGCTCCTGTCATTTGCGTTAAAAGAAGTTTTTAGTTCCTGCCTGTATTTGTTTGTTTCCATATTCCGGAATCTTGTTTTCATTTCTATTTTTTTGTCGTAATCAATTGTGGAAACGAAAATGGTTAAGCTTGTTTAGAGCATCTCCAAGAGTCTTTCTAAATCTCACTATCTAAATCATCATTTGGAGAGCCATTTACATAAAAATAATTTTCTATATCTTTTCGCTCTCCAATAGTTTTTTCATATCTTGTGTGCATTCTAGAGAGCCATTCTTGTTTTCTATTTTTGGCTAGCGAGAAATCTGGAAGAGAAGATGGTTTAGTTGGATAACCAAATAAAAAAGCTGTTGGAGTAGTTTTTTTTGTCATCAAAGGGCCTGTTCGCTTGTCTGAATTTTGGAGGAATCTGGATGGTTTGGAGGAATGCTGGAGGAATCTGTCTGAGAAAAACACTGTTTCGGATGAAAAAAATAAGCGGATTAAGCCGGGTTTAAGGGCACGCGTACGGGGCAAAAATCTCTATTCCTAACAAATTAGGAAGGGTATAAGAGTCTCTTGGAGTTGCTGTTATCCTTACCAATTTGGATGGTTGACAGTTTTCTTGCTACTGTACTATTTACACATACCCGCTTGAGTTGGAATTAATGTGATTAATATTCGAAATGGAAATAGCCCCGGGCACAAAATTCTTAGCCATCGTGGAGGGGTCAGTTAAGGGGAGGACTCAGGAACTATGATGCGCGGATACTTCAGGGGACGTCCGTATCCTGTATTCCATACGTATCGGGTACGGATACGTACTAAATCGGATACAGTATCGAACGCGTTTGGGCCGATTTGGATGCGGCCCAACCTACCTCCCGGCTCCCAAGCGTGACCAACGCCGCGTCCCGAATCCCGGACTCCCAGCCTCCCGCACAGCCACACCACCGCCCAGCACGCCCGACGCACTCCGCCAGGCGTACGACCAGCGGCGGCCGGCGGCGACGTAGTCTGGCGGCACCCCTCCCAGATCCCGGCCCCTTGCAGTTGCAGCCTGGTGCCCCTGCACCGCGCAGCGCTAGGCGCCTCACCATCAAATCGGCCAGCGGGCGGCAGCTCCCTTCATCCCAGCAGGATTCAATCAGCGAAGACTGGTCAGTTCAGGAAGGAGGAGTACGAGCGGAGCAGAAATTGGCCATGGCGGACGAGGCCGAGCTCGCGGCGGACCAGCACGTCCGCTACATCGTCACCGTGGAGAAGGTAACGAGCGCGGCCACCGCGCCCTTCCCGCCCTACGCCCCCTCGACTCCTCCGTCCGCTTTCCAACGCCCGCTGTTGTCGTCGGCGCAGAAGAAGGACTCGTTCGAGTCGTTGGTGATGGAGCACATCCGCCTCAACGGCGCCTACTGGGGCCTCACCACGCTCGACCTCCTCCACAAGCTCCACGCCGTCGACGCCGCCGAGGTCGTCGACTGGATCATGTCCTGCTACCACCCCGAATCTGGTACCTCAACCCCTGCGGTGAATTGTACTGTGGAGAATTAGGTTGTTGATTCGTATGTGTGGTCTGCTTGGACTGTATGTGGCTGCGCAGGCGGATTTGGAGGAAACGTTGGGCACGATCCGCATGTCCTCTACACGCTTAGCGCCGTGCAGGTCCTCTGCCTCTTCGATCGGCTCGATGTCCTTGATGTCGACAAGGTTGCTGATTGTATCCCTTTTCCCAGATTTTGAGTTGGGTTCATGCTGTTGGTGTATGTAAACTTGAGATTACCAATGTCCTAATGAGCAAAACGAATTCTGTAACCTTGGTTTTATTATTAAGCTCACTGAACTTGAAATCCAGTTCCTTTTCCTTATCTAAATCATGACAGATGTCGCCGGACTGCAAAACAAGGATGGATCATTTTCTGGCGATATTTGGGGTGAAGTTGACACTAGGTAAAAACCTTTTATGTGTTCCCAATTTCAAGGTCCCAACATAATAATCCATGTCAGATGTTGCTTTTTATTTCTGTATGTAGGTTCTCGTATATTGCCCTATGCACCTTATCATTACTGCACCGTCTGCATAAAATCGATGTGCAAAAAGCTGTCGATTTCATTGTTAGCTGTAAGAACTTGGATGGTGGATTTGGTGCTATGCCAGGAGGGGAATCTCATGCTGGACAAAGTATGTCTTATACCTTGACTTCATTAAAAAATCTGCTTTGTGGTATTTCTGAATGCAACTGGTATTTAATCTATTGGTTCTAGAGGATGCTTTATCAAAGAATGAGAATGGGCAAACTGGTTACGGAATGCAGTAGACTCTTTTTAAAAGGAATATTACTATTTTTTTTTACATATAATCTGACTTGTACTATTGTAGGCTTGTAGCACTACAACTTCGTTTGGTTATTGATGACATTTTAATTGACCTACTCTAGTATCACCATAAGACTAGCTGCCTAGTAGCTTGAAACTACCTTTGCTGAATGTGATTATTTCAAGTCCAAACTCAAGTATTTTCTGCAAGCTATCGCTTTAACAGTGGTTCAGGTAACCTGAACACCATATGCATTTGCATGCAGTATTTTGTTGTGTCGGTGCACTTGCAATCACCGGTTCTCTCCAACACATTGATAGAGATCTCCTCGGATGGTGGCTCTGTGAGCGCCAGTGTAAAGATGGAGGACTTAATGGGCGGCCTGAGAAACTAGCTGATGTGAGGTTTACTTTGTCATAAGTCGTGTATGCTTTGCATTCTTCAATACATGTTGCCACTATGGATTTAATTGAACCGTTCCAAATTCTCAAGGTTTGCTACTCATGGTGGGTTTTATCAAGCCTAGTAATGATTGATAGAGTGCATTGGATTGACAAGGAGAAGTTAACTAAATTCATACTAAACTGTCAGGTAATTATTCCCACTACCGCCCATGTGGATAACTGTATGTCCCTTGACTTATAAATATTGGTTCCAACTCTTCTCATTCATGTTGATCTGAAGGACAAAGAGAATGGTGGCATTTCAGATAGACCAGATAATGCAGTCGATATCTATCACACATACTTTGGAATTGCAGGTGCTGCTTTTCTTCCCATAACACTGTGGTATTTTTATTATAAGAATCTTTGTGTGGCAGGTAAATGGAACAGATTATGAACTATTTGCTGAATCAGTTAGCCTCTCTTGCAAGCAGGGCTTTCATTAATGGAGTACCCTGGGGTGAAGCCTTTGGATCCTGCCTATGCACTGCCATTGGATGTTGTCAATCGGATTTTCTTGAAAAAATAGAACATTCCATCTATGCTGAGATATGCTCAGATGACACTGTCGAATGTGGACGCTACTTCACAGAATCACAGCAGTTAGCTTTGACGGAGAAATAGCTGAGGTGTAGAATCAATTTTACATGGAAACAGGAACATGTTGGAATATCATAATAGCACATCTTGGACTTTTTTGAGCGTCGACCATACATCAGGACTGAAGTCCTACCGTTTAACTCGGCCGCAAACATAGGCCTGTGACCGCTTCCTAAATTTGTGCTTAGATAATGTTTTTTCTAGCATTTGCCACTTGCCCTGTTGAATGTTTCATGTATGTTGTGTCTTGCCAGTTGATCTGATTCTCTTGTTTAAGTCGCAACATTGTGTGTTTGTTGACACACTAGTCATGAGCTATATATGGATAAACAGTAGGTCACTTCTTTTGTTTCTAAATGAAAAACAAGGTTAGCCACGCCATCTCAGTGGGCAGTCTGACACGGAACCTTCGATGGCTCGCCATACCATCAAGGAAGCAAAACGTTTTCAAGGCAGAAGGCTCAAATCTCAGTGAGGACCAAAAATATTTGCACAAAGCCTTTGGCTCCAAAGCAAAAAACGGTCAGGCGCAAACAAGGCTTGCCACAAGGGAAAAGGCTCAAATTTCAGTGAGGGCTGTCCAAAAAAAAAAAAAACACACAAAGCCTCTTGGCTCCAAAGCAACAATGGCCAGGCACAAACAACAAATTCATATAAGAATCTTCTGATTCAGATCGATGCCTTGGTAAAACATTTAACTAAATGACATTTGATAACGCTCAAAGGATCACATTGGTTACAGCTCAATACACCTAGCACAGGAATTCAGGGTGAAACCTACAATAGAGCTACAAATTTACCAGATGCAATTCTCTTCCTACTCAAGCTTCTGATTTATACCACATAGAGCTACTCAGAGAATGAGCGCTCCTGAACCGCAAATTGCTACATCCCGCCCGCGAGGCAGTTCGCTGATAATGGTATATGCCTGGAATTGGTCAAGAGGATGCAAACTGCAAACTCATTTCCAAGGCATGCTTGACAGGAATGGCGGTTGGTAATTATTGCTAGCAGCCATGCCTTGATGCAGTGGTGGTGGGCTTCCAGCGCCACCAGATGACTCGCTCAATGTACCTCTTGAAGGAGGGCTGTTAGGTCCCATCCCGGTTGTCGGAGCGACCTTCAGTGGCACTGATGTGGGTTCTGAAGGAGCATGCTTTTTTGGCTCTTTTTTGCCTCCAGAATTGAAGCTTCCCAGTACTATCTGCAGAGAATATATGCAGAGATAATCAGCATCATTGTCTTGAGCGTACACGTACAACAATCAAGAAAGTAAGGCAGTAGAAATTACACAGTGATTTCAGACTTCAATGATATGAAACCCATTTTGGAGCACTGCATTTAGAAAACGAGAGAATGCAGGAAAATTGCAGTGGAGAAACATAATACCTGAACTGGTGAAGCTGCTATGAGAAGTCCTGCGACTCCACCACCCAACAGACGACCATCAGGACCAGCCAATGACACACTGAGCCCTCCAGTCCGACTACGTTGACCACCATTCTCCACCAGGAGGAATGAGCCTGACAGTGATAGTATCTCAAATCGACCCTACAGGGAAAAAAGGAAATTATAATCATTTGTAATACAGGTATCTACATTGTACAGTGATTGAGTCTGCAACTAGACCAGAGGTTTCCACCTCTCATGATCAAATCATAATATCTGGAACCTTCACAATTAAAAGCTTGAAACTATTTCTATTTCACCGAGAAGTATGTTTATTAGCTTCCACTGGCCATATGCACAAACCTCGTATGTTACAGTTCCCCCTGATGTAGCAGTCTGACGAAGCGTTACATTTGATATGGCGCCATTTGCTGAAAGAACACAAACTGCACGGGTTCCATGCTGAGAAAATGACATAATCTTTGATGACACATCCTGAAAAGAAGAGTGTGTTTGTTTTGTTATTATTTCAGAAAACACATGTCCAGAACTCCAACACCTTAGCACTGAAATAAAATGCTATGGGAGTACCAGTAATTAGCAAAGCTACAGAAACCAAAATTCTTTGACATCAAACATCATATAATGAAATATACAAACATGAAGGTTAAACAATAATGCTAAAAAGTGCCAACCATATGCACAAGCCAAAACTGGGAGGGCACAACTTGAAATGTTCCAAACAATCAAGAGAAGAACAATCAGTTACCACAGTACAAAATGTCAAAATGGCAGAATTTACTTTCAGCACCAAATCATGGAAGGAAGACAGCTAAGCATAATGTGATAGCTTAGTTGGAATTGCTTAGTGCTTCAAATTAAATGTCTGAATGAACAATTTGGCAGTTCAACTTACTGACAGAACGACAAACCATACCTTTTTTGTTTTTGTAAAAGAGGTTGCCTAGTGGGAATGTTATATATAGAAAAGTAGAGCAAAAACCATACTTTTTTTTGTTTTTGTAAAAGAGGTTGCCTAGTGGGAATGTTATATATAGAAAAGTAGAGCAAAAAGAGAAAGTCCAAAAGAATGTAGACAAGTGCAAAGAATCCAGGAAGAATAAAAGCAAGAACATATTCTGACAATAAAAAAGAAACAATCAACATTTTCAAATGCAAGATAGCGTATTATACCTCCCCAGCTTGAACTGTGATAACATGAGGTGTAAATCCAGCTCCTGATGACCCTGCAAGATGATTTCATGTTAGGGCTAGTTATGCTGAAATCATCAACAGAAAAATGAGTCAATGTACATCAGCTTTGCAGAACTTAGAATAACTAGCAGCATGTTACATAATTCAGCAGAGAAATAACCACACGCCACCACTCTCAAAACGAACACATGGTAAATTGTACACTGAAATAACTGACAAATAAGTCCATCCACAATTTATAGTTTTGCACAGTTAACTAATTAAAGCTAGAAGGGTAGTATAACCAGTACATCCTTCAGCTCACCATGAAGCAGATTCAAATTCTAAAAGGACAACGGCACTTGAGCCAGTTCAATCTCAATAACAACTCTATCCTGATATATCATGCTGAAACTATCCACAAGTAGTTCTCCAGTTCCTACTAATTCTGAGTCTAGAAACCATACCAAAACCTTAAAATCAGTGTAAATGATAGGAGTAGAAATTTTACCGGCAGCATCCACGCGCGGCTTGTTGGTAGAACCCTTAGGCCGGCCCCGCTTCTTAAATCCATCTGGCGACACCACCAGCAGAGAGCTCGCCAGATTTAACCCAGCCGGTGAGAACGGACCGGAAGAACCCTGCCCTGTCCCCGGCGACCCTGTAGCCGGCGACCCCGTAGCTGCCGACGCAGGCACCAATGCCAGCGCCATGGACCCGTCGGGCCCGTACTTTTTTGGTCGCCCGCGTTTCTTCTTGGCCACCGGCTCCCCCATGCCCGGCGCAGATGACGCGCCATTGCCACCAACGACCGTCGCCGCGGACATGCTAGCGCCGTGGGCTGCGCCCTGCGGCTGGTAAGACGGCGTCGTAGGCGAGGAGCTAACCGGAGCGTACACAGCGGTGCCGTCCGCGGTGTACGCCATGCGCACGCTCTGCATGGCGGCGGACGCCGGCGGCCCGGGCACCGGCGCCGGCGGGCTCTTCGGCATGCCGAATAGATCCCTCCCCGCCAACAGCCCTTGCTCGGACCTCACCTCCATGGCGGACCACCACGCGTTTCTTGGACTAGAACTCAAATCTGCAATCTTTAGCCACTGGAGAGAGCTCACGAGCGCTCAAGTGAGGTCAGGACTAGGGATTGCAAACCTGCAAAAAACCCATAAAACCCTTCACTCCTCAAGTACGAGATCTTTCACGCGACAAACACACAGTTTTACGGCCGGCAAATTTCTCGAAGAAATGGAAGATGGAAATAAGTAGAAATGAAAAGAAAAGTAAATTACTGGCGGAAATGGGAGATTTAAAAAAATGGGCAAAGGAAATGGTAAAAGGTCCAAGAAAAAGGTAGGTTTAAAGCCAACAAAGCACAGAAGCTGTAGATCCCCACTTTTGCCCGGATTTCGCAGGGGGGATACCCAACAAATCACCAGAATTTCTGACCCAACAGTTGGAGAATGAAGAAAAATAAATATGAGTTCAAAAGGATAAGCAAGTTCCAGACCGGAAGCTCATGAGCTAGGAGAAGGCATCACACTAGCACCACAGACTCACGCAAGGAGATGAACAGATTAAGATAAGGGAGATTTCAGCTAACCTAGAACTCATGGTTTCTTGCTAATGGCCTCCAATTTATCTCTCTTTTTTCCTCTTTTCCTCACCTCTCCAGTTCACACGGGCTCTTTCGTTTTCGCAATTAACAAAAAGGATTTTGACGCAGAAAAGGGAAAATAGGAAGCAGGTAAGTAAAGCACGCCAAAATTGCCTCGGCGGATTTATTGCTATAGCAGATAAGAAGGGAAGAGGAGTAGATGGATCACGGATGCGGCGGTCTACCTCATCTGACCCCAGCACTTTGTGGTATTTACTTTGAGATCCCCTGTTCGCCTAAGCTACTTTTAGCCAGCATTTTTCTCCCACGATATTTCAGCATAAATATCAGCATAAGCCAAATTTCAGCATAAGTGGCCTTGTTTGGCTCTAATAAGGGCATGTTTGATTTATGGAGCTAAAGTTTAGCCCACTTCTTTTAGTCACCTTTTAGCCCTCATAAATCCAAACATGAGGGATAAAAGTAGAGGCTAAACTTTAGCTCGTCTTTTTTCCATTAACCCTTCCAAGGTGGGGCTAAAGAGGGCTAAAAGTGGTCCCTTCGTGATAAAAGACGCATATTATCTTCACCTCCTCATTTAGTCATATGCATGAGTATTAATTAGGGGCAAATGAGTCATGATAGGGTACATGACTAATCTTTAGCCCATGAATTCAAACACGCCATAGTCTAAACTTTAGCTCCTTCATTTTAAAAGCTAAATTTTAGTCCTAGATGAAGGGACCGTGACGCCTAAGAGGGGGGTTGAATTAGGCAACTTAAAAATTTAACTCTAAACTATGATATCTTTTTTCTACCCTTAGCAAAACCTATGTAAAAGATAAACTATCTAAATGTACAACTACGGTTTTGCTAATGTGTTGCTATCTCTACCGCAATAGAAGTAATGTAATCAATGTAAGTGCAGAAGCTAAAGAGCGAGGTAGAGATATGCAAACTCCCGTCAACGACTCCGGTATTTTTACCGAGGTATCGAGAAGCGCGCAAGCTTCTCCCTAGTCCTCGTTGGAGCCCCTCACAAGAAATCCTTCGCAAGGGCCAAGCTTCCGGTCGGGTAACTCCGTGGATAGCCTCGGACCTTCCCCACGCGCAAGTGGGTCTCCGACGTGCGTTCCGGCAAGGCTCTCCCGGATGCTCTCCGCCGTCTTCACTATCAAGCTTCCGGCCGAAACGCCGCGGGCCTTGTTCCCTCCGGTACACGGTGGCGGCCACACCACAAACGCGGTTGGTGTGATCTCGTAAGACTTCAAGCCCCTCCGATGCACAACACTTGTGCTCGCAAGCACGGGGTGGAAAGAGGTATGCAAACCTCACTAAACACTAGGCATAAACCTAGAGCAAGCACATAAACGGTGGTCTAATCAACCTAAGCACTTCGCAAAGCACTTATGCTAATCACCTAATAAAACACTAAGCACTATGTATGTGGAGATCACTAAAATGGTGTATCAACACCCTTGGTATGTTTCCTCAGCTCCACCCTACTCAAATGGCCGATTGGAGGTTGTATTTATATGCCCCACTGAGAAAGTAGCCGTTGGGGTCGAATTCTCGCAAAACTGCTACCGACCGGACGCTGAATCGTCCTGACTGGACGCGTCCGGTTGTCCCAACCATTGAGCCGGCAATATACTGATCGGACGCTGGCCAGCGTTCGGTCGCCTGCCACCGGACGCGTCTGGTCGTAGATTTGCCGCTTAGGAACCTTACTGTAATCGATCGGACGCTGTTGTCCTGCGTCCGGTCGGTTGCCGCCAGCGTCCGGTCTGAGATCCGGTCGCCTGTCTGCCGAGCCACTTGCCCAGCTTCCGGTTGCTTGTCCAGCGTCCGGTCCTGCATTCGGTCACCACAGTGAGCTCATTTCTTTGCGATCTTACGTACGGCTTGGTTCCAATCTTCGTGCTTAGACTTTGCTTGATATCTTGGGTCTTCTCTTGTGCTTCTAAGGTCTTTCTTAAAGTGTTGATCATCGGATTACCACGTCACCTTCGTCCAAGTCACGTCTTCCACCCTATTGAACTACAAAATAAACACTTACAAATTCATTAGTCTAATTTGGTTGTGTTAATCATCAAACACCAAAATCCAAAGTAAATGGGCCAAGGGTCCATTTTTCTTACAATCTCCCTTTTTGGTGATTGATGCCAACACGACCAAAGCAAGCAAATAATAAGAATTTGAAGTTAAAAACTACCTACTTGCTAGGATGCAATGCAAAGGGCAAGGTTATATGATATTAATTGATAGATACCAATTAAAACTTTACATAAAAGCTTGTCTTGCCATTGCAAATGTTCCTATGTGATATTATAGAGTAGAGCCTAGCTTTCTAAAAAAAAATCTCCCATTACTTAGACTCCCATAATTCACTTTCCTCCATTTTTTGGACCATTACTACTTGTAACTAAATGCTTGTCTTTGGTCCTTCAAATTCTCCCCCTTTGGCATCAAACACCGAAAAGAAAGACATTAGTAGCACAAGGGAGGGTCAAAACTTCGTGATCCTTTGTGTATAGAGTGAAATGGATCACAAAATTTGACTTTCACATTATATAGACTAAGCTTCCCCTAAATGTATGCATACATATGGTAGAAAGCAAAGCATATGCATAAATAGCAATTTTTTTTGCACAAGAGAGTTTAATCTATATAATGCATGGAGAAAACATATAAATGAAATGAAATCAACATGATGATGCCAATTGAAGAATGATGCTTAACTCCGGGGACTCCAATTTTCTTACAATGAGACTATTACATATGTGATAGGTTTGAAAAATTGATACCATTTGAAAAAGTGTTAGTCTCAAGGCATCCAAGTTGTAGAAATACTCCCCTTAAATATGTGCACACAAATGTTGAATACTTGTAAAATTTGTACACATTGATTTAAATATCAAAATACCATTTGAAAGATGACTTTTCATAAATGTGAGAATCATTTTCAAAAATGATATTCGGGAGAGATTATCTATAATTTGGGCTTTGGCACATATTAGATAAACAAAAGTAGGACAAGCTATGTGCCATGCTTCTAAATAATTTTAAACCATGTAGGTTTGCTCCAAGGGTTGACAATGAAACCGAGCAAGCCTACCATATGATATACCTATTGAATGCATGACAAAAGATTTAAGCATGTAAATGCAAACATAGGCATGAAAGATAACTAGATGCTTTAAGAGTATATCAATTGAAAAACAATGCAAATTGAAATGAATACTAATTGAAAGTAATGACATCTAGTTACCTAACATGAGAAGGGGAATTTGGGTCCATAGTATTCACTAACCCACTTGGCAATGATTTTGTCCTTCATGATGCACCCCATGAAATACACCCAAACTTTGCCAAGTCTCCATATTCCCCAATGTCCGACGGACTTCTCACTTCCCTTTCGGAATCCAAACCTTTTTGGTGCTTTTCATGTTGGAAATGATTTACTTTGGCACCCAAAAGCGTTTGACCACATTGTTGGCTTGCTTGTTCACCTTGATGGCCACCATCTTGTCATTTTTCTTCTTCTTCAAGAGATATGGTGTGGAGGCCATCTTGTCCACCTTGTTGATGTAGGTGTTGGAGAGCTTGCTTGTTTACTTTTTCTTCTTCTTCTTTGCTCCTCCCCCATTCTTCACCTTGCACTCATAGGACTTGTGACCTTCCTTGTGGCACACATAACAAACCACGGTTTGTCTTTCATCAAGCTTCTTCACTCCCTTGATGGTGTTATCTTGATGAAGTTGGGTTTGCTTCGCCTTGCCTTTTACTTGAGTCAAGTCCTTGGTGAGGCGAGCTACTTCTTGCTTGAGTTGCTCATTCTCTTTTGTAACCTCTTGTGTGCATGTATCTACAACTTTCTCAATACAAACTTGGTTGCACAAAGATGAGTCTAAACATAAATCATTACAAGAAGTAGAGGCATCCTTTTTAGACAAGTTAAAGATAGAACTTTTCTTTTTAGATGCCTTGGTGGGGGTTGTGCTCACAGCTTCAAGATTAGCAACATTATTAGTTAGCTCATCATAATGTTTGCACATAGTTTCCATTTTAGCAAGCAAACTATTATATGCTTCTTGTGAGCTAGCTAACTTTTATTTTAATTTTTCATTTTTCTTTACAAGTTGCTCATCATTTATTGTGCATGCATTTGTTGTTGTACTAGCCTTAAGCTTCTCAATTTTAGTAGATAGTTCAACATTGAGATTAGCAAAGTTCTCATATTGTTCAAGCAAGGTTTTGTATGCTTTTTGTGAACTATCTAGCTTTTCTTTTAAACCGTTGAGCTTCTTTTGTTGACTAGTAATAGCTTTAGCATATTTAAAATTTTCTTGCACAATTTCATTATAAGAAGGCATATCATCATCACTATCACTCTCACTAGAGGAAGATCTTTTGTTACCTCGTGCCATAAGGCACACACGTGAAGAGCTTGATGATGAGTGCTTGCGGCCTCGCCTCTTATGATGATGTTCTTCTTCACTTAAAGAATCATCCCATGATTTTATTGATGTGAGGGCTTGATTCTTGCATGCCTTCTTCTTCTTTGTCTTGGGTGTGGGCTTGTTTGGGCAAACTTCCACAAAGTGCCCTAATTCGCCGCATCCATAGCATCCTCTCTTTCTTTGCTCTTTTCTTTGATTTGTAAAAATGAAATCTTGAATTTAGATGGGCACACCCTTGATATTTAGCCTTTGGATCATCTTCTCCACCTTGTTGATAAGTTTGATTGATTCTTCATCAAGGTCGGAGGCAGAGGAGGAAGATTGATCATCTTCACTTGAGTCTTCATCATCCTCATCTTCTTCTTCATCTTTACTTGAGGAGCTTGAGCTTGAGCTTGTCTCAACTTGCTTCCCCTTCATCTTCTTTTTCTCGTTACATGCGAGAGCTTTTCCTTTGCTTGATGAAGAAGCTTCTTCTTGACCCATCTTACGTGATATTTCAAATGCCACTAACTTACCAATGACTATGCCCGGGGTCATGTTGCTCAAGTCCTCCATGTTGTGAAGGATGGTGATGATGCTTGCATATTTCTTTTGTGGAAGCACGGAGATGATCTTCCTCACGATGTCCACATCATCTAGCTTTAATAATCCTATTGAATGGAGCTCATTGATAATTAGATTCAAACGAGAATACATATCACGAACAAGCTCATCATCATTCATTTTAAAGGAATCATAATTTTGTTTAGGTAGACAATGTTTTTGCTCACGGACATTACTTGTGCCGTCTTGGAGCTCTTGGAGTTTTAACCAAATTTCATGAGCCGTATTTAAAGTGAACACTTGGTTAAACACATCCATGCTAAATGATTCAAACAAGCAATTTTTAGCTCTAGCATTGAAATGCATTTCTTTTTTATCACTCTTTGTGGGTTTTTCGGGATTCTTGATGGGTTTCATCCCGTCACGAGTGACTCTCCAAACACCCAAATCAACCGCCTCAAGATGGCAAGCCATTCTAACCTTATAATAGAGGAAGTTTGTGCCGTCAAATTGTGGAGGCCTAGCGGTATCTATCCCAACCACTCTAAGTAGCGTTGGCTCAACGTCGGTTAAGCCAAAGGTCCAAATATGAGCCAACCGACTCTGATACCAATTGAAGGGACCGTGACGCCTAAGAGGGGGGTTGAATTAGGCAACTTAAAAATCTAACTCTAAACTATGGCCTCTTTTTCTAGCCTTAGCAAAACCTATGCAAAAGATAAACTATCTAAATATGCAACTACGGTTTTGCTAATGTGTTGCTATCTCTACCGCAATAGAAGTAATGTAATCAATATAAGTGCAGAAGCTAAAGAGCGAGGTAGAGATATGCAAACTCCCGTCGATGACTCTGGTATTTTTATCGAGGTATCGAGAAGCGCGCAAGCTTCTCCCTAATCCTTGTTGGAGCCCCTCACAAGGAATCCCTCGCAAGGGCCAAACTCCCGGTCGGGTAACTCCGTGGATAGCCTCGGGCCTTCCCCACGCGCAAGTGGGTCTCCGACGTGCCTTTCGGCAAGCCTCTCCCGGATGCTCCCCGTCGTCTTCACTATCAAGCTTCTGGCTGAAACGCCACGGGCCTTGTTCCCTCCGGTACACGGTGGCGGCCACACCACAAACGCGGTTGATGTGATCTCGCAAGACTTCAAGCCCCTCCGATGTACAACACTTGTGCTCGCAAGCACGGGGTGGCAAGAGGTATGCAAACCTCACTAAACACTAGGTATAAACCTAGAGCAAGCACATAAGCGGTGGTCTAATCAACCTAAGCACTTCGCAAAGCATTTATGCTAATCACCTAATAAAACACTAAGCACTATGCATATGGAGATCACTAAAATGGTGTATCAACACCCTTGGTATGTTTCATCAGCTCCACCCTACTCAAATGGCCGGTTGAGGGTTGTATTTATAAGCCCCACTGAGAAAGTAGCCATTGGGGTCGAATTTCCGCAAAACTGCTACTGACCGGACGCTGAATCATCCTGACCAGACGCGTCCGATCGTCCCGACCGTTGAGCCGGCAATATACTGATCGGACGCTGGCCAGCGTCCGGTCGCCTGCCACCGGACGCGTCCGGTCGCAGATTTGCCGCTCAGGAACCTTACTGTAATCGATCGGACGCTGCTGTCCTGCGTCCGGTCGGTTGCCGCCAGCGTTCGGTCTGGGATCCGGTCGCCTATCTGTCGAGCCACTTGCCCAGCGTCCGGTCGCAGCGTCCGGTTGCTTGTCCAGCGTCCGGTCCTGCATTCGGTCACCACAGTGAGCTCATTTCTTCGCGATCTTGCGTACGGCTTGGTTCCAATCTTCGTGCTTGGACTTTGCTTGATATCTTGGGTCTTCTCTTATGCTTCTAAGGTCTTTCTTAAAGTGTTGATCATCGGATCACCACGTCGCCTTCGTCCAAGTCACGTCTTCCACCCTATTGAACTACAAAATAAACACTTGCAAATTCATTAGTCCAATTTGGTTGTGTTGGTCATCAAACACCAAAATCCAAAGTAAATGGACCAAGGGTCCATTTTCCTTACACTGGACTAAAGTTTAGCCCCATGAATCCAAACAGGGCTCAAGTCTCCCTATCACCAAGGCAACAATATGGTCCAAAGGCCACCTCTAATAATCAAACTTTGAATCAATTTTTTAATCATGAAATAATATGAAAAGCAAGAGATTAATTTGGACTTGAGAGATAGTTTAGCACATTTCACGACACCTCTCTCTCATAGCACGATGTTTAAGACTACTTGTTGCAGTATCTTTTTCTTTTATATTTATTAGTTTAGAGCTAGTGCTAGCTCATACACTTTATAAGTGTCTAAAATCGAATGCCTGGGTTGCTTCGCATGTTTGGCAAATTTATCTTAGTATAAAGCAAATAGAACCTCTCTGGATGATTTATGTGTTGTTTTCTTTATTTGGTTTATACAGGAGGTTGTGGCTGATTGACCTAAGCAGCATCTATTTGACCGATCATTACCAAGCAAGAAACTAAGGTCCTATTTAGTCCATGAGAGAGTTAGCCATGCCACACTTATAGCGTAGTAGGTCAGAGTTTGGTTTAGTCATAGCTTCGGGTAGCCAAATGTGCGACAACGCTTTACTGTCTTGAGGTGATGCCATTCCTTACGAAAAGTGTGGCGCTTGTTATGCTTGCCACGCTTTTGGAGTAGCCAACCCTGTGGCATGCTATGGTTCTGCTTAAACCAAACAAGCCCTAAAACAATTGAAATGCAAGACTAGATCATGGAAAGAAACATGAGCTTCTTTGCCTTAGGAACACTTTATAGATATTGATTATGATGTGTTGAACTTGGTGGTTTATGTTTCAATAGCTTTTACCATAAAAACTGGCACATTAAGTTTTGCATTTACTGTATTAAGTTTGGAGTACCAAAAACTAGCAATAGGAGGAGTTCATACCTTTTTCTCCTAATAAGGCATCCCCTCTGTCGTAGCTTTTTAGAAAACATGGTTTGATGCACCGCTATAGACCAAGCAACTTACATTTTTAGAAGTTCCCTCGCGAGAACCGACACGAGTCCTCTTGAAAGCCGGTAAGCTTGCATATACTTCGTGCTAAGATTTGAGTACCCCAAACTAAAAATATTCTTCTTAAGAAATTGCTATGATATTATGCCAAAAAATAGGTTATTATGGAAGTAAGGCCTCGTTTGGTGAAGCCCCATTGGCTTCGACTCCTCTCTATAATGTAGATACACTATAGCAATGAGCTATTTTTACCACTGTTCACAAAATAAATTTGAAGCATGTAAAATCACTGTTTGACGCTTCACCAGCTCTAACTCTCCCCAACCAACATCGTAGTAAGGGTCTAGAGTAAGATGAAGCTATGGAAAACAGATAATAAGTATTTTAGCAATATTATCACCTCATGGTCTAAAGCTTTATGGTTGATCTTTTGTGGGAAAAGTCTTTAGACTTTACCATTTGTTGACTTTGAGCTATCATTCAGGACTAAGGTCCCTGACCTTACAAAATGAGTCATCGACAATCTTCGTTTCTCCCTCCACTATCATGGATTCATGGTCGTCTTTCATGTCCTGGTCGACAAAGTGCTCCCGTTATAGGCTTCCCGCTTCCTTTCGTGTTCTCTCTCTCGAAACAAGTGGGTAGAGGCTTCCCGAAGGCCTCCTCCGACTCGATTCTTTGAAACTGCAAAGACCAAAATCTTTCATTAGAATCTTGTCTCGATCCCTCCTTGTCTTCTAGGGGCTCATTCCCCAGAGACGCTACATCCTTGAGATGGAAGGATGGAGGGCTTTCTCCTTGGAGGGGGGATTCTTGGCTCTTCACAAATCACATTGTCAAACTTAAGTTTGGTGAACTCAAAAGACATAAATAAATAAATATTAAAAAAGTGGAGCTAGTTAACTTTAAACAACTATTGAAACTTGAATTACGAAAACAAAAATGATTTTCTACTAGAATACTGTATACATATATTCTTCCCTCGACGCTGCCTTAACCTTTTCAACATGATCCACGAAAGAGACAGGAGCAAAATCCGAACACGAACTTAACACGTCGTGGTCCGGCCGGAACATGCGCCCTGTTTTGCTAGCTCATCACGACGACGCAAATGTAGAACATGCAGGTGGCGAACTGCCGGGACAGGTGTATCACAAAAACAATTTGTTATTCCTTGCATGCCTCCAAATTTTGCAGATGCCTACGTACGTCCGCCATTTTATATTCTACGAGTATATGCATGTCCTGTCGCCATGACTTTTTCAGCGTGACACTATTCTACCTATTAAATTCAAGTGGTGCCTGCCTGCCCGTCCATCGAGCGAGCTTATCTCAAATTGAAAATAAAAAACAAAAAAAAAGAGAAAAGCTTAAAGGAAATGAAGAGGGAAAAAACCGGAGAGTTGTTGGCGGGTAGAAACGGCGGCCAGCGACTTCGCCCCACATCCACATCGCTCTCCGTTTTGGAATCTTTCGCTGTTGCCGGGCAGCCGCTCTCGCTCATCTCATTGACGCACGGCGTCAGAACTCTGGACTGCTGCTTCTTCAATCTTCAGAGAATTGGGCTGCACTGCTAGTGGGGGAAGGTACAGACTACACAGCATACTTGTACATTTTCTTCACGAGTTCAGACATGATCACATGTACGCGCGCGTATTTATAAAGATTTGTAGAAGGTGCATGCAATAAATTTGAATTCCATGGGCTCAACTCAAGAAGATCGGCGTATTCTGTCATGAACATGAAGGACATAAATTCTTGCGAAAGTCGGCGTGGGGCCGTTTTCCCATGGTAGGCACTAGGCAGGGAGAAAAACACGTCCTCGAGATGGGAGATGCATATATATATAAATCGGTAGAGTGTACGTTAAACAGGCCGCCCCAATTTTCCAACCGAGTTAAATGATGGGATCAGAGACAAATTAGTGCAAAAAGTTTGCAAGTGATGCGTGTGGATTGTTGACTGGATATCTCTCATCTCCTTTTTCAAAGGGAACCAGTAGCAATCTGTCAGGCAACTAAATTAAATAAAAAATAAAAAAAGAGTAAGACATGTAATTCAAACCGTCATAAGTGTCTACTCGAGTATCAAAAGTAGTAATTGTGAAGGGAAGGAAACAAAAGGATGATACTGACTAAACAAAATGAAAACAAAAGGGAGAGAGAGACTCCCATGTGAAAGTTGCATAACAGGATCACTAGCCATAGATTAGCATATATACTGACATTTGATTGAATAGCAAACTCTAGAACATGCTAGTGCGAGAAACAAAGAGAGAGGGGTTGCGGAGGTGCTTGTCATGGGGCGCTTGTTGGTGGCGCGGTGAGGTCCGGCGGTGAAGTCGCGGACACAGAGGCGGCGGTGGCCGGTGGTGGTCTTCTCGTCGCTGGCAACGCCCCCTCACTAGATCGGCTTAGGGTTTAGAGACTTTAGGTGGGGTGTCTAGTGGCTCAGGTGAACCCCGTGCCTTGTGCCCCGGCCTTCATCTCTCTTTTTATGGAGCTGTACGACGGGGGCCCATGAACCATAGAGCGGTTGGATGCCCCCATCAGGGCGCGGATCCAAAGGCCCATTGGTGGAAATCAATCTAACATTCTCTCCCTTGATCTCACCTTATGACATAAACTCAAATTACTTGCTTTATTTTGTTCTCATTCCATCACATATCAGGGAATAGAGCGTGCCTCATCGTCACGGTCTGTTGCCATTAAATTAAACAGCTACAATGTATCTCTCTGTTTTGAAACATATTCTCAACTCGGCCCTTATTGTCTAGGAATCATAGGCTTTCCCTTAAACCCATGCCGGCTAAGTGTTTTCTGAACACGCTGGGTGATAAGCCTTTTATAAGCGGATCTGCGAGCATCTTTTCTATTCTTATATGCTCAAGACTAATTATATGATCTTGGACTTTATCTTTCACAACATAATACTTTATGTCAATGTGTTTGGTAGCACCATTTGACTTATTGTTGTGAGCATAACATACTGCTGGATTATTATCGCAGTATAACTTGAGTGGTTTATGTATGTCGTTTACCACTTTAAACCCGGGTATGAATTTCTTCAGCCAATTCACCTGCCCTGTGGCCTCATAACATGCTCCAAACTCGGCATAAGTTGTGGACGATGTAGTGACGGTTTGCTTTGAGCTTTTCCACGATATAGCTCCTCCTGCGAGAGTGAATATGTATCCTAACGTGGACTTTCTGTCATCTTCCGCATAATCAGAATCTGTATACCCCTCTATGTGCAGGGAATCAGATCTTCTGCCAAGTAACCCGGTAACAAATGCTAAGTCAGGACGAGTACACACTTGAGCATACTGTAAACTTTCGACAGCTGAACTATATGGAACCACTTTTATTTGATCAATCTTATATTGGTTTCTGGGACATTGAAATTCTCCATATCTATCGTCCTTGACTATGGGAGCAGGTGAAGACTTACAATTTTGCATATTGTATTTCTTTAGAACTTTTTCTAAGTATGCCTTTTGTGATAATCCTAAAACTCCTTTTTCTCTATCTTGATGAATCTCTATTCCTAGGACGAACGAAGCTTCACCGAGATCCTTCATATCAAACTTCGAGGACAAGAACTTCTTTGTTTCTAGTAGTAGATTAACATCACTGCTAGCGAGCAAGATGTCATCCACATACAAGACTAGAAAATTATATTTTCCATTCTTAAACTTTGCATAAACGCAATTGTCCTCTATATTTTTTTGAAACCCAAACTTTCTTATTGTACTATCAAACTTCAAATACCACTGTCTTGAAGCTTGTTTTAATCCATAAATGGATTTCTTCGGGCGGCATCCCATACGTTCTTTTTCTTCCACAACAAAACCTTTCGGTTGTGCCATGTAAACATTTTCCTCCAGATCCCCATTTAGGAACATCGTCTTTACATCCATCTGATGTAATTCTAAATCGTAATGTGCTACAAGCGCCATTATGATTCTAAAAGAATCCTTACATTAGACTAGAGAAAATGTTTTATTATAATCTATATCTTCTCTTTGTGTGAAGCCTTTAGCCACAAGTCTCGCTTTGAATCTTTCTATATTCCCTTTGGAGTCATGTTTATTTTTGTAGATCCATTTATAGCATACTGTCTTAGCTCCTTTAGGAATTGTTTCTAAGTTCCAAATACCGTTGGTTTTTATTGATTTCATTTCATCTTTCATGGCTTCAAGCCACTTTGATGAGTGAGCGCTTCTCATGGCTTCTTCAAATGAGGTGGGATCATCCTCCATTTAAAATTCCTCACATTCATAAACTTCGTAATCTTCAGAAATGGCTAATCTCCTGACTCTTTGAGATCTTCTAGGGGCCTCGTTAGATGACGCTTGTTCTATAGAGGCTGTTGTTACTCTTCCTCATGTGTGACAACGGGTTCTATGGGATCCTGAACGGCAGGTTCCTCATGTTCATTCATTGTTGCCATAGGAGAACTAACAACATGTGCTGTTACTACAGTGTCTTGCACTGTTGGTCCAGCAACAATAGGTAGCGTGAAGAATAGTTCGTGAACCATCGGAGTGGGCACGTATATCCGCTTCTCTTCAAAATTAATTTCTCGCACTACCATGCTCCCTCTAATCATATCATCCTTCAAGAACACAACATGTCTTGTTTCTACAAACTTCGTTTGTCTGTTAAGACAATAGAAAGCGGTAACCTTTTGACTTTTTCGGATAGCTAATGAAATGGCAACTAACTGTCTTGGAGTCTAGCTTTCCTATGTTTGGGTTAAAGACTTTTGCCTCAGCTGGATAACCCCACACACGTAAATAGTTAAGTGAGGGTTCCTTTTATGTCCACAACTCATACGGTGTTTTGGGCACCGACTTGCTTGGCACTCAATTAAGAATATGAATGGCGGTTTTTAACGCCTCCATCCATAAACTTATTGATAGGGTAGAGTAACTTATCATGCTTCTCACCATATCCATCAATGTATGGTTGCGTCTTTCAGCTACTCCATTCTGCTGAGGCTTGCTCGGTGTAGAATATTGGGCAACTATGTCATTTTCCTGTAAGAACCTTGCAAAGGGTCCAGGAACTTGGCCATATGAGGTGTGTCGACCGTAGTACTCTCCCCCACGGTCGGACCTTACTACCTTAATCTTTAAGTTGTGCTGATTTTCTACTTCAGCCTTGAATATCTTAAATTTATCCAATGCTTTCGATCTTTCCTTAATTGAATAAATATAGTCAAAATAAGAATAATCATCTGTGAATGTTATAAATGAATCATAACCATCCACACTCTTCATATGAAAAGGACCACAGATGTCTGTGCGAATTATTTCTAAAATTACTGCGCTTCGTTTGGCATCTTTCTTTATTTTCTTAACGTATTTCCCTTTTATGCAATCAATGCATTGTTCTAAATCTAAAAATTCTAAAGACGAAAGAATTGATTTCTTAATCAATCACTCTATTCTCCTCCTTGAAGTATGGTCTAAACGATAGTGCCATAATTTTGAAGATACACCATGCACTCTCTTCCGCTTATTTGTTGCATTCATAAACAAGGAAGCATTCTCATTCTCAGTGTTCATAGCATTCACATTCTCAGAAAGTGATAATAAATAAAGCTTGTCTTGTCGGAAGGCAAGAGCAACACACTTGTTATTATACACAATTCAACATTTGCATTACCAAAATGGCAATCATAACCATCATCGTCAAGTCGTGAGACACTTATCAAGTTTCTACGCAAAGAGGGTACATAAAGAACATCTGAAAGCTGAAGTCTAAAACCATCATCTAATTCTAGAGAGAGATCTCTAATGACTTCAACTTCAGCTTCAACTCTATTCGCTACTTTAATTTTTCTTTCTCCTCTTTGTAGGATCCTCCTCGTACGGAATCCTCTGTAATGAATTTGCAACATGAACAGTTGCACCTAAATCAATCCACCAAGTAGATTTTGCATATCTTAAATACAAGGACTCATCTATGAATGTAATGAAATCGTCACATCTCTTCAGAAGGCTCTTCAGGAAGTCTGGACGGTCCTTTTAGTAATGTCCATGCTTCTTGCACCATTTATATTGATCCTTCTCGACTTGAGCATTGTTGTTCTTCGGATGGTGGTCATTCTGAGAGGTTTTTCCTTGAGGTTTGGCATTTTTATTGAAGTTCTTCTTCTTATTGTCCTTCACAAGGTTAGCAGAGTCACCCCGTGAGCTTTTTAGCCTCTCTTCTTGAACACACATTGCAATAAGCTTCTCTATATCCCACTTATCGAGTTGCATGTTGTAGTTCACAACAAAAGTTTCATATTCTTTGGGCAAGGAAGCAAAAACCAAATGAATAAGGAACTCATCCTTGAGCCCCAAATCCATTGGCTTCAGCTTCGAAGCCGTGTTGCTCATCTTTAGTATGTGCTATCTAATACCGTCACCAGTGTATTTTTCATTGAATAATTTCTTGATCAAAATACTGGCATAAGCCTTTGAAGAGCCAGTGAATTGACTCTCCACTTTCTTAAGATACTATGTGGCAGTATCACAATCTAGGATAGACCCTCTTATCACATCTAAAATAGTGGACTTAGCCACCATCAAGCACTTGCGGTTTGAAATGTTTCATTTCTTGTGTTCGAGATCATATTTCATCCGCACTTCTACATGATCTTGCTGCCGAGAAGTGAAATCAGCATCAATCTCATTTTCTTCCCTCACCTGGTCCACTGACTTAGTAGGACACGGAAAGGTAAACGCTAGGTCATTTTTAGACAGCGTAAGTGCTAGTTCATACTTCTCTCGCCATACCCTATAATTACCCCCTTCAAAAGGTGGTATGTGCGAGATAAATGCCATTGGGTTGAGTCATAAAAAACACCATCAGAGATAGTGAGAAAATATGTCATAATAATTGCATGCCTTAATTTAACGTTGGTCAAAATTAAAACATACAACTTTCTTATACACTAATTCTACATCACCGTTGGACAGAAATAGAATTAATGTATGGAAAAACTTATGAATAATCATTATAATATTGCTATTATCAACGTTGGTCAGAAAAATAACAATATCATAATTTACTGAATGAAAATAACTGCTCTTCAAATTAAATTCTCCCGTTGGTTCGAATTTAATTAGAAGATAAAAAATATTAAACTTTGCAGCAGAAACATCAAAAAATTCTTTATCTACTTTTCAGAAGTATTTTACTGTACTCATCTACCCTCTGAAAAAAATTATCCCGTTGGTTCAAATTTTGACAGAGATTTAAACTAGACAAAAAATCATCAAAATTTGCTTATGAAAATTAATAAAACAATAACACAATTTCTACTATTCATTTGGCCCTGTCCGTTGAAACAGTGCTCTCCCCAGCGGCAAAATGCCACCCGCGCCCCCGCGGCCTAGTAGCGGCCCAACACAGTGCGCGCGCTCGCTCCCCCGCGCCTAGGCTGTAACCTGGGCCTAGGCCGAGAATCTCCAAACCCGTCTGGGCCGCTTTCAGCCTGAGCGCTCAGAGCCGTTCGATCAGATCGGACGGTCGTCTGTCGTTATCGCTCGCATAAAAGCGCCAACCATGGCTGCGCGCCTGAACCCTAGCTCATTCTTCACTTTCTCTTCTCTCTCTTCGCCGCTGCATCGGCTCTCTCTCCCACTCTCACTACGAACCACGACGGCCCGAGAGATAAGCGTGGTGGCACCGTCGTGACGCCCTTCGCCGGTGCACACGTGCGGCTTTATCCGCGTGCGGCGCCATCGAGCGGCATCGTGATGGTGCACTTTGCTTCCCCACACCGCAGCGGTGGAGCATAACCCCAAACCTAGATTTTACTGGCGCCGCCGCAGGTCCCCTCGCCAGAGCGCCCGCTCCTAGTGGGTGAGCGCGCCGCCGTTGAGCGGTCCTGTGATGGTGCCCTCGGCCGGACTCGCTTGCACAGTGGCGAGCGCGGCTCGGCTTCTCCCCTCGCGCCGGCGAGGCGGCGGCAGTGTTCCTTCCCGCGCTACGACAGGATTCTACCCGCGCGACAGCGGTGGTGACGCCCGACGGAGAGTCCGGGTAGGTCCTCCCCTCCTTCGTCCTTACTCTAGGGTTAGGGTTAGGGTTAGGGTTGGGGTCCGATCCTTTTCTTCAAATCGAATTCCCTTTCTATTTCTTGTTTTGATCTACTCCAAGAGCTAGAGCTACGCCTAGTTATGCTCTGATACCGTTGATAGTTGCATAACAGGATCACTAGCCATAGATCTAGCATATATACTAACATCTGATTGAATAGCAAACCCTAGAACATGCTAGTGCGAGAAATAGAGAGAGAGGGGGGGGTTGCGGAGGTGCAAACCATCGGCCGCCTTCGTAGAAGACGAGCTTGCCATGGGGTGCTTGTTGGTGACACGGTGAGGTCCGGCGGTGAAGTCACGGACGTAGTGGCGGCGGTGCAGAGGCGATGGTGGCCGGTGGCGGTCTTCCCGTCACTGGCAACGTCCCCTCACTAGATTGGCTTAGGGTTTAGGGACTGTAGGTGGGGCGTCTGGCGGCTTAGGTGAACCTCATGCCTTGGGCCCCGACCCCCACCTCTCTTTTTATGGCGTTGTGCGACGGGGCACTAACCATGGAGCGGTTGGATGCCTCCGATCAAGACGTAGATCCAAGGGCCGTTGGACCAATTGGTGGAGATCAATCTAACACCATGTGCCCCTCGGAATGATCAAATCGGCTTCACCTTTCACACAAAGCCATTCTAGTATCATAGCTACCTTTGGAGCCTTGTGACCTAACAATCTCTCTATCTCTCTCTGGCGTTGCCATAGCCCATCTCCTCACAATCACAAAGTCCAGTGAACACTACTAGAGAACAGACTTTAGAACGATGTCCCAATTTGGCTTTAGCCTCGGCATTTTTTGTCGCCGGGACTAAAGGACCCTTTAGTCCTGGTTCAGTACATCAACCGGGACTAAAGGTCCCTGCCTTGTGATCGTCCGCGTGGCAGGGATCTTTAGTCCCATCTGTATTACCAACCGGGACTAAAGGTAACCTTTAGTCCCGGTTGGTATTACCACCGGGACTAAAGGTTTTAGTCCCGCTTTGGGTGATACCACAGGAATAAATATTAATCTTTAGTTCGGTTTGGCCACCTAACCGGGACTAATTATGCCGCCTATACACTCATTTCTTTTCTCTCCCGAGCCCGAGCCATTCCATTCAAACTCCTTTCGCCTCTGTTCTTGACTTTTGTTGTTGTTCTTGCTCTCTCCCCTCCATTGGTGTTGCTCTTCGATTTTGGAGGTAACAAACTTAATCCTCTTATGTTTTATCAGTAGCTTATCTCATTTTGCGATGTAGATGCATGTGTAACTTTATATGTTGGACTTTATTATAATTTTGCGATGATGATATGCATATATGTTTGGATAAACAAAAGTTAAATTAGTTCATCAAAATCACGCCTCGCTCGTCCTCGCTGGAGCACGCGCCATCCTCATCCCCCATGGCTTACGTGATCTTAGAATTAATTTTTCCATGAAATGAAAAACTTAGAAAATAGTTAGAAAATTGTAGAAAATCCGTACTAGTTGAACTTGCGGACCGTGATTATCTCTCGATGAGCATGTTCTCTGCCGAGCGATTTAGTTAGATAAATAAATAATTTTAGTTTTGTTTAAATATATTATTTTAGAAAATGTGAAATTTACTGATAGTTTGCAAAAATAAGTATAGAAAGTAGATGACAATCGGTACGGATCCTCGGCCTCTCGTTCGGTTCTTGTAAACGATCGAGGCTTAACTCCCTCTCATTATCTGCGGCAAGTGTAAGCAGAAGATTGTGATGGAGTATCGAGTCAAGAGACAGGGACCCAACAAGGGTCGTGTTTTCTACAAGTGCCCGGATCGCGATGTGAGTTTCTTACGCATTTGATTATTATGGCTAATTGACCTGCTTTTCTTGAATATTTTTGACTAAATATTTTTTGGCTTTAATTTCAGTGGGAGGGCAATGGATGCGATGATTGCTCTTTGGGAGGAAGATTATGCTACATACGTGCGAGAATTAAAATTGCTCACGATGAGGCGATAAGCAATGAGGAGAAGCTTATTGATATTCAATGTAAGAATGATTTGTCTGTTTTAGTTGCGTACGATCACGAAATAATTATGTTACTGAAGTGCATTGTAGTTTTAGTTTATTTAGTGATAGTTGGGATTGCTTACGTTGTAGCCGAGCTTAGTTAATTAATCAACCGTGTGTGTGTCATCTATGTTGTGTAATAAAATACTTAATTATGTTCAAGGTTTTCATAATTTGTCGGTAATCTGATTATGTCACGTCATTGGATGTATAATGCCGATCGTCGCTCCCAAGACTTTATTGAGGGCTTGCACTATTTCTTAGGTGTGGCCGAGGCAAATAAGCGGGATGGTTTCATGTGCTGTCCATGTGCCCTATGTAAGAATTTAAAGGAATATTCAAGCTCAATGAGTCTTCATTCACATTTGCTTAAGTTAGGTTTCATGTCAAACTATATATGTTGGAGTAAGCATGGAGAAAGCGGGGTCATGATGGAAGAAGGTGAAGGAGAAGATTTAGACATTGATGACATTATTGCTCAGTATGGTGCCTTTGATGATACTACAATGGGGGGAGATGAAGAAGAGGTAGCGGTAGAAGATGATCTCGGTGATGCTCTTGGCGATGCCATTCGTGATGCACAACAAGAATGCGAAAGTGAAAAAGAGAAAGTTAAGTTCGAGCGCATGCTTGAGGATCATAGGAAGTTGCTATACCCGACGGCCGAAGAGGGGCAAAAAAAACTAGGTACAACACTGGAATTGCTACAGTGGAATGCAAAGAATGGTGTATCCGACAAGGCATTTGGGAATTTATTGAACCTCATAAAGAAGATGCTTCCGAAGCTAAATGAATTGCCCACCACTACGTACGAAGCAAAAAAGATTGTCTGCCCTTTGGGATTAAAAATCCAGAAGATACATGCATGTCCTAATGACTGCATCCTCTACCATGGCAATGAATACGAGAATTTGGATGAATGCCCGGTATGTAAAGCATAGCGGTATAAAATCAGGCGCGATGATCCTAGTGACGTCGAGGGTGAGCAACGTCCTAGAAAGAAAATCCCTGCCAAGGTTATGTGGTATGCTCCTATAATACCACGCTTAAAACGTTTGTTCAGAAATAAAGACCATGCAAAGTTGTTGCGGTGGTATAAAGAAGACCGTAAGATAGACAATATGCTGAGACACCCAGCTGATGGGTCCTAGTGGAGAGCGATAGGATGTGGAATTTCGAGTTTGCAAATGAGGCTAGAAACTTAAGGTTCGCCTTAAGTACAGATGGTATGAATCCTTTTGGAGAGCAGAGCACTAGTCATAGCACTTGGCCAGTTACTCTATGTATCTACAACCTTCCTCCATGGTTATGCATGAAGCAGAAGTTCATTATGATGCCGATCCTCATCCAAGGTCCGAGGCAACCTGGCAACGATATTGATGTCTATCTGAAGCCATTAGTTGAAGAACTTCTAGTTTTATGGAACAAATCAGGTGTACGTGTCTGGGATGAGTACAAACAAGAACACTTTGACCTACGAGCAATGTTGTTCGTAACAATCAATGATTGGTCTGCTTTAAGTAATCTTTCAGGTCAGACAAATAAAGGATATAATGCATGCACACATTGTTTTGATGACCTTGACAGTATATATTTGAAAAGATGTCGAAAGGTCGTGTACCTTGACCATCGTCGATTCCTTCCTTTGAATCACCAAGTAAGAAAGAAAGGGAAGCATTTTAAAGGTAAGCCAGACCACCGGAAGAAGCCTCATAACCGAACCGGGGAAGATATACTCGCAATGGTCAAGAATGTGAAAGTAGTATTTGGAAAGGGACAAGGCAGTGAATCTGTTCCCAAAGATGATAAAACTTGGTATTCAGAGTTTTTTTCATCTGAGGTCATTTAGTCTCATTTGAGCAAGTTTGACCAAGTCAAATTTGGTCAAATGAAAAAACAACACTTTGACTCTAGTATTATGAACTCTAAATGACTTCAAATTGAAAAGTTTTGAATAACAAGTTTGTTAAACTCAAAAAGATCTACAATTGTTGTTTTGGTCAACTTTCCATTTGAGAAAGTTTGGATGGTTCAAATTTGTGATTTTTAAATTTCGACGCCTACAAACTAGTTTTCGGAACCCTAGATTGTCTCAAATTGAAAAGTTTGGAATACCAAGTTTGTTCATCTCATCAATATCTAATATCCTTATATAGGCCATTTTTTCATTTGAGAAAGCTTGAACAAAATGTAGTTCAAATTTCACAAGTGTGTGACATAGTTTTAGAAAGTATATATGAGATTCAAGAAGTTGTGACTAGTGTTTGATAAAAATTTCTCAAATGGGAAAATGAGCTATGTAACAATTGTAGATCTTGCTGAGATGATCAAACTTGGTATTCAGAGTTTTTTCATCTGAGGTCATTTAGTGTCTCATTTGAGCAAGTTTGACCAAGTCAAATTTGGTCAAATGAAAAAACAACACTTTGACTCTAGTATTATGAACTCTAAATGACTTCAAATTGAAAAGTTTTGAATACCAAGTTTGTTAAACTCAAAAAGATCTACAATTGTTGTTTTGGTCAACTTTCCATTTGAGAAAGTTTGGATGGTTCAAATTTGTGATTTTTAAATTTCGACGCCTACAAACTAGTTTTCGGAACCTTAGATTGTCTCAAATTGAAAAGTTTTGAATACCAAGTTTGTTCATCTCATCAATATATAATATCCTTATATAGGCCATTTTTTCATTTGAGAAAGCTTGAACAAAATGTAGTTCAAATTTCACAAGTGTGTGATATAGTTTTAGAAAGTCTATATGAGATTCAAGAAGTTGTGACTAGTGTTTGATAAAAATTTCTCAAATGGGAAAATGAGCTATATAACAATTGTAGATCTTGCTGAGATGATAAAACTTGGTATTCAGAGTTTTTTCATCTGAGGTCATTTAGTGTCTCATTTGAGCAAGTTTGACCAAGTCAAATTTGGTCAAATGAAAAAACAACACTTTGACTCTAGTATTATGAACTCGAAATGACTTCAAATTGAAAAGTTTTGAATACCAAGTTTGTTAAACTCAAAAAGATATACAATTGTTGTTTTGGTCAACTTTCCATTTGAGAAAGTTTGGACGGTTCAAATTTTGATTTTTAAATTTCGACGCCTACAAACTAGTTTTCGGAACCCCAGATTGTCTCAAATTGAAAAGTTTTGAATACCAAGTTTGTTCAGCTCATCAATATGTACAATCCTTATATAGGCCATTTTTTCATTTGAGAAAGTTGTAGAACAAAAAATACTACATTTTCTTTATTTTTATAGGTTCAACAAAAATTTTCTGTCAATTTTGGTCAAAAACCGAGAAAAAAATTGAAACATTGACGTTACAATAATGTGATAATAAATTTCCTATCGAATAATATTAGTTTTATTAATTTTAAGTTACAAATATATTTTTGCATTAACAAAATACTTAGTATTAGTAACATTTATATTCTATATTCATAAAAAAAATTAAAAACTTTAGTTTACAAAACTTTCCTATTTACAATAAATAATTAGTTAATCAATAGTATTTTTTAAAATAAATATTGCAAAGTATTGAAGTTGCTATGGAATTAATTGATTAACCTAGTATTAAACAAAATCAAAATCCGAGGCCTTTCCAATTACGTCAAGGTGGCCAAAATTTTCAGTCTTGATCCGCCGGCCAAGAACCGGGACTAAAGGGTGGTGGCAATTTGGTGCCGCCTAAAAATACCTTTAGTCCATTTGGTAACACCAACCGGGACTAAAAGCCTTTAGTCCCGGCTTATAAAGCGGCCGGGACTAAAGGGTTGGACCTTTAGTCCCGGTTGAGATTACTAGCCGGGACTAAATGGCCTTTAGTCCCGGTTAGTGTTACCGGTAGGGACTAAAGGGTACCCTATATATATCGATTTGTTCTGTTTCATCTTGATCGATCTGTCGCGTCGTCTCTCCGATCCTCTCTCCGCTTGCAGACCGAAGCTCGTCTCGTCGTCCGCCGAGCCCCGCCTCGTCGTCGATCCGACCTCGTCTCCGTCGCCGAGCCTCACTTGGCGCGGCCGCCGAGCTCGCCTCAAGACGCCTTGGCCTCATCTGCCGTGTCATCGAGCCCCGCCCGCCCGCCTCGCCTCAAGTCTCAAGCTCTCGCCCACCCGGCCTCGTGATCTCATTTCATTGTCGAGCCCCGCCTTGCCCGACCTTGTCGTCGAACTCGCCTTGCCTGGCAAGCCTCATTGCTACTGTAAATCGATTATAATGTTGGATTTTTAATTGTTTTTAGATAATACTAATAAATAATATTTAGTAGTTTAGTTAGTTTTTTAGATAGTTTTTGATATATGTTAGTTAGATTTTTTAGTTAGTTAGATTTATTAGATAATTGATATATGTTACTTAGATTTTTTAGTTAGTTAGATTTATTAGATAATTGATATATGTTAGTTAGATTGTTAGTTGATATATGTTAGTTTTTTAGATAATTTTTTAGTTAGTTAGAATTTTTAAAATGTATTATCTATTACTAGTTTATCTAATTTCATGTTAGATTTATTTAATTGGATTTAGTAATTATATATTCTATCTCTCTCTATATATATATCTAGAGAGAGATTCTATATGTGTATACATATGTACTTAATTATTTCTATATGTATATATACATGTACTTATTTCCATAAGTTGAGAGAGAGAGAAAATTGTATCTAGAGAGACATTCTATGTGTTATCACATGCATATCTAGAGATATAGACATATGCACTTATTTCTATGTGTTGAGAGAGAGAGAAAATATATTGTATCATTCTATGTGTACATATGTACATGTACTTATTTCCATGTTTTTGGATCGAAAGTGTTTTTAATTCGATTCCAAAGCCTATACATTATTATTGTTTATCCTTATGAAATATTATGTGTTATTATATTTAATTGGATTTAGTAATTCTATATGTGTTATCACATCTACTTATGTTATGTACCATAGTAATTCTATCTATATGTTATCTTGAAGATACAAATGGCTGCTCCGGATAATAACTTGAGTGATGACATAATGGTGGATATTATCAACGCCGGCACCAATGTGGATATAGATGACACGAGTCAGTACTTTGCTGATTATGAGGATATCCTAAATATGCCGGTGGTTGAAGATCAACAAATTGTCGCGCAAGAAAATACTGACGAGGTATATTCGATTATCTATCATCTCTTATAGATGCATGCGTACGTATATTTGTTGTTAATCGTTGTGTTTCTACTCATGTAGCCGGTCTCTGGATCTACATCAACCACCGACAAAAGTAGGAAAGTCCGAGGGCCAAAAAAGCCATTAGAGGGCCGTTTCATAATATCAGAATTCGACACCGACACCGGCAAACCATTGGGACCACATGCTCAGACATATGTCAATCAATGTGGGTTCATTGTAAGGGATAGGATCCCAGTTAGTGCTCGTGAATGGAAGCAGAAGATATCCGCTCCTAATGTTAGTTTTGTATCTGATCGTGACAAGAACCTAGCTTGGAGAGATATCACTCAGCATTTCACATTACAAGCAGATGATGCTTTGAAGGAGCTAGTGAGGGATTGGACAATGAAGAAGATGGCAACATTGTTCCAGAGTTGGAAGAAGACATTGTATAAAAAGTTTATCTTGAAGAATGCTACGCCGGATTTCAATGCTAAGGCGTTTGTCAAGTTGGAGTCCCATTGGGATGCCTTCGTAGAATACAAGACATCTCAAGACAGTGAGGAACGTGTGATGAGGAATCGGCAGAATGCCCGACAGAAGCAATACCATCATCGCATGGGATCAGGTGGTTATAGGAGTGCTATTCCCAAGTGGCAGAACCTAGAAGCAGAGATTACTGCCAAGGGAATCATACCTGAAACAATAGAGAAGAACTGGCCTCAACGCGCGAAGAATTGGTTCTACGCTCATGGGGGAAGCCTAGACCCAGACACTGGCAAGCTAATTTTCGGCCAAAAAATTGAGAGAGCAACACAGAGACTAGCTCGTGCTAGGGAAGAAGCTGATAGTGGTGTTTTCAAGCCCAACAGAGAGAAGGATGAATTGACATATGCCCTAGAGAATCCCGAACACGATGGTCGAACAAGAGGCTATGGGGCGGTTCCGTGGCTACACGCATTCCCAGCAGACAAGGATACCTACAGAAGCCGCCAGAGAAAGAAGGATGAGGAGGCAGAACAAATCCATGCATTGGAGCAATTTGTTGATGAGTCACGATAAGCATTGCTTGAATCACGTGAACGAGAAAAATCTCTTGAGGCAAGAATGCAGGAGGAGATCAAGAGGCAAGTGTAGCTAGCAATGAGTCAAATGCAATCGCAATCAACATCGGGAGTCACCATTAGCCCCGTTGGTCAGATGAAAAGCAGTTGTGCTTCTACGGAGCTGCCAGTTATTCAAGACGACGCTGGGTTGCGCTTCCCTGTTGATGACATTACCGAGCCTCTAACAACATGTGAGCCACACATTCCAGATGGTAATAATGCATCAATCATGGTGGCTGTCGGGGTTGTATCTCTAATAGACCGAACGAAGACACCAAGAATCCATGGGTCAGTTATTCAACCTGGATATGCTAGCGTCTCGGTCGATAGAGTGCTCAAAGGTGACAGCAATGTTCCTCTTGACATTGAAGGCGGTGATGGGGAGAAGACACTAGGAGAAGCGGAGAAGACATTTATTCAATGGCGCAAACGCTTCATCATCATTCCTGGGCGCCACCGCTTCCCCTACCTCACCCTAGGTACGAATGAAAGTGAATGAAATATTATTTTCCATTAATTTTCTATTGGCTTCAAAAATAATTGACACACAACTTGTTTTTGTAGCAGTGGTCTCCCCCAGACCTAGCCTAATCATTCATTCCCCATCTCATCACAAATGTCATGGGGCGAGACGACTTCATCCCCACGGCGATCGCTAACTCCTACACCGCCCCATCGCCTCCACAACGATCTCCAACTCCTACACCGCCCCACCGCCTCCAGCGATCTCCAACGCCTCCACGCCGGTCTCCACCAACACCGGCCTCATCGCCTCCACGCCAGTCTCCAACACCGCCCCCCCCCTCCACAAATGACGCACTACAAAGACGCGTCTAAGGTCCCGGTGGCAAAGAAAGACCCCGAGAAAAAGAGTTATTTCTCAAGAAATACTTCCTGAAAAGACTGATGAGCAAATAGCAGCTGAAGAAGACAAAAAAGTGAAAGATTTTTTTATAGATATCAAAAACAAGAGTCAAGCGAAGCTTAAGGAGAAGCCGTACTTTTACATACCACGAGATGTGTTGAGGCAGAAGGTCGATGCTCACAAGAAAAAGATGATTGAACTTCGTAAGCCTTCGTCACTATCAAACTATGACCGCTCCCTCGTGAAGTCACATGATGCAGATAAGAAAAGGAAAAGAGCATCAGGGAAGGATGTCCCACAGCTCGGACAATAGAAGCAACCAATGCAAAATCTTGTTGTTGCTAATGAATATGGTTCCAACATAGAAGTCTATCGACCAGACAACTCTGGAGAAGTGTCGGTTCAAGCCCTTAATGCTTTTTTTGAAGATACTGGTTTAACCTTGGATCAATTGACAGCAAAGCTCCAATCCGAACACGGAAGTTGATACGGAAGACTTATAAATATGGCAAAGTCCTGCATAACCTATGACTCTGAATGAATTGGGTACGCAAATGTACTTGCTCAACAAGTGGTACATGCAGACGTGTGGCAGGGGTGAGCAGTGGATCTTTGTCAGATTTAGAGACCATCATTACTTTCGTGGTGATGACATCTTACATATTAGTTTCGAAGAATTGCATCAACTATACCACTTGGACGCTCTGGACAAATCAATCATTAGCTCCTTTTGTTTGTAAGTGATTTTTACTTTTATTTAATAAACTCACTTCCATGCGTACGTGTATATAATTATCCTCACATGTAACTTATATTTATATACAGATTCCAGATGTCAGAGCTCCAAAGAATACAAGACACCAGTGTTGGCTTCATTGATCCTTATATCGTATTCAAAACCGGTATTATTATCAAGGAGCGGTGGGTATTTGAAGCACAGGAGAATATCATGATGTTCTTCGTGAAGCAGCACGACAAGACAACAATACTTTTCCCGTACAACTTTGAGTAAGTGTTAATAATAATGTAGTCTACACATTTTATGTAATATTAATACATCTTATATGCATGTACGTGTGTGTATAAACTAATACAGTTTTCATTGGATACTCATTGTTATTGAGTTAAACTCAAGTCGGTTAGTAATCTTTGACTCGTTGAGAAAAGAGCGGGCACTATACCAAGATATGATAGACATTATCCAGGGGTAATTTTGATCTCTCGCGCACAACTATTATTGAATAGACTTTGCTATAATTTATTAACGATCGTACATTATTGGTCGCACAGGGTTTGGAAAGAGTTTATTCGGCAACATCGCAAGGATTGCAAGGCACCACTTAGTGTAGTTGAAATACCAGTAAGTTGTACTATATACACTTCCCCACGTGTTTAATTACTATATCGTACTTCAATTTACGTTTGAGATGATGAGAATAATCTTCTTCTCGTACAGTGGTGTTTGCGGCAGCCACCAGTTAATAACTTGTGTGGATACTACGTTTGTGAATTTATCACTGCGCACATAAGAAGAACTCCTAAAAATGTCCTCAGAGTACGTATATATCAAATTTTTATTTATTTTTAAATGAATATATATATATTAATACTTTTCCTTTTATTTCAAATGCAAGACTGAATGGTTGAAACGAAGGGTCATACAAAAAGACCATCTGAAAGCAGTTTAAGAGTCAATAGCAGGATTTCTTCTAGAAAAAGTGCTAAATCCCAACGGCGAGTTCTACTTTGATCCTAAGGAATAAATGATATAAATTAAATGTTTATTGATATCGTTATTTTCGAGAACAAGATTATGAAAGTGTTGTATATATACATATATATATATATATATATATATATATATATATCTATAATATATATAGGTTCATACTTTATTCGAATATAATAATGCTCGAGATGAGAATTAGATGTAATTATATGCGTGCGTGTATTTATATTAGCAGCGTAGAATACGTACATAAAAACATATTATATATTAAACAAATACGTGTAACTGGACTGAAAACAAATAAAAAAAAGAAAAAGAAAAGGAACCTTTAGTCCGGGTTGGGGTTACCAACCGGGACTAAAGGGTGCGGCCACGTTTGCTCGGCTGGAGGGCCTTTAGTCCCGGTTGGTAACAACAGCCGGGACTAAAGGTCCCTCTTTAGCCCCGGCTCGATGACCCGGGACTAAAGATGGCATCTTTAGTCTCGAGATTGTTGTCCCGGTGTGGTAAGCAGGACTAAAGGCCGTTACTGCCCGGGACAATAAGTCAATTCTGTAGCAGTGGAAGATGCAGTGCAGTGCATGAAGATATGGGCATATGGTCATTTCGGCAAAGATTGATAGGTCATCTTATGAAAGACACCCCAACCGTTTCTTCCAATAGCTAGTAGTAGTATAGTACTTCACATATCCCTGGCTGGCTGTTGCGGAAAGAATTTTTTTTTTCCAAAAAAAGAAGAAAGCGAGCTCCATCTCTATCTTCATGGGCCGTTCGGTTATGGGGCGCTACCTCGCTCTCCTGAGCCCTGCTGATAATTGGGCTTAATCTATTTACTTTTTTAATTAAATTATAAGAAATTCTCCTAAAAAAATAAATCCTATACTTTTATAAAGCTAAACTCCATTGGAGATTTATCTCAACATGCAATCTATCCACATCAACAATCCACTAGAACTTGCAATTATAGCCAACTAGCACATATAATTATGATAGTTATCTATTCATCCAGTAGCATTCATTTAGCTATCCATATCGATGTGTCAAACCATTTACCAAAATTAATTTAAGATAGTTTCATTCATATAACTATAACTATAACTATAAATAGTCTAATTTCTTTTTTAAATTATTTAGAAATTCCCGCAGCAACGCGCGGAGTATTCTCCTAGTTATAAGAATTCCTAAAGTCCATATTTGACGCTAACATTTGGAGTTATGGAAAAACGGCCAAACCAAAGAACAAGGTCGTCGGGTAGTTAAAAGTCAGCAAGTCAAAGAACGGTAGCCTTAACATGATCTAGTGGTTTATGGAGATGTGTTTCGGTTTACCCCAGCCAGATGTACATCTCAAATCATTGTTTTTATCGGATATGTATACCACTAGCTCATCATTTGTGTTGTTGGGACTAGCTTTTCTGCGTATTCCAATTACTCATTTAGTTCCATTGCTCTTTCCTTGGAAAAGCATGAACTCTGTTGCTACAGCTCCTAGTTGTATGCCTCGCAATAAGAAACATAAATAGAGTGTTCAAGAGGGCATTATTAGCTAAAAAAAAAAACTACGGCGCCTGTAGTTCAGTCTTACAGTGCTATGAGCGATTGCCTTCTTTTCTATTCAGATCACTTTTTTTTTTCTGAAATGAGTTTGTTGCTCAAGCGGTCAAGACTTCCATATAACACTATGTCAAATTTGATCGAACTAGTTACCACAGATTTGATGAACAGATCAGTCTAGACTTTTATAGCACATGGTGACATGGACCTCCTAGTTTCCTTGGCGCTTGCTTATTTATATTATTTTGAAATCCCACGTTGGCCGTCAACTTTGGTAGTGAACCGGTCTGGCCCATGCAGAGACTTCTACGCTTGTCCTCTTCAAGCGAGGCCTAAATCACACAAGAGCCAGTAAAACAAGACAGCACGGTGACCTTTATATCACAAATTTATTGAAATCAGCAATTTCCCTGTAAAACAAAAAACATAGATGATGAACTGAATCGCCTTTGTAAAGCCTGTTTGCATACTCCCAAGTTGCTAGAATAAAAAGGATATAAGTGGCACTTCTTTCCACAGTTGCAAGAAAAGAATTACAGGGTCTCCAGTAAAATGCATCCATTTCAAAGGAAAATTATGAAACGGTACCCGTCTTCTCATTCATTTCGCAAATGAGCTCAAGTCCACTTATAATGCATATTGTTCTATCTAATGTCACCTTCTTAAGGCAAAACATGAAAACTATAGCAGCTTCCTTTAAAAATCAGAAATTTCATCAATTTTCAAGGAGAAACACTACTACAGGAAACTTTACAGAGGCGGGCAAAAATGATTAATCGAGGCAGGCATCGCAACCGCCTCGGTTCAAAGGTCACGGTAACTGCGGTATTTTCCGAGGCGATTGGTTGCCCCCTCGGTTAATCAAATAAAAAAAAAAAAAAAGAAAAAAAATCCATGGACAAGCCCGGCGAGCCCATCCACGCGCCGCCGCTGCTCGCCGGTGACGCATCCTCGCCAGACCGTCGGGATCCGCTCGCCCGCCTTTGGATCTGGTCGCCCGCCGCCGGATCCAGCCGCACGCCGCCGGATCGGGATGCACGCCGCCGAGAACCGGCCGCCCGCTGCCGGATCTGCGAGCTGAAGGGTGGGGAGGGGAGGAGCGCCGCCATGGATCTGAGCACGGGCGAGGGAGAGAGGCCGCGAGCACTGGCCGCTCCGCAGCAGACGCCGACGATGTCGGTGTACCCCGACGCCTCCGGGTCGGTGAAGGAGTGGCCCGAGCGCGTCGATCGTCGAAGCCGGTGGCGAGCTGGTTGAGGCTGTTGGTGCACGCGCCCGCCGCGTCCAGTACCTGCACCGCCGGTACCCACCCGACCAACCCCACCTCCAGCACCCGCACCGCCCCGCCGCGACGCGCCCCGCCGCGAGGTAGGGCGACCGCCCCGCCGCGCCCGTGAGGGAGAGAGAGAGAGAGAGAGAGAGGAGAGAGGGAGTCACGGCCACGCGCCTAGGAGACGCGACGGCGCGAGGAAATGCGGGAGGGAGAAGTGAGGGACCACGCGAGGGGGAGAGAAGTGAGGGACAAAACCCTAAGTGCTGGTTTTATATGTGACTAAGGTAATGGGCCTTCTGGGCTTATTTGGGCCTCGGGCCAATTTTTTGACGGAGGCTGTCAACTTAAAACGACCGCCTCCGAAAATAGACCATTTTTGGAGGCGGTTGTCTTAAGATGTCCGCATCGGTTAATAGATTTTAGGAGGTGGTTATTTTTTTAACCGTCTCGGTAAATTGATTTTGCGAGGCGGTTGACTGTGCCCGTCTCGGTTAATAAAAAATGATCACCTCGGTTAATCCCAGGCATTAACCGAAGTGGTTTGAAAGCCCGCCCGCCTCCAAGGTCAATTTGAAAACGCCTCGCAAAAGATTTTGTGTAGTAGTGAAAGGAGAAATTTCAGCAAGGATGAATATATAGTGAAGAAAAATACTAAGAGTTAGTTGGTAAGCCGGATCCATAATGTGAGTATCTACTTCCAATTGAAACTAAAACTCCCCCAAAAATTTCTAGATCAACTGGAATAGTAGCTATGATTGAGACTAATCTCTGTACTTACCGGAACAGTGCTGGCGAAAGGAGGAGTAGCAGAAATTGCGTACCTAGCTGCAATACAGACAGAGTACGCTCTGAAGAAGCAAATGGCAGAGACCGAACACGTGTGAACTGAAAATCAACTCAGATGGGGATTTTGACAGTGTCACGAAAGAAGGGGGATGAGGTTTTGTAATCTGAGATGATCTGGGCCGAGTTGTGAGAGCAGAGCTGCTGGAAGTGAGAAGTTCCTGTTCGACGCTTTCCACTCTGAACTCCTGGGATTTCAAGCAGGGATGCAGGTAGCAGCCCGGCTGGGGATAACGCGGGTACGTGTGGAGACTGATGCAACACTAGTCAAGGTGGAACTAATGGAGAACTCCTACCGACTTTCTGCAGTTGGTGGAATAATCACGGAGATGAAGCACCTGATAAATAGTGAGTTCGTCTCATGTAAAATTAGTGTGTGCAAACGTGATTGTAATAAGGTAGCTCATAATTTAGCTGCTTTCGGTTGTACTTTTCCCAATGGACAGACGAACACTTGGGATGATGTACCTCAAGCGATTGAGGTTTTGGTGATCAGCGATTTATCTGGATCAGATGATGAGTAATGAAAAGCACTCCGAGTTCAAAAAAAAACTTATGTAACTTGGACGTGATATTTCAACACTTAAAAGTACTCTCTGTGCTTTGGGAACAAGTTAAAGTTATTCTAACCCTTTTTCCTAGGTTTTTCTTGCCTCTCTTCTCATCACTCTATGTTTGCAAAATCTAGTGGACTAACCTAACTTGGAAAGTGATTTTCGAGAATGTCTTAACAATATGAGTAGCATGGGTTAGAAGACAGGGCGAATAGACTCTAACCTAAGTGAGGAACACACCAAATAAGTCTGGATGCCCTATATGCAGGTTATGCTATGAGCGACGAAAGTTTCTCTCTATCACTTATCTCTATCTCTTTTAGTTGTTAAAGCTCATCACTCTCTACTCCCCTAAGCTATACTAGTTCTCTCTTGGTCTTAGTTGCTTGACTAATTTCAGACCTATCTCAAATTCTATTAATCTTTCTTTTTGCTGGCAAATTTTGGTAGTCTCCTTTGTTTTTAGAAGTATACATGACATACTTACATATCTCAATTAGATCACACTCTCGTATCATCCACATGTATCATAACAGGATCACAAATATCCATCACATCTCACTAATATCATCACAAAGAAAGCAAGACCCATAGAGCATAAACTCCAACCATAATCGTATCAACCAAGAGTAGCCAACTGCAGGTCACACACACAGCTCGTAGATCTTTCTGGCCAAGATTCCAGTACCAAAGATTAGTACAACCATGCCATGCTTCATGTACTTGAAAAGTACAGAGTTTCCTCCAAGCCTGAAAAAACAAAAAATATAGGTACTAGATTTGCAGAATGAACAGCATGACCAAAAAGTTGGAAGTGAATGCATATACCATATACTTGAAGCTTGATAACCCTGTTCTCCAGCACTACTTTAGCAGTATTTTCCAGCGAAGAACAATGTTTTCCTCTCACAACAAGTCAGCATAAGCATCAGCATAAGCCAAATTTCAGCGAACGAACATATCTCTTTAGTTCTGTGTCCAGTTTCTGCTCCTAAGAGGTCCTTCCGAGTCTTCAAGCGTGCAATCCTTGTGTTTTGCTAAAGCAATGAAAATATTTGTTAAGAAACAGAAAGAAAAAATCATCAATTGTTGTTTTTGAGAATGCACCTATTTTCTTGAGGGCTAACAATTGTGAAAGGTGAGTACAAATCAAAAGAATACATTGCTGATAAGTTGAGGGGTATTATTGAATAAGTAGGTGGCCTACATTCTTTTTGGGATTACTACTTCTATTTATGCAATGATATACGTGTGTCCATATTTGTGATGCATAGGAAATGTTGTAACGCAAACCTCATACCTCATTCAATCTCTTTTCAACAGTGGACAAAAAGCAAAGTGTTTCCTTGTTAATCTTTTCCTTCACCGGGACATCAGAGCGGAGACGTCGCTTCTACAATCAATTCAAATGTAGGTAATTGACCCGAAAGAATAGCAGAATTCAAGATTCAATACGAAATTGTATAACAAAATTTCACCATTGGTTTCTCGATATTAACTAGTACTAGTGTATTAAAATACTTTAGACCAACACTATTCAGCCATTGGTTTCTATATCTTCTGAAAGTTTTTATGTCGAAAAAACAAAGCACATTTTCAGTCCTAAAACCAAAATTCGTTTTATAACACTATGAGAACCAATCTATTGCCATGATGTAAATGGGGCAAAATTGACCAAAAAAATCCAGTGATCTGTTCCCAACAAAATATAAGGAGGAAATGAAAATGCTGAAGAGGTGAAGTTGATTGGATCAACCCTCCCCATATTTATGGGGCTATTACACATGACCAATTTGCCCCTACATATTTTGAGCCGAACCACTTGACCCGCAGGCATTGTGGTCCAACTCAAGATAGAAGCATTCGATGGCCACGCGCCCTTCATAACTTAGCTTCGCCTCGACGCAAGCCTCGCGATGACGCCACGTGCCATCTCCGATCCACCGGAACCGCAGCCGGGTTTTGAGGTCCAAACCCAAAAACCGTCCATCGATGGTTTTGAGGCACAACCCACTAAACCATCCACGCCTGGTTTTGAGGCCCAAACCAGCAAACCGTCCATCCATGGATTTAAGGACCAAACTGGCAAACCCTCGTCCTCGTGCATGCCTCGCTAGGCGTGACTAACCGATGTCGACGTGTGTTTGACCTCCACCAAGCTTGACACCTTCGCCTTTATTCTTGTCTTGACCGAGCGCCATCTACATCACCCTTGCAGATGCGTGCGGCCTCTGCCAAGTGCCACGATGCCATCGTCCTCCTCCTTGACTTGGTCGACGCCATCTTCATCACCCATGTACTCTTGCACTTGTCGATGTCCCCAAGTGTCACCCGACCTCCTGGTCCCCTCTGTACATGCTTCACGTCCGTCCTTCATTGCTACTAGTCCATCGGACGCAGACGTCCCTACTTGACCTTCACCTCACCGTTGACCACCGCCACCGAGCTCAACACCTACACACGAAGCCAAGAGATATGTTGCACAACCCAACTCACGCCATGGTTAGTTCACCGACTCAACCCAAGACGCAAGTCACGTTGACAATCACTCATCACAACCGAACCACAAGGGCACATATTATCAACCTTGTGTTCACAAAATATGGAGGACTGCGGCGGCGGTGGGAAGAAAATTATGTGGACGATGGGTCCAATGCCCGAATCCATGCACCCCTAGCTTGGATGGTTGCCACGTGGTGCCTTGAGAAAATCAAACGGTTGGGAGAGGAGGCTCCTCCATTGAATCTAAACAGCTAGTGCCTTAAATCACGGAGGCGTTGCTTTGTGACAAGCTGGTGGACGTGAGATTTAATTAACTAGTCACGTGTCAACATCATCAAGGGGTGCACAGACAGGGCTTTGGACGCATCGCAAACAGAATTATCTTCCCGACGGTGGCCCTTGCGGCGGGTCATAAACCCAGCGCTCCATGATGATATTGACGCTAGAGCAATGAAGTAATAAAGCTCGGTGTGGCAATGCAACCTCATCATGGGATGGCAGATGGCCTCTACTTCTGCTTTGCTTGTTGACGAGATCCTAACATATGGGTATGTTAAGTCTCGGGTCCAATGGTTCCCGAACGAAGAAGAACCTCCGACCAACCCCTCCAGGATCGCCCGAGGCTCGGGGGCTATACCCATTGGGTACGCTCGCGTGCACCCTCTAGAGAAGAAACCCTGTCATGCCTGACTATGCCGCGACCTCCGCTTAGGGCTCTGGGGCTCGCCCGAGCCCTAAGGCTCCTGATCTACGTCAACACTTCGGCCCAGCCCTTGGCTCTTGCCCGATCAACGACGCCAGCCAAGGCTCGAGCGCAAGAAGACACGCCCCGAGCTACCGAGGCATGGGGACTCCCTGGCGCTGCCCCTTAAGCACGGCATTGCTGGCCACTTTCCCGACAAGGTCACGCATAGGGCGTGACACAAGAAGACAAAGCTTCCCTGTGGCCTCCAGGGGCTCAGAGGCTCCTGGGCCCCCGCGTCAGCCCTTGGAGCCGACCTCCTTCACCGCCAAGAGAATCCAGAAGGTCCACCTGGGGGAGGCCAGTCCAAGCTAAAAGGTCCTAATGGCTAGAGGGGGATGAATAGCCTATTGAAAATTTCTACAACAATACTAAGATAAGTCATTAGTAAATAAGATGACGAAGCAAATTTTGCGCTAGCACTACATTTATGTTGCAGGCCACCTACCCAATTCTAATCTCTATGATCTATAGTATATCACACAAGGGCTAAGTCACTAACTTACACCTAGGTGAACAAGCTAGCAAGAGAACTACAATTAAAGAGCTACACTAGCTACACTACTAGCTACAACTACCACAAGCTCTACACAAGTAAATACACAAAGTAAAGCAAGAGATTGGTAGAGGTGATATACCGGCGTGGCAAGTGATCAATCACAATGAATACCAAGAATACCAAGGAGACAATGATGACACAATTAATTTTTCCTCTGAGGTTCACTTGCTTGTCAGCTAGCTAGTCCCTATTGTGGTGATTCACTCACTTGGAGGTTCACGCGCTAATAGGCATCACACGCCTAACCCGCAACCGGGTGCTGCACAACCAACACAAGATGAGGATCCATAAGCCACGCACAATCCACTAGAGTTGCCTTTGGCGCTCCATCGGGGAAGGCACAAGAACCCCTCACAATCACAATGATTGGAGCCAGAGACAATCACCATCCTCCGCTCGACGATCCACCAATCATCGAGCCATCTAGGTGTCGGCAAACACCAAGAGTAACAAGATCTCCACCAGTCCAAATCGCCCAACTAGTGCTACAAGATGCTAGACCACTAAGGAATACACTAGAGGCTCTCCAATCTCACTCAAGATGATGAAATCAAGTGCGCAAGTGAGTGGAGTGGTGTGCTCAGCTCTCAAAGGGTGTATGCAGCCATTAGAAGTGCCAAGAAGGTGGACAAGGCTGGCCACACCCTCTATTTATAAGCCCATAAGCAAATAGAGTTGTTACCCCTTGGAGCCAGCCTCTGTGAGGTCACTGGACATGGCGGTGGTGGCACCGCCCTAGGGGTGGCGGTGCCCCCCAATGGTCAAATCCAATGGCTAGTTTGACTGACCATGGTCACTGGACAGGGTGGCAGTGGCACCGCCCCTAGGGTGGCGGTGACCACCCGACCAACCCACCAAAAAACCAAGCCTCTAGAAAAAAACGGTGGTGGTGACCAGGGCGGTGACCAAGACAGTTTTCCCTGCTCTCTGGAAAATATGGTGGTGGCACCGGATAGGGTTGTGGTGCTCCCGGCAGTGCACCGTCCCGCCTGTGGCGGTGCACACCGCCCCTTCCGCTGCTATCCTTAGCTCTAGCTCCTTTCGGCCATGTCCAGGTGGGCACTGCTCTAGGGGTGGTGGTGCCATCGAACAAGGTGGCGGTGCCCCACCCGAGCACCTACTTCTCAGCCTATCCAGCCAGTCACCGCCATAGGGGTGGCGGTGCCCCTAGGGCAGCACCCCGAGCCAAGTTTTGCCTCCTTTTCTTCACTTTTTCACCACCTTTGCAAATGTGCTAACACTCCAAGTGTTTCACCATCACGTGCAAGTGTGTTAGCATTTTCACAATAATTTTTCAAAGGTTAATCACTTTCTCACCGATTGTGCACTAGGCCTAAAATGCATATGCATGTTTTCCAACACCTAGTGGCACTAGATGATTGAGTTGTTCGATAAGAGCTTCCCTCCTAATAGTACTACCATCTATCCTAAATGTGATAACACTCTCTATAGTGTCTTGATCACCGAAAACAAAATAGCCCTATGGATATCACCTTTGCCTTGAGCCCATTTTGTTTTTCTCTTTCTTCTTTTCCAATTCCCGAGTTTGATCATTGTTGGTATTTATAAGTGCAAATAGAATATGAAGGATTCCGCAAGCGCACAGAATACCATTGTAACATTTTACCGGGAGTATTCTAGGTATCGTTATTTATATTTTTCCACAAGGAAACAATGGAGTAAAGATTTATTGGATAACAAAGGAATGTCTACTAATCAACATACCAACATAGCTAGAGTAGGGGTTAATGTAATGATATGAATTTATGTATAATGACACTCAGGAGATAGATCACTAAGATAAATGTAAACTAGTTAACTTAGAAAAACAAAGGATGAGGTTGATTCCTATGATATTCTTATTACAGGATCAAAGTATATATATATATATATATGACTATAGATAAGACTAACTCTACTCTTGTGCACTTTGGGACGCTGCTTATATAGTAGAACATCCGCAAAAGATTACTGACGCGACTACGGTCCTACAATTTAAGAACCTACTCAACTCGGTATGGACTACGGAGGATAGATGGGGCTGTCACCTCCCACTGCTACCATACAACCAGAGAACAGGGTGTATTCATAGGTAGAGCATAGTATAAGCACCATGATTACACGTGGCTCGCCTACTTAACCCAACCATGGTAAACTAGCAGGCTAAGCGCTCTATGAACCCGCACACAAAAGTAATGATAACCTCAACTAAGCAAGATACATATTAAAAGTAAGCATACCATGTAGATAGGAATATGATGAATTGATAATAAGTCTTATAAGATGTAGAAGTAAAGATACAAGGCTTTGCCGAGCCTCCAAGACTAGATCCGGAACTTGAGCATGAGCCCAACTCAACCCTCACTTCCGAGCTACTAATCTACTATATTTGAGAGCTCTAGACCTAATCCTCCTGGTGTGTCTTGATCTAAATCAGAGATATGATTTAGGGTTTCCAAGATGGCCTTAGGGAGAGGGGGAACAGGGCCATATATATAGGGGGTAACATCAATTCCGGACCCTCGGATCAAACCAACTTGAATAAACAGGCGAGATGTGATCTTTACGGCGGTGGTGAACCGGCGTAGAAAGGAGAGCCTCATAGGTGGGGCCCATAGGCCGGTCGGCCTAGGGGTGGGGTTGGTCGGCCCCGCTGTCAGCCTCTCGGCTCAATCTTTGGTGGAGAGTCTTTTGGAGTTATTTACGCCATGGTTAAGCGTGATTTACTTTGATGAATAGGTCTACCTTGACGGTTTTTTAAATAAATCCTCCTACAAACACAGATGCACCAAAATTTATAGAATTTATTAGTTTAAACCTCTAGACCTATGTTGGTGATCACTTTTTATACATTTATATAAGTTATATTGATGGTTTATGATGAACGTTAACGACCGTCAACAAGCTCCCCCACACTTAACCTTTGCTCGTCCCTGAGCAAAGCTAAACTCAGCAAGGATCAGGAGTTGCTATAATGTTTTCACTCCTCAAAAGTACACATGCGTTCAAACAAGAATTTTCCTCTGGATTAGAATAAACTGATCTGACTTTCAAACTTACCTAAATTACCTTCAACCATGGGGCTTCTTAGCCTTCACTTGGGTCTTGAGTAATTGAAAGACAGAACGATCAAGTCAAGTACTATGTCTCAAGTTCTTTGTTCCATCATTGTTCTGGAGTTTTTATAAGTTTTCAAAATAAAACTCAGAGATTTTTTGTATTACACTCTCAAGTCCCTCAATATATATGGTATTTATGGATCCTTATTAAAGGCAGTAATGATGTTATGCCCTTTTTCTCTTCCTACAGCTAAGGCTTATGTGGAGTTTATAGGTAGGGAGAAAGCTAGAGCATACTTGCAATGCATATATTGTAAAGTCAAACAATGGATCCAAAGAGAGTTGAGTCATCAAATCAAAATGTGCATATGTGTGGATATATGAGGTGGCTAACCTGATTCTACTTTGCTCCTTAAAAACATATCTCTCTTTTGAAACTTGGAAATATTTTTGCAAGAGAACATGTGCTATCTTATTCATCTCTTTCTTTTTTTAGGCGGACATCTGAGTACCCATTGTTTTAGATATCTCGGACACTTGTTCATTTTTTTCAACTCTCTATTTTTTTCTTTTTTATATGAATAACTTTTGCATAGCCCATGTCTCTTCTCTGCAATAAAACTTTTAAGAGATAGCAACAAAAACTTTGAAGCATTTATTTGGTGGATAGAAAAACCTATCAAACATGTTTTTGGTGTTCACTCCCAGTGTAGGAGTAAAACATTTTGGGTGGATCTAAATGGAATTACATGTTTTTACGCCTACCCCAGTGTAGGAGTAGTGCATATGTGGGTGGAGTGTACGTGATCTTGATTTTAAGAGCATGATAAACCTCTCATAAGGGTCAACAAAGCTTGACAAAACTCAATGCAAAACAAGTAGCATATATGTAGAAGTTTTTCTAGTCTAAATAACATGAATGGCTCTGGTAGGAATTCAAGCTTTGTCATACAGGAACTCATCATGTAGCATTTTTATGTTTTTAAAAGATAAATTTCCATAATTTTAGTATCACTTGGAACAAGATAAACAACAGCTGAACTTGAAACTCATGGGTAGCACATGCTTGATCTAAGTCTAGGTAATTGACGGATATGATATGAGTGGTTATCAAAATAATTTTATCCAAAACTCGGGAGATTTCAAGGCTAAAAACGAGGTACTTGAAAGGAATTACAACAGAGCAACTATTCATCATTTCTATTTTAAGAGATTATCTTAATTGTCCCTTATTATTTATTTAGCTCTTAAAAGAAATTAAAGCAAACTAGACACACTCTTTTTATTTTATTTTTATTTTTTAGATCACACATTATAACTATATATATTTCTACAAAGATAACTTTTTATTTCGTTTTTAGTTATTCGTCTTTTTTTTCTAAAATAATCTAAGAATAATAAAAGGAAAGTAAATACTTATCTAGATACACGGGGGATGCCTTCTCTCCCAACCTGGTTGTTGTTGTGGTTGCTCAATGATGTGGCCGGATGTGGAGGGTGGAATAGAGCCTCCCAATTTTGATTTTTGCTATTGCTGTTGGAGGCTGGCCATCTCGTGTCCAATGCTTACTTGCCATTATGTGTGATTATATAACGTACCTTGTATGGCGGTATTTGTCCCTTTGATGGTTGTGAGTCTGTTGTCGAAGCGGTGGTAGGCCTCCTGAGAGTCATGATGCCCTCGGTCAGAGAAAGACATACGTCCTCCCTGATGCCCACTTGAGGTTGCTTTATAATCTTGCCCTTGATAGTTGTGGAAGTTCATTAATCGAGTACCTCGGTTCGCTCTTGAAGATGAGGATTCTTGAGGTGGCGCCTCCAGTAGTGGCGTTTCCAATGGTGGTGCCACCTTATTTTGCCAAACCCGTCTTGGTTTTGAGTTTGATTTAGGTTTGACAAGTTCATCCTTTCTTAACTTGTTCTTCCTCCTTGTTCAGCATTTCAAAGTCAACCATCAGTAGTAGAAACTGGCGACATCTTGTGTGCATCATTATTGCTGGTTCAAAATTTTCACTTGTAGAATTTGGAGGATCGATTCCCCCACACTTTGCTCAAAGTGTGTTCTGCTCATAAAGACAAGGTAGAGATCAAGTGCATGGGCTCTGTTGTTGGAAAAACACCAATAGAATCAAAACTTATTTATTCTTCTCTAACCTTAAGCACATCAAAGTCATATTAAGGTTGACATTATGTGCATTGTTCATAATATATCAAACTTTACATGATTATGATTTTTTCCAAGGATGAGATATACAATAATTTAGCTCATCTGGTTAAGACTATGAGATCAAGAAAGTGGTGCTATGAACAAGCTTAAAAAACAAGACATGTTGAGTTAATCAGGTTGGATCAAGCAAAGTTGTAACCCAAACATGTTTGTTTCTTTATTTATGTGCATACCAAGATCAAAAGGAAGCTTCAAATAATAACCACTTACCTTAAGATGTTACCTTCTTCATTGGAGTGTGATGACACCCTGTGATGAAGGGTAGATGACTTGTGTAGTGATCTTTTTTTCTGCTTGAAGCTTTCCTTGCTTGAGCTGTTCATGAACATCTTGTCTCCTATGTTGTATTCCTTTCTCATCCTTTTATCATGTCATCCTTTTGTCCTTTCTTTTTTTAGATCTCGACACTTTGTTTGAACCTTCTGCTCCTTTTATTGTTTCTTGTCTGAAGGAGGCTTATCCGATTTACCTATGGGCGAGAGCTCGTAGTCCGTTGAGCAGGACCTTTTCTTGTATTAAGCTTTTCTTACATTCGGACATTTGCATGATCTTCTCCTGTCAACCCTTCTTTGATTTATGTTGATTATTGGTTGACGAGTTGGTGTTCATTAGAGATGCGAACTCAAGTTTCTCCTTAATTGTCTAGCGGTGTGGCGGAGAGTTCTTCTTCTTTGTTTGTCAGTGATTCGCCAGCCATCTTTATGTTCAAAGAAGGAACCTCATTGGTACTTGTATGAAAGCTTCATCTCAATGACATAGGGATGTTGTCATGTGACCATGATCGTAGCCTTACGAGACACCGTCGATAGACCTCCATTGATTACTGATGTTTGTTGATACAAGAATGCATGCCATGATGTAGTGGCATTTGTCATCCTAGTCCTTGCCCTCGATCTACGAGTTGGTCTTTTTGAAGGTGATGAAAGCAGGCATATTCTGGCTAATATGAGGTGGGTTGCATCTTGCTTCTCATCATCATCCTAGCTTGAGTTTTGAAAAGGCTCAATGCTATGTTGTCTTCGACTTTGCTCATGTCCTGTTGATTTGTCCATCCACTTTCTATGAGTGAGTGCTTTTTATGGCACTCGTCTTCTTCCTTTTTGTTCCATTACTGAAGTGGTGGTTTGGTTTGTGTTTGTAATTTTATACCAAACCATGAACATACATAGATTTTATTGATTTTTCCTACAAAATGTTAGTGGACACATACCCAAGGGAATACAATGAATTTGAAACATGGGTTATTGTCCATAACTTTGGTAATTTTCCTCTATGCTAATGAAAGGATGGTTTTAAGATTACTTTAGCATAGATTTTGTTTATTAGCAAACTTTGCCCTTGTTTAGTTGGACCCCAAAATTCAAAAAGTTGCTACAGTACCTGTCAGATCGAATGTTTGTGGCTCGTGCATGGAGCATTAAATGTAGACGAAAAGAAAAACTAATTGCACAGTTTGGTGGGAAATTGCGAGACGAACGTTTTAAGCCTAATTAGTCAATGTTTAGACACTATTTGCCAAATAAAAATGAAGGTGCTACAGTAGCCCCAAAATACAAATTTCGCGAACTAAACACAGGCTTTATGTGTTTGCTGCATTCTAGCAAGGTTCAAGGCAAAGATAACTTGCAACAAAAGATTAAGTGAATAAACCTTGATACTCACAATTCTTTCTTCCATGAAGAATGAGCTAGGTCTTCTTTGCGCAAAGTTATTGGAGTTCATCACATGTCTTGATTCATCTTTGATGTGAATTCATCTCTTGACTTACCCAGATTGAATTTGAGAGTTTTCTGCAGGGGTTAGTCCAACAAAATATCCAGTGTCTACACAAGCAACTTGTCGGTGTTTCGAACAAACACCGGTGAGTAAATTTGTAATTGATGCGCGTTAGGCCCGGATGGTGCGCTAAAGGACACAAGGGTTATACTGGTTCGGGCCGAATGTCCCTACGTCCAGTCTGTTGCTGCTCGTGTTATTAGCACCGAATGAGGTTCGTAGTAGGGGTACAAGCGGTTGGGAGAGGGAAAGACCCTAAGTCCACGATGGAGTGATTGGAAGGACGCCAAGAGCTCTGCTTTGGAGCTTGGTGTAGAAAAGCGTGTGTGTGTGTGTTAACTGTTGTAATCGATCCCCCTTTTGTGGGGAGCCCCGCCCTCCCTTTTATAGGTCAAGGGGAGCAGGGTTTCTGAACAAAGGAAAAGAGCACTAAGGCGTGAAGGTCCTTCGAGGGACCGGGCCTTCCTTCTTCCCCACGCCGACCTATCCATCATGGCGGCCGTGTCGGGAGTGAGGTGATCAGAGATCATCGTGGGCGTGCCATGGCCCTTGCTTAGCAAGTGGTATCGTCCCATCCGCCCTGCGCAAGGGCGTGTCAGACGACAGATTTGTTGAGCCCACCCCAGGGGGGTCGGGTGGCGTGGTGATTGTTGGTTTGCCCTTGGAACATAGTGGTTGTCGATGTCTGCGTCGGGTTCTTCGTCCAGGAGGTTCTTGGCGGTGCCTACAATATTGTAGGATGAATAGCAAGCGCCTTAACTTTGTTCGGGCTCGCCACGCCTGGAGAGGTCAGATGCTTGGCTCTGCCACATCCTGACGGTACCTCTCTGCAGGGGTGCAGGGCATGGCGTCTGTCGCTGTGGTTGACCCGAATGTCTTGTCTTACCCTGTAGTCGCCATCATGAGGATGCGGGGTACGTTTCATCAGGTGAGCTGAACCAACCTCCGGATATCGGTTTAAGACGAGGTCCGTCAGTGGTCGTTGGATGAGGTAAAACCTAGCTTTTACCGTCGGGCGAAGCGGAGGTGTCCCCCGGCCGTCGGGCGAGGCGGAGTGTATCCCTTGGGGGTCGGGTGAGTTGTTATCCAGCCGTCGGGCGAGGCGGAGTTGCCCTCCAGCCGTCGGGCGGGGCCGAGCCCAGCCCTCGGGGGTCGAGCGAGGCGGAGCAAGACTCCTGTTTGCTCGGGCAAGAGATACAGCCGCGCTCTCGGGAGTTTTTACCGTTCGATGGTGCATTGATTCCTCCTCTTTGGGGTACCCCGGTATTAGGTCCCCGACACAACTTTTAATTCAATAACCAAACTAGACTCCATGTCTAATTTTGATTAAGGAAGGCGTTTCAACCTAAGCACCACGCTTAATTTAAAAGCCAATGAAAGTATGTCAAGTACTTCCAAACCAAAGCATACTATAGCAGACAAAGGTAGCATGAAAGCACTATAGAGATTTATTCAAATAGAGATGAAAAAGAGCATGATCATGGTAAGTAATGTATTATTTTTTGAATAAAGATGCAAGCAATACGGATGTATGCAAGGAACTAAACATGCTATGGATTTAAAATGAGAAAACTTAAACTAAGCGGAAGTGTATGCATGGGTTATTCAAAGAAAACATGCAATGAAACGCAATAATTAAAAGATAACTACTCATCAAGTTTAAAGTCCATGAGCAAGACTATCTCACCTTTCTTGATCATACTTACCATGACTCACATGATGGAATTTGTCAGTAGTGCAGCGTTTGTTTCCATCACTTGAGATGTGATTTAAATTCTTATGACGTCAACCTTTCTCTCCAATCTACACATGGTTAGAGAATATATATATGTCTATACAAACCTGTGAGTTGGTAGGGTTCCGATGTTGATGGATCTTGAATGTTTAGGCACCGTGAGGTTCTTCAATGTTTCTTCTTTTCTTGTGGAAGCTTGTTAGAAGGTTAAAACGACATCTGTTGTCTTGTCTATTTCATAATATAACAGAACAGGGGTAATCCTACTCAAGCTAGCGGTATGTTAATGATCTAAATCTTTACGCCAATTGTTTCTCCGGTAACGGTACCAAAAATGTTGGTTGGTATTTATAAGTGAAAATAGAATATGAAGGGTTCCGTAAGCGCATAGAATACCATTATAGCATTTTACTGGGACTATTTCAGGTATCATTGTTTATATTTTACCACAAGAAAACAATGGGGTAAAGATTTATTGGATAACAAAGGAATGTCTACTAATCAACATACCAGCATAGCTAGAGTATGGGTTAATGTAATAATATGAATTTATGTATAATGACACTCAGGAGATAGATCACTAAGATAAATGTAAACTAGTTAACTCAGAAAAACAAAGGGTGCGGTTGATTCCTATGATATTCTTATTATAGGATCAAAGTATATATATATATATCCGACTATAGCTAAGACTAACTCTACTCTTGTGCACTTCAGGACGCCGCTTAGACAGTAAAGCATCCGCAAAAGATAGCTCTACTAACGCGACTACGGTCCTACAATTTAAAAACCTGCTCAATTCGGCATGGACTACAAAGGATAGATGGGACTGTCACCTCCCACTGCTACCATACAACCAGAGAACATGGTGTATTCACAGACAGAGCATCGTATAAGCACCATGCTTACACACGGCTTGGCTACTTAACCCAACCATGGTAAACAAGCAGTCTAAGTGCTCTATGAACCCGCACACAAAAGTAATGATAACCTCAACTAAGCAAGATACATATTAAAAGTAAAAAATAGCCATGTAGATAGGAATATGATGAATTGATAATAAGTCTTACAAGATGTAGAAGTGAAGATACAAGGCTTTGTTGAGCCTCCAAGACTAGATCCGAAACTTGAGCATGAGCCCAACTCGACCCTCACTCCCAAGCTATTAATCTACTACATTGGAGAGCTCTAGACCTAATCCTCCTGGTGTGTCTTGATATGAATCAGAGATATGATTTAGGGTTTCCAAGATGTCTTTAGGGAGGGGCGGTACAGGGCCGTATATATAGGGGGTAACATCAATTCTAGACCCTTGGATCAAACTGACTTGAATAAACGGCATAGATGCGATCTTTAAGACGGTGGGGAACCTACGTAGAAAGGAGAGCCTGACAGGTGGGGCCCAGAGGCCAGCCAACCTAGGGGTGGGGTCGATCGGCCCCCTGTTAGCCTCTCGGCTCGATCTTTAGTGGAGAGTCTTCTTGAGTCTTCTAGAGTTGTTTACGTCGAGGTTAAGCGTGATTTACTTTGATGAATAGGTCCACCTTGATAGTTTTCTGAATAAATTCTCTTGCAAACATAGATTCACCAAAACTTGTGAAATTTATTAGTTTAAACCCCTAGACCTATGTTGGTGATACTTTTTATGCATTTATATAAATTATATTGATGGTTTATGATGAACGTTAACGACCGTCAACAATCATCACATGTGTTCACACCATCACCATGATCTTCATTTCATGTGGCCATCTCCATCCATGAGTGCCACCTAGCTCCTTCACTTGGGTTGGACCAACCTATCTCAAATCCACACTTAGAACATAGGGTTAGTCCTAATAGGTTTCATCAATTAACCAAAACCAAACTAGAGCTTTCACAAGCCGACATAGCCTAACACACAGAGTGTTAGAATAGAGCAGTTGGATGACGCCTTAAGGCTACGGTCCCATGTAGCGTCATTTGCAAAGGCCCTCTTGGACTCTAGCGCATGTAGACCGTAGACTCATTCCCCCAAACCGTCATGTACTCGACCTATCTCATTATATAAGGGATAAGGTCAGGCCTAGGGGGGACGATCATCAGAAGATATATCATTCTATTCCATTCCTTGGCCTCTGCTCAGCATCGAGAGCAAGGCAACCCAGAGAGGGGCACCGAGAGCTCCTCCACTGCATCCCGTCGTCTTTCTCCTCTCCGACGAGGGGAAGGATCCACCGACGGCGAGGCAACCTTAGGATTAGCACCGAGCTAACCCTGTTGTAAACCCCCCGATTTTGGGTGCTTTTGAGTATAAGGATCATCAGCTGCTAGACGTAGGACACTAATTGGCCCAAACCAGGATAAACCGTTGCGTCCTCTCTGTAATTCTTGTGTTCTTGAGTCCACCCGAGCCACCGGAGACCCGTACTCTATCTTGACTCGAACAACAATGCTTTGCTGCGGTTCGACCCCGCCGACACTTGTCTTGGTGGTGTGGATGCCGAGGCGTGGTGGCGACTTGGCGCGTCTTGTTCTTTGGTGCTTGGTGAGGAAACTAGAGATGGGCGATTGATGGGCGGGATCCGTGATAATGGCATTTGGTTCTTTTATACTAGTGTTTTTGAGGGAATCTTTTATACCAGTGTTGACATGCAAAAAACGAATCAACGTAGAATTGGGCTAGGCCATTGAGTTTCTGACATTGAGTTGCTAACATCAAGAACGTGCAAAAAAACTATTTGGAACAACACGATTTGAAGCGTCAAACCAAAAAGAAAGAAAAGGAGAAGGAAACGGTGTTGCTCTAGCCAAACCGGCCGGTTTCCCTGCTCCTCATCCAAACAGGGCCCTGGCAGGATTCTCGCTAGTTGTTTGTTTGAAGCAAACTCTAGTTGTGAGAACTGGCTCGATCAAATTTACAGCATGTTCGCTTGCTCATAAACGATCGTAAATTTCCAGCGGGGAACAGTGTTTTTCTCTCACACCAAACCAGCCAGCAGTAAATAATCCACGATACGATACGGCCTCCCGAACATGCTGTTAACATGTTATTCTGAAAGGCTTGCCCGCTTGAGCAACACACTTCTTTAAGAGAAGTTTTTTTTTTTTTGCGAATATTTCAGAAAAGAAGTTAAGCGCTCATAGCATGAATTTATTGATTATTCACAGTTCAAACACGCAGGAGAATTCTCGATTGCAATCATGAATTGTCTTGTCTCACAGTACGCTGATCTGGATTTGAATTCCGAAATAGTGCAGCGCAGCGCACTCGGCTTCACGAACAAAACTACGGTTGGCGTGTCGCATTGCGGCGAGGGCATGACAGCCCAATCGTCCGATCAAGATCGGACGAACCAGGCCGCACTCGGTCGGTCTTGCTCGCGCCCCTGGCGGCGACCACAAGCGGTCCCCGGCGATCGGTGCCCCGTTGCCACACATACGGTACGGCTGCAACAAAATATCCCGCGAAAACAACGGCGAGCCAGCCAGCCAGCCACCGCCACCGGCTGCATCCCGTGCGTGCGTCCTGCGCTAGCTGCGCCATGGCTGCCGTGACCAGCACCGCCTCCCTCTGCCCGGCCGCAGCCGGCGGCCTGTCTTCGTCGTCGTCGTCGTTCACGCACAAGCCCAGCAGCAGGCGGCTGCGGCAGGCAGCATCAACGGTCCGACACTGCCGCCCTGCTCGGTACACACGTCAATCTCGTACACTCCTACAGTAGTTTCGCACGCACCTCGCTCGTCGGCACAATTCAGCGCCACCAGCTTGCATGGTTGTCAGGGTGGAGGGGCTGGACCGGAGGGACGCCTTGCTCGGCATCGCCCTCTCCGCTGCGGCTCCGCTGCTGCTCGCCCCGCGGTTGCGCTGGCGGACGAGGCCACCACCGGTACAGCAGCGCCTACGCTCTCGCCTTGCGACATTCAGTGCTGGTGTTCCAGCTGTGTATATATGCTTATTGCTTCAGTTTTGGTCGGCGGGTAAGAGTCGCAGGAGGGCTTCACGACGTACAAGGATGAGGCCAACAAGTTCAGCATTCAAGTTCCACAAGGTACTCAATTCTTCCCCTTTCAGCAGTTGTAGGAGCGCTTCAATTTCCCTGTATCCAATGCAAAATAAGTCGAAATCAGTCGATCAGTTGGCAGAATTTGGTCGCAATGGCAACTGACCAGCTCTGTGCGTGTGTCTGCAGGCTGGCTGGTCGGCGCCGGCGAGGCCAGCGGCATCAAGTCCGTCACGGCGTTCTACCCCGAGCAGGCCGCCGCCGATTCCAACGGTACGCCTGCTGCTTTGTCTTCTTCTCCCGCCTCGGCGACACCGTCAGTCCCGCTTTCATTCGGGGAATGAATGAACTCACGCTGACGGGCCCGTGCATCTTGTTCCACTCTAATCAGTCAGCGTCGCCATCACCGGGATCGGGCCAGACTTCACCAGCCTCAAGTCCTTCGGCGACGTCGACTCCTTCGCCGAGGGCCTGGTACGTGCTCGCTCAAGCCTGCTCTGTCTCAACATTGCTGACTGATTTGGCACCAACCAATGCAAGCCGTGCTCTGAGTTCTCATGGCCATCGTCTGAGAGCAGGTGAACGGCCTGGACAGGAGTTGGCAGAAGCCGCCGGGGCTCGCCGCCAAGCTCATCGACTCCAGGGCGGCAAACGGTACTACTACTAGCTCACAGTCACAGCACAACTGACGGAAGGAACGTAGCGCTTCTGAACCTGACCTGACCATATATATGCACACTGACTGCGCGCTGCAGGTCTGTACTACCTGGAGTACACGCTGCAGAACCCCGGCGAGCGGCGGCGGCACATCGTCTCGGCCATCGGGATGGCGTTCAACGGCTGGTACAACCGCCTCTACACGGTGACAGGCCAGGTGAGCCTCCTGCTACAGCTTGGCAAGCCAACGCCTGCTTCCTCAGCTGGATTAACAGCTTCGAACAAATGCTGTTGTCTGTCTCGTTGCAGTACATAGACGACGACGATTCGGAGAAGTACAGGCCTCAGATCGAGAAGGTGAGACGATCCCGTGTTGATTCTGCTCTGTTCTGCTCCCTGTTCTTTTATGATGATGGTTTATGGTTTCCGTTCTTCTCCTGCCCTATACTTTTGCAGGCTGTCCGATCGTTCAGGCTCACATGAAAGAGACGATCTGATTCAGCAGCCTACGGTACATATGCAGAGAAGCTCAGGTTTCAGTAACATATATGCCTGTAAATTGACACCTGGTCATTTCGATGAGACAAGACGAGACATGTATTCCAATTCTTGAGAGTGGTGTTTTTCGGTTGTGTATGTTTAGAGGGTCGTGCTGAAGGAGCAACTATGTGGCCTTTATTCTCTTTTCAAGTCAAAGTTCCTCTCACTTCGCTTCAAAACAGGCAAATGATTTTGTTTCTTGAGTTGGATAACAAGCAAACTTAGAGCATCTCCAACATATATCTTATAATGTATCTACTATAAGTTGGTTTAGACAGTGTCTTAAAATCAATTTAGAATACAAGAGAACACTGCGGTAGCGGATTACCTAAATTTTGGCTCCTATATTTCTTCAGAGGAGAGAGGGTTGTCTTCTTCATTTAAGAGAAAGGACGCTTCTTTTTGGGAGATCTCTTAAAAGTTATTGGTATAGAAGATGAGATAAGAGATCTGATGCTTCGCATGTATCTCCTAAATGCTGTTTTTTAGATATAGGAGATTGAGTATGGAGATGCTCTAAGTACTCCCTCTGTTGACAAATATAAAGATTTCTGAGTTTTTTTGTAAGTCAAATTGTTATAAGTTTGACTAAGGTCAAAGATCAAAATAAGTAGCATCAAATACATTACTTACTTTTCTCTATTTTTCAAGGAAATTGCTAGCCTCCGGACATCCGATGGATAGGATTCCATCGGACGGTACCGAACGGCCAGTAGAAACGCGCCGCACTCCCACCGCATCGCTGCAGTCCTTTCTCGTCTGTCTCGTCCCGCCATGCACGCGCACCCTCACCCCGTCCGTCTCGCCTCGCCCCGCGCCCGCCGCTCCTTCTCCCTAACCCCTTCCTCTCTCTCTCTGCGCGGGTGGGACCCAGGAGCCAGGATGAGGACGAGCATGCCCCGTCCGCAGGACCCCAACCGCGCCGCGCGCCCCATTCGCCGGTCCCTGGCTCACCGCGCCCCTTACCCCGGCACTCGGACCGTGCCCCCATGACTCTCTGAACATACCTCTGAAAGACCAAACACTTGCAACATGAAACACTTGAACTCAACATATGTCTAAAGCAGATAAAATATTTGGAACATACACTTACACACATGTGTGTGAAAACACATGCAACATCCAGATAAAACACTCGCAACTTGCAACACCAAAACACTTGTTGGTGCTCCCGAGTAAGAACTTGCGCATGAGACCGCAGTCTTTGAGCAGGTGCTTCACAGGGAAGGCGTGGTTCGGACACAGCCCCTCGAGCATTTTTTTCGAAGTGGTTCGGAGTGCCCTCCGCGGGCTTCCGACTACCCTTGCGGTCGGCAGCGGCTGTGAGCGAATCGTCGTGCCGTTGCTTCTTGTTCTTCTTTTTGGCGGAACGGTTGGAGGCGCCTTCGCCGGCGTCCTCGTCCCACTTGGCCTTGCCGTCGAGGAGATCGAAGATCGCTCCGACTGCCTCCTCCCCTGAGGCGTGACTGGTCGCGATGTCCAGGAGTTCCTTGGTTGTTCACGGTCTCCTGCGTCCCAGTTTGTGAACTAAAGACTCGCAGGTTGTCCCTGATAGGAAGGCTCCTATCACGTCGGCGTCGGCGACGTTGGGAAGCTCGTTGCACTACCGTGAGAAGCGCCGGATGTACTCGCGGAGAGTCTCACCGGCCTTCTGACGGCAGTTCTTAAGGTCCCATGGGTTCCCGGGGCATTTGTATGTGCCCTGGAAATTTCCCACAAAGATTTTCCTCAAATCCGCCCAACTGTGTATGGTGTTGGACGGTAGGTGCTCCAACCATGCTCGTGCCGAATCGGCTAAGAACAGTGGGAGGTTGCGAATAATGAAGTGGTCATCATTTGCGCCACCGGCTTGACAGGCAAGCCGATAGTCTTCGAGCTAGAGCCCGGGGTTAGTTTCACCGGAATATTTAGGAACGTTGGTGGGCGGTCGATACCTTGATGGGAAAGCGGCGTTGAGGATGTGTCAGCCGAAGGCTTGAGGTCCCGGGAGGCCGGGGCTCGGACTCCGGTCCTCGCCGCTGTCGTAGCGTCCGCCGCGCCGCGGGTGGTAGCCATGTCTGGCTCCTTCTCTTGAGTCATTGTAGGCGCGCCTACGGGCGTCGATGGTGCTGCGCGCGTCGTGGTTGTGGCCGAGGTGTTCATGCACTGGGACTGTAGCGTCTCGCCTGTCGCCTGGTGGCGTTTGGTGAACTGACGCATCTTTGGCGGGACGGACCGAGGGCGTGCGCTGGCTGGTGTCGAGCTCGCATCGCCGAGACAACGAGCTCTCTCTTCTTTGTCTGCCGCCGCGACGTTTGAGCAATGTGCGGATTTCTCGGGCGGCCCAGCGATCCTCGGATGTCGCGGCTGTGGGAGACCGTGAAGTAAGGCCGTTCTGGCGGCGATGTTTTAGCTTCGCCCAATGAAGTGTGGAGAGCCCCGTCGTCGGTGAGGATCCTTTGGTGTACAGCCTGGGCAGTGGTGCGTGCGCGCCCACCATCTCCATGGCGTCTGATCTCTTTATTGACTTTCTCGTATTCTCGGGCAAGCTGTTGCCCGGCTTCAGCGATCTCCTCCCTTCGGGCTCTTAGCTGCTCCACCCCCACATGGGGCGGGGCGGCTGCTCCTCTCTGGGTTGCCCCGGCGGGGTCGAATGCGGGGGTAGTCTCCTCCCCGGAGACGCTTTCGACGTGTCCCTCGGGGGTTTGCGTCACAAAGCATCCCCGGGAAGGACGATGGCTCCCGCTGCTGGAGTCGGAGCTAGAGGATGACTCTGGCTCTTCGGCGAGGAGTTTGTGGAGAGACTCCGTGTCGTGTTCAATCACCCCCACGAACTCGTTGTCCACGGGCGTTAGAACCATGCGTAGTGCCAGAAGATGGCTCGCGGTCGCCGCGGCGTTGCGGAGACCGAACGGAAGCGCCGTTGAGGCGCTCCGTACGTGTCGTTCCGGAGAGAGGTGTCTCTCACCAAAAGGTCGCGCCATGCTGTCGCCGTTGGCGATGGCGAGGCGATGTTGCTTCTCCCTGGACTCCCATGGTCCGTGGGAGACGTCGAGCTGACGCCCAAGCCTCTCATGGTAATGGCCGTTGGAGGGAAGAGATTGGATGGCGGCGTGCGACCATGCCAAATCTTCTCTCCCCGTGATGATGAAATCCAGGCTCCCGAAACGCATGTGTGCGCCTGGGACCCAGCTAATGTCGTGGTTAGCCATCCGCGGCCTGGTTTGGAACGCGCAAAGGCCCCTACCTAGCGCGCCAACTGTCGGTGTTTCGAACAAACACCGGCGAGTAAATTTGTAATTGATGCGCGTTAGGCCCGGATGGTGCGCTAAAGGACACAAGGGTTATATCTTGGTTCGGGCGAATGTCCCTACGTCCGATCTGTTCTTTGCTCGTGTTATTAGCACCGAATGAGGTTCGTAGTAGGGGGTACAAAGCGGTTGGGAGAGGAAAGACCCTAAGTCCACGATGGAGTGATTGGAAGGACGCCAAGAGCTCTGCTTGGAGCTTGGCCGTGTAGTGTGCGTGTGTGTGTGTGTTAACTTTGTTTGAGAATCGATCCCCCTTTGGTGGGGGGAGCCACGCCCTCCCTTTTATAGGTCAAGGGGAGCGGGGTTTGAGACAAAGGAAAAGAGCACTAAGGCGTAGAAGGTCCTTCGAGGGACCCGGGCCTTCCTTCTTTCCCCACGCTGACCTATCCATCATGGCGGGCCGTGTGGGAGTGAGGTGTATTTGTAGATCATCGTGGGCGTGCCATGGCCTTGTTGTTTAGCAAGTGGGTACGTCCCATCCCGCCCTGCGCGGCGGCGTGTCGGACGAGATTTGCGAGCCTCGACCCCAGGGGTCGGGGTGGCGGTGATTTGTTGGTTTGCCCTTGGAATGTAGTGGTTGTCGTATGTCTGCGTCGGGTTCTTCGTCCGGAGGTTGCGGGCGGTGCCTACAATACTATAGGATGAATAGCAGGCGCCCGCAACACTGTTCGGGCTCTGCCACGCCTGGAGAGGTTAGATGCTTGGCTCTGCCACATCCTGACGATACCTCTCTGCAGGGGTGCAGGGCATGGCGTCTGTCGCTGTGGTTGACCCGAATGTCTTGTCTTACCCTGTAGTCACCATCATGAGGATGCGGGGTACGTTTCGTCAGGTGAGCTGAACCAGCCTCCGGATATCGGTTTAAGACGAGGTCCGTCAGTGGTCGTTGGATGAGGTAAAACCTAGCTTTTACCGTCGGGCGAAGCGGAGGTGTCCCCCGGCCGTCGGGCGGGGCCGAGCCCAGCCCTCGGGGGTCGGGCGAGGCGGAGTGTATCCCTTGGGGGTCGGGTGAGTTGTTATCCAGCCGTCGGGCGAGGCGGAGTTGCCCTCCAGCCGTTGGGTGGGGCCGAGCCCAGCCCTCGAGGGTCGGGCGAGGCGGAGCAAGACTCCTGTTTGCTCGGGCAAGAGATACAGCCGCGCTCTCGGGAGTTTTTACCATTCGATGGTGCATTGATTCCTCCTCTTTGGGGTACCCCGGTATTAGGTCCCCGACAGTAGTCCCCGAGCCCTCGGGTGATTCGGGGTGAATCATCCGGGGGGTTTCTTCGATCTCGTCGGAGTTACCTTTCCAGAGGGTGCGCGCGAGCGCACCCGGTGGGTGTAGTCCCCGATCCCTCGGGTGATTCGGGGTGAATCATCCGGGGGGTTTCTTCGGTCTCTTCGCGGGTAAGGTTGAAGGACTTAATTTTTTGTCAACCGAACATTTTTCCGAATGGGTCGTGGTATTCCGTTCATTGAGGAACCGATTCAAGGTGACCTAAGCTGGTGCTTACGCCCTTGATTTGGATCGTCCGCGGATCCTTTTTAGTTGGGCGGCCGGTGAGCCTCCGGGGCCCTAGGTGGGCGAGATTGAGAACAAACCTTTATGACTGTGCTTCCCGGGTGGGAAGAGAGTCCGGATTCGCTGGGGAAGGCGATCCGTCCGCCGAGATTTTGGGGTGAAAGGATAGGGGGGCTGTAGCGTGTCCCGCGACATGACGTGGCTGACGCGCGTGGCGAAGCCCGGAGATCGAGGCGGACGGTTGCCCTTCTCGCGTCCGTCGCCCCTATAAAACCACGGGGTTCGCCCCAAGGTTCCGTATTTCGCTCCCCTACCTTTGCGTTCTGAAACATCCGCCGCCCATCGTCCCAGCCTCTCGTGCCCGCATCGCCACCGTTCATGTTCCGGTCGTCGTCGAGCTCGCGCCTGCCCTTCCCCCCTACTGCTGTGATGGAGTTATGGGGCAGATCAAGCATCACCTCCGGCGTCTGTTCGGAGGGCCTCGTCCGCCGTGGCCTTCTCCGCCCATTGCCCACCGTCCAAGGGAGTGGTTGCTACTGGCGGCGAGGTGAGCGGTGCCGCTGAAGGGTATGTTGTCTCTTTTGCCGTCTTCCATGAGCGAGGGTTGGGGTACCGTGCATAGGTTCCTTCGGGGCTCTTTGGATTATTATGAGGTGGAGCTGCGACATCGACTCCTAATGGGGTTCAAACACATGGCGGCGTTCGTTGCCTGTGCGAGGGTTTCTGAGGATCGATCCCCATTTCGATCTGTGATGATATTTTTCACCGTTAGTTTGTCGAAGAGGCGGGTCGGGGAAGGAGGTGAATGTGCCGATGGGATGTGCCAGCATTCATCTGCGCCCTACCCGGTCGAAGGATTACCCGCTCATGCGTCTGGTGACCTCGAACAAGGGATGGCTTTTCATGGTGGTTTCGTCGAGGATGACTGAGTGCTACCACCGCCTAAGTACACCGGGCGCTGATCGAAGAGGCCCCAGTCGTGGGGTTGGGGCGCCCGGTGAAAGGACAAGAAGCACCTTGGCGACCTTCTCACCGCCCTCGAGCTCGATGGATCGGGGCGTAAAGGGGTTAGGATTATTGGCGACTATCATGCGAGGAGGTGGTGCCATTGATGGCGCGTTTCGCTTCCCCATGTCGGATGATGCCGGGATGTCGTTCGAGGGGCGGTGCTCGTTAATGGCGCTCCCTTATTCCGAAGTGTCGCAGCGCGTTAAGGAGGCGACGGAGCCGACGAAGGATTCTGCTGGTGACGTCCTAGACATTGTATATCCGGTGCCCGGACATCCCCCAATGCGGCCGGAACCTAGGTTCTTTGAATTCGTAAGCCTTCTTTTCCCTTGCTCCTTCTTTTGCCAATATCTCCGTATTTCTGATTTTTTATTTTCGGGGTGTTCGGGACCAGCCGAGGAGGCTTTCCTTCAAAGACTATCCTGCTCCGATGCCGGGGGATCCGGCCGTGGTGGCTGCGAATCGCCTTGCGGCTGAATGATGATGATGACGACGATGACGGCGAGGTAGCCACCGACGTGGATTGGGGCATCCTGGAGGATGAGGACATGCTGACCAGTGCCAATCCGCCCCTGCAGGGACCCTTCGCGTTCCACGCGGAGGGAAGCGAGTTGGTGGAAGCCGGGGAGTCCGCCGCTTCGCACGGCGTTCCGCCCGGGGATCGGTGGGAGGAGGAAGGCGGGCCTGCCGCCTCCGATCCTGCGGTGATGGTGGAGAGGAGCGGCTCTGGCGCCGTGCCCCCTGTGGTAAGGGAGACGAGCCCCCCTGCCTCGGAGCAGGGGGCAGGCTCAAAAAGGCCCCGTCCAGACGAGTTGGGGCAAAGACCTGGGGGTTCGTCCCCAAAGCGCTTCCGACGGCCAAAGGAGTCCGCGTAAGCCGCTGATTCCCGTGTTTTTTCATCCTTTTTACCTTTCTATCTTTGACCTGACGCCTCTTACCTTTGCGTAGGTTTTTGCGGACGGGCCACTCCCTGGGGCTGGCGCCCAAGAAGAGTCTCGCCATTCAAAGCGGGACGGTTGGTCTTGCCCGACATCGCCCTGTTTTGGGCGAAAGCGGCGCCGATGTTGAGGTCGTCTTTGGCTGATCCGGCGGCGCTGTGGTGGAGCCCGCGCGCCCTCGGCGATTGTCGAGCCGGTGGTATCTTCCGGTGGGGCGTGACAGCCGTCGTGGATCCTCACGCCGCCGACGGGGTGGTGTCGGGCGGAGCAAAATTCAGCGCCACCGGAGACCCAAGTGGAGATGGCCGCGACCACTCCGAGCCCGGTGGGGTTGGATGTTGCCACGTTGGCGTCCGAGGGTGAGGAGCAGTCGGTGCCACCGGCGACCCAGGCAGCGGCGGACGAGGCGGGCCAGACAGAGGCGGGCACCGCCGGAGGGTCGTCGGACGTCGTGGTGGTGGCACATAGGAGGAGGAGGGAGTCGCCCCTGGCCCCCTTGTCAGGAGGCGTGCGCTCCCCTGCGCGGGGGGAGCCGCCGCTCCAGTGGATGTCCCCTCGGGATCCCTCGTCGGTTGCCCTCTCGCTAGACGATCATGCCGAGAGCATGGGGAGGGAGAGCCTTGACCTCGGGATCTCGAGCATGATGGAGGCTCTGAACCGGCGGAGAAGTTCTCTGCGAGGTCTTTGTTCCCACGACCGGGTATCGGTTTGATCTTCCTCGTTGTTTTCTTCTTTCTTCATATGCTTTTGTGTTTTTCGAACTTGATATTGGTTTCCTTTTGCAGATTATCATTTGCTGCTCGTGGCTGGGATAAATCTGTTTCCTCCGTGAGCAAAAAGTGGAGTGGGACCGCCTTACAAGAAGAGGCCCATTTTGAAAGCAGATATGGCTGCTGCTTGACTTGTTCTTTGCCAAGGAGGCGGGAGGCCGAGGCATGTCGGGACTTGAGAGGAGATCCACAGGATGTTCGAGGACTGAAGGCGAGGTCGAAGCTTGAAGAGGAAGAAGCCGCGAGATTCTAAAGGAGCGAGACGAGCTGCTCGAGAAGGATGCCAGAGCGCCAGTGGGTTGTCGAGACCCAGGCGAGCTGGAGGCGGAGCGGGATCTCAAAGCGGAAGGCCGAGGCGGAGCCGTGGCCCTTGAAGAAGGTGGACGAGGGTATTGTCTTGATCGATCGTCTGCTGAGGAGGCCAGGGACGAGGCGCGTCAGTCCGAGGAGAGACTTCGCTCAGAGGGCAGCGCGGCTCGCGAGGAGCGCGACCAAGGTCATCGAGAGTATGCGGGTTGCGGCCGGTGGCGGACTCCTTTGTGTGGATCTCAAAACCGCGATGGCCCGAAGGTGCCGAGAATGTCTCCATTTGGACTAAAGGAGCTCGCCCAGTGCGAGGGGTGCTTCAGTTTGAAAGCGGCAGGCACGACCTTCCGCAGATCGCCATCGGGGTAGTCCTTGGCGCCCTGCGGTGGTGGAGCGGTGGAGACCAGCCCGCTTGCGGCCCGTGTCTTGGGTATCGGCTTGGTGGTGAGCCAACTTGAGGAAAATGCTTTTCGCTGGCGGGATCACCCAAGCCTTTGCCGTCGCCCACTCTCATTATGATAAGGAGATTGACTGAAGGTGATGAGCGAGGGCTTGGCGCTGTTTATGAAGATCTGGTTGGACGAGATGGAGAAAGCGGTGGCACCTTTTTGCGCGGGACTGGCGAGATGGTGAAAGAGATGGTTCTTCCTCCGTGGAAGTAATTAGTTGAAAAAATTTGATGAGTAGTTATATGTAATATGCGAATTTGATGTTGGTCTTTGTTGTGTTTGGACACAGTTTTATGATTTCGTTTTCGTGATTACGTTTCGTTTGATCTTTACCTTCTTTCCTTTTGGCAAAAAGAGACTTATTTTGGTAAAAGAGAGGAGGTATTCGATACCTTCTTGACCCCGAGTGAGATCTAGCCCCTTGTTTTTCTTTGGGGTCGGATATTCTTGGAGGCAGGTCAGCTCGTTTTGTGGTGTTCGTTCCGTCCATCTTTCTTCATGTTTGGAGGGATTGGGCGGCGTTATTTGCCTCGGTGGCTCGAATGATGTGCCCGATGAGCTTACTATCGGGGTGTTAATTTGAAAAAACCTATTAAATTTGCTGCGGTGACGGGTCGGCAAAGCCCAGGTGGGTTTCATTACCCCTTGGCCTGTTTTCAGCAGATTCCCCCCTCGGCGTGGATTCTATGGGCTCGGCGGGGGTTGGGTCGAACTTTTAGAAGGTTGAGATGACCTGTCGCCTTAATGCGGGATGGGCGAAGGCCGTTGAGGCTCATCTACGTTTTCTCCCCGGCTCTTGTTTGACGCGAGGCGGTCTCGTATCCTTCTTGGGCCGACCTTGAACCTCGGTCTCTCGATGTCGGATCGGCGGCTTGAGTCCCGAGCCTGTTGGGGTCCGATAGGGGTCGGCCATTTTTTTTCGTGCGTTACCCCATCCTCGGTTTTCGCATAGCCGGAGGGGTTGAGTTGAGCGACACTTGCCTCGATAGCTCGAGTGTTGCGCTCGATGAGCTCGATAACGGAATGCGTTTCGTGTGAAATCCGGATCCATCATTTCTTTGATGGGATCGGAGAAACTTCTTGGTGGCATTTCACCTTTTTCCAACCCCGCCTCGGCGATGATACGAGCCATTTCGATGGGCTCGGGGGCCGTTAGCCTCTCCTCGGTGGAGATTACGTGGGTTTGGCTCGGGGTTAGATTCGAGCGAGAAAGGTCGAGCGCCCCTGCCCGCTTGGCGGGGTGGAGGCGAGGCGCAGCTGGGGCTCGTCTCGGTTATTTCTCCCTGGCTCTGTTTGACGCGAGGCGGCCCTCGAGCCCTCCAGCGAGCCGACCTCTGAACCTCGGTCGTTCGTTGCTCGTATAGAACGAGGTGGCGGCCACTTCATGACGCGACATGAAGTGTTGCGATCTGGCGATTGCATGAGTTTAATATCTCGATAAATTTGAAAGCGAAAATAGGGTTCGTTAATGTTACCTCGGTGGTGTGAGCGATGGGAAGCTCCTATCAGATGTGTCCGCGCGGTTTCGAGTCCGTTGTTTACGACGGGGTCGGTCGTGACCTGCATGAGCATCGTAATTTTTCATTTCTGCCTCTCGGTGGCGATTCGAGCCGTTCGATTGGCTTTAGTCGTCTGACAGGACTCTCCATGAAGGAGGCTGCGAGGGGACCCCTCGATCCCCTCTCGGGAAGGTGAGAGAGCGAGGCTAGTGGTGCGGGGAACTATGAGTTCGTTTTATCTTTGGTGAACAAAAAAACACCGTGGCAGCCGAGGCGTGGGGTGCAGTGGTTCGTCGATTCTATTCAAAGTTTTTATACCCACACACCATGTTCACGGCTTTTAGGCGTAAGGAGGGTGAGGCGAGAGAGTGTCTAAACAAATAGGCACCCTCAACGCCCCACGAGCAATGTCCGTGCCCACGCCGTTCTTTGGGGTCGGGTGGCTCGATGAAGAAATTATTGCTTAAAGTAAGTAAGCGAGAGGTACTTATCTTTCGGTGATCGTTTCTCCGTTGTTTTACTGGGCCATTCGATCAGCCCGTGAGAACTCTTGGGCTCCCTACGGACGGAGGTTTCGTTGTTGGGTCATCTCATGGTCCCCACTGGGGAGCGGAGAGTCGCTTGTCTTGAGTGCGCCCGGTCTTCGCGCCGGTGGGTGGTGGTGGGTCATGCCCGCTTGGTCGGTGGCGTCTCATTAATTTGCGGCGTCCCGTCGGTCGGTAGCGTCCCGTCCGTCGGGTTCTGTCGGCATTGATTTGCCACTGTATTGAATAGGGGAAAGCGGAGAGTTTTTCGGTCCCGTCCTTCGCCTTTCCTTATCTGTTGGTCCTCTTCCTTAAATAGGGAGAGGGAGGGGGTTCTCGTCCGCTTCTCATTACGCTTTTGAGCCGCTACCTCTTCTCCCTTTTCTTCTCCACGAATACGCTCGTGCGTCATGGCGGATCTGGGTGAGAGAGGGGTAATGCTAGAGGGAGATACTCATAGTTTAAATCGGTGAGTCGGGGAGGCGTGATGTCGGTGGAGGTCATCCAACGTAGATGAGATGGTGCGGGCCGCCGCCGAGGAGAGGTTGCCACCGCCCGAAGGGGGGAGCGGAGGGTGTCGGCGGTGTTGTCCTCGCCATGGTTCGTTGTGGCCTTCCTCCGTGGGCGCCCCTCGTTAAAGCGCGGTTGTCGGTGTTGTGGTGATAGCGATGGCGTAGTCCCGGGTGCCTCGGTGGAGAGGACACCACGATCGCGCCGGTCGTGATGCTTGACATTGCGAGATGACGGCGTCCTCGAGATCTGCTGGCAGCGGTAGGGCGTCGCCCGGTGGAGAGCGCGGCCGCGGCGCACTGCGCGATGAGCGTCTTGGCCCGTGTACATGCCCTCGATGGCGACGAAGAGCTCCTTACGGTGCTTGTGCACGAGCGAGATTGGCACACGGAGACCACGGTAGTAGTCATGGTCGATCTAAGCGAGAGGTTATGTCGAATAAGTTTGTGGGGAGTCCACTGGCGGGTAGCTTTTGGTCTTGGGAGCTCATTTAGCCATTTTCATGATGAAATTACTTTGTAAGTGGTGAATTTGTGCAAAGAATGAACAAATTTTTCATCTTTTGTCATGACAAACATTTTTTGATTTCTTCCTCTTGGAGGAGGTTTTGGTGTCCTTTGATCCTTCCCATGGTTCAAGTTCGCGAAAAGACTAGGGGTGCGGTGATTTAGTCTGATTTATCTTTGGTGAGCAAGGAGATTGTAACCTTGGCCAGGGGTGTGGTTCTCCATGATCCTACCGGTTTATACTCGGGGCGTATTTTTGCAATCTGGTTTTAGGACTTGTTCATGGGATGAATCAAAAACTTAGAAAGAGTTTGCAATTTGTGTCTGAAATGTACCGGTTGTATCACCCCGAGTGAGGTCGGACCGTTTGTGATTTGGGGTTGACGTCACTTAAAGTTTGGGGATTTTGTAAAGACAGAAAGCGATAAGGAAAAGTATGCGTTTATTTAGGGGTAAAAGCGATGTAGCTGTTCAATGTTCCAGGCGTTGGTGAAGACCTTGCCGTCGATGGTTTTCAGCTTGTAGGCGCCTGGCCGGAGTTTTTCCTCGATGACGTATGGCCCTTCCCAGGGCGGGGAGAGCTTGTGGTAGTCCTTGTTGCTCTGTACAAGGCGGAGGACAAGGTCCCCAACGTTGAAGGCTCGGTCCCGTACCCGTCGTCCGTGGTACCGTCGCATAGCGCTTCTTTGGTACTTGGCGAATGGAGGAGGCGATGTCATGGGCTTCGTCCGGTGGTCCATGGCGTCTTGGTGGGATGCCTCGGCTCCTTCTTCGTTGTATGCTTTGACCCTTGGTGCTCCGTAGTCAAGGTCCGTCGGGAGGACGGCCTCGGCACCGTAGACCATAAAAAAGGGCGTGTAGCCGGTGGCCCGGCCGGGAGTTGTTCTCAGGCTCCAGAGCACAGCGGGGAGCTCGGTGACCCATCGTGCGCCAAATTTGTTCAACCGGTTGAAGATCCTAGGTTTGAGGCCCTGTAGTAGCAGCATGCCGTTAGCGCTTTCGACCTGCCCGTTCGTCCGGGGGGTGCGGCGGACGGCTGCCCAATCGATCCGGATGTGTTGCTCATCGCAGAATCGGATGAATTTCCTGCCGGTGAATTGCGTGCCGTTGTCCGTGATGATGGAGTTTGGAACTCCAAAACGATGGATGATGTCGAGGAAGAACAGCACGGCTTGCTCGGATTTGATCATAGAGATCGGCCGAGCTTCGATCCATTTGGTGAACTTGTCTATGGTGACAAGTAGGTGGGTGAAGCCTCCGGGTGCCTTTTTAAGAGGTCCAACTAGATCGAGCCCCCAGACCACGAAGGGCCACGTGATGGGGGTCATCTGGAGTGCCTGGGCCGGGAGGTGAGTCTGTCGAGCGTAGTACTGGCACCCTTCGCAGGTGCGTACGATTTGCTCGGCGTCGGCTACTGCAGTGGGCCAGTAGAAGCCCTGTCGGAATGCATTTCCGACCAGAGTTCTTGGTGCGGCGTGGTGACCGCAGACCCCGCCGTGGATGTCGCTCAACAGAAGCTTGCCCTGTTCGGCGGGAATGCATTGCTGCAAGATCCCGGTGTGGCCTCATTTGTAGAGTTCGCCTTCTACAAGGACAAAGGACTTGGCGCGGCGTGCGAGCCGTCGGCCTTCCGTCTTATCCGCTGGTAAAGTGTCGTGGAGAAGATAATCGAGGTAGAGCGTTCTCCAGTCGTTCGGAGGGTCGGGTGTTGTGCCTTCTTCAAGCTCCATGACCTCGGGGTAGGATCGGATGGGCCGTCGTTGGCCCACCCCGACCCTTTTGTGGCGCATCTGGGGTTTGTCTTTGGTCATTGGCGAAAACTCCGTGGGGACGGCTCTCGGCGGATGCCGCTTCGCATAAGCGTGTGTCATTTTGCCTCGTTGAGGCGTCTCGGGATGTGATTGAGTTCCAAGCCGTCGAACTTGTCCTCCGTACCGTCGGACCTCTTGGCGTCTGCGGCCATCTTGGCGTCGTGGCGGCTTGATTCCTTCATGACTTGATTGACGATCGGTGGGAGTCGCCCGAACGTCGAGGCGTCGGATGCCCAACTCGATGGCGATTCGTAGGCCATTGGCGAGACCTTCATACTCAAGCAACATTATTCGGACGAGAGGAAATGGAGCGGACCATATACCTCATTCGGACCCGAGGGGTGATACGAAGACCAGCCCTGCGCCGGCGCCTTTCTTCATTAGTGACCCGTCGAAGTACATTGTCCAGTACTCCTGATCGACGATCGCCGGTGGCATTTGGATCTCGGTCCATTCTGCGATGAAGTCAGCCAATACTTGGGATTTGATCGCCGTTCGTGGGGCATATGTTATGCCTTGATCCATCAGCTCGAGTGCCCACTTCGCGGTTCTTCCTGTGGCGTCCTGGCTCCGGACGACTTCACCGAGGGGAAACGATGTTACGACTGTCACGGGGTGTGACTCGAAGTAGTGACGTAGTTTCCTTTTGGTGATGAGGACGGCGATACAGAGTTTACGGATGCGGGGTAAGCGGGTTTTGGAGTTGGATAGTACTTCGCTGATGAAATACACGGGACGCTGTACCTTGAGTGCGTACCCTTCTTCTTCCCGCTCTACTACCAGGGCGGTACTAACCACCTGTGTGGTGGCCGCTACGTATAGCAGGAGTGCCTCTCCGTTGCTTGGGGGGACGAGGATCGGGGCCTTTGTCAGAAGTTGCTTGACCATGTCAAGTGCCTCCTGGGCCTCGGGTGTCCACTTGAAGCGGTCGACTTTTTTTCAAAAAGGCGGTAAAGGGGAGACCTCGTTCACGAGGCGTGAGATGAATCGGCTAAGGGCGGCAAGGCACCCGGTGATCCGTTGTACCCCCTTTACGTTCTGGATTGGGCCCATGCTTGTGATGGCCGAAATCTTGTCCGGGTTGGCCTCGATGCCGCGCTCGGAGACGATGAAGCCGAGCAGCATGCCCCTCGGGACCCCGAAAAACGCATTTCTCGGGGTTGAGCTTGATACCGCGTTTGCTCGGAGTTTCGCAAAGATTTGCTTGAGATCGCAACGAGGTGGTCAGCCCGTTTGGACTTTTACGACGATGTCGTCGACGTAGGCCTCAAGCGGTTCGCCCGATGAGGTCTCGAAGCATCTGAGCATACATCGCTGGTATGTTGCCCCAGCGTTTTTCAAGCCAAGCGGCATTGAAAGCGTAGCGAACGTCCGAAGGGAGTGATGAAAGAGGTCGCGAGTTGGTCGGATTCCTTCATCGCAATTTGATGGTGGCAGATACGCATCCGAAGCGGAGGGTTTCGCACCCCGCGGTGGAATCGATTATTTGATCTATGCGTGGTAAAGGAAACGGATCCTTTGGGCACGCTTTGTTGAGACCGGTGTAATCAACACACATCCTCCATTTCGCGTTTTTCTTTTGAACAAGGACGGGGTTTGCCAGCCACTCCGGGTGGTGTACCTCCTTGATGAATCCGGCGGTCAATAGTTTGGCTATCTCTTCGCCGATGGCCCTGCGCTTTTCCTCGTCGAAGCGGCGTAGGCGTTGTTTCACCGGCTTGGAGCCTGGATGGATTTTTAGGGTGTGCTCGGCGACTTCCCTCGGAATGCCTGGCATATCCGAGGGTTTCCACACAAAGACGTCTCTGTTGTCGCGGAGGAAGTCGACGAGCGCGCTTTCCTATTCGGGGGAGAGAGTGGTGCCGATGCGCACCAGTTTTTTCTTCGGAGCTGCCGGGGTCTATGATGACCTCTTTGGAGCCCTCTGCTGATTTAAACGACCCGGTTGCTTTCTCGGCGTCGGGCGCCTCTTCGGTGACCTTTTCCCTAAGGGCGGCGAGTTCCGGAGGGACGCGATCTTTGTTGCATGGCGCATGACATTCGACCTCGCATTCGTGAGGCCCTACTGGAAAGGCGCGAGCGGTGATAATCCGTGGGGTCCCAGTAGTTTTAGTTTGAGGTATGTCTAGTTGGGAACGGCCATGAACTTCGCATAGCATGGTCGTCCTCAGATGGCATGGAAAGTTCCGGGGAATCCTACCACGTCAAAGGTGAGGGTTTCAGTCCTGTAATTGGACCGATCCCCAAAAGTGACGGACAGATCGATCTGCCCGAGTGGTATGGCCTATTTGCGAGTGCACGGCGTCATGGAAGAGGCGCTTCGGATGGGGCGGAGGTTCGTCCGGTCGACACCCATCTCGTTGAGTGTTTTGGCGTACATGATGTTGAGGCCGCTGCCCCCGTCCATCAGTACCTTTGTGAGTCGCTTTGGACCGACGATCGGGTCGATAACAAGCGGGTACCTTCACGGGTGTGGGGACGGTATCCGGATGGTCGGTCGGTCGAAGGTTATGGTGATTCCGACCACCGGAGGAAGGCGGCGTGGCCGGTCGGCTGTATGAGACCTCGCGGCGTGACCTTCGGCGCCGCTTGGAGTCATAGGCCGTTGATCCTCGAAGATCATAAGGCGCCGTTCGGAGTTGGGAAGGTTTCGTCCTTCTCCTCCTCATCATCTGCTGGTGAGGCGAGCGCCTTCCCGACTCCCCTTGTTGGTGCTCCCGAGTAAGAACTTGCGCATGAGACCGCAGTCTTTGAGCAGGTGCTTCACAGGGACGGCGTGGTTCGGACACAGCCCCTCGAGCATTTTTTTCGAAGTGGTTCGGAGTGCCCTCCGCGGGCTTCCGACTACCCTTGCGGTCGGCGTGGTACGTGAGCGAATCGTCGCGTGCGTTGCTTCTTGTTCTTCTTTTGGCGGAACGGTTGGAGGCGCCTTCGCCGGCGTCCTCGTCCCACTTGGCCTTGCCGTCGAGGAGATCGAAGATCGCTCCGACTGCCTCCTCCCCTGAGGCGTGACTGGTCGCGATGTCCAGGAGTTCCTTGGTTGTTCACGGTCTCCTGCGTCCCAGTTTGTGAACTAAAGACTCGCAGGTTGTCCCTGATAGGAAGGCTCCTATCACGTCGGCGTCGGCGACGTTGGGAAGCTCGTTGCACTACCGTGAGAAGCGCCGGATGTACTCGCGGAGAGTCTCACCGGCCTTCTGACGGCAGTTCTTAAGGTCCCATGGGTTCCCGGGGCATTTGTATGTGCCCTGGAAATTTCCCACAAAGATTTTCCTCAAATCCGCCCAACTGTGTATGGTGTTGGACGGTAGGTGCTCCAACCATGCTCGTGCCGAATCGGCTAAGAACAGTGGGAGGTTGCGAATAATGAAGTGGTCATCATTTGCGCCACCGGCAGCGAAGCAAGCCGATAGTCTTGAGCTAGAGCCCGGGTTAGTTTCACCGGAATATTTAGGAACGTTGGTGGGCGGTCGATACCTTGATGGGAAAGCGGCGTTGAGGATGTGTCACCGAAGGCTTGAGGTCCCGGAGGGCGGGGCTCGGACTCGGTCCTCGCCATTTGTCAGAGCGTCCGCGGCCATGGGTGGTAGCCATGTCTGGCTCCTTCTCTTGAGTCATTGTAGGCGCGCCTACGGGCGTCGATGGTGCTGCGCGCGTCGTGGTTGTGGCCGAGGTGTTCATGCACTGGGACTGTAGCGTCTCGCCTGTCGCCTGGTGGCGTTTGGTGAACTGACGCATCTTTGGCGGGACGGACCGAGGGCGTGCGCTGGCTGGTGTCGAGCTCGCATCGCCGAGACAACGAGCTCTCTGCCTGCTGTGCCGCCGCACGTTTGAGCAATGTGCGGATTTCTCGGCGGGCCCGGCGATCCTCGGATGTCGCGGCCTGTGGGAGACCGTGAAGTAAGGCCGTTCTGGCGGCGATGTTTTGGCTCGCCCCGGCGAAGTGTGGAGAGCCCCGTCGTCGGTGAGGATCCTTTGGTGTACTGCACAGGCGGTGGTGCGTCTTGCGCCCACCATCTCCATGGCGTCGATCTCTTTATTGACTTTCTCGTATTCTCGGCAAAGCTTTGTTGCCCGGCCGATCTCCTCCCCGGGCTCTTAGTTGCTCCACCCCCATGGGGCGGGGGCGCTGCTGCTCTCTGGGTTGCCCCGGGGTCGAATCGCGGGGTAGTCTCCTCCCGGAGGCGCTTTCGGCGTGTCCTCGGGGTTTGCGTCACAAAGCATCCCGGGAAGGACGATGGCTCCAGCTGCTTTGGAGTCGAGCTAGAGGATGACTGGCTCTTGGCGAGGAGTTTGTGGAGAGACTCCGTGTCGTGTTCAATCACCCCCACGAACTTCGTTGTCATGGGCGTTAGAACCATGCGTAGTGCGGAAGATGGCTCGCGGTCGCCCTGGCGTTGCGGAGACCGAGCGGAAGCGCCGTTGAGGCGCTCCGTGCGTGTCGTTCCCGAGAGAGGTGTCTCTCACCAAAAGGTCGCGCCATCTTTGTCGCCGTTGGCGATGGCGGCGATGTTGCTTCTCCCTGGACTCCCATGGTCCGTGGGAGAGCGTCGGTGACGCCCAAGCCTCTCATGGTAATGGCCGTTGGAGGAAGAGATTGGATGGCGGCGTGCGACCATGCCAAATCTTCTCTCCCGTGATGATGAAATCCGGGCTCCCGAAACGCATGTGTGCGCTGGGACCCAGCTAATGTCGTGGTTAGCCATCCGCGGCCTGGTTTGGAACAGCATAAAGGGCCCTACCTAAGCGCATAGCTGTCGGTGTTTGAACAAACACCGGCGAGTAAATTTGTAATTGATGCAGCGTTAGGCGGATGGTGCGCTAAAGGACACAAGGGTTATCTTGGTTGGGCGAATGTCCCTACGTCCGATCTGTTCTTTGCTCGTGTTATTAGCACCGAATGAGGTTCGTAGTAGGGGTACAAGCGGTTGGGAGAGGAAAGACCCTAAGTCCCTGATGGAGTGATTGGAAGGACGCCAAGAGCTCTGCTGGAGCTTGGCCGTGTAGTGCGTGTGTGTGTGTGTTAACCTGTTCAGAATCGATCCCCCCCCTTTAGTGGGGAGCCCTGCCCTCCCTTTTATAGGTCAAGGGGGGAGGCGGGGTTTCTGAGACAAAGGAAAAGAGCACTAAGGCGTAGAAGGTCCTTGAGGGACCCGGGCCTTCCTTCTTCCCCCGCTGACCTATCCATCATCATGGCGGCCGTGTCGAGAGTGGTGTTGTAGATCATCGTGGGCGTGCCATGGCCTTTGTTTAGCAAGTGGGTGCGTCCCATCCCGCCCTATGGCGGCGTGTCGGACGAGATTTGCGAGCCCCGACCCGAGGGGGTCGGGTGGCGTGGTATTTGTTGGTTTGCCCTTGGAACATAGTGGTTGTCGTATGTGTCTGCGTCGGGTTCTTCGTCCGGAGGTTGCGGGCGGTGCCTACAATATTTGTAGGATGAATAGCGGCGCCCGCATAACTTTGTTCGGGCTCGCCACGCTGGAGAGGTCGGATGCTTGGCTCGCCACATCTCGTGGTACCTCTCTCTGCAGGGTGCGGGGCATGGCGTCTGTCATTTGTGGTTGACCCGAATGTCTTGTCTTACCGTAGTCGCCATCATGAGGATGCGGGTACGTTTCATCGGTGAGCTGAACCAACCTCCGGATATCGGTTTAAAGACGAGGTCCGTCGATTGGTCGTTGGATGAGGTAAAACCTAGCTTTTTTACCGTCGGGAAGCGGAGGTGTCCCCGGCCGTCGTCGAGGCGAGGCGGAGTGTATCCCTTGGGGTCGGGTGAGTTGTTATCCGGCCGTGAGGCGAGGCGGAGTTGCCCTCCGGCTGCCAGGCGGGGCCGAGCCCAGCCCTCTCGGGGTCGAGCGGCGGTGAACAAGACTCTGTTTGCTCGGGCAAGAGATCTGACCCAGCGCTCTCGGGAGTTTTACCGTTCGATGGTGCATTGATTCCTCCTCTTTGGGGTACCCCGGTATTAGGTCCCCGACACAACTTTTAATTCAATAACCAAACTAGACTCCATGTCTAATTTTGATTAAGGAAGGCGTTTCAACCTAAGCACCACGCTTAATTTAAAAGCCAATGAAAGTATGTCAAGTACTTCCAAACCAAAGCATACTATAGCAGACAAAGGTAGCATGAAAGCACTATAGAGATTTATTCAAATAGAGATGAAAAAGAGCATGATCATGGTAAGTAATGTATTATTTTTTGAATAAAGATGCAAGCAATACGGATGTATGCAAGGAACTAAACATGCTATGGATTTAAAATGAGAAAACTTAAACTAAGCGGAAGTGTATGCATGGGTTATTCAAAGAAAACATACAATGAAACGCAATAATTAAAAGATAACTACTCATCAAGTTTAAAGTCCATGAGCAAGACTATCTCACCTTTCTTGATCATACTTACCATGACTCACATGATGGAATTTGTCAGTAGTGCAGCGTTTGTTTCCATCACTTGAGATGTGATTTAAATTCTTATGACGTTAACCTTTCTCTCCAATCTACACATGGTTAGAGAATATATATATGTCTATACAAACCTATGAGTTGGCAGGGTTCCGATGTTGATGGATCTTGAATGTTTAGGCACCGTGGGGTTCTTCAATGTTTCTTCTTTTCTTGTGGAAGCTTGTCGGAAGGTCAAAACGACATCTGTTGTCCTGTCTATTTCATAATATAACAGAACAGGGGTAATCCTACTCAAGCTAGCGGTATGTTAATGATCTAAATCTTTACGCCAATTGTTTCTCCGGTAACGGTACAAAAAATGTTGGTTGGTATTTATAAGTGCAAATAGAATATGAAGGGTTCCGTAAGTGCATAGAATACCATTATAGTATTTTACTGGGACTATTTCAGGTGTCATTGTTTATATTTTACCACAAAAAAACAATGGGGTAAAAATTTATTGGATAACAAAGGAATGTCTACTAATCAACATACCAGCATAGCTAGAGTATGGGTTAATGTAATAATATGAATTTATGTATAATGACACTCAGGAGATAGATCACTAAGATAAATGTAAACTAGTTAACTCAGAAAAACAAAGGGTGCGGTTGATTCCTATGATATTCTTATTATAGGATCAAAGTATATATATATATATCCGACTATAGCTAAGACTAACTCTACTCTTGTGCACTTCAGGACGCCGCTTAGACAGTAAAGCATCCGCAAAAGATAACTCTACTAACGCGACTACGGTCCTACAATTTAAAAACCTGCTCAATTCGGCATGGACTACAAAGGATAGATGGGGCTGTCACCTCCCACTGCTACCATACAACCAGAGAACATGGTGTATTCACAGACAGAGCATCGTATAAGCACCATGCTTACACACGGCTTGGCTACTTAACCCAACCATGGTAAACTAGTAGTCTAAGTGCTCTATGAACCCGCACACAAAAGTAATGATAACCTCAACTAAGCAAGATACATATTAAAAGTAAAAAATAGCCATGTAGATAGGAATATGATGAATTGATAATAAGTCTTACAAGATGTAGAAGTGAAGATACAAGGCTTTGTCTAGCCTCCAAGACTAGATTCGAAACTTGAGCATGAGCCCAACTCGACCCTCACTCCCAAGCTATTAATCTACTACATTGGAGAGCTCTAGACCTAATCCTCCTGGTGTGTCTTGATCTGAATCAGAGATATGATTTAGGGTTTTCAAGATGTCCTTAGAGAGGGGTGGTACAGGGCCGTATATATAAGGGGTAACGTCAATTCTGGACCCTTGGATCAAACTGACTTGAATAAACGGCATAGATGCAATCTTTAAGACGGTGGAGAACCTACGTAGAAAGGAGAGCCTGACAGGTGGGGCCCAGAGGCCAGCCAACCTAGGGGAGGGGCCGATCGGCCCCCTGTTAGCCTCTCGGCTCGATCTTTAATGGAGAGTCTTCTTGAGTCTTCTAGAGTTGTTTACGCCGAGGTTAAGCGCGATTTACTTTGATGAATAGGTCCACCTTGATGGTTTTCTGAATAAATTCTCCTACAAACATAGATTCATCAAAACTTGTGAAATTTATTAGTTTAAACCCCTAGACCTATGTTGGTGATACTTTTTATGCATTTATATAAATTATATTGATGGTTTATGATGAACGTTAACGACCGTCAACAATCATCACATGTGTTCACACCATCACCATGATCTTCATTTCATGTGGCCATCTCCATCCATGAGTGCCACCTAGCTCCTTCACTTGGGTTGGACCAACCTATCTCAAATCCACACTTAGAACATAGGGTTAGTCCTAATAGGTTTCATCAATTAACCAAAACCAAACTAGAGCTTTCACAAGCCGACATAGCCTAACACACAGAGTGTTAGAATAGAGCAGCTGGATGACGCCTAAGGCTACGGTCCACAGCGCGTCGCTGCAAGGCCCTCTTGGACTCTAGCGCATGTAGACCGTAGACTCATTCCCCCAAACCGTCATGTACTCGACCTATCTCATTATATAAGGGATAAGGTCAGGCCTAGGGGGGACGATCATCAGAAGATATATCATTCTATTCCATTCCTTGGCCTCTGCTCAGCATCGAGAGCAAGGCAACCCAGAGAGGGGCACCGAGAGCTCCTCCACTGCATCCCGTCGTCTTTCTCCTCTCCGACGAGGGGAAGGATCCACCGACGGCGAGGCAACCTTAGGATTAGCACCGAGCTAACCCTGTTGTAAACCCCCCGATTTTGGGTGCTTTTGAGTATAAGGATCATCAGCTGCTAGACGTAGGACACTAATTGGCCCAAACCAGGATAAACCGTTGCGTCCTCTCTGTAATTCTTGTGTTCTTGAGTCCACCCGAGCCACCGGAGACCCGTACTCTAATACTGACTCGAACAACAATGCTTGCTGCGGTTCCGACCCCGCGACACTTGTCTTGGTGGTGTGGATGCCGAAGGCGTGGTGACGCACTGGCGTGCGCTGCTGGTGCTTGGTGAGGAAACTAGAGATGGGCGATTGATGGGCGGGATCCGTGATAATGGCATTTGGTTCTTTTATACTAGTGTTTTTGAGGGAATCTTTTATACCAGTGTTGACATGCAAAAAACGAATCAACGTAGAATTGGGCTAGGCCATTGAGTTTCTGACATTGAGTTGCTAACATCAAGAACGTGCAAAAAAACTATTTGGAACAACACGATTTGAAGCGTCAAACCAAAAAGAAAGAAAAGGAGAAGGAAACGGTGTTGCTCTAGCCAAACCGGCCGGTTTCCCTGCTCCTCATCCAAACAGGGCCCTGGCAGGATTCTCGCTAGTTGTTTGTTTGAAGCAAACTCTAGTTGTGAGAACTGGCTCGATCAAATTTACAGCATGTTCGCTTGCTCATAAACGATCGTAAATTTCCAGCGGGGAACAGTGTTTTTCTCTCACACCAAACCAGCCAGCAGTAAATAATCCACGATACGATACGGCCTCCCGAACAGGCTGTTAACATGTTATTACGAAAGGCTTGCCCGCTTGAGCAACACACTTCTTTAAGAGAAGTTTTTTTTTTTTTGCGAATATTTCAGAAAAGAAGTTAAGCGCTCATAGCATGAATTTATTGATTATTCACAGTTCAAACACGCAGGAGAATTCTCGATTGCAATCATGAATTGTCTTGTCTCACAGTACGCTGATCTGGATTTGAATTCCGAAATAGTGCAGCGCAGCGCACTCGGCTTCACGAACAAAACTACGGTTGGCGTGTCGCATTGCGGCGAGGGCATGTTCCAATCGTCCGATCAAGATCGGACGAACCAGGCCGCACTCGGTCGGTCTTGCTCGCGCCCCTGGCGGCGACCACAAGCGGTCCCCGGCGATCGGTGCCCCGTTGCCACACATACGGTACGGCTGCAACAAAATATCCCGCGAAAACAACGGCGAGCCAGCCAGCCAGCCACCGCCACCGGCTGCATCCCGTGCGTGCGTCCTGCGCTAGCTGCGCCATGGCTGCCGTGACCAGCACCGCCTCCCTCTGCCCGGCCGCAGCCGGCGGCCTGTCTTCGTCGTCGTCGTCGTTCACGCACAAGCCCAGCAGCAGGCGGCTGCGGCAGGCAGCATCAACGGTCCGACACTGCCGCCCTGCTCGGTACACACGTCAATCTCGTACACTCCTACAGTAGTTTCGCACGCACCTCGCTCGTCGGCACAATTCAGCGCCACCAGCTTGCATGGTTGTCAGGGTGGAGGGGCTGGACCGGAGGGACGCCTTGCTCGGCATCGCCCTCTCCGCTGCGGCTCCGCTGCTGCTCGCCCCCGCGGTTGCGCTGGCGGACGAGGCCACCACCGGTACAGCAGCGCCTACGCTCTCGCCTTGCGACATTCAGTGCTGGTGTTCCAGCTGTGTATATATGCTTATTGCTTCAGTTTTGGTCGGCGGGTAAGAGTCGCAGGAGGGCTTCACGACGTACAAGGATGAGGCCAACAAGTTCAGCATTCAAGTTCCACAAGGTACTCAATTCTTCCCCTTTCAGCAGTTGTAGGAGCGCTTCAATTTCCCTGTATCCAATGCAAAATAAGTCGAAATCAGTCGATCAGTTGGCAGAATTTGGTCGCAATGGCAACTGACCAGCTCTGTGCGTGTGTCTGCAGGCTGGCTGGTCGGCGCCGGCGAGGCCAGCGGCATCAAGTCCGTCACGGCGTTCTACCCCGAGCAGGCCGCCGCCGATTCCAACGGTACGCCTGCTGCTTTGTCTTCTTCTCCCGCCTCGGCGACACCGTCAGTCCCGCTTTCATTCGGGGAATGAATGAACTCACGCTGACGGGCCCGTGCATCTTGTTCCACTCTAATCAGTCAGCGTCGCCATCACCGGGATCGGGCCAGACTTCACCAGCCTCAAGTCCTTCGGCGACGTCGACTCCTTCGCCGAGGGCCTGGTACGTGCTCGCTCAAGCCTGCTCTGTCTCAACATTGCTGACTGATTTGGCACCAACCAATGCAAGCCGTGCTCTGAGTTCTCATGGCCATCGTCTGAGAGCAGGTGAACGGCCTGGACAGGAGTTGGCAGAAGCCGCCGGGGCTCGCCGCCAAGCTCATCGACTCCAGGGCGGCAAACGGTACTACTACTAGCTCACAGTCACAGCACAACTGACGGAAGGAACGTAGCGCTTCTGAACCTGACCTGACCATATATATGCACACTGACTGCGCGCTGCAGGTCTGTACTACCTGGAGTACACGCTGCAGAACCCCGGCGAGCGGCGGCGGCACATCGTCTCGGCCATCGGGATGGCGTTCAACGGCTGGTACAACCGCCTCTACACGGTGACAGGCCAGGTGAGCCTCCTGCTACAGCTTGGCAAGCCAACGCCTGCTTCCTCAGCTGGATTAACAGCTTCGAACAAATGCTGTTGTCTGTCTCGTTGCAGTACATCGACGACGACGATTCGGAGAAGTACAGGCCTCAGATCGAGAAGGTGAGACGATCCCGTGTTGATTCTGCTCTGTTCTGCTCCCTGTTCTTTTATGATGATGGTTTATGGTTTCCGTTCTTCTCCTGCCCTATACTTTTGCAGGCTGTCCGATCGTTCAGGCTCACATGAAAGAGACGATCTGATTCAGCAGCCTACGGTACATATGCAGAGAAGCTCAGGTTTCAGTAACATATATGCCTGTAAATTGACATCTGGTCATTTCGATGAGACAAGACGAGACATGTATTCCAATTCTTGAGAGTGGTGTTTTTCGGTTGTGTATGTTTAGAGGGTCGTGCTGAAGGAGCAACTATGTGTCCTTTATTCTCTTTTCAAATCAAAGTTCCTCTCACTTCGCTTCAAAACAGGCAAATGATTTTGTTTCTTGAGTTGGATAACAAGCAAACTTAGAGCATCTCCAACATATATCTTATAATGTATCTACTATAAGTTGGTTTAGACAGTGTCTTAAACTCAATTTAGAATACAAGAGAACACTGCGGTAGCGGATTACCTAAATTTTGGCTCCTATATTTCTTCAGAGGAGAGAGGGTTGTCTTCTTCATTTAAGAGAAAGGACGCTTCTTTTGGGAGATCTCTTAAAAGATAAGAGATCTGATGCTTCGCATGTATCTCCTAAATGCTGTTTTTTTTTCGATATAGGAGATTGAGTATGGAGATGCTCTAAGTACTCCCTCTGTTGACAAATATAAAGATTTCTGAGTTTTTTGTAAGTCAAATTGTTATAAGTTTGACTCAGGTCAAAGATCAAAATATGTAGCACCAAATACATTACTTACTTTTCTCTATTTTTCAAGGGAATTACTAGCGTCCGGACATTCGATGGATAGGATTCCATCGGACGGTACCGAACGGCCAGCAAAAACACGCCGCATTCCCACCGCATCGCTGCAGTCCTTTCTCGTCTGTCTCGTCCCGCCATGCACGCGCACCCTCACCCCGTCCGTCTCGCCTCGCCCCGCGCCCGCCGCTCCTTCTCCCTAACCCCTTCCTCTCTCTCCGTGCGGGTGGGACCCAGGAGCCAGGATGAGGACGAGCATGCCCCCGTCCGCAGGAACCCAGCCGCGCCGCACGCCCCATTCGCCGGTCCCTGGCTCACCGTGCCCCTTACCCCGGCGCTCGGACCGTGCCCCCATGACTCCTTGAACATACATCTGAAAGACGAAACACTTGCAACATGAAACACTTGAACGCTACATACGTCTGAAGCAGATGAAATATTTGAAACATACACTTACAACATGTGTGTGAAACACATGCAACATCTAGATAAAACACTCGCAACTTGCAACACAAAAACACTTATTGCAACAGAAGACTGAAATAGCTAAAACATTTTCAACATAGTCTTGCAACATATGTGTGAAACATATGCAACATCCAAATAAGTGCACTTGCAACGCACGTCTGAAAAAGCAGATGAAACATTTGGAATGGGCGCTTGCTACATACGTGTACAATGCAACATAACGATCTATTTTTGCAACATTCATATGAAACACTTGCAACATACCTTTGAAACGTCTAAAACAATTGAAACATACTCTTGCAACATGCACTTTTAACGCAACATCTCCTTGTTGCAACATGCGCTTTCAAGCCCCCTGGTGGCCGGCCCCTGGCTTCTTAACTCGTAACTGGAGGTAGGCAATGGTGGCGCCAGGGTTCTTCCCTAGACGCCCAGCAAAGGTGAGATTAAAGAGTGAGCAGGGAGATGAGATTAGGGATAACTTGTTTCTTCATTGCATTTCTAATAGAGTAGCTGGGTTACATATATAGGAGGAGGACTCCTCGATACTAATCCTGGCCCTTTCAACCAACCGGCTAATTTAAAGACTAACCCCTTCTCTTCTCCTTGAGCCATGCGATGGACCTAGCTAATTAAAGACTAATCTCCTTCTCTTCTCCTTGAGCCACACGAGTGACTTATTCTCCAGCCGTCCTGGCCTCTTCATGCTCCTGCTAGGCCAGCGTGCTAGAGCGAGCTATGCTTCGTGTTCGATGCCGGCGACTGTAACGTCGCCCCCACATCACATCTCTCCCCCCTCGACGAGCAGCTCGTCCTCGAGCTAGAAGCTTGGGTAGAGGTCTTGGAAGGAGTCGATGTCTTCCTAGGTGGCAGAGGCCACGGGTTCGCCCTGCCAGTGAATGAGCACTTGACGCACGCCCCGGGCCAGCCTGGTGCGGGTGGCGCGCTCTGGTACAGGTTGAGTGGCGCCGTGATGGACTGGAGGCAGAGGCGGTGGAGATGATGGCGGCGAACCCACGAACTGCTTCAAGAGGCCGACATGGAACACATTGTGGAGGCGTGCGCGTGGTGGCAGGTCGAGGCGATAGGCAACCTCGTTGATGACCTCCGCCACACGATACGGTTCGTAGAAGCGTGGTCGAAGCTTGCCCTTGGTGACTCCGTGCAGCGAAGCTGGAGCACGGTGTCTGAGACGGAGCCAAACCCAATCACCTGTGTTGAAGCGGACGTCGTGGTGATGCTGATCATAGCAGCGCTTGTACACCATCTGCGCCTGCTCCAGCCTGGCACGTGCGTCAGCCAGCAGCTCGTCGTGTTCAGCCATGGTCTTGGCCACTGCGGCGACGCGCGTCTCGCCTGGCTCATAGGAATGAATGGAGGGTGTCTCCCTGCCGTACACCACCTGAAACAACATCATCTTCAGAGCAGACTGGTAGGCGGTGTTGAAGACGAATTTAGCCCATGGCATGCACTGCGGCCATTGCCGGGGCCGGTCACCCGTCATGCAGCGTAGGTACATGACAATAATTTTGTTGGCAGCCTCTGTCTATCCATCGGATTGGGGGTGGATCACAGTCGTCATATGGAGCTTGATCCCTGTCAGGCGCATGAGTTCCTTCCAGAAGATTGAAGTGAAGACGGGGTCGCGATCTAAGACGATGGACTAGGGCAGTCCATGGAGCTTGACGACGACGGAGAAGAAAGCCTGTGCCACGGATTCCGCTAAGTATGGATGGGACAGTGGAATGAAGTGGCAGTACTTGCTGAACCTGTCGACGACGGTGAGGATCACAGATTTACCGCCCACTTTTGGAAGTGCCTTGATGAAGTCCATCCCTATGTCAGTCCAGATAGAGGACGGTACAGGGAGGGGAAGGAGCAGTCCGGCGGGGTGCAGATGCTCTGTCTTGTATTTTTGGCACATCTCGCAAGCGCGCACGAAGTCTTGGACAACCGCCCTCAAGTTGGGCGAGTGGAGGTCGCGCTGAAGTCGGTGGAGCGTGCGTTGGATGCCCTCATGGCCGTCCTCATGGACAACCGTCAGGGCCTCATGGAGGAGTGGGGCACCTGGCGGAAGGTAGAGGTGGCCGTTGAACGTGACCAGTCCGTCCGTGACGGACCATGGCGCCCCGTGATTGCCAGACGTGATGTCCTCCTGAAGGGTGACCAAAGCTGGGTCCTGCAGATTGGCTTGACGGAGGCGTGCGACGAAGTCGAACCGGGGGCCTGAGATGGCCATCACCGTGGTGTCCTCAGTGTCGCGGCGCGAGAGCGCGTCAGCCACCGTATTACTGGCGCCCGCCTTGTACTCCACCGTGAAGTCGAATCCCAGCAACTTGCCCACCTAGTGATGTTGCGGGATGGTGGATAGCCGCTGGTCAAGTAAAAACTTCAAACTGAAGTGATCAGTTCTTACCAGAAAGGGACGGCCCCAGAGGTATGGCCTCCAATGCCTGATGGCTAGGACGAGGCCGATCAATTCACGTTCATAGGCCGCCAGTGACCTGTGCCGAGGCGCGGCTGGATGGCTGAAGAAAGCCACCGGGTGCGGCCCTTGGAGCAGTACAGCGCCAAAGCCATGAGTCAAAGCATCACACTCCACGACGAACTACTGGCTAAAGTCGGGGAGGATTAAGACGGGCGCCGTGGTGACCGCTGTTTTGAGTGCAGAGAAGGCGCCCTTAGCCTCCGGCGGCCAGGAGAAACCTTCTTTCTTGAGAAGGGCGGTGAGTGGCGCAGCAATCACCCCGAAGTCCTTCACAAACTTGTGGTAGTAGCCCGCCAAGCCTAGGAAGCCGTGGACTGCTCGGGCTAAGCGTGGTTGCGGCCAGTCCGCCACCGTGCGCACCTTCTCTGGATCCATGGCTACGCCCTGGGCTGATATGATGTGCCCCAGGTAGCCTATGGAGGAAACCCCGAACTCGCACTTGGTACGCTTGACGAAGAGCCTGTGGTGACGATGGGTGGTGAGGACGGCTCTCACACGCTGTAGATGTTCGGCGAGGGAGTGGCTGTAGATGAGGATGTCGTCGAAGAAGATGAGGACGAAGCGACGGAGGAACGGCCGGAGCACGTCGTTCATGAGGGCCTGGAACGTGGCCAGCGCGTTGCAGAGGCCGAAAGGCATGACCAGAAACTCGTACAGCCCATCATGCGTCCTGAACGCGGTCTTCTCTATGTCCGCTGGGTGCATCCGGACCTGGTGGTACCCGGAACGCAGGTCCAATTTGGAGAAGAACCGGGCGCTGTGTAGCTCATCTAAGAGCTCGTCGACGACTGGGGTTGGGTGGGCGTCCTTGACCGTGATGGCGTTCAGTGCGCGATAGTCGACGCAAAATCTCTAGGAGCCATCCGCCTTCTTGACGAGCAGAACTGGTGAAGAGAACGCAGAATTGCTGCACCTGATGATGCCTTGGTGCAGCATGGAGGAGCACTGGCGCTCCAGCTCGTCTTTGTGTGATGTTGGGTAGCGATAAGGACGAACAGCCACGGGTGCCGAGCCCGGTAGTAGATTGATGTGATGATCCCGGGAGCGTGGGGGTGGCATGCCGTCAGGCTCGGCGAAGACCGTGGCGAACTCATCCAAGAGAGCCCGCATCAAGTCGGTGGAGTGGCACGCCTTTAGACTGGGGCTTGCTGGTCCAGCCACGCCCTTCCAGCACAACTGGCGGTCAAGGTGCCAGAAGGACATGGTCAAGGCGCCGAAATCCCAGAGGATAGGGCCCAACGATGCCAGCCACTGAGTGCCGAGAACGACGTCGTAGCCGGCCAATGGGAGCGCGAAGAAGTCAGGCGTGAAGGAAGCGCCCTCGATGGAGAAGGGCGCCGCGCGGAACACGCCTGGGCACTGCACCCGCTCACCATTAGCGACTGTGACTTTCATGTCGCCCTTGAGCTGCAGTCGAAGTGAAGTCCGCGCGGCTGCTTCCTCGGCGATGAAATTATGCGTCGAGCCAGAATCCAGCAGGGCCAGCAGAGATACGCCGCCCAGGATGATGTGCATCTGCATCTGCATCTGCGTGGAGCGATATCAGCGGATCGTCGGTGGTGGCTGCTGGGACCGTGTCCTCTGGATCATCCTCCTCTACGCTGTCCAGGAAGAACAGGCGTTGGCAGACCCGGTTGTGGCCGCGGGAGTACTTCTCATTGTAATTGAAACAGAGGCCCTGCCGTCGGCGGTCTTCCATCTCCGTCGAGGAGAGCCGGCGGACCTGGCGGCCCTCGAAGGACGGCGTGGCAGTGGTGCGGCTCTGCTGCAGAGGCGGGGCTGGAAGGGCGAGCTGCTGCGGCGGCCCGGCCAGCAGGCCACGGCCCGACAAACGCGGCGCCGGGACCGCAGGCGCAGCCACGGCGGAAGCGACGCTCTACTCGCGGATCTCCACCTTCCGGGCCAGACTCATGGCGATGATGAGAGTCTGGGGGTTGTGCATCTCCACGTCGTGGCTGAGGGGCGGCTAGAGGCCCGCCGTGAACGCCTGGATGCACTGCTCCTCTTCCAACAGACCCTCGCGCGGCAGCAGCGCGAAGGCGAGCGGGTCGGATTTCCCGTCGAACTTGGGGAAATCGAGCTTCTAGAAACGGGGCGGCCGATCGGTGTTGGGGTGACCCAAACCCCCTGAACCGGCTGAAGATGAAGGCGGCTGCGCCAGCTGCAAGGCGCCGATCTACTGCTGCATGGTGTTGATGGAGGTGGAGAGCTGCGTCTGCATCTCCGTCATGTTGGTGGAGAGTTGCTTGATCATGGCAGCCAACTCAGCGGGCGTTGGGTCGGCCATGGTGTGGGAGGAAATAGAGGAGTGGGTGGGAGATTAAGCAGGCGTCGGCGTGGTGGAGGTGGATGGGTGAGAGGAGGATCGACGGACTGCCGATACCAAGTTGTCAAGGGCCTCAAGCCCCCTGGTGGCCGGCCCCTGGCTTCTTAACTCGTAACTGGAGGTAGGCAATGGTGGCGCCAGGGTTCTTCCCTGGACGCCCAGCAAAGGTGAGATTGAAGAGTGAGCAGGGAGATGAGATTAGGGATAACTTGTTTCTTCATTGCCTTTCTAATAGAGTAGCTGGGTTACATATATAGGAGGAGGACTCCTCGATACTAATCCTGGCCCTTTCAACCAACCGGCTAATTTAAAGACTAACCCCTTCTCTTCTCCTTGAGCCATGCGATGGACCTGGCTAATTAAAGACTAATCTCCTTCTCTTCTCCTTGAGCCACGCGAGTGACTTTATTCTCCAGCCGTCCTGGCCTCTTCATGCTCCTGCTGGGCCAGCGTGCTAGAGCGAGCTGTGCTTCGTGCTCGATGCCGGCGGCTGTAATGTCTGCCCCACATCACAGTCTCAACATTGCTGACTGATTTGGCACCAACCAATGCAAGCCGTGCTCTGAGTTCTCATGGCCATCGTCTGAGAGCAGGTGAACGGCCTGGACAGGAGTTGGCAGAAGCCGCCGGGGCTCGCCGCCAAGCTCATCGACTCCAGGGCGGCAAACGGTACTACTACTAGCTCACAGTCACAGCACAACTGACGGAAGGAACGTAGCGCTTCTGAACCTGACCTGACCATATATATGCACACTGACTGCGCGCTGCAGGTCTGTACTACCTGGAGTACACGCTGCAGAACCCCGGCGAGCGGCGGCGGCACATCGTCTCGGCCATCGGGATGGCGTTCAACGGCTGGTACAACCGCCTCTACACGGTGACAGGCCAGGTGAGCCTCCTGCTACAGCTTGGCAAGCCAACGCCTGCTTCCTCAGCTGGATTAACAGCTTCGAACAAATGCTGTTGTCTGTCTCGTTGCAGTACATCGACGACGACGATTCGGAGAAGTACAGGCCTCAGATCGAGAAGGTGAGACGATCCCGTGTTGATTCTGCTCTGTTCTGCTCCCTGTTCTTTTATGATGATGGTTTATGGTTTCCGTTCTTCTCCTGCCCTATACTTTTGCAGGCTGTCCGATCGTTCAGGCTCACATGAAAGAGACGATCTGATTCAGCAGCCTACGGTACATATGCAGAGAAGCTCAGGTTTCAGTAACATATATGCCTGTAAATTGACATCTGGTCATTTCGATGAGACAAGACGAGACATGTATTCCAATTCTTGAGAGTGGTGTTTTTCGGTTGTGTATGTTTAGAGGGTCGTGCTGAAGGAGCAACTATGTGTCCTTTATTCTCTTTTCAAATCAAAGTTCCTCTCACTTCGCTTCAAAACAGGCAAATGATTTTGTTTCTTGAGTTGGATAACAAGCAAACTTAGAGCATCTCCAACATATATCTTATAATGTATCTACTATAAGTTGGTTTAGACAGTGTCTTAAACTCAATTTAGAATACAAGAGAACACTGCGGTAGCGGATTACCTAAATTTTGGCTCCTATATTTCTTCAGAGGAGAGAGGGTTGTCTTCTTCATTTAAGAGAAAGGACGCTTCTTTTTGGGAGATCTCTTAAAAGATAAGAGATCTGATGCTTCGCATGTATCTCCTAAATGCTGTTTTTTTCGATATAGGAGATTGAGTATGGAGATGCTCTAAGTACTCCCTCTGTTGACAAATATAAAGATTTCTGAGTTTTTTGTAAGTCAAATTGTTATAAGTTTGACTCAGGTCAAAGATCAAAATATGTAGCACCAAATACATTACTTACTTTTCTCTATTTTTCAAGGGAATTACTAGCGTCCGGACATTCGATGGATAGGATTCCATCGGACGGTACCGAACGGCCAGCAAAAACACGCCGCATTCCCACCGCATCGCTGCAGTCCTTTCTCGTCTGTCTCGTCCCGCCATGCACGCGCACCCTCACCCCGTCCGTCTCGCCTCGCCCCGCGCCCGCCGCTCCTTCTCCCTAACCCCTTCCTCTCTCTCCGTGCGGGTGGGACCCAGGAGCCAGGATGAGGACGAGCATGCCCCGTCCGCAGGAACCCAGCCGCGCCGCACGCCCCATTCGCCGGTCCCTGGCTCACCGTGCCCCTTACCCCGGCGCTCGGACCGTGCCCCCATGACTCCTTGAACATACATCTGAAAGACGAAACACTTGCAACATGAAACACTTGAACGCTACATACGTCTGAAGCAGATGAAATATTTGAAACATACACTTACAACATGTGTGTGAAACACATGCAACATCTAGATAAAACACTCGCAACTTGCAACACAAAAACACTTATTGCAACAGAAGACTGAAATAGCTAAAACATTTTCAACATAGTCTTGCAACATATGTGTGAAACATATGCAACATCCAAATAAGTGCACTTGCAACGCACGTCTGAAAAAGCAGATGAAACATTTGGAATGGGCGCTTGCTACATACGTGTACAATGCAACATAACGATCTATTTTTGCAACATTCATATGAAACACTTGCAACATACCTTTGAAACGTCTAAAACAATTGAAACATACTCTTGCAACATGCACTTTTAACGCAACATCTCCTTGCTACACGGTAGAATAGAGGCTCGTCGGTGTGTGGTGTTTACCGGAGGCAGCGGGCCAGCAGCACTTGTAGGCGTCGGGCCGGCGGTAGTGGCTGCACGTCGTGGAAGGGAGGCATCGACTGCACGAGCGACGGGGAGGCCGTGCAAGGACAGCGCCCGTACTATCGGAGGCAGCAAGCAAGTGGATAAGAATGCTAGGAAGAGGAACGAGTGGATAGAAATAAGTGGATAAGTATTTTTTTTTGAGAAACGAAGGAGCGTGGGTTGTTGGGCTAGCGTCGTAGTCCAGCAATGGAGCGGCCGGACGGAGAGACGCCAGTTCACAGCATACCGTTTTTTCAAACTTCCATTGTATATGACGGTGAATATGCAATACTGTTACAGTTCACAACATACCGTTTTTTCAAACTTGGATAGTATATGACGGTGAATAGGCAATACTGTTATATATGTCGGGCTCCTTTCATGAACTTTTTTAGCAGTATAGAAAACAAAAAAGGGGGATAAACCGTGTCATTCTGGGCTCTATATGATCTGGGCCTAACTCGTATGAAAGCAGACAACGGCACATAACTCTGTTATCGAAAAAAACGGCACATAACTCGTATGAAAGCAAATCAACGGCCCATAACTCGCATGAAAGCAAGCGACGATACGTGCGCCCCTCCACCAAAATAGTGGGCGATTACAAATTCATAATCACCAAAAGGAAACCGTTAGAGCGCCGCCCTCAATCAAACAGTGAAAAGGCACTCTTCGTTTCTTCCCCTCCACGGCTCCGCCCCCTCTCGCATATAAATCCTCCCACCATCCCATGATCCCAATCCCTACTCCAACTCCACCCACCGACACTATCTCGACGAGCAACCCAAAGCCGTCGCCGTGCGAGAGAGCGAGCTAGGGCCGGATCCAGCAGCAAGCCGAGTCCAGCAACGGCGTCGGCGCCGATCATGAAGATGGGCGGCGCGCACTGGACCTGTACGAGAAGCTAGAGAAAGTCCGAGAGGGCAGGTACGGGAAGGTGTACAGGGCGCGGGAGAAGGCGACGGGCCGGATCGTGGCGCTGACGAAGACGCGGCTCCCCGAGGACGACGAGGGCTTACCCCGACCGCTGGCGGAGGTCTCCCTAACTGCGGATCTTGTCGCGAGACCCACACGTGGTGCGCCTGCTGCACCTCAAGCAGGGCTTCAACAAGGAGGGGCAGACCATCCTCTACCTCGTCTTCGAGTACATGGACACCAACCTGAAGAAGTTCATCCGCAGACATCGCAGCAACCGCGAGAAGATCCCCGCGGCCACCGTGAAGGTACGTGGCTTCCTCCCCCCTCTTCCTCCTTCTCCAACGGTGCACGCCAGATGTTTGTGCGAATGCCTTACCCATGTCATGTTTGTGCTCGCAGATCTTGATGTACCAGCTGTGCAAGGGCGTGGCCTTCGTCCATGGCCGCGGGGTGCTGCACCGGGATCTCAAGCCACGCAACCTGCTCATGGACTGCAAGACCATGTCACTCAAGATCGCCAACCTTAGCCTCAGTCGCGCCATCATCTTCCGCTTCCCGAGATTCTCCTGGGCGCCACGCACTTCTACATGCCGGCTGACATATGGTCTGTTGGCGGGGGCTCGAGGATTATCCCTCTTGGATGCCCTTGCTCCGGGTGCTTAGAGCTCTATCTACCTTGGTCGTGATCTTTATGTCACTGGCGCGTTAGTTTTCTAGCAGCAGTGTAGTGTGTGTGTGGGTTCTTATCCCATTTTATTATCTTCTTAATATAATTATGCGCAGCTCTCCTGCGTTTTCGAGAAAAAAAAAGCAGTGAGCGGTGATGGTCCAAGCGACCAAGACAGGCTACAAGTGGAAGAAATCGACGAGGTTTCCTGAAGAAAATGGGTGATGTGTGTTCTTAATTTTTGTCCTCTGAGTATGTGCCATATGACAAACATCATATGACACTATCAAAAAGACCATCATCAATTTGAATGACGGGTTGTTTTATGTCGAGAGGAATTGTATTTGGTTGAGTTGATTCTTCACATTTGTTGCGCATATATGATTGTGGCCCTATTGAACGCACAGGCACTCACCTAGGTTTTTTTAGTAGTAGTTAGAGTAGCGAAAGCGAAGGGCCTAACCGCCTAACGCGTTGCACTGCACTACAGACTCTTCACCAACACAAAAAAAAACCACCATTGGCTGCGTTCGTTGGTATGAACCAGACCAGCCAGCCGGCTGGATTCCTCTCACGTTACTGTTCATCAAACTAGCCGAACAGTGTTTTTCTCTCACAACAAACCAGCCGGAACAATGTTTTTCAGTCAAGTTTCAGACCAACGAACGGGGCCATTATCTCTTTCCAAAGAAACAGTAACCTTGTCTTCCACTCCATGATAAATGAACCCTGTTAATTTCCTCAGCATGTAATGATTTTGGTTTTACTACTAGCAGCAGATCGAAGAGAGAACACCGGCAAGCCCCACACACACCTGGTTTAATTTTGGGGGAATTCCTTGTGAGCCATTAAAAAATATTGCAATTTCCTGTGAGCCACTGAAAAAGTTCAGCGGTCTTTAGCGTCACTGCTCCAAATTTTTTTGCCCTCCATGCCACTGCCGTCAGATTGAACCCTAATAGTGTCAAATTGTAGGTGTAAAAAGTCAAAAATACTCTTAAGTCTAAATATGTCATTAATTTTTTTAGCATCTTAACGACTTCAAATGGAAAAACTCAAAACTAGAAAGTTGTAGATCTCGTCGAGATCTATAATTTTCATATAACAATTATCTTCTTTTAATACCACAAAAAAGATATGATTTTTCTAAGATATATTAATCATATCAAATCATATCTTTTTTGTGGATTTAAATGAAGATAATTTTTATATGAAAATTATAGATCTCGACGAGATCTACAACTTTCTAGTTTTGAGTTTTTCCATTTGAAGTCGTTAAGATGCTAAAAAAATTAATGACATATTTAGACTTAAGGGTATTTTCGATTTTTCACCATTGCAGTTTGACACCGTTAGAGCCCAATCTGACGGCAGTGGCATGGAGGGCAAAAAAAAAAGTTGAAGCAGTGACGCTGAAGACCGCTAAACTTTTCCAGTGGCTCACAAGGAATTCTCTCTTTAACTTTAACCTAACCTCTCATCTGCAATTAATCGCTGTTACTGCTTCACTCTGTACCACGGTCCACGGGCCTCTCGTCGGACGCCAGTGGCCCATTGCCCTTCCCTCATTCAGACTCGGGCTTTTGTGATCTGGCTTAGGTTTTGTTTTCATTTGATTGCCACGTTTACTCCTAAGAGCTGGATCAAAACTAGTCATTCTTGCATTTTTCATGTTGTTTCTTCTTTGGAAATGGGAGAAGGGCACATACTGTGATTCTGAAATCCTCCAACAAGATCCATTGGTTTTGACTCATCCAGGTCATCTTAAGCTCACAGAGACATTACCTCTCTTAAGTTTCTTCTTATCACATCTACCTCCATTCTCATTTTCTTTCAAGCTTTTGCAGCTAACTTGAAGTTTGCAGATCAGCATACATCCTCAGAAGAAGACTTTCCAAGTACAGATCTATTACATCAGTCAATTACTAGTGCACCACCACCATTGTCTACGATAGGCAATTTTGTTGATGTTGCAGATGGAAATGAAGTGCCACTTCCTGAGAAGAAAGGTATACTCATCGTGTGTGACTGCTAGAGAAACCATGAATTTATTTCTTATGTGAGCGTACAAATGTGTTCGTTTTCTCAATTGACATATTCCTCATATTGTCTTTGTACATAATACATAAGATTATTTCCTGTTCAGTTTACTTGTGCATTAGCTGGTGCGCAGGCTATCTGGCTTTAATTTGTATCTGATGTTTGCTTTATCTATCCTACAGAATGTGACTATAGGAATGGAAAGTGGGTTTCTGACAATCGTAGACCACTATACTCAGGGTTTGGTTGTAAACATTGGCTTTCAGAGAGTTGGTCCTGCAGATTAACCCAACGAACAGATTTTGCATATGAAAAATTTAGATGGCAGCCTGAAGCTTGTGAAATGCCAGAGTTTGAGGCCTCTCAGTTCTTGGGAAGGTACATGACCATAGCCAGTATCTGATCAATTTGGAGATAGTTTGTGCTGCACTGTTTGGCCTACATCTTTGAGTCAATATGGAAATACTAATTTGGATATATTTCAGAATGCAGGATAAAACCATTGCTTATGTGGGTGATTCTTTAGGGAGGCAGATGTTTCAATCAATGATGTGTATGGTCACTGGTGGAAAGCAGCGGCCAGATGTGGAAGATGTTGGTGCAGAGTATGGCTTTGTGCTAGCACCAGGTGCAAAAAGACCAGATGGCTGGGCCTATCGGTTCCCGAGCACCGATACAACAATTTTATACCATTGGTCATCAACACTGTGACTTGGAACCTCTGAATCCATCAGATAGAGCAACCAGTTATGCCATGCACCTTGGCCGGCCACCTGCTTTTCTGAAGAACAATCTTCACATATTCCATGTTCTGGTTCTTAACACTGGTCACCACTGGAACCGAGGGAAGCTAAGGGCAAACAAGTGGGAGATGTATCTTGGTGGAGCACCAAACAACAACAGGAACATTTCTATCATCTGGAAGGTCAAAAATTTCATCATCCACAGTATCGTCAAGTGGATGGATGCCCAGCTCCCTCGCCACCCCCAGCTGAAGGTGTTCTATAGGACAATATCGCCTTGGCACTTCTTTAATGGGGATTGGAACACCGGAGGCAGCCGTGATAACACAAACCCTTTGGCCAAGGGAAGTGGCATTCACCTCAACCATTCCAAGGATAGTGACGCTGAGGGTGCAGTGAGGGGAACCAGGATCAAGCTTCTGGATGTCACTGCGTTGTCACGTTTGAGGGACGAAGGGCATATATCACGGTAAAGTATCAAGGCCACGCCGGGTGTTCAAGATTGCTTGCACTGGTGCCTTCCTGGCGTACCGGATACATGGAATGAGATCCTTGCAGCCCAGGTATAGCCTGCAGTTGAGTGTGCGAACAGTTACATCAAACAAGTTAGGGCAACAGCTCTTATATACAGTAACTACCACGGAGTACTACTTTGTTAGGCTTTACTGCAGAGGTTTTATGCTGCTGTTAGGAAACACCGGGCAGCAGTAGATTCTTTCGGGAGTGTGCTGTGTTGTAGAAAATAATGGATCTTTTTGTTTTAGTGTAAGTAACCGTTGTATTTGCTTACTGTTACCTGTGTACTGGATTGACAGTTTGGAAGTCTTGCATGAGGTGGATGACGCTTTTTGCCGCATCCAGTCTTTGGGAACTCACTTATACCAAACGAAAAACAGAGCATTATGCATTGCTGATTCATGTGATGTGGTTGTAATAAGTAACTTCTGTATTTGCTTACTTAGCTGTTGATGTTCTGTGGTGATGCTGCAACTGTTACCTGTCAGAATTTGTGATCTTGGAGTGGTTTAGTAGCATGTTTGATTGGATTATTTGATCTGCACCCACGGTCTCAAGACGTGGGTTATCTTGATTCGAATTGTTAATCTCTTTGTTCTGGAATGCCATGGATCCAAAGTCCTCGCACATGGTATGTGCTTTCGGATCAAAGCTTCTGCTTCTCAACTGGTAGGAAGAGCCACTTTGACAAAGGCCACACAAAACGCCCTTTCCCCATATTTGTGTTGCAGACTCGATCCTATTTATTTTTGGCAGCTTGCAGGGCATACTCGGTCCTATTTATTTTTGGCAGCTGAAAAATTAGCAAATAGTCAAAATGAGATTCATATAATCAATTCTCTCTCTTTTTTTAAAGTGAGCCTAGCTCAACTAGTTGGGTAAGAGATGTGGCAATGCACCCAATCATCCAGGTTCAAGTCCCCTGTTACACTGAATTTGGGTGCCTATTTCTATTCTTAATGAAAAACCACCTAGTTCCTCCTAGGTTGGATTTCGTTTTTTTTACTCAGTACCTCCCGCTTGGGGTGGTCAGAGTTCTAAGTCCCAAGGGACTCACTCTTTATTTGTGGCTTCGACCGCTGTGACGAGGGAGAAAAAAAACTCCCTCGTCAGCCCCACATCCAAAGCAGTGCCACTGTGTATGGGTGGGACAGAGGTTTGGAGATTTTCTCGATCTACGTGAGAAGATTTTCTTCTTAAGCCGGAATACCCGGGGCTGTCTAGCCACGCGGTTCGAGTTTTATAATCAATTCTTAGCTTACATTTCTATCGAAAACGCTGCCTGTAACTAACTCGTACGATGGCAAATAACGGCCCATAACTCGTATGAAAGCAAAGCAACGGCCCACGAAGGCCAACAACGGCCCATAGCTCGTATGAAAGCAAAGCAACGGCCCATCCCACGCGTGCGCCTCCAGTCCCTCCACCGAAAGAGTGGGCGATTCCAAATTCGTAATCCCCAAAAGAAAGCTGTTGGAGCGCCTCCCCTCAAACGGCTCTCTTCCGTCTTCCCCCTCCTCCGCTCCCTCCCGCATACAAATCCTCCCCTCAATCCCAAACCCTACTCCATCCACCCACCGACGCCATCTCCGACGAGCAACCCAACTCCGCCGCGCGCAAGAGAGCGAGGGCCGGATCCGGCCGATGGCGACGATCCAGCACCAGGCGGCCGCGGCGGCAGCGGCAGCGGCACCGAGCACGACGACGGGCGGCGGGCAGCGCGCGATGGACCTGTACGAGAAGCTGGAGAAGGTCGGGGAGGGGACGTACGGGAAGGTGTACAGGGCGCGGGAGAAGGCGACGGGCCGGATCGTGGCGCTGAAGAAGACGCGGCTCCCCGAGGACGACGAGGGCGTGCCCCCGACCGCGATGCGGGAGGTCTCCCTGCTGCGGATGCTGTCGCAGGACCCGCACGTGGTGCGCCTGCTGGACCTCAAGCAGGGCGTCAACAAGGAGGGGCAGACCATCCTCTACCTCGTCTTCGAGTACATGGACACCGACCTGAAGAAGTTCATCCGCGGACACCGCAGCAACCGCGAGAAGATCCCCGCGGCCACCGTGAAGGTACGTGGTTTCCTGCCCGCTCTTCCTCCTTGTCCAACCCAATGCCGTGCGCTCCAGGTGTTTGTGCGAATGCGTTACCCCATGTTTCATGTTTGTACTCGCAGATCCTCATGTACCAATTGTGCAAGGGCGTGGCCTTCGTCCACGGCCGTGGAGTGCTGCACCGGGACCTCAAGCCGCACAACCTGCTCATGGACCGCAAGACCATGGCGCTTAAGATCGCCGACCTCGGCCTCAGCCGCGCCATCACCGTCCCTGTCAAGAAGTACACCCACGAGGTCGGTCTCCATCACCCACAGTTCTCGGATCTGATTAACATTGGAATTAACTTGAACCGTTTTTCTGCAGATCCTTACTCTCTGGTACAGGGCTCCCGAGATTCTCCTAGGCGCCACGCACTACTCCACTCCTGTTGACATATGGTCTGTTGGCTGCATATTCGGTACGATTTCGATGAACTCGGAGATCACTTCTGAATGCAAACTGCTTCAGAGTTCTAACCTGGTGTAAATTGCAGCTGAGTTGGTCACTAACCAGCCACTTTTCCCTGGTGACTCCGAGTTGCAGCAGCTGCTCCACATCTTCAAGTAATGCCCCCCCAGTGCCATAGTTCATTGTTTGATACTATCTGATACTGACGATTATGCACACCTTGGTGAGTGGTGACTGTCTGATACTGACGGTGATCCATCCTGTTTCCTCGAATGGCAGGTTGCTGGGCACCCCGAATGAGGAGGTGTGGCCAGGCGTTGGCAAGCTGCCCAATTGGCACGAGTACCCCCAGTGGAAGCCGACGAAGCTGTCCACTCTTGTGCCCGGTCTCGACGCTCATGGCTACGATCTTCTTGAGGTCAGTACTCAGTCGGTAGTGAATCATGCAGAGGGTTCAGTACTCTTAATTCTGGCGTTATATCTGCGGAGATTGCTATTCTTACTTGTGTTGGTTTGCTGCAGAAAATGCTGGAGTACGAACCGGCGAAACGAATCCCGGCGAAGAAGGCCCTGGAGCACCCCTACTTCAACGACTTGAGGAAGGAGATGCACTGACTGAAGCGAGATGAAGGCATGGCTGGGGGCTGTGTTGAGCATGATTGCCCTGGAGCAGTTCTTTTGCTACAAGGGCACAGTAGCCTACCTTAGTTTTATGTTTTCTACTAGATGATTTTCCTGTGTGCTGTGAACCACTCGCTTTGGTTGCGATGGATGAAAACACTAGGGATAAGTAAGTTGAGCATAAACCAACTCGTGTTGATGAGTGAAATGATGTTTCTTGCAACCTGTGGCTGAGGAAAGCCTGGCTCTATTTATTTTCTCGTGGCCGGATTACTGAGGGTAATCATTCGTTGTAGCTTGATGGCCATCGGCAGCTGGCCATGACGCCATGTGTCCAGAGTGCTAAAGTTTTGCTGCCTCACATCGTCATCGTTTTGGTTATGCATAACGATGCGAGGCGGTGAGTCATCTTCCATGGAAAGAGGGGCACTGGAATTTGAAAAGACCCTGTAAAGGAATGAAAACGAGATACGCAGCCTGTTCGTTTCAGCTCGATTGGCTTGACAGACTTAGTAGCTCATGTGTCCTGTCTTGCCCGTGCTTGCAAGTCCAAACCTACAAATTATAATTTTCATCAATGGAGGCTATGACAGTAGCTCATGTGTCCTGTCTTGCCCGTGCTTGCAAGTTCAAACCTACAAATTATAATTTTCATCAATGGATATATAAATCATATTTTTCTACTCTCCCCGTCCTTAAATAAATCAATTCTTAGAGTCGTTTTAAGTCAAAATTTCCTTCAAGTTTGACTAAATTTCTAAGGTTTATGACACCAAATTAGTATCATTAAATTAGGTACATTTGATGTCATAAATATTATTGTTTCTTTCTAGCAATTGCATCAGACATAAAAAGATTTATTTAACTTACAATGGGCGAGCACCATGCTTGTGCCAAAGCCCAAACCCCAAAGCAGCCCAGCACCGTGAAGTCCCGCGTCTGCAAGCGGTAAGGAAGGAGTAGGCGAGAACGTAGCTCTAGCACGTCTCTGCTCAAGATCATCCTGATATATATCAATCAAATGGAAAGAAAGATGGAAAGAGAGCGGGAGAAAGGACGGAACGCCTCGTCGTCGTCGTAACAGTGCGCGTGAGTGAGGCTGATTCCTGATCTTGTCTGGCAAACCATTATTAGTCAGTTATTATTAGTACCAAACATGGAAGGCGACGTATTTACCAGGCTCAGGGACACCTGTCCCTGAGTCAAGACGGCAGCCGGGAGGAGCCAAACGCTCGAGGTCGAGACTCGAGACGCGCGCGGCGCGCCGCACCTGCCGGCTGGAGAGAACCAAACCAACCGTGTGTACCACTACCACCGCGCCGCGCCGGACTGGACTGGACTGCACGGCCGCCGCAAACTGCCCCGCCGGCCGCCGCCGCCACGTCTGCTTCCGCTCGGTGCTCGCTCGTTACAGCACTAGAAACCGTAGGAAGGCGACGTGGGCCGGTCGCGGGCCCAGCAACCAGCATGGGCTCTTCTTCGATCGTCTGCATCGCGGTGCGCTGATTGGGTGCCAAGTACCAACCGCGTGCGTGTCAGCTGAAGCAATGCGCCAGTGCACACGGCGTAAACGGGACAGTGAGACACATAGCACCAGGCCTCCGGAGTGTTTGATACAGGAATTAATGTTTAGTGGATGGATACTAATTAGAAAGACTAAATATAAGCTTAATAAAGTTTAAACATTCGTCTCGTAAATTACTCTCAATCTGTATAATTAGTTTTATAATTAGTCTACGTTTAATACTCTAAATTAGTGTCTCCAGCATTTGACGTGACGGGGACTAAATTTTAGTAGGGACCTGTGGCTAATAATTTAATAAGCACCCGGTGCAATCTTTATTTGTTGTGGGCCCGTTCAGTAGGTGCTAACCGGCTTTACACGTTAGAGACTTTTTGGACAACTAAGCACCTGTTGATGTCAATCCTTGTACCTTGCTATAGGAACATACGTTAGAGTTGCTCTTAGGCCTTCCCCAACACTACAGGTGGCGTGCTGCTTCAAGATACTCGTCCGCATCCATCCTCCATGTCACAGCGAAGTGTAGCTTGAAGTGTGTCGAAAGTTCTTTCAGAAGAGTCAATAGCTTTGTCCGACGAAAAGGCAAAGTAGCTATCAGGACGCGCACTGTGGAAATGGTGCATCCAGCATCAGCACAGCAGCGGAGAGAGAAATGAAAGAAAAGTGATTTTAGGGACAAGAGAAAGAGGCCAGAGAGAATGGTGGGAACCAAGAGGAGCGAAGATGCCAGTGTTGCTTGCGTTCAGAAACTATTAGCTTCGATGGTAATTTTCATACGTGTAACTCAACTCTTTTTGCGGGGCTATTGATGTTACAGAGTCTACTACACACCATATGTTTTATATAATTTTAACACATGAATTTTTTTACACCATAAGATTAAGATCCTACAGCATCTACCCTTATTCTACCTCCCCTTTTTCTACCTTCAGACAATCACAAGATCACAGATTCACAGATCACAGAAACAATTTTTTTCTATGGAATGACAAATCACAGATCCGCCGCCACCACCGCCGCAGGTCGCGGTCGCTGTAGGTAGCCACCATCGGCGCCCAGGCTGCCCCCTCGCCTTTGCCTCGCTCGACGCTCCTCCCATGCCGCTAGCCGTCCGCTTGTCGGAGCCGCATCCGCTCACCCGCAGCGTCCGCTTGTTGGAGCCGCGCCATGCTCGCCCGTCGCGTCCACTAGCCCGCGCTGCACGTTCACGTGCCGGTGTGCGCTCGCCCGACGGCCGCCGTGCTCGCTCGCTCGCGTGTTGATGTTGGTTCTCCTGCTGCCGCGTGCGCTCGCCGTGTGCGCGCCGGTGAGAAAAAGAGAGGGAGAGAGATAAAAAAAAACCCATATATTTTTTTTTTACTAAAATACATGTGTTATATAGCATTTCTGATGTTATATGCGTGTGTTTGCTATTGTTTGTGTGCACGATTGCCCTGATCGAAGCAGCTGCTTTTGATACCAGGGCATAGTAGCCTACCTTTAATTAATTTCTATTTTCTACGTAGTATCTTCTTTTTCCTGTGTGCTGAACCATTCGCTTTGGCTGTGATGGATAAAAACACTGGTGATGAGATGCTGAACATGTTGGCGAGTGAGATGATGTTTGTTGCACTTGCACGTGTAGGCTGGGAAGCCTGGTTGGGTCATCTTCTCGTGGCCGTGTGTGTAGCTAGTTTGCCCCTGACGTGGCTATCTGGAGGTTGTACTTATTATCACGATAGCCACCGTCTCGTGACAAACCATGCATCAGGCTCAGGCATCAGTCTCAGTACCAAAAGTGGGAGGCGACGTGTACGCGTTTAGCCGCTCGGCTCATCTGATGCCAAAAGTTGAAAGACACTTGCACTGCAGCCTTACATACATGCATGCGCTACGAGAAGTACAAGGGAGGGACTTCAGAAACGCTTGCTGGTGCGTGCATCGACGAGTCATCAGTGAAGTTATTAGTCATGCATGCACAAATCTGCTAATTCGCTATGGTGGACGGTGGATCGACCAGCCATACGTGTCGCGGTCCGCACCCTGTCCCTGAGTGGCTGAGTCACGGCAGCCAGGAGCCAAACGCTCGAGGCGCGCGGGCGCAGCACCTGCCGTCTGCGGGAGAGAACCGTGTGCCCGGTGGGAAAACCACCGGCTAGCTGGGCTGGATGGCCGCCGCCGCGCGCCGGCGCCACCTCCCTCCACCCCCGCCGGCCGGCTGGCGGACGCTGCACCGCACCACGCCGGTCCACGTGAGCCGGTCACGGTCCCAGCATGGGTTCTTCCATCGTATCGTCTCGCTGATTCGGTGCCAAGTACCAACCGCGCGCGTGTCAGCTCCATCGATTTGAATACGCATGCACTTCGTAGTGATCTGGCGAGCACAAAACAGAATGACTGTTCTGGCGAGCAGCGTATGTGTAGACATCAACGCTACGATTTCTTGTTGTACGCGTTGGCACGGAGCGAGGCCTTATTATTCGTATCGTACCGCTGGTTCAAACTTGACCGATACGAATGAGCGAATCTAGCTACTGTAGTAGCTAGCTGCTGCTGGTCGGCTGGGCTTGCTTCCCCGCTCCTAAACTTCAGCCCTGTTACATAGGATGTTTGATATATATATATATGGTATTAAATATAGATTAATTATGAAATTAAATGTATAGATTGAGACTAATTTGTGAGACGAATTTTTTTAAGCCTAATTAATCCATGATTTGACGATGTGGTGCTACAGTAAAACATATGCTAATAATGGATTAATTAAGCTTATTAAATTCGTCTCGCGGAATACTGAGGACTTCAGTAACTTATTTTATTCGCCCTGTTCACTTTCAGAACTACTTTTCAACCATAGAACAGTGTTTTTCTCTCACAACATTTTAGCGTAGCCAAATTTCAGCATCAGCGAACAGGGTGATTATTAGTATCCGAACACTCGATGTGACAACCGATGTGATATCTCTAAACTTTAGTCTTTCAACCTGTTCGCTTGTTGATTTCAGCCAGGGCTTATCAGTCAGCCAACAATATTTTTCTCTCACAATAAACTAGCACCAGTCAAATTTATCAGTTCAGAAACTTACCAGCGAACGGACCGTTTGATTCAAACACCCCTAAGGCGGCCGGCTAAGACGACACGCCGACGTCATGATGTACGTCGCCGGTGGATGCACGGCCGTCAGCCCGCCACACCCACACAGCCACGCGAAAAATGACGAAACAGCGGACGGACCATCCATGCATCCTCCATCGTCGCGATCGAGGTGATGCGTCGTCTTGGATTCGTTCCAGCCGGCTGTCGTCACTTGCAGTGGAACCACCTAATGACCTACGTAAGCTTTTACAAATTAAAATTAACTCAGGGAGGAGGGGTCACGATCCAACACTACTGCAAACTATAGATTTGTACGTACACGGTCAACCGCTATTGGTAGAGGGCTGGCTCCCTGGCCCTGAAAATGATCCTTGTATGAGAAAATAAAATTTGAGAGATAGCTATGTTACGCCAACTGCCTATTAAAATGAATTACAAAGACGCATCTCAGTCTACCACCTCGAGCCACACATATGGTGATTGGCACCACTGACACCACTACCTTGCACTTTCGTGGAGGTGCAAAAGAAGCATGTCTTTTCCGTGCCTCCTTTAGCCAAGCTAGATAGGTCCATCGACTCCCACTGCCTGCATACAAGAAACCCTAGAGATGGGAGATGGATAAGAATACGTTGACAAGGTCATTGCTAAGAGCCTGTTTATTTGAGCTGTAGCTTTTGGCTTTGGCTTTCTGAAAGCTAGCCTGTGCAAAAGCTGAGGTTGTTTGGCAACCCTACTTTTGAGATGGCACATGAGCCGAAAAGGTCTCAAATGTCTAAAGTAATCCTATCTGTCTGCACTGTGCTTAATCGTTGCTTTGCACTTTGAGTCATGGTATTTGAATAGCTTATTTAGAAAAAAAAAACTAAATTGCATGGATCAATTAGAAGTCATGGCATCACAAAATATAAATTCGTACATATCTAGATTACAAACAACATTACACTACTCTCTCATAGTCATCGAAGCATCCGCAATACTATCACGAAATCCATTCATGTCGCTCTCCTCTGGTCCATTTGATTGCGGTTGCGACGACGATGCTTCTCCCACAATTGGAACATAGTCTTCATTTTGATCAGACAAGTCAAAGAGTTCGTCACTCAAAGCACTATCTCTAATAAAGTTATGCAAGGCCATACATGCAATTATTATCCTTGTTTGCTTTTCCATTGGATAACTTGGCAATTGTTGTAATAATCTCCACTTCATTTTTAGAACACCAAACGAGCGTTCAATCACATTGCATAGTGATGAGTGCAAGTGATTGAACACTTCTTTTTTACCTCTTGGACTGGGACCTTGTCAAAACTCTGGCAAATGGTACTTCTCTCCACTACGCCAGATTTGCACATCACTGTCGGCATCATCACTGCCGAATTTGTGAGAACCGGCAGTGATGTACCTTCATTGCCGGTTATGAGCTTGAAAATAAAAAAAATGATTGGGGCTGGGCTAAAACCGACAGTGAAGGACCACATCACTGCCAGTTTGTGGCTTGAACCGACAGTGTTTTGGCGGGCACTCATCACTGCCGGTTTAAGCTAAGAGCCGACAGTGATTGTGCTCTATCACTGTCGGTTCTAGCCAAGAACCGATGGTGATAAGCCTACAACACAAAAAGGCTGCAGCCGTCCTCTCCTTCCTCCTCTCTTCCATCCCGAGAACAAAGGCGCGCGTTTGGACCATTCCCTCAATTGCTGCGGCTACTCTTCACCATGAAGCTAGTGCTTGGATTTTGAAGAATGGCTTGATCTTTTTGCTTTAAGGTTAGTAACAAACATCCACTTCTTTGATTTTGTTGCTTAATTAGCTTCGTTTTGATGGCTACATTGCTTGATTCTCATTCTAGTTCTTTCTCCATTCTAGAGAGCACTTTTTCAATTGGACATTTGTGCAAGGCTCAAATTGTGGTGAATCCATCATCCAAAAGGTTGGTGTCTATGAACACATTTAAATTCCTAGCTAATTATTCTATGGTGGTCAATATCATCATTGTTAGTATGTGATGCTATAATTAGTTCTTAGAAGTAGAGTAGAATAGTTGTTCTTCAATATTGTGCAATAATTGTTTTTTACTACGATTTTCAATTTACAGGGCCGGGGCTACCAGTTTCAATTTTTCAATAATTAGTGTACAATAATGTTTTCCAAAAATGGTACTTTCGAGCTATAATTGTTGTTCATGAAGCTCGATTTCTTATTAATTCTTGATAATTACTGTCTCAGTATTTTTTTGTGCAGAGATGGATCAAGAGTGGATGCATCTGTCCCGAACGGACAAGCGGTACATGCATGGCATCAGCCAGTTTATCACCGATGCCAAAGCCCATGCTGGAAATGGAAACCCTGTCTTCTGCCCATGCAAAGATTGCAAGAATCATAGGAACTTTCGTCAAATTGAGTTTATACGATCGCACTTGATTACTAGGGGTTCATGCCAAACTATACGATATGGACTATGCATGGCGAGGTTGGTATGAATGTTCTGCGGGAAAACGATGATGATGTGGACATGCTTGACGTAGCCATCCACGATGCTGACGAGGAACCCGGTGTCAACACGGAACCTATGGCCACAGTTAATAATATGTTTAGGAACACGCTAGCTGACGACACCGAGGATAACAATGGCATTTCTCAACTGCTACGTAATATAGAGACCGGATGTCTTAGTGAAAGACAGCTGAGAAAGCTAGAGAAAATGAGACAAGATGGCAAAACACCATTGTATAGAAAATATCCAATGAGCAAACTAGAAGCCGACATCATGCTGTTAGAGTTCAAATCGACAAACGGATTGAGCGATAAAGGCTTCGATCAGTTGTTAGGTATAATAAGGAAAATGCTCCCAGAAAAAAATGAGTTGCTAGAAAAGACATACTTGGACAAGCAAATGATCTGCCCCATTGGCCTCGAGGTTGAAAAATACATGCGTGTTCCAATGATTGCATATTGTACCGTGGAGAAAAATACAAAGACTTGGACAAGTGCCCCAAGTGTGAAGCTCCATGGTACAAGGAATGGCCGTCAGATGAGGGTACCAAGACCAGAGGAGGTCCCGTAAAGGTCGTTTGGTATTTCCCTATAGCTCCCCGGGTGCATAGGTTGTTTGCATGTAAAGTCAGCTAAGCTATTGCGCTAACATGACGAAGAGCGTAAGAAAGATATAATGATGAGACACCCCACCGATGGGCATGACTGGAGGACTGTCAATACTATATTCTATAAGGACATCGGTGGAGAGGTAAGGCACATTTGGTTTGCTTTGAGCACAGATAGGATGAATCCTTTCGACCAGGTTAGAAGCAATCATAGCACCTGGCCAGTGACGCTCTGTATATACAACCTTCCACCTTGGGTCTATATGAAACGGTCGTACATCCAGATGCCACTACTGATCCAAGGGCCAAGACAGCCTAGGAATAACATCGATGTGTTTCTAGAACCAGTGATCGATGAACTAGTGGAGATGTTTGAACAGGGTGTGCCAGATGTTTGGGACGAGTACAAAAAGGAACATGTCACGATCAAGGGAGTACTTATCGTTACAATCACCTACCTGCCAGGTCGAGGTTCGTTGTCCGGAGAGAAGACAAAAGGCTATACTGGATGTGTCGAGTGCTTGGACGACACCGATGCGGTAAATCTACCAAATAACTCAAAGATAGTTTATATGAGACACCGTAGGTTCCTACCTAAGGATCACCCTTACCGCAGGAACAAAAGATTTCAACGGTACTATTGAGAAACGCTTAGCTCCAAAATATCGAGACGGGCCTGCGATACTTCGAGAACTCAACAAACTGGAGGTTGTCCTTGGGAAGGGGGACAATGCAGTAGCAGCGCCTGATGGGAGCGTTTGGAAGAAAAAAATTGGTTTTCTGAAAACTACCTTACTGGCCATTTCTGAGTGTACACCACTGTCTTGATCCCATGCACGTCACTAAAATCGTGTGCGCTAACACTCTTAACACCTTGATGGACACCGGCGGGACATCAAAGGATTCACTAGCCACACGCCTGGACATGCAACACTTGGGAATCAGGAAGGAGCTGCATCCCGTGGAGCTAGAGAATGGCCAGTTCAAACTTTCGGTTGTGTCATGGACATTGAAGAAGGAAGAAAAGTGTGCGCTTATTTCTTTCTTCAATGAACTCAAAATCCCGACAGGGCTACTATGCGAATCCGAAGAGGCTAGTGAATATGAGAGAACTCAAGTTCAACTATGGCCCTATGAAGGCCCATGTCTGTCAACACTGACAGTGAAGGGTTCACTACCGTTGATCTCACTAAGACCACATATAGAGACGACCCCTTCGTCTTTGCAAGAGATGTTATGCAAGTCTTCTATGCAAGGGACAACAAGACAAAAGGAAGACTAAAAGTAGTACTAGAAGGGAAAAGAAAGATTGTCGGTGTCGATAGAGTGACGTACGAAGAAGACTACATGGGATATCAGGAAATGCCTCCATTCGGGGCGAACGTATCCCTACATATCCTTCAAGAGGGTGACGAACCTGCTTACGTACGAATTGATCACAATGAGACCCTCATTGTTGATGGACCTAAAGGTAGTTAGATTATTGTTAACTATGTAATTATTATGCAGACGTTGTATCAGTAATTCGCACTGAATATTTAATTTATATTTTGTGCGCATCTCTACAATTTAATTATTGACTATGTAATCAAATATTAAGATGATGTTTAGAAACACTATTATTTGATAATTATAGACCATTAATTCATTATCATAGAATTAAAGAATCAAGACACAAATTTTTGTGTTATTTTATAATATAAACTAACTACATTATTTCTATTAATAAATAAAGAAAGAAAAGCAAAATAAGTGAACTCCCTATTCTAGCTCAGCGGTTAAGGCCGCGCACTTTGTACTCTGAGACCCGTGCTCGAATCCCAGGCGGGCCAAACTTTTTTAATTTTGCATTTATTATTTAATAGTGCATTACAATGCGATAAAAGAAAAAATAAAACCATTCTAACCGAACTCCCTATCCTAACTCAGCGGTTAAGGCCGTGCACTCTCGACCCCGTGACCCACGCTCGAATCTCAGGCGGGCCAAACTTTTTTATATTTTTTACAAAAGGCTACGATGGCAGGCTCCAAACCGACACTGTTTTTTTTATATTTTTTTACCTAAAGTTGGCGGCAGGGCCCTTCACTGCCGGTTTTGGTTTTAAAACCGGCAGTGATAGCTTTTATCACAGTCGGTTGCTCAAACCGACACAGAAGGCCCAATTCACTGTCGGTTTTTAAACTAAAACCGATAGTGATGTGTAGATGCTCCTCACATACCAACAGTGCTCCCATGACCACAACCGTTCGAACACTGCTCCCACCTACCCCGACAACTTTAGTTCAGAAAAAAAATATACCACGACTGCTAGCCCCTATAAAATGGCCCTTGGCCAGGAGCTAGCCTCTCCATGCATGTTGGTTTCAGCCAGATCTTATCAGCCATGATACAATATTTTCCTCTCACAACAAACCACATATATCGTTATACATCGTAGTCCACCAAAATGGTGCACACATGAGGTACTAGAAGAATGCTACTGAAGATAAAGCAACACCGAAGATTGGAGATGCCATGAGGTTCATAGAGCCATCCATTTGTGGTGCCGAAATTTGAATCCGATGTGCTTGACTGCATGCAATGAGAGGCATGGATTCATCGATGCCACCTTATCATCTCCAACCGGTATAGCTCGTAGACCACCTCGGTGCTGTTGTTTGACCCTAATTGGTGCTAGAAGAATGCTACTGAGGTGGTTAAATTATAATGTGTTGATACACATTGATGATAACATTGACCTGTATGTAAATAGGTCTTTGTTATCGTATATGTAATTTTAGTGTAAGGTCTTTGTTATCGTATATGTAACTTATTTCTAATTTTTTGTAATTTTTTGATGTATTTCATTACTATCTAAATAAATATATCATTGTTGTTAAAACTTTTCCACTGTAGTATCTAAATAAATATATCCTTCACATATATGCACCTTCACTGTCGGTTCTATTTAGAAACCGGTAGTGATAGTCACCTTCACTGTCGGTTCTATTTAAAAACCGACAGTGATGTCCATGCCCCCTATATAAAACAAACTGCCGGTCACATACATCGATTCTACCCACCCACGAACTCTCTCAGTCTCATTTCTCATATTTTACTCTCACTTCTCAAGACATCCACTCTCTCTCTACGTGATTTGGTCATGGCTCCTACATTTTTCAATGGTATTGATATGTTGTCTTCTCCAATATTCTATCTATATTCATTTGATCTATATTTATATTCATATTTCTTTGCATTCTACATTTATATATATTCTTATTCCTTGCATTCGATCTATATTTAATTATGTTGCCACATTTTACTTGGAAGAATTTTTTGTGCATATATTTTATGTTCGTATTTTTTTTGCATTTTATCGATTAGGTGGTTTGAACAACGGACCTCCCCCACCACAAGAACCAAGTTTTCACCCTGGCGATGAGCCATTCGCTCCTAATGTGGTTCCCTGTTCCAGCTATTGTATGAAATATTTTCCAACATCTTTTGTTTTTTGATGCTAACAAATAGCTATAATTAGTTTAATATCATTGTTGCATGCATATATGTCGTAGACTATATCCGCAATAGATTGGCTGCGAACAACACTTAGCTGGTTCTTTATCTCGGACATCGTTGAGAACACGGCATCTAATGCAAGTGGTCGGCTATGGACGTGTGAACTCAGTTTTTTCATCCCTGTGAGGGGTTCAAATCATCGAGAACCATATCCACGGGATGGGAATACAAAGCCCGGACGTGATAAGCGCCCAATTAACTGCCATGCACATTTGTTTAGAGGCACTTCGACGTATTTGCTATGATGTGCCTGATTTCTCGCACTTCAAGGCACTTGCTTTGAATGCTGGTGATATCCTCGTTCCGCAAGCAAGCGAATGGTTTGCGAGCTACAACCATACGGATGTGGTAAAATGGTCACTTATACCTGAGTTGTGGTTATTTGTTGTTTATTATTGTAATAACATTCTCTATTTTTTTTCTTTTTCTCCACATGCAAATTGTGCTATAGGACCTTACCTATGCTGCATGTGGCTTTTGGGCCGTTCTAGACCAAGCTACGGAGCAACTCGGGTACGATTGGGACTTCTACAATGGAGACCTCGGCCAGCTCACTATAGAAGGACGCCAGTACTGCATAAGGATTACTAATAGGGGCAGTGGTCGTTCAGTAGGTTACATCTATAGCCGACCATTCTTTCGGTATTGTGAGGCACGAGAGAGTGCACTCATACGGATATTGGACTTCATCGATACAAGCGGATACATAATCCGTGACATCAATTACCATATATGGCTACAGAGGCATGTTAGTCTGCATGGCCCAATCGATCTCGACAGTGATTTCGATAGTAATTAACGTTTATTTAGCTAGGTTTTCAAGGTCATAATTTAATTGGGTTCTAATTTTAATATGTACGGCTTTGTGTGTTTAATTATTGTCATGCATGTAATTCGTGTAATATTCCGGTGTCGTATTTGTCTCAAAATTATTCTCAGGCTTGCATGTGCCCCGTGTGAAGGAAACATCAAGTTTGGGATTTTCCAGAGATAGTTTGCTACTTTCTGAGGTTTAATTGAATTTCCGCGCGACGACACTATTTAATTATAGGTTGAACTGAGTCTACCCATGAAAAGATTCAGAATGGTGCCAAACTTTCACACAGGCTCTAATGTGCCCTAGGGATAAGATTTTTGTGGAGGTGGATGAAAAAATCTATTGGGTACAAGATGAAATTCACCCTCTTTTGTCTCATTTGGCACAGAGAAAAATATAATAAATAAAAAAATAAACAGAAAAACCAAAGATCCTGTGTGGGGTCTTAATTTGGGTCTATATGCTTGCCAAAAAAATTTCAAGCCATTTCGACATAGACGGAGTATACATGCTTCATAGAGGTACATGTGCCCTTTCATCGAACCATGACTATACACATATGTTATCAAGGTTTCTCTGGTTCATAGGCATTCTGGTGTCGTATTGGTCTCAAACTTTTTTTTAGGCTTGCACGTGCCACGTGTAAAGGAAACACTAAGTTTGGGATTTTTCGGAGAAGGTTTGCTACCTTTTGAGGTTTAATTGAATTTCCGCGTGACATCGTTTTATTATAGGTTGAACTGAGTCTATCCACGAAAAGATCCAGAATGGTGCCAAATTTTTTCACAGGCTCTAATGTGCCCTAGGGATAAGAATTTTGTAGAGGTGAATGAAAAAATCAATTGGGTCCAAGATGAAATTCACCCTCTTTTATCTTATTTGGCACAGAGAAAAATATAATAAATAAAAAAATGAACAGAAAAACCTAAGATCCTGTGTGGGGTCTTAATTTGGGTGTACATGCTTGCTAAAAAAATTTCAAGGCATTACGACATAGGTGAATTATACATGCTTCACAGAGGTACATGTGCCCTTTCATTGAACCATGACTGTACACATATGTTATTAAGGTTTATGTGATTCATAGGCATTCGTGTGTCGTATTGGTCTCAAACTTTTTCTTAGGCTTGCATGTGCCACATGTGAAGGAAACACCAAGTTTTGGATTTTCCAGAGATGGTTTGCTACTTTCTGAGGTTTAATTGAATTTCCGCGCGACGACACCGTTTAATTATAAGTTGAACTGAGTCTACCCACGAAAAGATTCGAAATGGTGCCAAACTTTCACACATGCTCTAATGTGCCCTAGGGATAAGATTTTTGTGGAGGTGGACAAAAAAATCTATTGGGTCCAATAAAAAAATATGCAGAAAAACCTAAGATCCTGTGTGGGGTCTTAATTTGGGTGTACATGCTTGCCAAAATTTTTTTAATCTATTTCGACATAGGCGGAGTATACATGCTTCACAGAGGTACATGTGCCCTTTCATCGAACCATGACTATACACATAGGTTATCAAGGTTTCTATGGTTCATAGGTATTCTGGTATCGTATTGGTCTTAAACTTTTTTAGGCTTGCATGTGCCACGTGTGAAGGTAACACCAAGTTTGGGATTTTTCAGAGAAGGTTTGATACTTTCTGAGGTTTAATTGAATTTCCGCGCGACGACACCGTTTAATTATAGGTTGAACTGAGTTTATCCACGAAAAGATCTGGAATGATGCCAAACTTTTACACAGGCTCTAATGTGCCCTAGGGATAAGAATTTTATGGAGGTGGATGAAAAAATCTATTGGGTCCAAGATGAAATTCACCCTCTTTTGTCTCATTTGACACATAGAAAAATATAATAAATAAAAAAATAAACAGAAAAACCTAAGATCCTATGTGGGGTCTTAATTTGGGTGTACATGCTTACCAAAAAAATTTCAAGACATAGGCGGAGTACACATGCTTCACAGTGGTACATGTGCCCTTTCATTGAACCATGACTATACACATAGGTTATCAAGGTTTCTATGGTTCATAGGCATTCTGGTGTCGTATTGGTCTCAAACTTTTTCTTAGGCTTACACGTGCCACGTGTGATGGAAACACCAAGTTTGGGATTTTTCGGAGAAGGTTCGCTACTTTCTAAGGTTTAATTGAATTTTCGCGCGACGAAACCGTTTAATTATAGGTTGAACTGAGTCTACCTACGAAAAGATCCGGAATGGTGCCAAACTTTTACACAGGCTCTAATGTGCCCTAGGGATAAGAATTTTGTGGAGGTGGATGAAAAAATCTATTGGGTCCCAGATGAAATTCACCCTCTTTTGTCTCATTCAGCACACAGAAAAATATAATTAATAAAAAAATGATTAGAAAAACCTAAGATCCTGTGTGGGATCTTAATTTGGGTGTACACGCTTGTTAAAAAAAATTCAAGCCATTTCAACGTAGGAATACATATACTTCTATTTATTCAGTATATAAAAGATTTTTTTAATATATATAAACATCACTGTCGGTTTCAAGAAACCGGCAGTGATGAGACGAAACCGACAGTGATACTTGTTATCACTGTCGGTTTATTTTGAAAACTGGCAGTGATATATAAAAAATTAAAAAAAATTGTGCCAGCCCTCGGGTTTGAGCTCGGGTCTCGGGCTATAGAGTTCAGACACTTAACCGCAGTGCTAGTATAGGATGTGTGCCATGGTTTATTTATTTTATCGTTTTGACCTTTAGACCGCTTAATAAATTATAAAATTAAACCAAAAAAATTGGGCCGTCCGGGATTCGAACACGGGTATCGGGGGCTAAGTTGTGGGGTCTTAACCGTTGAGCTAGTAGGAGGTGTTCGAAAGATGTGGAAAAGATAAGTTACTTATGCTGTAACCACTACACGGAAATCACTATCGGTTTAAAGAATGGCCCGACAATGATGTGATAGATGACAGACATGCTGCAACACGGTATTATCTAGAAGAGCAACAGTCCTGTTGGCCCCCTTGATCTCTGGTACGTAGCATATCATATACTACGGTCTTCATGACAACAAGGTAAGCAAAATGAGGTCATACAAAATGCAACATCCAACATGTAAGCAAATAAAACGAGAGGTCATATGCAATGCAAAGTATCAACCCAAGGTGATGATGATCAAACAAAGGATTCGACGACACGGTTTTTTTCAGCACCAGTAAATTATTACATCAACCTAAGGCATTGATTAATCACTAGTGCTACTAATTACTGCCGGTGTTGCCGCATGCGTCGTTCCCCTGCTGCCGGTGCTCCGCTTCGCGCTTCTTTCGCTCAGCCCTGCACTGACGCCATTCCGCGTCCATCGTGAGATGCCGCTCGGTCTCCTAGCGGCGGCGCTGCTCCTCCTTCTCGCAGCGGCGCTCCTCCTCCTCGCGGCACGTCTCCTCCTCCTCGCGGCGGCGCTCCTCCTTGGAGATCTCGACGACGCGCTTTAGGATGCAGTCGTCGGTCTCCTTCTGTGTGATGGCGTGGAGGTGCCGGTCCTCCTCCTCCTTCCGAGCTGTCTCCAACAAGTTGAAGACGACCTCCTCCACCGGAAGAGGTTCAAGTTCCTCCTCCGATGCGGTCTCACGGTCCGGATCGTCCTCGAGGTTCACCTCGAGGTCCGATTCAGACAACGGCGTCGGTGGAGGCGTTGGGGGCGACGTGAGGACGATGAGTTCAGCTTCGCCCATGTTGTCTTCAAGCGGCGAGGCATTGTGCGTGGCGGCGGGTCGAGGGCCGGGGTGAGGTGTGCGTGGGAAGGGCAGTGCTTCGCTTTCTTGACGTGCGGTGGTGTGGCGGCCGACTGTGTGCATGGGGGCCAGGCCTGGCTTATATAGGCATGTCAGTGGTGGGACTGATCATGGTGCAATAACTCACACCCCTCGGAAGACGGAGCGCGCCTGCGTTGGGAACCGCAGTTGAACCACCATTGCACCTGCGTTGGGAAGACGGAGCGCGCCTGCGCTTAATTGGGAACCGGTGCGAGCAGCCGATGGACGGGTAATAAACGTGGCGTCTCTTCGTGGGGAACTGAAGGGCTCTTCATGGGAACCGCGCTTCATGGACCAGGTAATTAAAACAGCGGCTCTTCATATGGGAACCGTGCGACCAGCGTGGCCGGGGAGTTGAAGGGCCTACGCGCAAAGCAGGGACAGATAATCACTCAAAGGAATAAATTCCTTCAATCTTTCTAAAATCAGGTGATAGCTCAATGGTTTGTCCGCTACTCTAGAACTTGTAGGCTTCGGTTCGATTCAGGGATGCAACACATTTATTTTATCTTTTTGACCTTTAGACCGCTTAATAAATTATAAAATTAAACCAAAAAAATTGGGCTGCCTGGGACTCAAACACGGGTCTCGGGGGCTAAGTTGAGCGGTCTTAACCGTTGCGCCAGTAGGAGGAGTTCAAAAGAAAACGGAAACTTATCCTACTTGACACCTAAGTTAAACCTAACTGCTACACAACATCACTGCTGATTTGGGGAATGACCCAGCAGTGATGTACACCATCACTGTCGGTTTGCAAGCAAAACCGGTAGTGATGAGCTATTTCCCAAAATAAATTAATAATTTATAAAATAGAACAAAAAAATTTGGGCCACCTAGGACTCGAACACGGGTCTTGGGGGCTAAGTTGAGGGGTCTTAACCGTTGCGCCAGTAGGAGGAGTTCGAAAGAAAATGAAAACTTATCCTACTTAACACCTAACTTAATACCTAACTGCTACAGCAAATCATTGCCGGTTCGGGGAGTGACCCGGCAGTGATGTGCCCCATCACTGTCGGTTTACAAGCAGAACCGGCAGTGATGAGCTACTGCTATAAAAGTGGCGTGGGTTGAAATTATCCCAATTCATTTCAACCCGGCGCCAACCCCTCCCTCCGCGCCGCCGGAGCACCACCCCGCGCCGTCCACCGCCCCACGCTGGAGCACCGCCCCATGCCATCCACCGCCCCAAGTTGGAGCACCGCGCCGTCCGTGCCAAGCCGGAGCACCACGCCGTCCGGAGCACCGCGCCGTTCGTCCCACCACCGAGGCCTTTAGGAGCACGTAGACTGCTGCTTTCCCACCCCCACGGTGAGTGCGTGGCTCACTGCCCGCTACATGTCTGATGAAATGTCCCACAGCTGCTTACTTGAATCAGTTTGATCATGTAGTGTGTGCTGTCATACAGTTTGATCATGCAGCTGTGAATGCTAGAACCTAGGTTTGCCACACAGTGTGTGCTATCTGTTTCTTTGTGTTTCTGGACGCATTGCTAGTAAGTAGTACATTGTTACTTAGTAGCACGTTGCTCAACTCTATTCATTAGTATACTGATAAGAACAAAAGCGTAATTTTATTTTTGGTTACCAGGATAAACATAGCAGGGACTCGTAATACTTGACAGAAATTGCTCTCTGAACGTTAATGGTAGTTTGTTTTCGGAGTACTTGCATTTTCTCTGTGAAACAAACTTACGTTTTCTCTGTGAAACCATCTTGTGCATCATTGGAGCTTGGCCGGATACATATGTGAAACCAATGGCTGGCCTCACCTCGTAGCTTGCAATTGCAACTGCGCTCCCATCAGGCGGGTACTCAATGTTTTTGGAAGTGTGCCACCGATGCTCAATGTGTTTGGATGTGAGGATGGAGTATATATACTTTAGACCTATAGAACTAATATATGTCCAAACTTGTCATGGAATTCTCCATGCTATCAGCATAAAGATGCATAATTATTAACTTATGCAAGATTACAATTAATACATAGTTATGTAGCCTTGTGCATTAAACTGGGAATATTTTCCAACAATCCTATCTTATTATGAGTTTTTGCATGTCACTTTCCTAGGATAGTATGAGATGCATATTTGCCCCTACCAACCATGTAAGTTTCAGATCAAAGTATCACTAATTTGGAAAGATGCTTACCTGCACTGACACTTGCGAAAGAACCTCGCGTCGATGGTTGGGGGATTTATAGTGAGACTGAAGACTCTTAAACATCTCTAGGAGTATATCCAAAAGTCTTAAACTGGCCCTCTAAATCATCATTTGGTTTTTAACGAATAAAAAATATTCTTTATATCTTTCCTACATCTAACAACTATTACTAAGGCACATGAATAGCTATTTTCCAAACACTCCTATCTATGCAATGGTCGTGTGTTATTCGTAAATATACTAAATTGTATAAGAATACATCATGTTTGAATGACAACCTAATTTACTTAAATGCATAGGCAACCATGGCATGGTATGTAGTGCATGTTGGTCACATGCCTGGGATTTATCAAACCTGGGAAGATTGCTATGCTCAAGTCAATCGCTACCCTGATAATTTGCACAAAAAATACAACACAGAAGCTGAAGCTTTGAGGGCCTACTATAGTCATCCGACCTACCTTGCAAACCATGGGCAACCGGCCTACTATGGTCCAATGAATGCAAACCATGGCCATCCGCTGGCACTGGAGATCGAAGAGAAGCCACCTGCCGGAGATGTGAAGATTAGGAGAATTGCTCCTTGGTCTTGGAAAGATGTCATGCTTTTATTTATGGCTATGGTCATCGTTTTTCTTATTTGGAAGTTGATGTAGGCTTAGTTTCATAGAAGAGTAGGTGGACTTTGTTGTATGTGGTCAATCAAACAATGAATTTGTTCTAGGTGAACATATGCTATTATTTGACTTTGTTGTATGTGGACATATTATTAGACTTTGCATTAAACATATTATATATATATGAACATATGCTATTATTAGTTATCCGCGGCCAAAACTAACCACGATCGTGTCACAGCCATGACTCATCGTCGCCTGTTACCCCGTCATCAAAGAACTAATCGACAACAAGAAGCGGCTGATATCGCTGGGATGGGAGAGCCGCATGATCCGATAAACGATGATGGTGTCAATCAGGTCGGTGAGAACGAGCAGCCATGGACCCCGTCTGGCCTGCTCGATCTGGGTCAAAATGACCAAGATGGCTAGGTAACTTTGGTATCATGTCACTATGTAGCCACACACGCTAATCAATTGAGAGGGTCATAGATTACTTAGTGTCTCTAGCAGGAGCCTCCGCCGGCCGAGGAGCCTGAGGGTTCGGGTAGCAGGAAGGCTAGATCCAAGAGAGGCATGTCAAAGATTCCTATTGGTAGGAATGCACACTGGCACATTACTGAGTTTGATGAATTCGAGGATCCACTCTCACCACCTATAGCTTTGACCAAATACAAGACTATCCTCGGGTTACTTGTTAGGGACTTCATCCCGATTAAGTACAGGAAGTGGATTGGGAAACATGATGACCGGTGGAGGGTCCCCGAAAGCGAGAAGGATTACATATGTGATGTCAAGATCCCAGAGTATTTCACTTTCCCAGCCGAGTATGACAGGGAGTTAGTCAAGAAAAAAACAAAAGAAATCATGGGGACATGCTTCAAGAATTTCAAGGGGACATTATACAAGAATTTTGTCCTCCAAAATAAAGAGCCAGATTTTGATGGTGGACAGTTTAGCAAGCAGAAGGACTTCTGGCAGGCTCTCAAGGAATACAGGTTATCCGAGGAGTACTTAGAACTGAGTAGGAAGAATAAGGAGAATTCGCACAAAGCGACGAATCCTCATCATCTCGGCTCTCGTGGCTACGCCAAAAAGATGCCAGAATTTGAAGCAGAACTTCAAAAGATAGATCGCCTTACTGAGGAAGGCGTTCAGGTTGAGACCACCGATTGGGAGCCCAGATTGGTAATATACTATATGGGGAGGAATGTACGGCATGTCGAGGACGGGTGCTTTAGCTCCTCAAATCAACCCATGAGCGAACTCATCCAGAGGATCTCCTAGGTAATTGAGGAGGTGAGGCAAGGGACTCGCACTTCTAATAGGGAGAAAGACGTGCTCACCCAAGCACTCGGAACCAAGGAGCACCCTGGTCGCACTAGAGGAACCTGTGTTGTTCCTTGGAAACTAGCATTCCCCCAAGAATCTAACACTTACCGGAGCCGCTCGAGGGGTAGAGAGGAACATGAGGCAGAGTATTTGAGGAGACTAAAAGAGATGGGAGATAGAATGGAAGCACGGATTGAGGTGACCGTTGAAGCATGAGTCGAGCAAATTTTGCTGTCCAAGGGGTCAGCAGTACCACAAAACCCTACTCCTCCTGCCTTTAGCCCACAGTTTAGGGGTCGCAGCAGCTGCGGATCGACCCCGCTCGACGAAGATGAGGCGAATGTGCCTCATCCGGTGGACAACATCACTGAACCTATGAATGTCAGGTTGTACATCCATCAGGAATGGACAAAGGACAAGGTGGCGCTCGGCCAGGCCTGACCTGTGGGAGACAGGACAATTAATGGATGCCCAATTCCACTAGGGTACGCTCGTGTCACCATTGATAAAATACTTGATAAGAAGTATAACAAGATACCCATTGAGTACCCCGTAGCGGAAGACAGACTAAAACTTGGTCATAAGAAGGGCTCTCAAGTGGCCTGGTGCAAGCGCTTCATTAAGATTGACCACCAAATGTCCTCTATTGATGAGGACGACTATGAGTCTTTGCCCACCCGCAATGATAACTCACCATCTCCCAACAGAGATCACTCCCCTCCTCATCCGGAGCCATCACCCCCGAGAAGACAGAGGTCTCCTTCTATTCCTCCTCGTCCGACTCCATCTTCATCAGCCCCAAGAAAAGAGACTCCTCCTCCTCCTCCTCGTCTGACTCCATCTTCATCAGCGCTGGGAAAACAAAATTCTCGTCGTCATCCTCCTCCTCCACCTCAGCCCAAAACAAGATCAAGGACATCCTCACAGTCACAGAAAAGGTCCTTGGATTCGGTCGCTAATGCTCCCAAAGTGGACCAACAGAAAAGAAAAAGGTCGTTCAGTGGCAGCGTTACCTTCTTGATGGAAGAAAAATTTACAGCACACGTCTCGAAGGAAGATTGTGTTAGTTTCTTCAATCTCTGTGCCTCACTGCCTTCGTTTATGTTGAAGTCCGAATTCGAAAGGCAAACACAAAATAAATACGCTACAACAAGAGATGAAGAAATACACAATAAAGATTTAAGGAACATACAGAAGTACGTCGAAGACAACCCAGGATTAACCATGGAAGAGGCCGTGACCATCTATTATGATGTACAAGGGACAGCAACACCAGCAATGAAGTATGTAAGGGGCAATATTTTGGTTCCCGATCATGAGTATAAAATTTGACAACATATATGCGCCATTTACATGAATATTACATGGCTCAAGCAACAAAGACGGACAACTTTGGTTTTGAGGTTATTATCCATTCGCCACATGATTTCAATTATCCTGAAGAAGAGAAGTTTGATGTCGAGTGGGAGTGCTTGTTCCAGCTATACCAGAAACGCGATCTCGATGTTCAATTGTTGACGCTATGGACTATGTAAGTACCCTACACGCATGATATTACAATTAACTACTCTCTCGAGACACAAATTGTTAACTTTTGAGCACTTCCCATGATTTTATGTAGGTGTATAGCAAAATTTTGCATTCTAAAAAGCAAATGGGATTACATAGCCTTCTTGGACCCCATGCGAGTCAATGAGAGGACATGTCTAGGCCTCTATGGATGTGATGTGGAAGACCTAAAACAGAGATTGATTGCTGTTTTCGACGAATTCATGATGAATTAGAAAACTCATATACTTCTAGCCTACAACTGCGAGTATGTGTTCTCGGCTTTTAATTTTATGCTTCTTTTTTCATTAAGATTATTCGATAATTAGGATTCTATGATTGCAGCAACCATTTCGTCTTCATTTGTCTTAATCTTGCCAAAAATCTGCTCGAGGTGTGGGACTCGAAGAAAAAACCATTTCATCATCTGGATGCACTGGTGTTAGTGCTGAATTAGTAAGCGATCCTAATAACATATTATTTTCTAATCACACATACCTCTTTCTAATGTTTCTCCTTTTAATGTTGCTCGGTGTCCGAAGAAGACATATCGGTGGGAAGCCGGTCCCATTCAAGGTTGTCGAAATCGAGGGGAAGTACCTATCACAGCCGGCGGGAAACAATGAATGCGGGTTTTATGTAATGTGGGCAATGCTTCGCTATATCGGCGGGAAATCAGAAGAAGCCGATAAGTTAGTGTGTATAATCCCCATTTCATTTATGTCTATTAATAATTCAACAAAATGATTTACTGTTCCTCTTTGTATATCATCTTTTTTGAATGACAGCGCAAGAAATTTAAGCACGAAAGGCTGCTAGACATGGAGATCGTCGCACTACAATCGGAGCTGGCAAAATTCATCTTAGCCGAGGGATTGGAAAAAGATGGACTATTTTTCATTGCACAATCCATGAAGTACAAGGACCAATATGGCCCAGAGCGGCTCGCCAGATTATTGTAAAAAGTCCGAGAAGCATTACACAATCTGTGAAGTCTGAGAACATTTCTTTTTTATTTTGAGAGATCGAGATCTGGATAAGAACATTTGAATTATAACTGTAACATTTGTAATGTTTAATATTGATGGACATGTCGTCTACGTAGCGTATATAAAGCGAAACCCGATTCCACGAAAAAATACAAATTGAAATAAATTATAAAACAATAAAATGCGAACGGGCCATCACCGCCGGTTAGCAACAAACCGACAGTGTTGCCTTGCTCAACACTGCCGGCTTGAACCATCAACCGACACTGATGGTTACGACAACACTGCCGGTTTGATCCATCAACCGACACTGATGGTTACAACAACACTACCGGTTTGATCCATGAACCGACAGTGTAGGTTTGGTCAACACTGCCGGCTTGAACCATGAACCGACACTGATGGTTACGACAACACTGCCGGTTTGATCCATCAACCGACACTGATGGTTACGACAACACTGCCGGTTTGATCCATCAACCGACACTGATAGTTACAACAACACTGCCGGTTTGATCCATGAACCGACAGTGTAGGTTTGGTCAACACTGTAGGCTTGAACCATGAACCGACACTGATGGTTACGACAACACTGCCGGTTTGATCCATCAACCGACACTGATGGTTACGACAACACTACTGGTTTGATCCACGAACCGACAGTGTAGGCTTGCACAACACTGCTGGCTTGAGCCAAGAACCGACACTCTTGAAGCAACCGTCACTGTCGGTTGGCACTACAAACCGGCAATGTTGTTCAACTGGACACTGCCGGGTGGAGCCAGGAACCGACACTGTTTCCTGTAGATCAGTGTCAGTTTTTAAGGACCGGCAGTGATGTCCATCCCACATCACTGCCGGTATGCCACTGTCGGTTCAAAATCTCTCAGTGAAGTGGGTTTTTGAACCGGCAGTGATGTCCAGATCTGGGGTAGTGCTCCTTTGTAAGGTGAAAGGAACCCCTTTCGATTTGGATACCCTGAGTTAACAAGGTAATACTTTCCTACAATTAACACGCATGTCAGCAATAATAAAAAATACGAATAATTTGTAAAACATAGTTCTCATACATGTACCTTTAGGTGGAAATGGAAACTTGTTAGCGTATTTCTGCAATGCTTCATTGAAGACCCTTGTGTCATGCACCGAACCCGACAGACTATGTTCTGCGTATTTCTACTAATGGAAGAGCACGGGACTGGGGTGAGGCATCTTCTTCCCGAGTAGGAAGAGCAGCGCCAAAGCAGGGGATGGGGGCGACTTTTGCCGAGCACAGTACCAGGGCAGCGACGAGATCTTCGGTGCCTGTTCTGACAAGCTAGGGGGAGCGATGGTTCTCCGAGCAGGGGCGGCGGCGGCCAAGAACCAACACGGGGTGACGCCCAGAACCAGTAGGAGGCGGCAGTCGGAACCAGGACTCGCCCGTCTCAGAACCCTGCCCACGCCGATGGCGGCTAGGGTTCATGCATGTGCGGGTGCGACGGGAGAAAGCGCGAGGAAGCGTGAGGTAGCGGGCAGGAGGGGAAAGAAAAGAAAGCGATTCACAACATAATTGGTGGCAAGGCGTGTAAATTTTCCACCAAAGCTGAAAGATGCCTCTTCTGGTGAGCTTTGGGGCTTTCTGTACAAAAGTGGCTTTGGTGGGCTTCCTATATAGCTAGTCAAAGCTGGAACCAAAAGTGAGCTGTTTGTTTGGGCTTCCAGCTTCTGAGGACCAAAAGTTGTTGCAAAACTCAAACAAACAAGCCCTAAGGCATTAGGCCATGTGGCCCGATGAGAGCGTGTGGGCGCAGTAGAAGGGCCAGCTGCATGCAGCAGTGCACCGATGCCATGCGCCCTAGAAGTGTTGGAATTGAATGCGTATCAAACTAAATTGATCGTTGTATCCAAGAGCTGAGTCCAATCATGGAGGTTGTAATCTAGTTGATCACGTACCAAGACCAGCATGTGCTTCTCCATCACATGCCACTACAAGGACTACTACGCCAGATTCTCACACTAGGAACAGGGGCATTTTTACTGTAGGGGCGGCTGGGGTTGGGGGCACCCCTACAGTGGGCGTCCTCGGACCCCAGCAGCCCAGTCGCCCCTACAGATGGCACTATAGGGACGGCTGGTAACCTAAGCCCCCTACAGTTGGGGCTGATCTGTAGGGGTGGCTCAATCACCAGCCGCCCCTGCAGTGCCCATTTGTAGGGGTGGCTGCCACCAGCCGCCCCTACTGTTCGACTGTAGGGGCGGCTGAATCACTAGCCGCCCCTACTGATGGCGCACGAATAAATAGCAGCCACTCCCTTCTTCCACCTTAGGACACACTCTTCTACACAAAAAAGGTTGAGAGGCCTTAGGCTCCTCCTAAAAATTACTCTACTAAGGGGGAGGTTTTGATCTCAAATCCTTTGGTGGAGAGGCTCTAAAAGGTAAGGAAATGCTTCTCCAACTCTTTATTTGAAGTTTAATTCGTTGGTTAGTGAGTAATTTGATTTTTGGTTTTCTCTCTCTTCCATGGAGCTTGAGCTAGTTATGAGTGAAATTGGACCCTAATTTTCGCTATACTAGGATAAATTAGGTAGGAAAGTAAGATTGCACCCTTTGTTAGTACATCTTTGTTGATTTTAGTGTAGTATTAGTGAAGTTTGGTGCATGCGTTATGAAACCCTATATCTAGATCTAGATCTAGGATTTTGTTTTTTTTTTTTTTTTCAATTTTTGCTTTATGTGACTAGGGTTTGCATGTAGGTGAATGTGTAAGATTTTGATTGTTGCTAATGTGTAAAATATCCTCTACCATGGCTACTAATTATCATTTAATATTTATTTTGATTCCTTTCTATAATGTGTGTTTTTAATTAGTTATGGATAAATAGGCCATTAATTAATTATCCTCTACCATGAAATTAGAATGGAGTTTGCATGAAAGGTAGTGGATGAAATATTAAATATTGCTAATTGTTTTCTTTGAAATTGTTTATTTCAACCAATTAATTTATATTTTAAAATATTTATGCATTAATAGTCAATTAATTAACTATCCTCTACTACCATGGTGCGTGTCTCAGGTATATACAATTATTCTCGAGTAATATTCTTTCTTTGGTTGTTTTGTTTCTATAAGATGGACTACAGGAACTTTTGGATGTATGGTTCGTTAAGACATGACGCTCTTTTCCGTGATGAGGTGGGCAAATTCATCAAAGCCACAGAGAAGCATGCAACGACGTTGAAAGAGAATAGTGACACGATTATTTGTCCCTGCAAAGATTGCAAGAACCTTATTGTATTTTGAGATGTGAGTACCATCAAAGAACATCTGATTAGGAGAGGATTTATTCCGGACTACACAGTGTGGATTCATCATGGTGAAACAGTGGTTGTTGATGACAGCGACGATGATCTAGCTGATGAAGCTAAAACCCAAGCATACTTGTCCCACTTCACAGATGAGCTTGAGCAACAAATGGATCGTGACTATGGCAATCAACAAGGTGGTGGCTTTGGCAATGAACAAGGTGGTGATGATGCTGGTGGTGCCAGCAATGATGGCGAAGCACGTGAGGGGGATGCAGGTGACGGTGACAACTTGGACGAAATGCTTGAGGCCTTTGGACCAGAAATATTAGAAAAGAGCAAGAGAGGTCTAGAAAATCTTGAGAGGGTGACAAAAGCATCGAAGAGGACTATGTATGATGCTGAGAAGGGCTGTCCGACATACTTCACACTGCTACGTTTTGTGCTTGAGCTACTCATCCTGAAGGCTAAGTACGGCTGGTCGGACTGCAGTTTTGATGATTTGTTGTGCCTCATGTCACGGTTGCTCCCACGGCCGAACACAGTTCCCGCCAACACAAACCAAGCGAAGAAGGTTATAAGTCCACTCACATTGGGGGTTGAAAAAAATCCATGCATGCCTCAACCACTGTATCCTTTTTCGGCATGGCACATCATTCGAGACTTTAGATACATGTCCTAGGTGTGGGGCTAGTCGGTACAAGAACAATGACCTTCAAAGTGGGGTGGAAGCCTCCATAGGAAAGAGGAAGAAGGGTGGTAAGAAGGTGGTGCAAGAATCTTAGCCCCCAGAGGAAACTCCATTAGGCAACGATGCAAATAAGAGAAGAATTCCTGCCCTGGTTATGTGGTACTTGCCAGTGACCGACCGCTTGAGGCGTATGTTCCTAAACCCTAAGGAAGCCACACTGATGACATGGTGGGTGTTGAGACTAGCGGTCTCAGACAACGTGGGGGAGACAGAGGCCTCCGCCCGCCGGGCGTCGCCCTCAGGCGGAGGCTCAGGATAGGCACGACAGGTGGGCGTATAGGAAACTGGCACGGAAAGCTAAGGATTCATTAATTCATCCATCCTCCTTTGCTCTGTTACAAGTGTTCCCTATTTATTAGGCTCAACTACTTCTTGACAGAATTTATTATAATGCCCTTCAACTGCTACAGTACATTCCTAGAATATTCCGCCACTAGTCTCTTGTTTGTGGGGCAATCCTGCCACACCGTCTTCAAGTAATGGGCCTCCATAAGCGGTCAGCCCACCGTGTCTCGGTCTTCGGCCCAGAGGCCTGGGCTCCCGACGCTGGCCTTTGTCTTCAGGGGCACGCCGCTGCCTACGCGGGTCTTCGCCGGTCCGGTCGGAGACATCATCCGTAAGTCTTCGCCCGGCCGCGCGGGGGCCATGCTGGCGCACTCGTGCGGACCACAGGCGCCTGTGCTTAGGTACCTGCACACACTGAGGCAAGATTATTTGTTTGATTAGTTAGGGGGTAGGGTGGCCTCCGCCCTCATCACTCGAGACGCTCGCCAGCCGAAGCGAGGCGGTATCCGCCTGAGTGGCCGGAGGTGTCTGTGCCTGGCCTGGGCAGGATCCGCGACAAGCTCGCTGAGCCTCACGCAGCGCCCTACGAGCATAGCTAGGAAAGTTCCTTTAGTCAGCGCCAGATCTCTGCCCTAAGATGGTCAAAGACGCCTTGGGGACACCTCGCCGTCGGAGGCCTTCGCCACCCGCCGAGGCCGTGTTACAACAGTTCCCTCCTTTTGAGACCATGGTTCGCCTGAGCGTGCCGTGAGCTCAAAACGCCTTGACCAAAGGCGTCCGCGGGGGCGAAGGCCACACGCATTGGCATATCCGAGTGAGGCCCCGCTACTTCCCCCCTGGCCCGCTCTGGCGCAACTGCTGGTCTCATTGATAGTAGCCGTTGGGTAGCAAATCTAGCCGTTGTCCTACGGTGTGGCCGTTTATGCCTTATTAGTTTTCGTTGTATACCTTGCGACTTTTTCGGAGATGACCGTTGTGCGGCAGGCGAGTTCTCCGGAGATGTCCGTTGTATGGCGGGAGCCGAACCGCCTGCCCGCTGCCTATATAAGGGTGTGGTTTGTGGCGGGGTCCCCCCCGCCTTGCTCATTAGATTTCCTTGCCTCTGAGAAATTGCTCTTTGCTCTCTTCGCTTTCGCCTTTTGCTGCCCTCGCGCGTTTCGTCTTTCTTCCTGCGTCTTGCGCTTAGGCTGCTGTCGCGGTGGCTTTCTTTTTCGCCTCCGCCCATTCTCGCCGGCCTACCTTCTTCGGACCCTATAGCCACCTTCTCGGCGTTAGGGCCACCGGCTAGGGGTGCGCGTTTTGAGGAGTGCATGCTTGCCTCTGCCTTCGCATTAGATTTTGAAAAGCTAGTGGAGGAGGATTTGGGGAGTGTCTCTGCGTCCGTCTGAGACCTGATCGCTGCGGATTCCAGAGATATGGCGATAAAGTCATGGGATTTCAGCCCCTCCTCCATTACTGAAGAGTCAATCACGGAGATGTTGAAGGAATCGTGTTTTCCTTCTTCGAGGGTAAAAATCCCTCCACGTGGCTAGACTGTTCCAGAACCGGAGGAGGGATATGCGGTGGTCTTTCAGGACTTCTTCACCTGCGGCCTCCACCTTCCTTATATCCCCTTCCTCCACCAGGTGTTGGAGACCTTCAATGTCCAGCTCCATCATCTGACTCCTACTGCCTTCCTCACGCTTAGCAAATTCTGTTGGGCGTGTGTTTCTTATGGTGCCAAGCCAGATGTGGACACCTTCTACGCGTACTACGAGCTACAGAAGTAGTCAAAGAAGAAGAAGGAGGTGCGGGATGGCAAGGAGGTGGAGGTGACCTACCAGTATGGTAGTTGCACCTTTATGTCGAAGAGGAACCAAGGCATAGACCGTCTGGAGATTTCTTTTTGCCAGAAGGGCAAGTGGGACCGCGGCTAGCTTGAGCAGTGGTTCTACGTGAAGACCTATGGGGTCTGCGGCACTACCGAGGATGGTGCGGAAGTTTCGGAGTATCCATTGACTTCAAGAATGGAGGAGATGGCGCCGCACATGCGTGTGGAACCACCGGAAGAGATGTCTCCGGCGAGGGTGGGTTGCGACTAGGCTTTTGTGGCAGCGTGCCGCTACTCCGGTGGCCGTGGCCTGGTGGAGGAGATTATGGCCTCCAGCTACTGGCCCCTGGGTAAAGACAACCCAGCCTTTCGGCTGGAACAGGTGAAGGTTCCCGTTTTTGGGCCGGAGGCCGGGATTCCATTCCCCCGCTTCGAACAATCTTTGGGGGAGGGGGTGATGGAGGACAGCTTTGTCTCCGAGGTTAAGGAAGCTACCATCAGCTGGTTGGCAAGATTTCCGAGCATGAATACATGTCTCGGAGAGCCGTGGTAGGCACCATGCCGCGGCTCAATCATGTTTTTGAGGAGGTTGGGATCATCTACCGGGAGCGCGAGGTCCCCGCCAAGGTCCTGGCTTTGATTGAGAAGAAGAAGAAGGCCTTCGCGAAGAATGTTACGGCGGAGGCCGAATCCAAGAAGAGGAAGGGCGCCATTGCTGCTCGGGCGCCTACGAAAAAGAAGAAGAAGAGCGGTGCTCTAGTGATCGCGCCGGCCACATCTTCTGCTGGTAGTGCGGGCGTTGCCTCCGCCGGTAGTGAAGACGTTCAGAGCTCCTCCATCCCATCAGTGGACGTGCGGGTTGCGAGCGGGGAGGATCACGGCTCTCCTGTAGCTCTAGTGTGCCCTGTGAGTGGCGCTGTGAGCGGTGCTAGGCATCCAGGGGCCAGCGCTGCTCCGGTGGGCACCTCGCATGGTGCTGTGAGTGTCGGCGAACAGCCAGAGTGTAGCGCCGCCGATCCTATGCCCGACATTCTTGGTGGGCTGTATTCAAGTTCTGAAGAGGGCGCGGAGGCCGTCTTGCGGCACGCTCCTTCGTCTCCCGCCGCTGTTGCGCCTTCGACCACGCCAGTGGCCGACGTCGGGCAGCTGGAGGCCATGCTTCTTGCCGAGCGAGCCCGGGGTTCGGTCTTCTTGAGTCCTCGCCTCGTCAGCCGTTGGTCGAGGAGATCCGCCCTTTGGGCCTTATTTGCATGATATGGCGGAGACTTACGCCTGTGGGCTCTAAGCATGCCCACTGGGCTTTTTATGAGTAAGTTTGTGTGGTGCATATTTTTTTTGTTTATTGTCTTCGCCCAGTTTATTTGTTTATGTATTGTACCAAGTGCTAATACTGCGTACTTGTTGCTTTGTAGGTGATGTCATGGCTGGACTCCTCACCCCGGAGGAATGGCGGCCGCGGGCGTTAGAGTTTGGCCTCAGGCAGCCGGTCTTGATGATGGCGCCCGGGTCGAGAGTGAGTATAGAGTGTTTTATTTTACTCATCATTTGCTTTGTTGTTATTGCTTGTTTTCGATCGGTCCTCGACTGAGAGTTTTTTTTTGCTACAGAGCTCCTCCGACACACTTCTATCTCAAAGTTGGGAAGAGTGCTATCTTGGGGTTCTTGGAGACGTCGGAGGTGGTTTCTGGCTGTTGGTGTATTTATTGTGAGATTTGCTTTTCTCATTTTATTATTTTTTGTTTGTTTGTTCTTCTTTGAATAGATCGCTTCAAACAGCGTCTGAGGGACATGGATTTCTTCCAACTTCTCCATGTTCATCTAGAACACTAGAGCTTGGTGCGTCTTCAGCGGTTTGCATTTTTTTGGTGTATGTTCGCCTTTAGACTTGTTTTTGTTTCATTCTTTGATCGCCTTGGTCTTTTTTCTTTACGGATGCGGGGGGTATCACACAATTTGTTGTTATGGAAAATATTTGCAGACTCGCAAGGTCTCCGACCGAGATACTACGATTGAAGCGCTCAAGGCGGAGAACGAGCGCCTGGAAGGTGAAAAAGGGGGTTTGTCCAACTCCCTTGCAGCTCTTTGCCTTTCTCTGGCGGAGAAGGAACAAGAAAAGGAGGCTTTGAGGGCCGATCTCGCCAAGGCCCAGGATGCGGAAGCTTTGTCCACCAAGCAGTTCCGTAGGGCGAACGAGTTGGCCGAGGGTCTTCGGCTAGAGCTGTCCTCTGAGAAGAAATCCACGGCTTTGGTGGAAGAGCAGCTGTCTTTGATGATGAGGCGTCTGGACTCGGTCAAGGGGGTCCTTGCTTCAACCGTTGGCCAATACCGGGCCATTGTCGCCGAGTTCGGAGGCGAAACCTCCGCCCCTCTGGAGGAAGACATCATCTACGCCCTCGCCTCCTGGCTGAAGCGTCACCTTGCGAAGCTCCTGATCTGATCAATGGCTGCACGGACTATGGGGCACTGGCGGGAGTATTGAATTACGCCAAGCTTTTGATGCGTGGTGGGTGTACGCATACCGAAAGTATTCCGGAGGGAGCGCTTCCGGGTTCGGAGGAGCTTGGTGAGACTTCTCTTGGTTTGCGAAAAACCTTGAGAAATTTCATTGGGTACTTTTGGGCTCCGTTTGGGAGACCTGCCGCTTGGAAACTGGCGGAGGAGAAGAGGGCGAAGGTATTTCTAGTCTTTTTGGTTTTTTTTGCTTTTTGCGAAGCTGCGAAGGCTTTCATTGCTTGTGCCCCTGATATTTTAGCCTTTGCTACAGGATGCGCATAAGAGTCTAGTGGGCAGGCCTCCGTCAGTTCCATGCTCGGCGACCGTGGGCGGTGCCTCCGCCACCGCTGGCGCTCTAGTGGGCGCTGTGATCGGCGGTGGTGATGGTCGGAGGCCGCAGGCGCCGTCCCCGCCCACAGTTGATGCGGGCTCTGTTCCAGGGACTTCCGCTATGGTCGATGCGTCGGAGGTCTAGGCTCTTTGTAGCACTTAGTTGTTTTGTCTTGTATATTGTAGTCCAGTTGGACTCTTGTAAATAAAGTTTCTTTTGTTCTGAATGGTTTTGTGGGAAATTTTAACCTTGCGTAGGTTCTGAATCAGGAGCCTGCGCAAGATGTTGCGCCTTTGACTCTCTACAACGACGGTATTTATGTGAGCGGAGAGCTTTGGGAGTATTGGCGTTCGGCCTTTCCCCATAGCGTTGCGCGCGACATGTTTGAAACAGTTAGGTTTGACATAGACGACGAGTGCGCTGGGTTTACTCGCGCGCTTGCTTGGCGCGGACCTATGCCACAATAGTTAGGATTTTATTGTAAGTTTGCGTCCTATAAGAATGCTACTTGATGTTATATGGAATACAAAACAGGTTCACTTTCTTGATTGTTTGTGCGGGGGGATTAGGTCTGTTGTGCTAGTTTACATATCTCGTCTAGTCCCGAGCTTGCATACCATGGGCCTTTGCTTGGGCAAACATGCGCGATACAGAGGTGGTGGCCAGGACCTCCGCCCCATGTTCTTTCCTTCTCTGTGCTTGCTTGATGGCCGGGGTAGAAGTGTTGGTAGTTTTTTGATCGGCGGAGGCGTACTTGAAGTCCGCCTGGCGAGGCTTGCTGAATCGGTGTTTGATCCGATAGGAGGTTTGGCGCAGCTTGTGCAGACGATGGAGACTTTTGGTATTTCTTTAGCTGGGTGTTTTAGCTGTCTGGTGGTATGGGCCTCTGACGCTGCACCCCCATGGGACATGTTTCATTTGTGAAGATGGCAGGTTAGGTCTCCGGCGTTAGGGGGATGTTACGAGATTTCGTGCGATATCCCCCTTCTTCCGTAGGCCTGCGCTGTTCATCACCGTGCCATAGTTCCTCTCTCTTTTCCCACTATCTCCGACCATCTACTAGTGCCTCCAACTTTACGAGTTTTTGTACAATATCTACGGCCGACTTAGATATCTAAGGAGACCCCTGCCTCCATGGTCGTTGCTGTGCCTTGTGCTTGTGCTCGCTTCTTCTTCCCCTTTGCGCCTTATCTTTGTTGAGGTTTTAAGGCGTTGGGGAACCCATTTATAGTGGGGTGTGCGGCTTTTGGTTGTTAAATTTTTGGTACGTTGTTTGTTGGAACGTATCTTGGCTTTAATGGCCTATATCTTGGTTATATTATTCATGTCTTTTGCGATCTTTTGAAGTAAATAGGCCTAGTGCCTAAGTGACAGGGTTTGGTCAGACCTTGTCCTCGTTTTGCTGTTTTCGATGGCGGAGACCTTCCTGGTTCTGGCGCCATAATGGTGTTGCCCCTGATGCTTGGGTTGGTTTTTTGTTGGACAGGTCTTTGTCAAGGGTCGGAGGCCTGTTTGACCAAGTTGATTTCTGCCTTGATGCCTAAATTTGGACAGGTCTTTGTCAAGGGTCAGGAGGCTGTTTGGCCAAGTTGATTTTTACCTTGATGCCTGAATTTGGATAGGTCTTTGTCAAGGGTCGGAGGTCTATTTGGCCAAGTTGATTTCTGCCTTGATGCCTGAATTTGGACAAGTATTTGTCAAGGGTCGGAGGCCTGTTTGGCCATAGAGGTCATTTCAAATTACCAATGCTTGTGGTCGGCGCTTTGAAAGGACCTGTGCTTATTATTATTCACCGAATATTGCGGCGCCAGAGCTGGCCGCTTTCGGGTTTGGACTTTTCAAGCGTTCTTTTGGGGGATTACCTCTTTATACTTGTAGAGGATTTTTACATTGAGCCTACCTCGTTAAAAACCTCACCTCCGCTTGGAGTTCCCCTATGAGGAAAAGAGTACAGGCTCTTTTACATTTTTTGGGTTGAAGAAAAAAAACAGAAAGGTAAATGGACGGAGGGGCCTCCGCTTATTATTTGTGGAGGTTGCCCTTTGGTACACTGTGAAAGGTCCTAATGGCTAGAGGGGGTGAATAGTCTAATAAAATTTCTACAACAACACTTAACAAAAGGATTAGACAATTATGAGGTGAAGCGAGTTATGCGCTAGCCTACCAAAATGCAAGCCACCTACCATAATTCTAGTTTAGATGAAGTATATCCACACAATAGCTATATCACTAAACTAAGTTAGTGTGCTCTCAAAAGCTAACTAAAGAGCCACACTAACCAAACTAACAAGCTCTCACAACTAGTTACACTAAAGAGCTTGGCAACTAGTTTGCGGTAATGTAATGAGTAGGCAAGAAGGTTATACCACCGTGTAGATGTATGAACCAATCAATCGCAAGTGTGGATAACAATGAAGACCAATCACCTTGGAATCAATGATGAACACAATGATTTTTTACTTGAGGTTCACTTGCTTGCCGGCAAGCTAGTCCTCGTTGTGGCGATTCACTCACTTGGAGGTTCACGCGCTAATTGGCTTCACACGCCAAACCCTCAATAGGGTGCCGCACAACCAACACAAGATGAGGATCACACAAGCCACGAGCAATCCACTAGAGTACCTTTTGGCGCTCCACCGGGGAAAGGTTAAGAACCCCTCACAATCACCACGATCGGAGCCAGAGACAATCACCACCCTCCGCTCGACGATCCTCACTGCTCCAAGCCATCTAGGTGGCGGCAACCACCAAGAGTAACAAGCAAATCTCGTAGCGAAACACGAACACCAAGTGCCTCTAGATGCAAACACTCAAGCAATGCACTTGGATCACTCCCAATCTCCCAAAGATGTTTAATCTATGATGGAAATGAGTGGGAGAGCTTTGGCTAAACTCACAAGGTTGCTATGTCAATGAAAACGGCCAAGAGAGTGAGCTTGAGCCGGCCATGGGGTTTAAATAGAAGCCCCCACGAAATAGAGCCGTTGTACCCCTTCACTGGGTACTGATCGGGGTGACCGGACGCTCCGGTCCTACTGATCGGACGCTGCTCCTCAGCGTCCGGTCGCCCGATGGCGGCCACGTGTCTCTTGCGTTCAACTGTGATCGTTTGATCTCAACGGTCGAAATGTTGACCGGACGCTCCGACAGAGCTGACCGGACGCTGGACCCTCAGCGTTCAGTCATTTACAGTAAGGGTCCAAAACGTGTTTTTGCTGACCGGACACGTCCGGTCATGCTTGACCGGACACAGCCAGCGTCCGGTCACACAGTGTCTCCTCTGTGTGCCCTACGTCAGCGTACGTCAGCACTGACCGGACGCACCCCGTCAGCGTCTGGTCATGAGACCGAAACGCACGCCCTCTGTTGCCACTGACCGGACGCGCCGGTCCAACCAAGACCAGCGTCCGGTCACTTACAGTGACATCCGTCTTTTCTGTCTAGGGCACCGGTGGCACCGTCGGACTGTCCACCGGTGGAGTTTTTTACCCTTGCACCTAAACTTCACCACCCTTGATCAAATGTGCCAACCACCAAGTGTATCACCTTGTGCACATGTGTTAGCATATTTTCACAAACATTTTCAAGGGTGTTAGCACTCCACTAGATTCTAAATGCATATGCAATGAGTTAGAGCATCTAGTGACACTTTGATAACCGCATTCCGATACGAGTTTCACCCCTCTTAATAGTACGGCTATCGATCCTAAATGTGATCACACTCTCTAAGTGTCTTGATCACTAAAACAAAATAGCTCCTACAATTTATACCTTTGCCTTAAGCCTTTTATTTTTCTCTTTCTTCTTTCTAAGTCCGAGCACTTGATCATCACCATGGCATCGCCATCATCATGTTATGAAATCTTCATTTGCTTCACCACTTGGAGTGTACTACCTATCTCATGATCACTTGATAAACTAGGTTAGCACTTAGGGTTTCATCAATTCATCAAAACCAAACTAGAGCTTTCACACTGCCTAGATGTAATATCTGCGGAGGCTGTCGACATTCCAGGTGTGGGTTGTTGTGACACCTTCGCTGTCGGTCAAGTGGAAAGAGCCAGGGTAGCTTGCTGTCGTTGCTGTGTATGGGCCTTCCCATTTCGGTTGCAGTTTGCCAACAAGTTGTGCGTTGGGTTTTCTTCTAAGTACGAGGTCTCCGTCTTTTATGTCTTTCCTTACCACCTGAGAGTCTCTCCACTTCTTGGTTTGGGACTGATATTTTACAATATTTTCGACTGCTTCTAGTCTTATGGCTTCTATTGTTTCTTTTGCATATTCTTCATCTTGCAACATTAGCTGTCTCGTTGTGCGGAGGCTTTCGTGCTTGATTTCTTCTGGCATCATTGCCTCTTCTCCATAAAGCAGTTTGAATGGTGTGAATCCTGCTGTTCTTGAGATAGATGTGTTGTGTGACCAAATCACTCTGGGTAATTCATCTACCCATTTTCCTTTGTGTAGGCCCAGCAATGTTTTTGATATTGCTGAAAACACTATTATGTTTGCTCTTTCCACAACACCATTGGACTCTGGGTGATATACTAAGGTGAAGGCTAGTTTTGTCCAAATGCTTTTGCAGAATTATTTGAAGTTCTCTAAATCGAATTGTTTTCCATTGTCTACTATCAAAATCCTCGGTACACCGAATCTGCAAATGATGTTTTGCCAGAAGAATTTTCTGACAGTTTTTGAGGTTATCTTCGCCAGCGACTTTGCCTCTATCCATCTTGTAAAATATTCTACTGCCACTACTGTGAATTTGTTTCCTCCTTGGGATGGTGGTAATGGGCTGACCAGGTCCATACCCCATCTTTGTAGTGGCCATGTCAGAGGTATAAGCTGGGTCTCCAACGATGGTTTTGACTGCCCTGGAGAGAATGTTTGGTATGCTTTGCATGTTCTGACTGTCTGCTCTCCATCTTGTATGTGTGTTGGCCAATAAAAGCCTTGCCTTATTGCCTTTGCTTGATAATGCTCTAGAGCTAATGTGCGACCCGCAAATTCCTGAGTGTATTTCTTGAAGCAACTCTATGCCTTCGCTCTGCGATATGCATTTGAGGAGAGGCTGGACTACTCCTTTCTTGTATAGTACACCATCTATGATTGTGTAATTTCTTGCCCTGGCCTATATTCTTGCTGCTTTTTCTTCATCTTCTTCTATGGTTTTGCCTTCTTGGAATTATGTTATCGCTTTTCTCCAATCTTCATTTTGTAGATGTAGTATGGGCTATGGTGCCTTAGATGTCTCCGCTGTTGCCGAAGACTTCAAGATCTAGTAAAAAGTGTTTGGTGGCAGTGGCAGGTTGTTTGCCGCAACCTTTGCTAATTCATCTGCCTCTGCATTTTCTGATCTTGGGATGTGCTTTAGGGTGAAGCCCTCGAATCTTCGCTCCAAATTTCTGACGACGGATAGGTATTTGATGAGTTCTGGCTCTCTTACTGTGTATTCTTTCTCTACTTGGCCAGTGACCACTTGAGAATCTGTTTTGACTGTCAATGTTTTTGCCCCTAGGGCCTTTGCTTTGCTCGGCGCTAAGATCAGGACTTCATATTCTGCTATGTTGTTTGTTGATTTGAACTCTAGCCTTGCTGCGTATTTCAGTCTGATGCCGGAGGGTGCCGTTAGGACGGTGGAGGCTCCTACTCTGGCTTGGCCCCAGGCTCCATCCGTGAATGCTATCCAGCCTTGAGTGGTTGGTTGTGCCTTGGGCTCTGTCGGAGGTGTCTAATCTGCTACAAAATCGGCTAGTGCTTGTGATTTGATTGCTGTTCTGGGGACATACGAGATACCAAACTGTGATAGCTTTGTAGCCCATTTGCCTATTCTGCCGGAGGCTTCTTTGTTTCTGAGCAAGTCTTGCAGTGGCAGCGATGTTGGAACTAAGATTTTGTGGGCTTGGAAATAATGCTTTAGTTTTCTTGATGCCATCAGCACTGCGTAGGCAACTTTTTCTACCTCAGTGTAGTTTAGCTTGGCTCCGGACAGTGCTTCTAAGATAAAATAAACTGGTTTTTGAGTTTTGCCTAATTCTTTTTCCATCTCGTGGACTAAGATTGTGCTGACTGCATGGTCGGAGGCCACCACATACAGCAATAGGTGGCTGTCTGATTCTGGGACGAAGACCACCAGTGAGTTTGCCAAATACTCTTTCAAGTTATGAAATGCCTCCGACTGCTTGGATCCCCATTCGAAGTTGCCTCCGCCCCTCAGGGCTTGGAAGAAGGGTAGGCTGCGTTCTGCTAATTTTGAGATGAATCGATTGAGCGCTGCTATTCTTCCTGTCAGCTTTTGCACTTCTTTCTTGTTTTTGGCCTCTGCCATTGTCATTATTGCTCTTGTTTTGTCCGGGTTTGCTTTGATGCCTTCGCTGCTTATGATATATCCGAGCATCTTCCCTTTTGTGACTCCAAATATACATTTTTCTGGGTTAAGGCGGAGGCCAGCTGTCCTAAGGTTGGCGAAGGTCTCCTGTAAGTCGGAGACATGATCATTCTTATTCTTGCTCATGAACACTATGTTGTCGAAGTAGGCTATGATGTTTCTATCTAGTTGTGAGCCCAAAACTTCCTTTGTCATTCTGGCAAAGGTTGCTCCAGCATTTTTGAGGCCCTCCGGCATTTTGGTGTAGCAATATGTCCCGAATGGAGTGGTAAAACTTGTCTTGTCTTTGTCTTCTTTTTTCATCTAGATTTGGTGATACCCAGAGAAACAATCGAGGAGAGAGAACCTCTGGCATCTGGCTGACTTGTCGACGGAGGCATCTATTCTTGGCAATGGGAAAGGGTCTTTTTTGCAAGCTTTATTCGGATCTATGAAATCTATGCACATTCTCATTTTGCCATTCTTCTTTGGTACCAGTACTATGTTTGCAAGCCAGTCTAAATACTTGACTTCCCTGATCACTTTTGCATCTAGCAATCTTTGCACCTCCGCCTTTGCTATCAGGATTCTGTCCTCCAACATTTTTCTCTATTTTTGCTTTCTTGGTCTCATGTTTTCATTGATATCCAGTTCGTGTTGTATGATGTCCCTGCTGACTCCCTAGAGGTCGGAGGCTGACCAGGCAAAGATGTTCTTGTTTTTTACTAGAGTTTCCATGAGCTCTTCCTCCTCTGCCTTGCTCAATTCTAAGCTGATTGTTACTTTTCTGTCTAGTAACTCCTTTTCTAGAGGGATCAGCTTTGTCTCTTCTTGACCCGCCATATATGTTTTTCCTCTGGGCATATCCGGAGGCTCTAGTTCTTTGTCTGCCGACTTGACTGTATTGATGTTTCTTTGGGCTCTATAGATAGCTTTTTCTATGTTTCTTGCTTCCTTCTGGCTGCCTCGGACTGTGATAATACCATGGAGTGCTGGTATTTGCATGCATAGGTAGGCCATATGCAGGGTTGCGTTGAATTTGGTTGTGAATCCACTGCCCAAGATGGCATTGTGTGGGTAATACAAATCGACGACGTTGAAGGTTATGTACTCAGTTCTAGCATTTGCTTGGGTTCCAAACGACACTGGGAGTGAGATTTTTCCTAATGCTTGTATCTGCTTGCCTCCGAATCCTATTAAAGGGGATTCAGAGGGCTGTAGTTGATTTCTGCTGAGCTTCCTTTGATCAAAGGTATTTGCGAAGATGATATCTGCTGAACTGCTAGTGTCGATCAGTACTCTGCTTATCTCTTATGCTGCTATGTTGGTCTTGATCACCATTGCGTCTGCGTGAGGGTAGCTCTCTAGCTAGAGATCTTCTTCTGTGAAGGTGATTGGGAATCTAGACCAGTCTGTGTATTTCGCTGGGCCTTGGACTGCTATGTTGTTTACCAGGCGGAGGTGATCCTTTTTCTGTTTTTTGTTTGAAACTCCATTGATGATCCTTCGACGATTGGTAATATCATGCCTATTGTTGGTAGCGGTCCATGGGGGTTGATTTGGTTTTCTTGGTTTGGCTCATTTTTTGGTGCTGATGGTTGGTTGTGAGGTGGCGGTGGAGGCGGTTGCTGTAGGTGGTGCTGTTGCTGTGGAGGCTCGAACCTTATTTGGTTTTGTGCCGATGGGTTTGTTTCGAGGTAGGTTATATGGGGAGATTTTGGGTTTATGTAGGTCAGGCTTGCCTCCGACCTATAGTTGCCCGCCAGAGGCTGCTGTGAAGGCGATGATCTCCATGCTGGTAGGAAGTTTGGGTAATAGGCAGAGGCTAGTGTGGAGGGATGTATTTGGGTTGCGTTTAGCGCTGGGTACATTGGGCAGTACTGCTGGTGGCCAGTTGTGTAGGTGGTGTTGACCTCTCTTGCGCTCTACTATGTCGGAGGTTGGGCAGTCTGCTTGTTCTTCATCCTTTCCTATGTTTCTTTTGTCTCTGGACAATCTTTGGTGCTGTGCCCTGCGTTTTCGCCGTGAAAAACGCAATATGGCCTGCGTTGTTTCTGGTTGTGGTTTTTATTCCAATTTTTGCCTTGGTAACCTTGCCGACCTTGGTTCCTGGTCTGGGTCTCCGGCCGTGCTGGTGATTCCAGTTGCCCTTGCTCGGGGTGAGGTTGACCCTCGATGCTGAGCACTTGCCCCTGGCCTAGTTTCTGATTTGATGCGTTCTGGTTCGTATAGCTCTTCTGGGAGTTTTTGCTACTGTTTTGCTGTCTGTTTTGACTCTGTTCCTCTAGCCTTTTCTAGAGGTCATTGTCTGATCTGCAGTATTTCTCGAACTCATCATACAACTGTTGTATGGAAGTTGGTTTCTTTCTTGCTAGGTGTGCAGCGAATGGCCCGATTCGGAGGTCTTTGATCGCTGCTTTGATGGCGATCTCGTCTGGGACGTCTGGTGCCTTCACCTTTAGTTGCATGAATTTCTGGAAGTAGTCGTGTAGTGTCTCTCCCTGCATTTGCTTGCACTGGAACAGATCTGTGGAAGTCAGCGACTGTGCTGCTAGCCCCTTGAAGTTTGCTAATATCTTGTCCCGGAGGTTCTCCCAAGAATAGATTGTGCTTGGTTTGAGCATAGAATACCAAGCCAGCGCGTCGCCTTCGGCTGCAATGACAAATGACTTTGCCAAGGCAGGCGTCTCTCTCATGCCGCGAAGGCTCTCACGCCTCGTAACTCATAATAAACTGATGGGGTCTGTCTTGCCGTTGAACTTTGGTAGTGTGATTGGCTTGTACGCTGTTGGCCATGGCGACTGTTGTATGCCTTCAGAGAGTGGGGACTTGGGGTCGATAGGCCTCCGCATCGCCTGAGATGGCATCATGGTTGGGCTGATCACTAGTGGAGGTGTTGCTGCGGAGGCTGGGATTGCGGAGGTTGATGCTAGTAGTGCATGCTGCATACTTAGCATCTCAGCATGTAGGGCCCCTAGCTAACGCCTTATTTATTTTGCTTGTCTGTGCCGACGCTTGAGTAGCTTGGTCGATTAGCTACGAATCTCTGCGCCATTCTGTCCCTCTCTTGTTTGCGCTCTTTTTGCAAGCTGTGCTTTGCATTTATTGCGATTCTTGCTCGAGTGTGGTGCACGAATTTGGTTGGGCCTCCGGATCTTGAATTTCTAGATCTTGGGGTTACGGTGGTTGACCACAGGCATACGCTGCTGGTGTCATCCTCCACAAAGCGAGGTTTGCGTGGGTGCTACTGGCGGTGCACCTAGGCCTTCCTCTCTGACCCGTGGTCGTTGCTGCTCTGGTTGTGGTTTTTCTTTTCCCTGCCATCGTTGGTTTGCCTTGACCAAACCACGGTGGGCGCCAATGTTGAGACTAGCAGTCTCAGACAACGTGGGGGAAACAGAGGCCTCGGCCCACCGGGCGTCGCCCTCAGGCGGAGGCTCGGGATAGGCACGACAGGTGGGCGTATAGGAAACTGGCATGGAAAGCTAAGGATTCATTAATTCATCCATCCTCCTTTGCTCTATTACAAGTGTTCCCTATTTATAGGGCTCAGCTACTTCTTGACAGAATTTATTACAATGCTCTTCAACTGCTACAGTACATTCCTGGAATATTCCGCCACTAGTCTCTTGTTTGCGGGGCAATCCTGCCACACCGTCTTCAAGTAATGGGCCTCCATAAGCGATTGGCCCACCGTGTCTCGGTCTTCGGCCCAGATGCCTGGGCTCCCGACGCTGGCCTCCGTCTTCAGGGGCACGCCGCTGCCTACGCGGGTCTCCGCCGGTCCGATCGGAGACATCATCCGTAAGTCTCCACCCGGCCGCGCGGGGGCCATGCTGGCGCGCTCGTGCGGACCACGGGCGCCTACGCTTAGGTACCTACACACACTTAGGCAAGATTGTTTGTTTGATTAGTTCGGGGGTAGGGCGGCCTCCGTCCTCATCACCGGAGATGCTCGCCAGCCGAAGCGAGGCGGCGTCCGCCTGAGTGGTCGGAGGTGTCTGTGCCTGGCCTGGGCAGGATCCGCGACAAGCTCGCTGAGCCTCACGCAGCGCCCTACGAGCATAGCCAGGAAAGTTCCTTTAGTCAGCGCCAGATCTCCGCCCTAAGACGGTCGAAGATGCCTTGGGGACACCTCGCCGTCGGAGGCCTTCGCCACCCGCCGAGGCCATGTTACAATAGTGGGATGATGAGCGCAAGGTGGATGATGATATGATCGCACACCCGGCCGATTGTAGCCAGTGGCAAGCGTTCGATGCCAAGTACAAAGCAGAATTCAGTGATGACCCACGGAATGTACGGTTCGGCTTGAGCACTGATGGAATTAATCCCTTCAATGAGAGGATGACCGACCACAGCACATGGCCAGTCATCTTGACCATGTACAACCTCCCAACGTATTTGTGTCAGAAGAGGAAGTACCTTCTCCTCACCATTCTTATCTCTGGCCCCAAACAGCCAGGCATTGATATAGACGTGTTCTTAGAGCCTCTGATGCAAGAAATGGAGAGGCTATGGAGGTATGGGGAGCCGATGTACGATGCATTTCGATGGGAGGACTTCATATGCAAAGCAATAATATTTTTTACTACCAATGATTACCCCACGCTGTTTGCCCTGTCTGGACAGTTCAAAGGCAAGACTGGATGCTTAGTCTGTTTGGATGGTACTAAATGGGTGTTCCTAGATGGATCCAGGAAGATAGTTTACATAAGGAATCGGCGCTTCTTAAAGACAGGTCACAAGTACCGCGACAAATTGTGCCTAAGATACTATGGCAACATCCCGGAGGATGAACCCCCTCTAGAGAGATGTCGTAATGGAGAACATGTGTTTAGAATGGTCCAAAACATACACATCGTCTATGGAAAGAAGAATCCGGATGGAACGATTAGAGATAGAAGCACACCTCCCATCAAAGGCGTACCATTCAAGAAGCAATCGATCTTCTTTCAGTACCTGCCTTATTGGCCAGACTTGGAGGTCCCCCATGCCATTGATGCGATGCACGTGCAGAAGAATGTCTTTGAAAGTCTCATGGCTACCTTAATGGACACGGGCAAGTCAAAGGATGGTCTCAGATCACGGAAAGACATGGTGCAGTTGAACGTGATGCGGGAGCTTTGGCCGGTACAGCAGGATAATGGCAAGTACAGTCTTCCCGTGGATAGCTTCAACCTAACCCTAGAGGAGAGGAGAGCTATATGCAATTTCCTTACGGGGACAGAGTGCCGACTGTGTTTTTGGCGAACCCGAAGAAGCTAGTGTCGATGAAGGACCTATCATTAACATACTGCAAGGCTCACGATTGTCATGTGATGCTGACAGTGTGCCTACCAATTGCAATCAGGGCTATAAAGCTAGAGTTCCTAAAGATGGCCATCACCCGCATGTGCTACTTCTTTTCAAAGATCTCACAGAAGACGATTCGTAGGCAAGAGCTGAGTGACCTACATGAATTCACGGTGGAGACCTAGAACTAGCTAGAGATGTGTTTACCTCCCGCTTTTTTTGATATAATGGTACATCTCATGTTTCACCTGGTTCATCAGATCGAGGCGCTAGGCCCCAGCATCTTGCATAAAATGTGATCCTATGAGCGGTTCATGTCGGTTCTAAGCCGATACGTGCATAACCGAACACACCCAGAGGGCTCCATGATAGAGGGTTACAATTCCGAAGAAGTCGTCGAGTGCTGCCAAGAGTGGCTAAAAGTACAGAGAGGGATTGGTAATCCCGATTCTCGTCACAAGGGAAGGCTAGCTGGGAAGGGCACAAGTGGTAGGAAAGTGTTCCTCGACAATGATTACAGAGAGGTGAGTCGGGCGCATTACAGTGTCTTGTAGAGTATGGCAGTGATGCAACCGTACATTGATGAACACATGGCTATCATTATGGCCGAGAGGAATGGCCGTTTAGATGATTGGGTCATGAAACAACATAAGCAACGCCTGACATCATGGTTGAAGGACCAGAACATACAGCCTGGAGAAACCATAGATTCTATTACCATCAGTTGGTTGGCGGCCAGGCCATCGAAACAGGTGACGTCTTGGAATGCTTATGACATCAATGGGTACACATAGTATACCGACACAAAGGATAGGAAATCTGTGAATCAGAACAGCGGCATCCGAATAGAGGCTCTCGACGGAGTGGGGCGAAAGGTCTTGTACTTTGGCATAATTGAAGATATATGGGAACTTGACTATGTAAGGGATATAAAGGTGGCCCTGTTTCGATGCCGCTGGATCAAGCACCATCAATTCAATGAGATCGGACAGAGAGTCATCGACCTCCAGAATGTAGGCTACCAGGATGACCCTTGGGTGCTCACTGAACGTGTCGTGCAAGTCTTCTATATGCCCGACCCGCAAAGTAACCTCCCCCCAAAGAAAAAGACAAAGCACATGGTGGCCTCCGGGAAACAACATATCATCGGAGTTGATGGTGTGGACGATGTTGAAGCTTACAACAAGTGCGATGAGATGCCGCTATTCACAGACTTTTGTAAGAAGATCGAGGCTGTGGAAAAGAACCTGCCCAAAGATGTATTACCATGGGAATGAAAAGGTGTCAAGGGAAAAGTTGTCACGGTGGGCTAGCTAGTTTATGTAAGTGTGTCAGTGTTCGTAAGACTACATTCATGTATGTGTGTGTGAGACTACATTTATGTATGTGTGTGTGAGACTACATTCATGTATGTGTGTGAGACTACATTTATGTATGTGAGACTACATTTATGTATGTGTGTTTGAAACTATATTTATGTGTGTGTTTGAGACTACATTCACATATGTTTGTGTGAACAATGTGTACAAAGAATTTATCAAATTATGAAATTACCAAAATAAAAGTTGTAGATATCCATGAGTTATTCAACTTTGGTATTCATTACTTTTTCAGTTGAAATGATTTGGGAGGTCCAAATTATGGTTTCAACTTGTCTTTTTTTAAATTTTAAAATTTGAAAGGTTCAAATTTAGTCAAATGACAAGATAACCAAAATAAAAGTTGTAGATCTTGATGAGTTGAACAACTTTTGTATTCATCACTTTTACATCTGAAATCATTTAGGGTTTGAAATTTTGGTTTGAACTTGTCAAATTTCAAATTTTAAAATGTATAAAACACTGTCACATCCAAGTTTAATCAAACTTAAATGCTGAAGCATGATTTTAGAAATTTTTAGGAAAAAAAACTATCATAGTTGGAGTTAGTATGAGGGAGAACAACTAGTTACAAAGTTTACCCACAGATTAAAAAGAGAAATCACACTGTTCAAGATGATCCTTACATGATCATAGTGAACAGTGTGATTTCTTTTTTTAATCTGTGGGTCAACTTTGTAACTAGTTTTTTTTCCTCATACTAACTCCAAATTTGATGATTTTTTTCCTAAAATTTTCTAAAATCATTCTCTATCAATTTATTTTGTTGGTTTTGTCAATATATACATATGAAAAGTTTGAGCAATTTAAATTTTGAATTTCAAAAAAATGCAACTTCAGACAAGATTTTGGTACCACAAATGATTTCAGCTGAAAAAGTGATAAATACCAAAGTTGAATAACTCATCAAGATCTACAACTTTTGTATTGGTCATTTCTTCATATGATAAAGTGGTAATGACATTGTTCACAAATGTGACACATCTCTCGTAAGGTTTTTTAAACTATATGAGACATGTGTAAGATGAGTGAACAATGTATGCTAAGAATTTATCAAATGAAGAAATGACCAAAATAAAAGTTGTAGATATTCATGAGTTGAACAACTTTGGTATTCATCACTTTTTATGTTGAAATCAATTTGGGTCTCAAATTTTGGTTCGAACTTGTCGTTTTTCAAAATTTCAAATTTGAAAGGTTCAAACTTTATCAAATGATAAGATGACTAAAATAAAAGTTATAGATATTAATGAGTTGAACAACTTTGATATTCATCACTTTTTATGTTGAAATCATTTTGGGTCTTAAATTTTGGTTCGAACTTGCCATTTTTTAAAATTTCAAATTTGAAAGGTTCAAATTTTGTCAAATGACAAGATGACCAAAATAAAAGTTGTAGATCTTCATGACCTCTAAAACTTTGATGTTTATCAAATTTTCATTTGAGATCATTTGGTGTCTCAAAATTATTTTAGTAGTTTTGATTTTAATTTTTTAAAATTTAATTTTTTCCCCCATTTTTAAAGGTTCAATTTTGCAATTTTAAACTGTTGTAGTTGTTTTAGTTATTGTATATGTAAATATATCTATAAAAAATAATTATAAAATTTTATACTGTATTATTTATTATTTACATGTGAATTCATTTTGATTTAGAATTTAAAAAAAAATCAACTGTAGGGGCGGCTTATAACCTCAGTCGCCCCTACAGTGGCTCTGAGGTATATTACAGTGAACGTCGCTGTGGGCGCTAAGTGTTGGGCGAAATCGGGCTGTGGACGCCGTCAGGCTGCCCAATTTCGCCGCCGGCACCGCCTGCACCGCCGCACCTGCACCGCCGTCGCCTGCCCCTCCCTGACCCCTCCACTGCCTCCTCCACCGTCTCCCTGACCCAACCACCGCCCCTGCCCCATCCACCGCCGTTCCTCAGGCCGCGACGGCGGCTAGGGTTTGGGAGCGCTCGCTCGCGGCCGGCTACCCCGTCTCGGACCTCGACCTCGACCTTCGTCCTTGCCGGGCCGGCTAGGGTTTGGGAGTGCTCCTCGGCGCGGCCCGTCCGTCTGCTCCCACGGCGCACGGCTAGGGTTCATCGTGCGGCTACCCCCGCCCCATCCTCACCATCCTCTCCGACCTCGACGCCCCATGGCACGCAGCTAGGGTTCGTAGTGCAGCTGCCGGTGCCTCGTCCTTGCCGTCCTCTCTGACCTCGACCTCCTCCAGCACTCCCTCTCTGAACCCCCTTGGTATGCCCCAAACCATCGCCCCTTGGTCCAAATTTGGTGCAATTACAAAATGCTATTCTTTTTCCAACTAATTAATACAGGTACAAGGTAAGATTACTATGACTCTTACCAATGTTTCAGCATAAGCGCTATTTCCTGTCGCTTTGTGTGTTAGCCATTAGATTATACATGAGGGCTGAAATTAACCTTTTGTTCTGCAGATCTCTATTGTAAGCTGCTACCTAGCGAGCACCAAATTAAAAATAGCTAAAGGACATCGACATATAGATGTTTCTATTTATTATTCTTGACAATAGCATTTCGCATTTTACTTATCAAATTATGTTCCTGGTTTTAGTCAATGCCTGGAGTAGAACAGACTAATAAAGGGCAAGATGTTAGCATTTTCTCCTTAGAAGAATGTTTCAGGGATTAGTGTTCATGGATACCTATAAGAAATTCTAACTGTTGTTTCGATTATTGTGACACCCAAAAATCAAAAGGTTTGGACGGTACCACTTGGGTTCTAGAATGCTCATTGTGCAAGGTGTGCTCTGCACTACCTCTACTCATGCATCTTGTTCCCTTGCATAGGGTGATAACAAAGTTACATTTTACCTTGCTATCCCTCTCTATTTGAACACTTCTTAAATCAGTTTTGCATCAAATGATATATCTATGTATATATTTGGGTATCACTTTTACCTAATCTCCACACCATGAACCAAACTTTTGTCTGTATATACTTGGCTACAACTTTTATCCAATTTACAGTCTATGAACTAGACAATAATTTCCTAAGGCTCTATATATTTTGTTTATGCATAGTTTTTGGGCATGTTATTGTATCATATAATATGGTATTATGATACAAGCTTTAGTAATACATTATGAAGCTTTTGTTATTATGATGTGGCATGTCACCTTCATATTGCTGTTTGAAAGATGGATTTAACTTGAGATACTCAAATACATTATGATGCTTCTGTTATTATGATGTGCATGTCGTCACTTCTATTTTCTGAAACAGTGGGATGCTTCTGTTATTATGGCATGCCATCACTTCTAAATGGCATGTTAACACTCTACTATATAGTGCAGGGGTCTTGCAAACACGTGGCAGCAGTCTGTTCAGCATATGTTGCTTTTTTCGCCTACTCTCCCCTCTCCTCTCCTCTTCTCTCCTCTCCTTTATTTTCCCAATGATGATATTGTCCAATCCATTACATGACATGGATTATGAGCTGATGATCAACACTTGTGAGGAACTTGGCATCATCCCCTCAGCTCTTCGTGATGAAATTATCCTCTCCTCTGTTATGATGCCATAGAAGCTCCAAGTGTATGATCAAAGTACCTGAATATAGGACTGTTGTGTGTCTAAAAAAGCAGTTTAAATTAGTTATGATGTATCTTCTATTATGGATAAGTGGAATTTAAAGGGTTGTGGGTGTCATGTTCTATATTTTCATCTCTAGCAGAAATGATGAACTGTACCATCTTGTAGTAGGCATATATTTGTCTATGTCCATCCTTGTAGTCCATCTTGTTTGAGTCATACAGCATATGCAGTGGTTGGCCTAACTGTGAATTTTTTGCTTATCTTTTCTTCTGTCCATCTTGTTTGAGTCATACAGCATATGCAGTGGGCTAGTCCTGCTTTCTCTTTGTTTGACTACTACTACTACTACAAGTACTACTACTACTACAAGTACTACTACTACTACTACTAGTAACAAGTACTACTACTACTACTACTAGTACTACTACTAGTACTAGTACTACTACTTGTACTACTAGTACTACTACTTCTACCACTAGTACTACTACTTCTACTACTTATACTACTTTTTTTCTTGCATCTCTTAGAACAAGGCATGAAATGTCACGAACATCAAAGAGTGCATCCCGATGCCCCGTGAATGATGAGCAGCCATCCCATGGAGAGCAAGAACTAGATGACCAGCTTACTCAAGAGCAGTTCGATAATGAGTTAGAAAAGGGTCTAGAAGTGATGCTTACTCAGGAGGACCTTGTCGATGATGAGGATCCAGTGGGGGAGCCTAGGGAAGAGAAGGCGGAGAGGATGCCCAAGGCGAAGAAGGGGATGAGGATGAGGATGAGGATGACGACACCTCATCAGGGGGATATGTAAGTCCCGAGGATCCTTTCCCACAAGAACCCAGACGGAGGCCAACGGAGGACGAGTTGGACAAGGATTTTGATCCGAACGACGAGGTACAGATAAAGCCTTAGTAGCTTGTAAATTTGGCTAATGCTATGGCTATATGTTACCTCTGCTAACACTTTTGACCTGCCGTATACACAGGTCGTCCCTACTCCACCTCTGAAAAGACGACATCGGCCTCCGGCTTGTCTTGCCGGACAATACGTAGCGGGGCAAAGGAGATTAGAGGAAGGAGCCACAGATACTCACAATGAGGCCTCCGCTCCACAACCTTAGGACACAACCATGACTGAGACTGCCCAGCCAAAGAGGAAATGAGGGGGGATTAGAAAGCCAAACCAATATCACGACAAGGCATGCTATGTGATAATGGAGGTCAGGCCAGACAGGCAGATCCTTGAGCCATATACATACAGGGCGAAATTCTGTAATCACATCGGGTTTGTAGTTAGAGATAAGTTAAACCCAGCTATCCGTGGCTAGAATCTTGTACCTATGAGCCAAAAGGTAGACCTATAGGAGAAGCTGAAGCAGAACTTCAGGTTTCGGAGGGAATGCATGAGTTGGTACAAGAAAATGCTTTTAAGATAATGGGGCAGAGCTTTCGACGTTGGCAATCGGATCTAAACAAGAACTTTATCCAACAGAAGTTAACTCCTTTCCACGAGTATGGCAACATAACTCCTAGTCAATGGAAGGAGCTCGTGGCTGAGAAGACTTTAGAGGCATCATTGGCCCTCAATGCCCATAACAGCGAGCAGGCGAAGAAGAACCAACACTACCCTTGTCTAGGCCCCGGTGGCTATGCTGGCAAGCAAGAGGTCTTTAGAAAGATGGACGCAGAGGCCGAAGTGCCGGGAATACGGAAGTGCCGAAGTTGAAGCCATGCCTCAAACAGTGGATATACGCGAGGAGTGTGGATTCATCCGGTAGTAGCCTCAAGTTTGCTAAGCCGGAGACTGGAGAGGTAGTATCAAAGATACTGAAACTTGCTGAAGACAAGGAGAAGGGCGCATTCAACCCCTTTAGAGAGAGGGACGAGGTTACCGTTGTCTTGGGAAACCCCGAGCACACAGGACGCACCAGGGGGCTAGGGAAGAGGATGTCCTGGAAGCACGGATTCGTAGAGGAGAGGCACATGTATAAGAAACATAGCAGAGACCGAGAGTCTAATCTTGAGCGCCAAGTGAAGGCTCTAGTTGAAAAGATGTTGGTGGAGAAAGGACTGTCTATGATGGAGCCACAGACACTAATGAGGCCACTCGGAGAACTGGCGGTAGTTGGCAGCCCTCCGGATGTTCCTAGCAGTCAAGGTTCCAATGCAACCGGAACCCCCATCGATCGCATACAGACGCCAACCAGTTGCAAATTGGTGGTTCTGATGGGCAGGAAAAACATGATCATTGAGGTGGCAACGGGCGTGGCACATCCTCCGAGCGACACGTGGCACAATAGGGACATCCCGCAGGACTACACTCGGGTCGAGGTGCATACCGTGAAGCCCGAGTTCATGACTTGGAAGATAGAACACCCTACTCCCGAGGGGCTCATGTTACTCGGAGACGTCATGAACCAGTTCATCCTCTGGCATAGACGGGACATTGTATTGACCGAGTCTTCGCCAACTCCGACTGAAGTTCATCCTCTGAAGCGACCCGTCGAGGACGGGGAGGTATACTCACTGGCCCATGACCATGACCACCACACGCTAGAGACTTCTCCACCTCGTACCGAGCAAGGGCATGATGACATGCCACATCCTTCTCCACCTCGTACCGAGCATGGGCATGATGACATGCCACGTCCTTCTCCAGCTCGTACCGAGCAAAGGCATGATGAGATGCAACATCCTTCTCAACAAGCGTAGCCGATACATGAACAACAAGTGTCTCATGAACAGCAATTGCCTCGTGAACAGTCGATACATGAAGAACAAGTGGCCCCTAGAGCAGGTGATGCACAAGTTGATAAGGACGTGCCCGAATGGGAAGCTCGAAACAAAATCCCAATCAAGATAAGGCCATCGTATGTGGGCATTAATGACATCTCGTCGGTGCACAAGTGGATGGCCCATGACCAGTTCAAGCCTAAGAACCAAGTAAAAGAATTCAGAGCACCAGCTTCTGAGGAGGGCACCACTAGCAAACTGCACAAAGGGTTTAACAAGTATCCAGCTGTTGATAACCTCAAATGGTCAAATGATTGCCCGGATAAATATGAAAAAGGCAAGAACTTCCTACCAAACCGAGTCATACAGTGCTTGCCACGTGAAATGAGAAAGTTCCACAATTGGTACTTGCGTGCTCAGATAACAGAACTAGAAATCTTACAAGCATGGATCCTTGCCAGCACATTGGAACCCCAGGTGGGCAAATTGCCATTGAGTTTAAGGATATCCAGGCATGCTTCCACCTCGGACGAATGGAAATGAATCTAATTCGCATGTGGTGCCTGTAAGTCCTTGCCCTCTCGATATGATATGAATGTAATCTTTTGATTTTGTTGTAACTAACCCGCGTCGTGATTTATAGAATGCAAGCGGACTTTGTGAGAAAGAGGCCAGCTTTGAAACATAGGTATATAGACCCTTCACCTATAGCATCAACAAATTTTAATTACCCAAAAGAGTAGAAACTAGATTGCAAAGAACTAGGAGCTGGAAAGACACTTAAGGAGAAAGAGGACATCGGGAACAAGAAAATATTAGAAGAGTCCCTCAAGGTTGCGGCGTACATTGCCCTATGTTTTAAAAATCTCCAACAATACGATACTATATGGATACCATACCACTTCAAGTAAGTTCGACTGTATACTTAGCTTTGTTCAATATACTTTGTTCGATGCAAAAGAGCTTATGTGTTCCTTCTATGACTAAATTCATGCAGCGATCACTGGATTTGCATAGGCGTCTGGCTCTCACATAGCATGGCATGGGTCTTTGATTCAGCGGATTTTCCAGTCAAGACATACAAAGACTTCATAGCGATTGTCAAGACGTATACATATCGACAATCCTCATTTTAGCTACTATGTTTGTATACATACTTGTAAGGTTTAATGTGGAATACTAACAAGTTGCATTTGCTAAAACCATTGGAACAGGGCATTCAAGCACTATGTCTAGGAACATAAGGGGAGGCATCATCCAAATAGGAAGAAAAAGTTGTATGTCAAAACTCTATGTGCGGTAAGTGTCATTTACTTTGGTACTCCATATATTACGTGTCTGTCAATAGCATTACTTAACATCTCCATATGCAAAACACACAGTGCCCCAAGCAGAAGCCTGGGAGTCTACATTGTGGATACTACACATGTATTATGATGAGTACCATCGGTGGCTACAACAGAAACCCCAATCTGGTAAGTTTGAACCTCTTCGCTCATAGTATGAAAAGTTCGCATATGTTGTGATATAGTAAACCTAAACTTGTTCTCTTGTAGTTGGAGAAAGATAAAGACACGAGAAGGAACCTATACAAGGATGACGAGCTCTTAGAGATGGTCGGCGACCTTTGCAACTTCATAATGGACCAGATTGTGTACCATAAAGGCACTTACCATCATCTTCTTTCCGACTTAGGTAGTAATCCTCTATACCAACACCTTCGTGAGACTGATAGGCTAGCCCTAGGCCGTTGATGACAATGTGGACTTGTGGTATGGTTTGGATCAGACTTTGAAACAGTTTGGACTTTATTTTGCATGTGGACTTGTGGATTTCTTAATGGACTATGTTATAATGATGGACTTCATAATGTACTATGTTGTAATGATGGACTTTTGTGAATTATGACTTATGATGATGTTCTAAATAATGGTCTTGTGTTTGTGGATGTATATATGTATATTTGTGGCGGTCAGATTCGAATTTGAATTATATATATATATATATGTGTGTGTGTGTGTGGTCAGATTTGAATTTGAATTATTTATTTTTTTGCTAAAAATCCACTGTAGGGGCGGTTCTTGATTGAACCGCCCTTACAAATACACACATCAGGGACGGCTGGTGATACAGCTGCCCTTACAGAAGTCCACTACAGGGGCGGCTGATATTACCAGCCACCCCTACAGAGGGCACTGTAGGGGCGGCTGAAAACACCAGCCGCCCCTACAGAGGGCACTGCATGGGCAGTCAGGAAACCGCCCCTACAGAGGCACCCTCTGTAGGAACACCCTGGGAAGGGCGGCTGGCGCAGCCGCCCCTACAGTTAACTTCTGTAGTAGTGAACCCAAGTCGTGCTCACCCTCTCAAATTCTTCACCACCTGGTTCCCCATCCCTCTCCTTAGATCCGCGATAGAGGAGATGCGGAGAGGTTGACAGCTTAACGTATCGTTACGTTCGGCCATATGCTCACCTGTCCTTGTTAGATTTGGTCATGCTCACCAGACCTGCCTTATCCTCTCCATCGTCAGAGCTCCACCATAACACCTCTATTATCGGCAGTCCACCAATATTGCCGGTGCTCCACCACTACTGCATCTCCGATTGGGGACTTTCAGCCCTAACCCTAGGGACAACCCTATGTGAGGGGTTTCCCAAGCCAGAGAGGGAGGAAGGGGCGGTCATAGAAGGAAAGAGGGGGGTTTAGGGAGGGAGGGAAGGAGGGAGCTAGAGAGGGAAGGAGGGATGACTGTAGAGGGTAGACGCGCAAGAGAGACGCCTGCTGAGACTGAGGAGGGGGCGGCTGAACGAGTGGCCGAGATAGAGAGCAGCGGCTTAGGTCTAGGAGTTACGTGTGTTGGCCAATTTTTTCTATGGACCATAAGAGGGTCCCCTCAAAAATAGATTCATTGATAGGTTTGCTTCTGTGAATTCATTTTGTAAGGCGGGTGCATTATTTGAGTGATTTTGTAATCTTTTGTCTCTCAAATCATTTACATATAATAAGTTAGATAAAAATATCGTCTCTGAAAATAAAATCCTTTGTATTCTAAAGTTGTTTTTGTAGTATGCAAAGGCGTGATGCGTGATTGATCCGAGTCCCAGCTCCCAACTTAAGGCTCAGAGGAGCAATTTCATGAGCTAGCTGACGAGTTACTATTCAAGCATCAACGAAAATCAAAAGCCAACGTATACGTACGTACACTTTAGCATGAATTCTTCAAACCGTGCATACACATACACGTACAGGCTAGCATTTTTCAGTGCTGATCGGATGAATGTCAATGGAGCATGCAAAAAACATGCATGTGACGGAAATGGACACAAACACGTACCAGACACCACGTGTTCCTAGTGCCAACACCCACACACGCACGCCACGTATGCATGCGATCGACATCCTTGACCACGAGATGCACAGTGTAATAATGTCGTGAAGCGTCGACGTACAGTTCCAGTGATTGCACCACGTACGTCATAATAATGGTGTACACACACGAACCTCAACTGCTAGCGTTGGATTTAGACATTTATAGTTGGGCTTGAACTTACTTTTTGTCATTTAAGTAAGTCAATATAAGTCTAAACCCCATAACTAACGTATATAATCCCATGAGTAACGTGATCCCCCATGAAATTCTTATGCTAGTCTAAAAAAAGAATGAAATTCTTATGCACTCTTTCTGCGAAGTTTGAAAGAGATGAAAAAGACGTGCTACCACACGCACATGTGCTGAGCCGACTGTTGAGTACCCCTTGTCTCTGAATAAATCAATTCCTAAAATCCGTGCGAGTCAAACTATCTTAAATTTAATAAACTTTATAGGAAAGAGTAACAACATCTATGACATAAAATGAGCATATTACGAAAATATAGTCTATGGTATATCTAATAATACTAATTTGATGTCATAAATCTTGACGTGTTTTCTAGAAATTCAGTCAAAGTTTAAAAAAGTTTGACTTAAGACAACTCTAAAAATCTATTTATTCAGAGACAAAGAGAGTATATATCAAGTCGGGCAACATCTTGTAATTGATCCGCAGCTAGGAATAACATAGTGGCGGCAGCGAGCACCGAGCACCGAGCACCCGTAATGGTTAGTGTGTTGACATTTTGTTGTGTGATTTAATTAGTCATTTGTGAAGCTCATGGTATATTTTCTTAGTATATGTTTCTTTAGCTAGTTTCCTTTTTGCAAATATTTTAGGGACATGGTTAGTGTGGTTGACCCTAAGAACTTTATTATATATCGTATGTATGCTTGTTGATGACATTGGATGTTTTTTTTAGAAAGGAGACATTGGATGTTTGAACGTGATTTGAAGCCTTGTTTGAACGGGTAATGTTCAATATGAACAATAATTTGTTGCACTTGGTTTTAACTGTGTTTGGCTTTTGAAGGACGCTCTATGGCATGTAGGACCCCAAAATTGCCCTTTCTATGCCATCTGAGCATGATAGACTAGTTGGTGGCGCTGTGGGGGGCTACTATGGTTCTTCAATAAAATCCTATTGTCTTCCGCAGAGACCAGAGAGTGCTTGTGTTTGAACTTTTGAAATGCTTAGCGCTATCATCGGTAATCGGTTGTTCATAGCCGGCAGTCATGTCGAAAGAGACCACGCGCACGATCTATGTGAGGTCGTCACTCCATCTTTCCTATTGTCTGGCTACCCATCCCTTGTTGTTGATGACCCGATTGGGTGAAGAAGATATGTATAGGAAAGATGGATATGTGTCTAACAGAGCAATAAGTTGTTGTCACTACTTGTTATCTAGATAAGTATAATTGTGCACCACTAGTTCATTGTGCTGAGATAACCAAGAGTTTAACTTGCCCACCATCCTTATGAGCAGCACGTATGGTGCAAAGCAATAGCATTTACGACTCTCCATTCGGCTTACCCCATATTCGGCTTGTTTGGTTTTTTTTTAGCCGAAACAGTGTTTTTCTCTCACAACAATTCAGCCAAAACAGTGTTTTTCAGTCAGTTTCAGCCAACATTCTGCCAGCCGAACGGGGCCAGATATATGGTCCCATTTGGTTACTAGTGGATCCGGATAAAAAAAATCTAGCGTATTTTATTGGATTTCGTGTATACGTGTTAAAGTTCAACAAAATCTAATTGGTTTGATAAGATTCTAGGATTCTGAGATTTTTTTATTCGAATTTTAAAAATCCGTGGTAACCAAATGTGACCTATATGCGCTTGCTAAGTTGTTGTACATATTTGAATAGTTTGCAAGTTATTAGACTATACTCTATAAAAGATACTCTTAAATAAGTAAACAAATATGGGTTTGCTGGTTGGGTTCCAATTCTTGCCCGACTAAAATTATTGAAAGCTAAAATTATTTTTAGTCATCAATTGGTCCATTGCCAAAGAATTGTCCCACACCAATGTTTATAGGCAAAGTTTTTGCATGTTTTTAGAAACGATAATGATCTTGTATCTGGGCGTTAAATCTGTCTCAAGGGCCACAGACTTTTTGAACCTCATGACCCAATTAGACCGACGCAGATGCCACCGAAGAAAAGAAGGTCGAACCGATCCCTCGACACCTTGCCATTCCCATCCGCCACCGCGTGCCCCGGCCGCTCGCTACTGCGCCCGCCCGCACGCGCTCTCTGGGACGGACGCCGCGCTCGTGTCCAGCTCGCCGCCGCCCCAGCTTCCCGTGCTCCCTTCCTCCCTCCCTCCCCCCTCAGCGACCTCCATTGTGACCCAGATCCCGCTCCCCCCACCAGAGACGAGGACGACGACGGTGACTCCGACGAGGTAGGCCGGTGCTTCTCTAGATCTGAGCCTCCTCCTCCTCCTCTGGATCTGAGCCCTCGTCCTCCTCCTCCACCTTTGGATCTGAGGGACGCGACGGTGGCTAGGGTTCCGACGAGTTCTGGGGTCCTATTCCATCCTCCCTCCGGCGAGCTCGAAGGCAATGGGCCAGGGCTGGAGCAAAGCCCATCCCCTTGCTGTTTTTGCACGTCCTTTTTTTGTTGTTTTCTCCATGTTGTAATGAGTTTTTTTATATTGCAACAGATGATTTTAAAATGTTGCAATGTGATTTTTGGGTTGTTGCAAAAGATGATTTTTGAATATTTCCATTCCCATGTTTCATGGTTGATTTTTGCGATGTTGCAGTACTACTATTTGAGATGGTGCAGTATATAATTTTCAATGGTGCAGCACATAATTTTCGATGTTGCAGTACATATTTTTCGATGTTGCAGTACATGTTTTTTCGATGTTGCACTACATATTTTTTTGATGTTGCACTACATGATTTACGATGTTGTAGCAAATAATTGTCGATATTGCAGTACATATTTTTCGATGTTGCACTACATATTTTTACGATGTTGTGGTATTTATATTCCGATGTTGCACTACATAGTTTGTGCGTTGGGCAACGGGGACAGGGGCGCTATGGGGGAACAGGGTGCGGTGGGGAAAGGGCGCGGTGGGAATCAGAGTCAGGGGCGCGGGTGGGGAACGGGACGTGGTGGATGAGCGCTACCTGAGACCTGCGTCCGGGCGTCGCTAGAGGGCCGGACGTCCGGGCGCTAGGTATTCTGTTCTAGAACCTTCTTAAATTGTATATAAGGCCATCTGGCATCGGCACTACTGGTCGGCCCAGGCACGACACTAAGAAGCATGGCCCGGCCCACTCCAATCGTGCCCGTGCCTGACAAGGCCCGGTTGTAGTGCCGTGCCTAGGTCGTAATGTTGGCCCACAGTGCCAGCCCAGGCACGACCCGTTCAAGGCGAGGCACAGCTACGGCACGGCTGCCTCCGAGCCGGCGAGGCGGGTGAGCTGTTGATGCCCCTTCCCCGCTCCTATCGACCGTTGGATCTGGCCGTTGGAGGGGGAGGGGTATATAACCGGCCTCGCCCCCGTCGCCCTAATTCATTTTCACCGGTCCTCTCTATCTTGTCTCGCTCTCCTCTCTGGCTCTCTCCTCTGCGACTGCGACGCAGCGACGGCTACTCTCCTCTCCTCTCTCACCTCCGACCTCTTCTCTTCTTCTCACCCTCTGGTGGCCTCTTGAGCCACCGCTGGCCGGCACTGGCATACGGCACGGCCATGTATACCCCACTTCTTGATCTTGCTTCGTCGTTGTAGCCTCGTCCTACTAGTCATCTCCGTGTCGGCAGTCGTCACCGTCGTCGACCTCCTTGGATTTGTTTTGTCGACATCGCCGGCGATTCTGGTGCTCCGGCTGTGAAGGTACGACTAGCCCTAACCCTAACCCTTGCCGTAACCCTAACCCTAACCCTAACCCTAGATCTGTACTAACTCTTTGTTTTTCTGAAGCCGTTGAGGAACCAGAGATTCTGGTGCTCCGGCTGTGAAGGTACTGAAATGATCAAGATGCCAAGAGGGGGGTGAATTGGGCTAATTCTAAATTTCTTTGCAATAATTAAATCCTATGGTTAGCCCAATTAACCCCTTGTGTCTAAAAAGTGTTTCTAATTGTTCTACCACATAAAAGACTTGCAACCTAAGTTCAATCCTACTCTAGCATGGCAATTCTATGAATTGTAAAGATAAGAATTGAATTGCTCAATGTAAATGCTCAAAGTAATTACTCAAAGTAAATACTCAAAGTAAATGCTCAAAGTAAATAGAGAAGGAGGAACGCGGCGATGTTTTGCCGAGGTCTCGTAGAGTCACCACTCCCCACTAGTCCTTGTTGGAGCACCCGTGCAAGGGTGTAGCTCCCTCTTGATCCGCGCAAGGATGAAGTGCTCTCTACGGGTTGATTCTTCGACACTCCGTCGTGGTGAATCACCCACAACCGCTCACAATGTGAGTTGGGTCATCCACAAGCTCTCCAAATGATCACCAAGCTCCCAATCACCACCAAACCGTCTAGGTGATGGCGATCACCAAGAGTAACAAGCACGAACTCTCACTTGACCACGACAAGCCTAATGAGATGGATAGATGCACACTTTGCTACTCTTGATCTCACTAATGAGGGCTCTCTTTGGGATTCTCAAATCTCAATCACCTCACTAGGACCTTGCTCTTCTTGGCACTCTCAAACATGTTTCTCAGCTGTTGGAATGAGCAAAAGTACCCTCACACATGAGTGGAGGGAGTATTTATAACATGGGCTGAAAAACGAACCGTTATATGCCTCTGCGGGGTGACCGGACGCTTCCGGTCATATTGACCGGATGCTCCGGTCAGTACACCATGAACTCCAAGTGTTTTATGATGTGACCGGACGTATTTGGGCGGCGTCGATCGGCTCTGGAACCTTCTTGGAGTCGGCCGGATTGCCGCTCTCAACGTCCGGGTCACTTGATTCTCTCTCGTCGTCCGGTCAAACCAGACGCAATCACCTTGGTCAAATGAACTGACCGAACTCTGCGCTAGTGTCCGGTCAACCCAGAACCAGCGTCCGGTCAGTATTTGACCCTCCATTCACTTCCAACTCTCGATCATATGTGAATGAAGTTTGCTCCATTAGATCTAATGGCTATTTTGGAGCTACCTAGTGCTAGTTTTAACAAGTGTGCACCACACCTAACTCACTAGACTCACCTATGTTAAGCTACCCGTCCATACCCCCCTTAATAGTACGGCCAAAGGAAAAACAAAGTCCTGAACTACTTTAAGTGTCTCTTCAACTCCAATTGACACTTAAAACTAGTCCATCCTTAACCTTGTCATCCATCCTTTGAAAACCGAAACGATTTCCATCGTAGGGGCATGACCACCTTGATTGCCCAATCGATCTCCATTACCATGACCTAACTTAATTGCCTCTGCAAAACACACATTAGTCATAGTAATCTGGTATTGTCATTAATCACCGAAACCCAACTAGGGGCCCAGATGCTTTCAGGTACGACTAGCCCTAACCCTAACCCTTGCCGTAACCCTAACCCTAACCCTAGATCTGTACTAACTCTTTGTTTTTCTGAAGTCGTTGAGGAACCGGGGATTCTGGTGCTCCGACTGTGAAGGTACGACTAACCCTAACCCTAACCCTTGCCCTAACCTTAACCCTAACCCTAGATCTGTACTAACTCTTTGTTTTTCTAAAGCCGTTGAGGAACCGGGGTGCCGACGTGTGATGATGGCTGGATCCGATGACGACACGGTTGAGGTCGGTACCAACCAAGAGAGGCGGTTGTGCGGGTTGGCCAGAGATGATGACGAGGATGACCTACGCGAGGACGCCGAGGAGCTATTCAGCCGTAGCGTTCAAGCTCCCATCGATGTCGGCGATGATCAAGAAGGCGGGGCAGCAAATGTCGGGGAAGGGGACTAGGAAGGGGACGAGGACGAGAATAGCGCCAAACGCTCTCGTCCCTCTACCTCGGCAGTGTGGCTGGATTTTAAGAAGCTCTTCAAAAAAGTGAATGGTAAGAAAGTCAGGTATGGAGCTAAGTGCATCCATTGCTCTAAGGAATACTCTATGCTCTCTAGTGGTGGCACTGGTTACCTCATCCGGCATAGGGATAAATGCCCTAGGAGGCGTGAAAAAACTCGCATATCTCAGTCACAGATCTCTTTTAATCCTAATGGTAGATTGCGTAATTGGAAGTATTGTCCTATTGTTGCTTGTACTCAACTGGTTCGATTGCTTGCTAGGCTTGATGTTCCTGTCTCTTTAGGAGAATCTGATGCATTTGAAGAGTACATTAGAACTGCTCATAATCCTAAATATGTTCCAGTCTCTAGGCAAACCACCACTAGAGACATGCTGAAATACTTCACTGATTGCAAGGCTAAGCTTGTTGAGACTGTTAGTTCTGCTGGTGTTAATTGTGTGTGTCTAACCTCTGATATTTGGTCTGGTAATGCCAAAGAGGACTACCTTAGTGTTGTTGCTCACTACATAAACTATGATTGGCAACTAGAGAAGAGAGTGCTTGGTCTTAGGCTTATTAATTGTTCCCACAATGGACAAAACATTGCAGATCGTGTTGCATCTGTGCTTGCTGATTATGGTTTGACTGAAAAAGTGTTTGCTGTTACTTTGAACAATGCATCATCTAATGTATCAACCATGCAATTAGACTCGTTCTTTCTAAATATCTTGGTATTAAAGTTGTAGATGATGATAGTGAAGAATTAGACAAAGACAATGCATCCCTTAATGCAGTTAATTGTATGTTCTTGCATCAGCGTTGTGCATGTCATATTATCAATCTGATTGTTAAGGAGGCCCTAACTGCTCTTAAGCCTTTGATTGAAACATTTAGAATTGAAATATCTTTCTTAAACTCATCTAACCAGATAATTGCTGCATATAAAAGTTACTGCATTGCCACTGGTGTTAGGCCTAGAAAGTTTTAGCTGGACATGGAAGTTAGGTGGAATTCTACATATCTAATGCTTAAGCATTTGTTTTCTCATAAGGCCCCATTCACTACTTTCATGCATGCTCAATATCCTAGGGTTGAAGGTGCTCAGTTGCTTTTAACTGATAACCATTGGGCTATGGTAGAAAAAGTGCTTAAATTTTTTGAACTGTTTTATGATTCTACAGTTGCATTGCCTGGTGTGTACTATCCTACATCTACACTTATGATTTATTATCTTGTTAAGATTGCTATACACCTAAAGAATTATGCTAATGATAGTCACATCAGACCTGTGGTTTAACCTATGATAGACAAATATAATAAATATTAGAGGGACATACCTTTACTTTATTCTTTTGCATTTATCCTAGACCCTAGAGTTAAAATGAAAGATTTCAATAGAGTGCTTAGGAGGTTGGGTAACATTACTAGTACAGATTATATTACTTACCAGTTGGGCACTAGAGCTCGACTTACTGATGTCTACAATAAATATGAGGAGAAATATGGAGCTGTTAGCTTGAGAAAGACTGTCCCTCCTAACCTATCTGGTAAAAAAAGATTTGCTTAGGATGAAATTTATGATGATGATGTTTGTGGTTCTGCTGGTGGTATGCATCCTCTAGCTGCTATCTAAGCATAGCTAGAGATACCTCTGCAACTGCCCTACTGCAGGCTGCAAGTTCTTCAGCTTCTAATGCTTCTGAACTTGTTTCTTACTTGAACTGTGATACTTTGAACCAGCTAAATGATGATTTTAGCATTTTGAACTGGCGGCATCAACACAAACTCATATATCCAGTGCTGTCAATCATGGCTAAAGATGTTTTAACTGTTCCTGTGTCCACCATATCTTCATAATCCACTTTTAGTATGACTAGCAGGATCATTGAGGAGCGGCGGAGGAAGCTAAAGCCTGAAATGGTGGAGATGCTGACCTGCATCAAAGATTGGGAGGCTGCAGAAGCAAGGTTGCAACACATGGTGGAGGACAAGGAGCTTGAAGAAGCATTTGAAGAATTTTATCTTCATTAATTATCATTTATGTAATGGGACTGTAATATTATGGATTGGACTTTGATGTGAGGACAATGAACTTTATAATTGGAGCTGGGTTGTACTCTTTTCCCTGTCTAGAGTTTCTCACAAGGGTGAGTTTTACCTAGACATATTTTTAATGAGGTAGCCATTGCGCTAAAGTTCTCTATAAACTATTATTTTGTTATCTCTACCTGTGTTTCTGTTATCTGTGCTGTGGAATGCAAGTTATGTGCTGTTTATGGTAGGTTTGATCTTAATTTAATAAATAAAGTGACATATTTTCTTTTCTATCTCAATTTTTATAGAGTATTGTGCTTATTCTAAGTCAGTTGGGGTCAGGCACTTTAGTGCTCGTGCCGTCACGAGCACTGCAGTGCCACCGTGCTTAGTGGCATGGCACGACACGCCTAAGCACTTATAGTGCTGTGTCTGGGCCGGTACTTCGGCACGACGGCACTAACAGGCACGACACGGCTAACCTACCGTGCCGCGTAGTGCCGTGTCTAGCCGTGCCTGGCCGTGCCCATGCCGAGCGACCCGTTTGGCCAAGTATATTAAATTGCATAAGAGAGAAAAAGTGCTTTATACCATGGTTATGGCACTCAACCAATTACATATCTATGGTTTTGCCTTAAGTTTGACAGGTCTTAATTTTGGCGAGCCTGAATTTTGATTTGTTATGAATTTTCTTGCACAACAATTAGAAGCTAACCAAGCAGGCCCACAAAAGACGTTCGGCCGTAGTGGTCTGGTGGCTGCGGCCACACGGCGGCTGCAGCTGCAGCAGCAGAGCAACCAGCCAGCAGCTAGTCACAGAATGATAGAAGCAAAACGCCAGCAACTACGCAGGAGTAAGGAGACGACTTTTCCCAACAGCGGTGCTGTACAGTACAGGCAAGAAATGGCCTAAGTGAACACGCCCATAGTAATAAAGCGCTCTGATCTGTGATCATGTCGTGGCGTAGGCTGATGTTTTTCCAAATAAACAAACGCGTTTGCACGATGCGATCTGCCTCTACACGACGATTCCAGAGCCCCCCCGAAAAGCGAAAAGCTAGGCTACCGCAGCAAAAGGCCAAAGCGGCCCACGCGGCCACGCCGGCTCGCTCGAGGCTGCTCTCGGCGCGGCACCGTGGGCCCGCCCTGGTGGCCAGCTCGTGCGCTCGCGGCCTCGTGGGCCCGTCTGCGTTCGGTAAGCGCACCGGACGTTGTGGGCTGCCTGCCAGTCCGCTCCGCCGCTATTTTAAAGGCCCGCGCCGGCCGCTGCCGGCCTCCCCGTGGCCGCCCGCGTCCCGAGGAGTGGAGGAGGGTCACCCCGAGATAGCTGCTCCACCGCCGGTCTCCTCCCCACCTCGTCGCGGCTCGCCATAGCCCCCCATACACCTTTGGTGGGGGCGACAGAGCTCGCGACCACTCACTGCCCGTCACGCCGTCTTTGACTCGTTGACCGCGGACTGACCGTGCGCCGGAGCCGGCCATGGAAGTGCGCGGCCGTGGAGTGGTGGGGCAGGGTTCGGCGGCGGCGGACCGGCACCGGCACCCGCCGCCGTCGCACCGGGCGGCGGCGGCGAGGGTGCAGGCCGGGGACGCGCTGCCGTTGCCGATACGGCACACCAACCTCATCTTCTCGGCGCTGTTCGCGGCGTCGCTGGCGTACCTCATGCGCCGGTGGCGCGAGAAGATCCGCTCCTCCACGCCGCTCCACGTCGTCAGCCTCGCCGAGATGCTCGCCGTATTCGGCCTCATCGCCTCGCTCATCTACCTGCTCAGCTTCTTCGGCATCGCTTTCGTCCAGTCCATCGTCTCGTCCAGCGACGACGACGAGGACTTTCTGGTCGGGTCCTCTGGAGCTCCCGCCGCCGCCGCGGCTCCCTCTTCCCGGCAGCAGGCGCCGGCGCAGGCCCCGTGCGCGCTGCTCGGGAGCCCCGCCGCCGCGGCGCACGAGAAAATGCCGGAGGAGGACGTGGAGATCGTCGCCTCGGTCGTCGCCGGGAAGATCCCGTCCTACGTGCTCGAGACCAGGCTCGGCGACTGCCGCCGCGCTGCCGGCATCCGGCGCGAGGCCGTGCGGCGGATCACGGGGAAGGAGATCGACGGCCTCCCGCTCGACGGCTTCGACTACACCTCCATCTTCGGCCAGTGCTGCGAGCTGCCGGTCGGGTACGTGCAGCTGCCCGTGGGCATCGCGGGGCCGCTCCTGCTCGACGGCCAGAGGTTCTACGTGCCCATGGCCACCACCGAGGGCTGCCTCGTCGCCAGCACCAACCGAGGCTGCAAGGCCATCGCCGAGTCGGGCGGCGCCACCAGCGTCGTGCTGCGCGACGGGATGACGCGCGCCCCCGTCGCCCGCTTCCCCACCGCGCGCCGCGCAGCCGAGCTCAAGGCATTCCTGGAGGACCCTGCTAATTTTGACACGCTCTCCATGGTCTTCAACAGGTGAATTGAATTTTGCTACAAGAATCTTGATAGTATTCCACTGTTCATTCCGATTCATGCACATCTAGAGTGAGACAAAATGGCACCATGTTGAGGTTAACACGCGGCAAAAATTCCTATACGTCTCCATAGTACTAGTAGTACAAGACTCCTGTCTTAATCAAATCATTAAGCAATCAAAACCATTTTTTCTTTTCATCTCTTACTTAGCGAGTGTTTGGTTTTTAGTCGCTCCTAAAATTCATATGACATCAAATATTTAGATACTAATAAGGAGTATTAAATATAGATTAATTATAAAACCAATTACATAGATGAAGGCTAAAAAGGCCTTGATAGCTAATTAACTGTTTATTCCGATTCATGCACATCTAGTGTGAGAGGCTTAAAAAATGGCACCGCAAATTAGTTGAGGTTAACACGCAATTAAATTCTATATTAATCTCCATAGTAGTCCAAACGTTCTGTCTTAATCAAATCATTAAGCAATCAAAACCATTTTTTCCTGCAAGGTTTTGAAATCGTTGAGTGGGATGATTGAGCATGACACGGTTGCTGACTTGTTTGGGAACACCATCAAATGTGAGCAGGTCGAGCAGGTTCGCGAGGCTGCAGGGGGTGCAGTGCGCCATGGCAGGGAGGAACCTGTACATGAGATTCAGCTGCAGCACAGGGGACGCCATGGGGATGAACATGGTCTCAAAGGGCGTACAAAATGTGCTGGATTTCCTTCAGGATGACTTCCCTGACATGGATGTCATTAGCATATCAGGTTCGCCTCTCTCTCGCTTTTGGGATAAGTTGAATCGCCTCACCTGACTGAGTCACATAGTGGCTGCTTAGTGTACTGAACTTTCAGCGCATTCTTCTATCCTAAAAAAAGCTTAAATTCGTTTTCACATTTAAGGTAAAGGGCACATAGCCGCCCCCCTAAAATAATTCATCGCTTGCTGTTGTACTTTTCTGCAAAGTGTTATCTTATTTGAATCCTGACCATACTAAGGAGTCTTCAATGAACAATAAGTATGAAAGACCTATTGGCAGTATAAATACCTAGTACTATTTATTCTATTGAATCATTGAGGGAAGCTTGAGGACAAAAAGGTGATAAACATTGGATTGTTAAATCTAACTGCACCTCTTTAAATTTAGTTGGTCAGTGAACCAGTGTGGCATGGTATATGAAGTTTAAGTACTCCATCACTTCGCTATGCATTAGGATTTCAGGAAGCAAAAAAAATGGCTTTGGAAATGGCTTTATTTTTCAGACAAAGATACCACACACAGTGTTTTATAATACAAAGATACTGCACAGAAACCAATACTGACTTAAGACTAATACTTACTGTGAGTAGTTACAACTATGTTTTCTTGGAAATCATCCATACTACTAAAATGATCTGGAGAAGGCACACAAACTCAAAAAATTATGTATATAAGAAAGAAGATTTCAAACAGAAACATAAGTACTTCTTTTACACAATCAGCAACGTCAGTGCTTTTACAAAAACAAGATGCATGAAATATTTGACTGTACTATAAAAACCTGGTTGCATCAGCATAATCTTGTTAGATCACAAGAAACAATATTTCAAGATGGCGTATTTCTGCCACTTGCCCACTACTTTGTTTACTCAAGTTAGCAGCTTTCGTGTACCATTAATGTCTTCAGTCATATCTGATTCTTCCTGGATCTGGTCATAATTGATTCCATCAGCATAACTTTGTGCGTCAAATGACTATATAATTGTAGATGCAAGATCCTACAACATACTTTGTAGGTATACTCCTGTAATGTTCCCAGGCTAACCAATATCTTTCACTCTTTAAATCAGGTAACTTCTGTTCTGACAAAAAGCCAGCTGCTGTGAATTGGATTGAAGGGCGTGGAAAGTCTGTGGTTTGCGAGGCTGTAATCAATGAGGAAGTGGTGAAAAAGGTTCTAAAAACAAATGTGCAGTCACTAGTCGAGCTGAACACAATCAAGAATCTTGTTGGCTCGGCTATTGCTGGAGCTCTTGGGGGTTTCAATGCTCATGCGAGCAATATTGTAACTGCCATCTTCATCGCCACTGGCCAGGATCCTGCACAGAACGTCGAAAGCTCCCACTGCATCACAATGCTGGAACCCATAAATGACGGAAAAGATCTTCACATATCTGTCACGATGCCTTCTATTGAGGTAGGCAACAATGCCCGTTTTTGTATTCAAGCGCCAACGTATCCAGGTTTTGGTGCTGGTGATATGCTTTACCTACAGTATGTTTGGTCCCACTTTGATTTTGTTTTGCAACAAATGCTCCGCGCGTATCTCATGGTCACAAATGGGCTGGGACTTAACTTTCACATCCTTTTCCATGAATAATTGACCTTTGAATCCTTTCCTTTTGATCATCCCATCTACCTACCCTTTTTTTAATAAAGAAAAGGTGACATAATGAATGCTGATCTTCCGTTGCCTTGTATTTTGGTTGTGCACTGGTAGGGCAAACACAGTCGTCTATTCTGCAAAGATGACATAATGAACCCATTACATTGGGCTGCATTTCTTTGGCATCGCGACAGCTGTTTTGATCCCAATGGAACATTTTCTTCCATTCCCAACAGAAAGGAATCTTTTCTTCTTGTTGTTTTCCTATTCCACTTGTCTATTTGCTGGCTTGATGAGTAGGCTTTTGGCCTCTATTATGATTGATCAGGCACATAATAATTCTATTGATTTGTCTTTGTTAACCATGATGGCATATACCACTACGGAGCTGCCTAAGATTATTTTTTTAATACCTTTCGATTGAAGAGGTCTCATGACCAATTGTTCTTTGACATTATCAACACCCTGCAATAATAACAAAACGATGATTCCAGACCAAGCACTGACGATTACTTCTGAATACAGGTGGGCACAGTTGGTGGCGGGACTCAGCTGGCTTCCCAGTCCGCCTGCCTAGACCTCCTTGGCGTGAAAGGCGCGAACCGGGACTCCCCCGGATCGAACGCGAGGCTGCTGGCCACCGTGGTGGCCGGCGGGGTCCTTGCCGGGGAGCTATCGCTCCTGTCCGCCCTCGCGGCGGGGCAGCTCGTGAAGAGCCACATGAAATACAACAGGTCGAGCAAGGACATGTCCAAGGCCCTACCTTGAAGCCGAGCCGAGACCTGGGTTGGTGCAGCGGAAATGGACAGGTCCGGACACAGTGAAAATGGCGTTCAATAATTCTTGTGCCACGTGGCAGTGTGGAAGTGGAAGTGCAGAGGTGGCCGGTCAGTGGGGCACTGGGTATGGATGGGCAGCAGGGCAAAGGTTCAGTTCAGTCCTGGTCATCACTCTCTCAAGAGGCAAAGAATCCATCAAACATGGAGAGAAGGTGTGAACAGTTTGTGCTCGAAACAGGGAGAGTCCTTGTTCAGGAGCTTGACCTGTTGGATCCCCGATGCTGGACGGTCCAGGTGTGAGGTGTCGTCATCAGATTGGTCGTCCTCTGCGCGCTGACGCTGGAGAAGCGAGCTAACCTTTGGTTTTCCCTTTTTTTTTCCTTTTATGTTCATATCATAAGAGCTTTGGCCGCCTTGGTGCAGAAAGTGTTGTTGTAGGTTGCTGTGGTAGATATCTCGTTTCCTTTTCGTTTTCATTTTTTTTCCTTAGTGGTAATGCCTGGTAGGACTCAACCTCTTTGCTTCAGGAAGCAGCTTGCGAACCTGGTCTCTGTGTTGCAGTACTGTAATTATTTCTTTCCTTTTATCAGATTTGTTTGTTCCATCCTCGTCTTCTCGTTAACCAACCAAAGTCTGTCGAAATCCGGTGTTGTGAGGCTGTAAAGCGATGCGTATGGTGTGCCGCCAGCTGCCAGTGCAGTGCACCAACTGGCAGGTTGCTTGGACGGGGAATTGGGGATGAACAAGCTGGCGATGTCACATTCAGAGAATCAGAGTCCCGGAGAGGCAGGCGCCTCTGCAACCTCTTATTTTGCCACCTGTGCTTTTGTCCTGGCTCGAGCGATTTATCTACCAGAGCCAGACGAAGGCAGCAACATCGTCGTCGTCGGCATTATCATCGCTCGTCGGTGTAAAGTAATCGAGATTCTTTGTCTGTGGGGGCGGCGGTCATCAGGGACGACGAGCTCTGGTTGATGGGTTCGGCGATCGGAGTGGACCCGGACATGTGACCTGCATGTTGGACAGGCAGATCGGACCCGGCATGCCACATGGCCTGGAGCTGGAGCTGCCCTCTGGGGTTGCCATTGCCACTCAGCCAGTGGTCAGTGCCAGTTCCGTGCCGCGACCTCGCATGCGGTCCACTTGTCCGCCAAGTGCCAAAGCAGCAGGGGCAGCGGCCAAGAATGGACGGGGACAGACGAGATCACAAGCGGATTCTGCAGACGGCATGCTAGCGCCGCGCTGGGAAAGATTCTCGGCCTCTCGTGTGACGCCTGCCCGGCGCAGTGACGCTACGGGGCATGTGAACCAACCACCCTATTGCGTGGAGTCGAGTACTGCAGTGCATGTCTTGGCCTCTTCGAAGAAACGGCCTTCCTGTGTGTGTCGAGATGATGCAGATGTGCGTGTCCGTCCATTGGTGTCCAACGAATTGGGTCCTTGTTTGTGTAGCCCTAGGCCCTAGGCCCTAGCCCAGGGTGGCCACGTATAATCCTCTCCTTTGCCATGTCTACAAGTACAATTTGCCCCCAGAAACTACAATTGTCCTGTTGTGGTTTCTTTAGTTGGGGTATATACACAGATCAATAGGTTGTTTGGCTCCCGGCCACAACCAACCATGCCTCTGTTGTACCGCCGCCCGAAGGTGAGGCGCTAGAAATCATCGCTTAAACTTCGGCGCCAAAATGACTTAGAAAAGATGTGGTTGCCCATAGTCCTTGTTGATGATTTGCGGCCTTTGATATGTCGTTGTGCTTGCGCGTCCAACATGTGTGGCTCGCGCGCGCTCTCTCTCTCTCTCTCTCTTATTTCTTGCACCCACATGGACTGAGCTATAAGCTATTCTCTCTATTCTAGGCCTAAGTTTGCTTGAAGGGTTGGGCTCAACATTAAAAAAAACTCTTTTTTAAACCACGGTACAAACGTGTCGTCTGCATATCACCCCTATAAGGCACACGCACACACTCAACTCGGTGAGCACCTCCAAAAATATTATTCAATTTTTTCAAGCCATGGTTCAGACACAGTTGCTCACATAAAAACCGAGCATTACTGTTGATGTATGCATCGTCAACCACTAAAAAATAGAACCAATAAATTCAGAAAAATAGGATCATCCACATCAAGTTGAGGGCTCAAACCCAAATAGACGGATTTCACTATAAGGAAACCTATCCAGCTTAGCTCGCTGAAAAATTGTTCACTAAACATGATAACATCAAAATTTTATTTAAAAGTATAGGATAATAAAAAAAACTCTTGTGCTAGTAAATATCTTTTTACTAATACAACAGTAGAAATATACCATAAAAACAATAATTTTTCTGCTCAAACAATCCAAAATATACCTAGGAACAATGCATACTACACAATAGAACAAACAAATATATCGTGGACTAAAATATTTCATAGTTGAAGAATCCAGCACACAGGCCACAGAAACTGAAAAAAAAACTTAAACTAGAACAGCTCATAGAATATACCACTAAAAAATATATTTTCATAGTTAGAACAAGGCAAATGTACCACGAGACAATGGCTTATCACTTGTACCGAGAAAAAGTAAATTAAAATATTTTTAGTTCATAGTTAATTATTGGATCAACCAACAAAGCAAAAACTATATTTATGGCAGCCACACATCTCATTTTTCAAGAGCTAAGAACGAAACAAAAAAGAGAAAAAAAAAACAAATAAGTGACCGATTTTGCTTCCTTTTGTTAACCTAGTTAGGCCTACCACGGGAGGTCAAAATAAAATAAAATTTGAACAAGAAAAGTGTTCCAATAAAGAATATAAATCATTATGACAACAATGAACAGTGTTACAAGAAAAAAAGTTCTTAGCAAGAAAAATGATCTTCTAGACAAATATAGAAATCATTCTAAGGAAAAAGAAAAAATGTTCCAAAAAATGTTCTGGTAAAATTAGAGTTCATTCTTTTGAGAACAAAGAAAAATGTTCTAGGCATGGAAAAAAATGTTCCAACCAAATCATAAATTGTTATTGGAACAAAGTGACCAGTCAAATGAAAAAAAGCTTCAATACTTGTGTAATTTAGTATGAAGCCATGGATTTTCTTTTATGGATTTTTATGACTTCTTTGCTAGTGGGCTGGGTCATAATCATGGACATGGCTCTTGTTTCTTGTCTTGGCCCATAAAATAATTCTCATGGTGCTTGTGATAGTTCTTCTCAAGAAATAATTGTAGGTTGTTGCCTCTGTGCTAATAGTATCACTCGTTTTATTCTCAAGTTGTTTCTTCTAGCTATGCATTTGAGTTAGCATTTCTTTCGTACTAACCCTTATGTGTAGGTGAAGGACACGAAACGGATCACATTTGCTTTCTTGGGGGCTTTGGTCAACTATGAATCATGATTTGATGCTCAGGGAAGGGTAAGGCTATGTCAAGAGTGAGCTCAAACCAACCTTTGCTCATCAATTACATGTAGGAGTGAGGATTTTTTTTGACAAAAATAGTTTTGAGTACTTAGGAAAGCAAACCGTTTATATTTCAAAAAAGCAAAGTACTCTCTCCGTCCTAGAAAGAAAGTCGTTATGGGATGCGTGCAGGTTAAACTTTCTCAACTTTGATTAGGTTTGTAGAAAATGCATGCACCATTTATATATTCAAATAGGTTTATTATGGAAGTATATTCAATGATTTATCTAATAATACTAATTATGTATTATAATTATTAATATTCTTTTATATATAACTGGTCAAAGTTAAAAAAAAGTTGACTTCTCGTTAAGCGAGAATGACTTCTATTTTGGGACAGAGGGAGTAAGTGATTTAGCATAACAAGAATTACAATCATTATCAATACTATGTTTTTCAATCCTGTTTTGCATATGCTTTTAATCCTATAATTTTTTCTTTTGCAATAATATGTTCTAAATGGGGCCTAATAATGGGCCTCTAGCACTCAGCTCATCTGGGCACTCAAACTTTGGCCCAAATATAGGCCCATGCAATACATTCACACGGGCCGGCCCACCTGCATCGCGCACTGCCTTTTCTTTCTTGCGGACCAATACGAGACACGGAGGCGAAGGGCGGTCGGAGTCGGGAAGTTGTCGGCGGCAGCTCTGCTCGGTCGCGGTGTTTGTGGGGCGGAGGAGAGGTCACCGGAGAGGAGAGAGGAAGATGGCGCCGGCGAGTGGGTGGGGCCGGGTGGTGGGGAACACGCGGTCCTTCGTGGGCAACGCGCTGGGCGGCCTCCGCGGCTGGAGCAACCTCGCCTCCTGGACCGTCGCCGGAACCCTCGCCTACTACCTCTGGGTCAAGCCCGCGCGCCAGCTCCAGAAGGAGCAGGAGGTGACAGCTACCGCCCTTCACCGCTCTCATTGCAGCACAGTTTGGGGTTTTAATTGGGTCGGTATCGGATTGTTGCCCTCAGATCACGAGCGAGGGTAGCTGCTGTCGTCTCGTCTGGGATCGATCTATCCGTGAGTGCAGAGCTAGACCCGTGGAATTGTTCAGTCAGCAGGTTGTTAGCTGGCGCGTTAGCTCTAGGCGCTTAGAGGTTTTGGTGCACTGTTAATTATGCATTGGATTGCTGCAAAATTGTTGCCCCTGCCCCCCTGGGTTGGTTGGTTTTTGTGCGAATTGTTCGCCTCTCTCTCTGCCATATCTAGCTATGACTATGAGGAAGCACGGATTTCTGGAGCTCTATACCGATGATATTGTTGTTGAGCACCTTCGGCTGTAGGGAGCTATCTAATGATGCTCAGTCGGGCTGTATCTGTGCCTGCTGCAGATGTTATCAGGAGAATTAGAGAAATACCTTATTTGGCGCAAGTAGCGGTGTTGCTCAAGTGCACACAACACAGCTTAAACTTAGCAATTTCACGCAGTTCTTACAAAGACAGCAAAACTGCAACATACCATGACAATATGAATTCTCCAAACTCCAAACCTTTGTTCTCAAATGTGCTTGAATAGTTTTGCACTTCAGCATGGCACCCAGTTGACCTTGCTTTAGCTATGATAAAGCTTGTGATAAACGAAATGGGCCCTTATTCGCACAGTTTATCTCATTGCACTTGATATTTTGTCAGTTATTACTTATTAGTGTTCTTTTTCTGTATCTTATTAGTGTTGAGATCATGTATTCATAAGCTGTATATCATATATTTTATTCAATTGTGCTGTTGGTTACGCTTACGCATCCTCAGAAAATATATAACTGTGCATATGGCAAAATCACTTCAGAGAACTGCACTGTTATCGCCTTGTCTGTCCATTCACTAAAGAAATTATATTCCTTTTTCCCCAGGAGCGAGCCGCATTGGCTGCTGCCTCAGATCCGTATCGTTATGTTGAGAAGCGGAAACCAATTCCTGATCCACAGGTAGCTACATCCACTCTGTGCTAGATGCCAGATGACAGATTGTTTGACAAATAGGCTGTACTATGAGTTATTTCTGTGTGCTAATTATGCTTGCGATGATTAGGACACTGGCCTTACTTATGGGAAGAAAAGGGGGCCTACGAAATCTGAAGATTAGTTCTTTGGCTACATCTTGTACCAAAGCGTGCCACCCAGTTATGTGCAACAATACAAGGAATGGTTTCTTCATATCTGCTGGCTACATGGTTAACGTTTCATGAAACTCTTGCTGCTTTATGCGATCAAATAGCAGCTGTAAATGGAGTGTTTGCAGTCTGAGTACTTGAGCCCAGGAAGGAAGTGTTCACTATCACCTATGAGAGATGTAGATGCTTTCAGAATAAAAAAAAAAAATCTGTACCTTTTTGCTAGCAAGTTAAGCATGTTGGCGTGTTTATGTAAAACTCTATCAACGCACACCATTGCCAGGGGCTATACGTTTTCTTCTTCTTCCGCATACTGTTAATGCTAAGTAATTGTAGCTTTGTGCGAGAGGAACTCGGTGGTTCCACTCTCTGCCTATTCCATGAACTTTGGAGCTGAATTGCCATTATATTGAGCCAATGATGGCTTATAGTTTTGGGTTTATTCTCTTATAGCACGGCGCGGGTGCGGGTTCGCCGCTCCGGCGCACGGCCGGCTTATCTAGGGTTCGGCGAGGCTCAAGCATGCTCACTGAGACCTGGTCGACCCTGCGGGTGGAGCAGAGGCGGAGCAAGAGCGGCTGCCGACGCTGAGGGCGTGTGCAGAGGCGTGAACCGGTGGCGAGGTAGCCGTTCCGGCGTAACCTGTGCGGTAGAGGTTAAAACAAGGACTCGATGAGCATCACTGCATCAAGAAGAAGCTAAAACGAAAGATGGGAGGAAGGGAGATGCTCTGGAATGGGCTGGCCACGGTGAGGTGGAGCTCGGCGGCTATGGCGAGCCGCCGTGGCAGAAACAGCTCGCGCGGCCAAGTCTGGCGAAGAGAGGCGGGGAGAGCGGGCTCAGGCGACGCGCGTGGTCAAGGCGGAGCTATGGACGCGGGGAATTGGATGGAGGTGGAGCGGGCATGACGAATTCCGCCGGCGCGAGGAGGAGACCGGCGGCGAGCGCAGAGAGGAGAAGCGTGACGGCGACGGCATCGGGGTGATTTAAACGGGCAGAGGCGCAATATCCAGGCGCGCCAGGTCCTGCTCGACTCGTGCAAGCAAACAGCTGCGCGTCAACGGCCGAGAAGGCGGTGAAAACAGGGCGGCGCCCGTCGGCGGCAAGCTGCTGCGTGGCACTGCTTTGCCTGATGCTACTGTTCACGCCTGACAGCCCCTCTTCTTCTCCTTTCTCACGATTTTGCAACATGACTTGATGATCGACCTTAAGCAAAGTTATTCATTGATCTGAAATCTCCAACATTGCTTAAAGGCCCAGCATCCAAAACATGATGGTTTGAAAGATTTTGATTTTTGAAGGCATGCACATTGAAACCAAATCTGAATGCAGTTAAGTTTTGGGGAAAACACTTTTGATCAAGCAAATTTGGGGCAATTAATTAGTGAACAATTATTAATCAAACACATCAACCAATTACATAATAACATAGCTCAAACATAGCACTAAGCATATGAACAAAGTTTGAACAAATTTTATTTATGAAAATTCATGTAAAAATTCACCAAAAATTGAACTTAACACTGTTTTTCAGGGACTTAGGCAGAAATTGACTATGAAATTCAGCACCAAATCCAATCTTTGAGCTCAAATTTAGACATGTTTAACTTGGAAACATCATCACATGTTGATTCTATAAGAAAGCACTCACTTTGTACTACAAGTTTTATTTTAACAAAATTTTACTTGTTTAAGCAAATTCTCATATATAAAATTACAAAGTTTCTTAATTAGTATTAATGATAACAGCTCATGCAACCTAAATAACATAACATATGCAACATACTAAACCTATTCTTGAAACATAAAATGCATTTATGCCAAAATACAACATGACTATGCTTCATGATGCTCATGATCAAGATTTTAGTTGCTCTTAACATCTAGGATGTTACAATAATTCATCTTGACTTTTCTGAGACGGTAGACCAAGTGGCGTCAAATTTGTAGAAAATGTAGGGCGGTGGTCATCCTCACACACATCTCGATATCTTTCAACCATTCCATGATTTCTCTCTTTTCATGCCACATTGCAGAGAAAATATCAACTGTAGGGCATCTATTGTTAATCCCATCGGTGGTAGAAGAAAAACCACTGTCGGTTATTATTCTCGGTGGTAGAGTTTAACCTGCCGGTTTCTTACTAGCTAGTATCGGTCCAACCGACGGTGGAAGTATAACACCGTCGCTTCTATCGTGAGGCAGTGAAAGTGGCGATAGTGGTGTGTCAATTTGTAGTAGTGAATAATATGTTGGATATATGCACGTTGAGTGAGTCCCATACCGGTGTTCGCTTTAGACTAAAGTCGTAGCCATTGTGGCTTTTTAGTTCAATCTACAGGGTTTCATAGTAAACTACAGCCGCAGCCGCTGCAGCTGCGGCTTTAATGTAAGGATCTGCTAAGCCTAGAGGGGGGTGAATAGGCCTGTCAAAATAAAAACTCAAAAACTCTATAAAAATAGAGCAACACTTCTGCACGGAGGACCAGCACTGCTGCTCAAGCAGCACTACTGGTCACTCAAGCAGCACTGCTGCTCGTATAGACCCACGAGCTCACAATTCAAAATTGGCCCATAGATCGGGTAAATTACTAAGCTTCCTAGGGATGTTTTGAACCTATTTCACCACTTGAATCAAGTTGGAAGCTTATACACAAGTAAATCAGGACCAAACCCTAAAATCACCACAAATACAAATATATTACAAAGCAAATCACAAGAACACAAGTGAGATACCGATTTATCCCGTGGTTCAGCTCGCCACTAAGACTTGCCTAAGTCCACGTTGTTGAGGAAGCCACTAAGGCTTGGGTTTCGCGGAACCCTATCCTCGTTTTCAAGTCAAGAGAATGAACTCTTGAGATGAGGGGTGATTTCACTAGCTGATTGAGGTGATTATAAACCTCCCGGGGATGTCACACAAGTTGGCAAGCTCACAGGCGACGCTCTAGCCGGCTAGGAGCAAACTTCAAGAGTAATAGATGTAATGCACCGGCTTGAACGTGAACCACGAGCTTTAGGAGTTGAAGAACAGTTGGAGCAGCTCTCAGATCGAGTTTGAGGCTCAATCTCTCAAAGATTTGTAAGGGATTCAAGGGGAGAAACTTGGAAGCTTGGGAACCTTGCTTGGGGAGAAAGAGAGTGCTCTGGTTGCTGTTGCGTGGAAATGGGCAAGGTGACCGTTGGAGGGGATGAGGGAAAGGATAAAATACCCCCTCAGCCCCAACGGTTACTTTAAGTCACGGTAGTGCTCCTCGCTCACGCGGCACTGCTGCTCAGCTGAATAGCACTGCTGCTCGGCCAAAGACAGCCAAAAGGATGGAGTGAAAGGCTTGCTGTCTTGGCTAGGTAATGAGGATATTTTGTGGGTATTTGAGCTCATGGTTACACATTGAAGCTTGTGAATTGCATCCCCTTTATAGTGCGGCTTTTCATAAACTCAAATTCAAAATATAAAATAAGTAAGCGCCTTTGAGTTGGTCATCGTGTCCTTTTTACTTGCGGGCTCCACCAACAAATGTATAATCCTCCTTGTCATTTTACCTGCTTATCAACTCGATAATCTCATTAGTCCTCTAATTGTATGAATATTATCACCAAAACCCACAATAAGGCTTGATTGCAGTTACATTTAATCTGAAGCGAACGCCCCGGCTTTGGTGGATAATAGATTATTGGCTATGGACCAAATGGTTTTATCAATGCCACATGATTGCTTTTTATCATGTACCAACTTGCATTAGTTAAAATAGCAATGCATAATTGGAAGATTCTTAAAATTACATGAGGTAAGATATTTGCCATGGAAGATAAAGAGAAGTCCAAAAGGTTCTAGAAGGGTATGGAGATTACCATAGAGAAGATATTTACCATAGAGATAGAGTGTTAAAGAAGAAAAGAGAACCTTCTAAAATCTTCTCCACCATGACAGAGTATGAGATATTTCACTTGGAGGATTCTAGAACTTGATTCATATGATAAATATAGAATAGTGTTGAACCTAAGAATCTTCTAGAGCATGGACACTTGTCATGCTGTCCACGGCTTGCCTAGGCCTATATAGCCAAGTAAAAAGAAAAACAAGTTCAAGCATGGATATCAGACTAACATTATACCCATTGTGCTGTCAACATACACATCCTAGAAAACACATAAGGCTAGTAGCAAGTTAGCAACAATAGTGAGTAGCTATTTACATAGCCACGAATCACATGGTTACTTGAACCATGGTGCCAGGATGAACAGCTGCTCCATCTCTATGGAAAAGATCAATTTTAATGTTACCCTCCTGAATGGAGAGGAAACATAATTAGAACCTCCCTTGATGCCTTCTTTATAAAAGATAAAATTTTAGGAACTTTCACATGGAAAAGTTGAAACTTCAGTAAAGAAGAAAATAGTGAAGTAAAGGTAGCTATTACATAGACGTGAATCCCATGGTTGCTGGGAACCATCGGGCGAGGATGAGCAGTATTCCATTTAAAAGATTGCTGGGCGCTCTAACGCCGCCTTCCTGAAAGGAGGGAGGTAACAAAATGAGAATTGGAAATAGAACTTTTAAAGGAGAAAATAAGAAATTTTAGGAGTGAAGATATATTAGTTGGAAGAGAAGATTCGAAGGTGTAGCAAAGATGGATCCAAATCAGCATTAGTTGGAAATAGAAGTTCCCGAAATCGTAGAGTAACTGCATGTAGTAATATATCAATTAAACCAGTACAGGTTCTTGTGCGTACCGAAGCAAGACCGGTGGCAAGAGCGCCGGCCGATCTTGACACCCAAGAGAACTTCTGGATCAAGAAGAGGCCAGCCATCTTGGCTCTCGATCGATGGACCTGCCAAACAATTTGTTATCTAAAACCCGAACTTCATTTATTCCCTGCTTTTTCCCGAGTACTCGGGTTCAAATACCCATGGATAGGAATTTGCAAAATGGAGAAATCGTTGCTAAGAAAACACTGCACCTCGGATGGGACTGCGGATGGACGGATTTACAGTGTAAGATTAACAAGATACTATGCAGAAAAACAAATCGGCGGAGAAACGAACCTCCTAGAACGATCAGGACTACTTATACCAACAAAAAAGAAGAAATCGAACCAAGGCGAGATGGAAATGACCACTAAGGCAGCGAGTGAGTTTTGAGACGGTGGCGAGAGAGGATAGATATATTTTAGGGCACGCTAGAGAGGATCCCACCTGAAATCTTCGAGTGGTCCGACCCGAGCATAGTGTCAACCAGCCTTCCTAAGGCGCATATATATAAATAAATAATATCAGATTCTGTACTGCATAGCCCAATTAAAAATTGTTTGTGTCCTACGGGTGATGCAGCACGGGTGATGCGCCTGCTTGCCCACCCACGGCCCACGTTCATAAAGTGTAACGTTGTTTCGAGATTGGTGTACCGCAGCGCTATTATACATTCTAGAATATTATTCTATATCATAAGCCAAAATTGACCAGGAAAAATACTAAGTACTAGTGAACAGTGTTCAATAATACTCAGTGCTACACTCAGTACCATGAAATACTGAATAATACTCAAACATGACTACTAAATGATAGTGAATTCTATTCAGTATAGCAGTTTGGTGTAGAATAGCGCGTATAAATAGGGCCCCGCTATTGGGAGAGACCTGGGGCTTTCAATAGCTAAAGGAGAGCCCTAGCCAGCCACCCCACCCCAGCCTAACCATTCAGGTTTGACTAGCTAACACGCGTGCGCATGTGGGGGATCTCATGCAGACCCAATCGATCGGATGCATAAAATTCTAGATCAAGCTGCGCAGAAAAGGTTTTTGTCGTGACGATGCATAAAAATTAGTAGTTGGATGAATAAAAATTAATTCATTACCACATAGAAACCTCTCCACGAGCTGAACTTCTAGCTGGCACAACCTGACAAAGCTGATGCATGTATGTGTGCATGCACCCAATCTAATCTCTTTTGTTTTTTCGTTATAATTCCTCAAGAAGCATTGATTCAAAAATGGTTTTTACCATTGAACTCCTGACATTTTTGTGCACGATTCAAGATCCATTGTGAATATTTTTTTAAAAAAATAAAAACCATAAATTTGAATCATGACACGTGGTGGCCGATTAGATGCATAGAAACAATTGTCAAGATGCACAAAAAAGTTTTTTGCGCCGACGTTGTATAAAAATTAGTAGTTGAATAAAAATTAATTTGTTACTACATAAAAACATCTCTACGAGATGGACATTTCACCTGACACAGCCGTGACTACCTCCACTAACATCATGCTTCCCATTATGGGGGTGTATAATTTACATTGGAACAATGCATAAAATATAGAGACCACAAGCGTAAAACGTGAAGACGATCTCGTCTTCTCCAAAATTTGAAATTTAAATCATGACACGTGATGGCCGATTGGATGCATAAAACCTCTCCGCGAGCTGTACGTTCCACCTGACACAACCCGACAAAGCTGACACATGCATGCATGCATGCATCCAATCTAATTTCTTTCATATTTTCATTATAGTTCCTCAACGAAGCATCCAATTCAAAAATGGTTTTCACCATTGAACTCCTGACATTTTTGTGCACGATTCAAGATCCATTGTGAATATTTTTTGAAGAATTTTAAAATTCATAAATTTTAAATTTGAATTTGGCACGTGATGGCCGATTGGATGCATAGAAACAATGGTCAAGATTCGCAAAAAAAAGTTTTTTGCGCCGACGTTGCATAGAAATTAATAGTTGGATGAATAAAAATTAATTTTGTTACCGCATAAAAATATCTCCGCGAGATGGATATTTCATCTGACACAACTGTGATTGCCTCCACCAACATCATGCTTCCCACTATGGGGGTGTATAATTAATATGGGAACAATGCATAATATATGAAGACCGCAAAGCGTAAAACATAGAGACGATTTCATCTTCTCCAGAATTTGAAATTTGAATTATGGCATGTATGGGGTGTGTATAATTAGCATGGGAACAATGCATAAAATATGGAGATCGAAAGCATAAAACATGGGGGCGATCTCATCTTGTTCAAAATTTAAAATTTGGATCATGACACGTGATGGCCGATTGGATGCATAGAATCAACAGTAAGATGTAAAAATTAATTACCGCCTAAAACCTCTCCGCGAGATCGACATTCCACCTGACACAACCATAATTGCCTCCACCAAAATCATGCTTCCCATTGTGGGAATGGGAACAATATATAGAACATGGAGACCGCAAGCGTAAAACATGGAGACAATCTCGTCTTCTCATAAAATTTAAAATTTGAATCATGGCACGTGATGGCAGATTGGATGCATAGAAATCAATGGTCAAGATGTGCGAGAAAAGTTTTTAACGCCGACATTGCATTGCAATTAGTGGTTGGATGAATAAATATTAATTTTGTTACCGCCTGAAATCCTCTCCGCGAGATGGACATTCCACCTGACACAACCGTGATTGCCTCCACCAACATCATGCTTCCCACTAGGGGGTATAATTAACATAGAAACAATGCATAGAATATGGGGACTACAAACATAAAAACATGGAGATGATCTCGTCTTCTCTAAAATTTGAAAAAAAAAACGAAGGAGACGACGATTGGATGCATAGAATTATTGGTCAAGATGCGCAGACATTTTTTTTGGCTTCGACGTTGCATAGAAATTAGTGGTTGAATAAATAATAATTAATGTTGTTACCACATAAAAACCTCTCCACGAGATGGGCATTCCACCTGACATAACGGTGATTGTCTCCACTAACATCATGCTTCCCCATATGTGAATGTATAATTAACATGAGGACAATGCATAGAACTAGGAGACTGCACGCGTAAAACATGGAGACGATCTCATCGTCTCCAAAATTTGAAATTTGAAAAATAGCACGTGATGGACGATCAGATTCGTAGAATCAATAGTCAAGATGCGCATAAATGTTTTTGGCGCCGACATTGCATAGAAATTAGTAGTTCGATAAATAAAAATTAATTTTGTTACCACATAAAAACCACATAGAAATTTCTCCAAACACTGTATAGAATTATGCATCAACAATATATAGTATACCAACAATGTATACCAACTTACAGTTTAGCCATGTATAGAAACTTATACACTCAAGTATAGGAACACAAAATCAACAAACAAAACAATGAAGATGAATTCAACTTGTGTGGAAAGTTATGCAACTAAGCATAGAAATGATCCAATATCTTCGGAATCATAGTTTCACCAAACATAAAAACCTATGCTTGCAAGCAAAAAAACCTAGATTACTGATGTTGCCTAGGTCGCCAGGCCCTGTCCCGAAGTCGCTCAGGCCACCAGATAACGAGACGGCGCAACGCATTCGCCATTAGCGCGGCCACCATGACGCAGTAGCAATCCCCGTGGCCGCCACGACGCCGTCGTCCATCATGGCGGACCCGGTGGCCTCGTTGCTCGTCACGTGGAGAGGGGAGTCAGGGCACGCCATTCCCCATCGCTAGATCTAGCCGCGACTGGCTGCTCCTCACCCGCCTGGATCCCATCACCGTCCGCACGACCGAGCACGTATTTGTCCTCGTTGCGCCCCATCACCGTCAATGTGGCTGAGCTCGCAGCTGCCCCACCGCATGCCCGCTATCACCGTGTCCTTCACTAGATCTGCCGCTGTCGCTCCTTGTCAGCCGTGCGCTGCCGTTGCCATCCGCCGTAGCCGTACCCGTGCATGGCCATGAGCTCTAGGGCATCGTCGCCATCTCAGTCCCCCAGCCTCATCACGCACTCGCCACAGGCGCGCGACGGCCAGGATGTAGGATGCGCCGCTGGTAGGGAGAGGAAGGGGGAGTGGACGCCGCCCAGGGAGAGCGAGGAGGTGCCCTGGTGGCCTCGTTGCTCGTCGCCGTGGAGAGGGGAGCCGGGGCACCGCTGCTCCTCGTCGGCAGATCCGGCGGCGCGTGCTCCAGGAGGGTGGCCGCGGCGCTCCAGTGACGGGGGGCGAGATTCAGGGGGCGTAGGGCGCGAGGCCGGCGGGTGGCTTTAAGTGGCGAACCACGTCGCCTCTAAGGGCCGCCGTGTGCACCGCTGGGAGGGAGGAGGTCGCGCACCCGGGGAGAGCAAGGAGGTGCCCTGGTGGCCCCGCTGCTAGATCCGACACTGGACCTCCTAGTCCACCGCGCGCCGCTATCGCCGTTAGTTGGAGCCATCCCCGCACGCGGCCGCGAGCTACAGGGCACCATCGCTGTTGCCGTCGTAGTGCCCAGGCATGACGACCTCATCGTGTACTAGCCGTCGGTGCTCCAAGGCACGGCGGCGCGTGCTCCAAGGGGGTGACCGCGGCGCTCCAGGGCCGGCGGGGCACGCTCGGGCAGGTGTTGACGCGGGGCAGGAGGTGGCGGACAGGTGTGGATGGGTGGGATTAGGGTTTGGGTGGTTATATAGGGCCTGGGAAGGTGGGGTGGGGCCTGGTGGGCCAAGTGGACCGGTGGTAGGCCAGCGGGCTGGGTGGGTGGTCCAGTTGGATGGCTGGTCCGGGCTAGCTTCTTGATTTGGTTGGAGCAGCAGGGGTTTGGGCTGGGGCTTCCTATAGCTATTAGGAGCCCTAAGCTCCCAATATCATATATATATATATATATATATATGTGTGTGTGTGTGTGTGTGTGTGTGTGTGTGTGTGTGTGTGTGTGTGTGTGTGTGTGTGTGTGTGTGTGTGTGTGTGTGTGATTTTCTATAATCTGTTTTGAATGTTTAGTTATTGTTTTCTTCATTTATTATTTTCTATAAAAATTGTACTCATGAGATATTCCATGTATATTTGTTTATTGTTCATGTAGTATTCATAGTATGTGATATGTTCTATAATATATTTTAGGTTGTTTAAATAGTGTCATGTGACGTTCTTTTTAATTTTTCTTTAGATTTTTTCTTATTTGTTATTTTACTTTAATTAGGTAGTTCATTTTTATATTTATTTTTTATTTTTAAAATTTTCTACATTCCATGAGATATATGCGATGTTCACATTGTAAATATGTGATATCCTATGATTTATTTTGTGATGTTCACGTAGTACACATGTGATGTTCTACGATGTATTTTAGAATGTCTAGGTCGTATAAATTGGATGTTCGACAATTATCTTTGAGTTCATATAGTCGATGTGATGTGTTCTATAATATATGCTAGGTTATTCAATTATCATGTGATGTTATTTTTTCTAGATTTTTTATTTTTTTCTCTTCGTTATTTTACTTTAATTAAGTAGTTTTTATTTTTTTTATTTTTTATTTTTAATTTTTTCTACATTCCACGACACATATATGATATTTACATAGTATACATGTGATGTTCTATTATCTCATATTTTATTATGATTTTTACATAGTATACATGTGATATATATAGTATATATGTGATGTTCCTTTAGTACACATGAAATGTCCCCGTGGTATATTTTTGCTTTTTTCACGTAGTATCGGATGTTCCATGATGTATTTTTATTATGCATATAGTACCATCATATTTTTATTTGTTTTTTATTTCCCTCTGTTACATGAAATCTATTTTTTAAACTTTGTTTCTTTTTTTATTACTAGTAGTCATGCACGTGCCCGCACGTGCTATTGACAATCGTTTTATACACATGGATAAATATTAATGAAACAATATTTTCATGGTTTTTATTTACAAATCACATACTAAAATAGAAATTAGATGAGTATTTAAAATATCCCTCACAGTTTTTTTACAAACAAATATCAACATGGATGTGGCAGTTCTTTAGACCAATTTTGAATTCATATGCCTTCTTTAGAAAATGTCAAAAGTAAAATCCATACCATCAAGCACCATAAAACCCTTCAAGATCGAGTACAAATTCATCATAAACCTTTTTCTCTTATACTGCATCTTATAACCGGAATAATGCAGCGGCCTCTAAGTTATAGAGTAGCGCTGTCCAATTATAATCAAGCACACTATAATACTTAGATTCTTGTAAGTTTTTAAAACTCTTGGTTTCTGAGCCCCTGATTAGTTTTTTTTAACAAAAAGGAGCAACAAATTGCAAAATTGTTGACAAAGGTTAAAAAATATCAACAAAAGGATTCACAAGATTAGTAATAATTGACCGTAGACCTTTGCAGCAATTAACAAATGATAACTGCAGATAGTATTGAACATTATTATATATGTATCCAATGGACACACAACTAAAAAAGGTACGGAAGCTTGAAGTTTACAAATATCTCGACTTACACATTGACACTATCTGGCTTGGTAAGCTGGGGCTTCCAATTCTTTATTTTACCACGGCCTGAAAAAACCAAGACTGATGCACATTCTTCAGCTAAAAGGAGAGTACATAACTGAAACCACGATCTTGACAGTAACCATGAATCACAGCACGAGGGCTTCCTACCTTGAAACAGATAGAAATGAGTTGTCAACGAGTCTTCACTTCTTGAAAAACAGCTCCTTTAATTACTAACTTTAGTATACTATAAGCAACATCTTGGTTCTTCCATTGATACTTTCATTATAATAGTTTTCATGTCACTGTTTGATATTTGAATGTCAGCTGAGTGATTAACAGCCACACTATCAGTTTCTTGCATGTCACGCTTTCAAACTCTGCAACATCCAGTTGCATAAGATCAAATCAAATAGAACAGAGACCACCTCTTAGAGGGACAAGCTCACAAGTTTCTCAAAATCTGCAATTTGGAACTAATACAACTGATAGTGAATATATTGGTAACAAAAATTAGCTTACCAGAGACTTATATCTATCGATATTGGAACTTAACATGTTGTCATGAAGTGTAATAATCACACATTCACACTATTAATATTCATAAAGTAGATGGTTTGATTGTAGCAAATAAATGGCGATGCTCGGTTACAAATAAGAGGCCCTATATATGAAAAGAAAAGGGTTTAGACTAATTGAAAATGCAAGCTATGTTAAAATTTCTGTGAGGTGCATCTTTTGCACATGAGCCTAATCCTGGACTATCTTGGGATCAAGAGATTTTTCTTAAGAAAACTTAACTTGTTAATCTTTATTGCAAATTGCAATGTATTGATCAAAGGAAGGCATGCCAATATGGATAGGTCAATTGAGCATTGCATTCATGGGCTCTACATTTATAGCTGCACTGTACTTAATCATAAAACACTACTAGAAACCCATCCTTTGCCGAGGGCTTCTGGGTTTGCCGAGGGCTAGATCTCGGGCACTCGGCAAAGGCTCTATTTGCCGAGGGCCAACCCAGGAGCCCTCGCAAAAATAGGCCCTCGGCAAATTGGCCCTCGGCAAATATGGCCGGATGGGTCACGGCGGCCACTGGCGTCAGTCTTTGCCGAGTGCCCGCCGTCAGGCACTCGACAAAGATTTTTTATTTTTTTTTAATTTTCTTTGCCGAGGGCCATTGGCCAATCCCTCGGCAAAGATCCCCTTTGGCGAGGGCCAGACTAGACCCTCGGCAAAGATTTTTTATTTTTTTTTTTAAATTTTCTTTGCCGAGGGTCATTGGCCAGGCCCTCGGCAAAGATTTTTTTTTTGTTTTTTGAACCAAGTTTTTTTGTGGTGCTATAATACATTATTTAAAACTCAAATTTGGGCCAATTTTGACTTTTTTTATATATTTCCCTAATTTATTTCTTTTCGTTGATTTTTTTCGAATATTTCAAATTTGAACTGCAGGTGGATGGAATAATGCAATTTAGTGATTCAAAAAATGTTATTCATGGTATTTGGTGTATGTTGAGTCCCTATCCACGAACTCGCATCAAATTTCGGGCATCTTCTTCACGTAACATGACGAGGAACTTGTCGGAAAAGTGTTTTTAAATTATATAAAATCCATACGAAGTCCGAAAATCACGAAAAAATCAACGAAAAGAAAGAAATTAGGGAAATATATCAAAAAAGTAAAAATTTGCCCAAATTTTATAATTGAGTTTTCAATAATGTATTATAGCACCACAAAAAATTGGGTTCAAAAACAAAAAAAAAATCTTTCCGACTTTAGCTTAGCCTCGCCCCTAAGCAAGGGATCTTTGCCGAGGGTGCCAATGGCCCTGGCAAAGAAAATTTAAAAAAATCTTTTTGAGAGGGTTTGGAGCAAAGGTTAAATCGGACGCTCGCCCAAAATGCCCACAAACGCCCATCGACATCCCCACTGCGCCCGCTCAGCCCCGCCCGCCCACGCCGCCCATGGCGCGCCTCCCTTCCCTGTCCTCTCGGTCGGTTTTCGGCCTCCGTGGAAACACCACCTCCCTGTGCCACACACCAGCCCCAGGTTGCCTGCTGGAGCTCTTGTTGGAGGAGGCAGAGGGTGAAGTAGGAGGAAGAAGAGAAGGAGAAGAGGAGAAGGAGGAAGGGAAGAGAAGGAGAAGAAGAGGAGGAGGAAGGGAAGAGAAGGAGAAGAAGAGGAAAAAGAGAGAAGAAGGAGAAGAAGGGGAAGAAGGAGAGGAGGAGGAGAAAGAGAAGAAGGGAAGAGGAGAAGCGGAGAAGAGAGAAGGGAAGAGGGGGAGAGGAGTTCTCCGACGTCGCGCCGACCTCGCCGGGAGAAGAAAGTGACCCCGCACCACGACGCTCGACTCCACCGCAACCCTAGGTAAAACTCTACCAAAATCGTAAATTGATATGAGGGCCTTCGTACCGTTGTGGTTGTCGGCCTTCATGCCGTTGTGAATGTCGGCCATCCTGTCATTTTTTTGCAGGTGTTTGAAACCTCCCCATGCAGGGGAGGTGCTGCTGAAATTTTGAACAAACAATAACCTATTGCCTTTTTATGCAGGAGAAGAGCACGTCGGAGGGGACCCGGAGGACCCCGATCGTCTTCGTCGGCGTCGCGGTTCTGCCTGCACTGCGTCGACTCGCCACTGCCTCGCTAGCCTGACTTCACTGACACCCTAGGTATAAATAACCTCTTTTTCTGCATGTCTATCATAGCCCGCGTGTAACTCAGTTAGGCGTCTCCTGTCCGAAAGAGATACGGTCATAGGTATGCGGATCTTTGCATATCTACGACCGTATCTGTTTCGGATTGTCCACGTTTTTTGGATAGCCCGCGGATGCGTAGATGGGTTAGTTTCCATGGTCCGCTCCGGTCCGAGACAGAGTTTTGGCATCACCTCCCTGTTGTTCTCCGGATACACACTCTCCCTTACAGGACATGTATCGGGAGAACAGCGGGGAGGTGCTGCCAAAATTCTATCTCAGAGAGGAGCGGAGCCTGGAAACTGACCTCATCTACGTATCCGCGGGTGGGATTAGGACCTATCCTCACCTATTAGACATTAGGAACACCGCGTAGATGCAATTGATGGTCACAAAACTCTGTGATGTAAATGTTAAAGGATGGAGGACCGTCAGTGGATGTACACGGGCTAGAGAAGCGGGAGTGACTACGACTATGAATGGGTGAAGGGGACAGATCGTTTCTTGAAACATGCATTTGGCCCAGGAGTAGGAGGACATTCTCTAGTTTGGTGTCCCTGTAGCAAATGTGACAACAGGAGAAAGGTAGACAAGAAGACCATGGGTAGACATCTTGTGTTCAATGGTTATAGGCCTGGCTACCAGCAGTGGATCTACCATGGTGAAGCAGATCGTATAAGAGCGGAGGTGGTGAGAGCACGCCTCGAGGCTTTTGATGATGATGCCGGGGTAGTAGACATGATAGATGACGCCCACCAAGCTCACTTCGCTGAACGACGTGAGAAGGAGGAGATGGAGGAATCTGCAAAGGACTTCTACAAAATGTTGCACTCGGCACAGAAACCCCTTCACGAGCGTACAACGATTTCTCAGCTAGATGTGGTTGGACGCGTAATGGGGTTGAAGGCCGAGTTAAACCTGGGTCGAGAAGGCTTTGATAAGATGTTGGCCGTGTTTGGCACCATGCTACCGGAGAAGCACACTTTGCCGATGAACTTGTACGAGGCAGAGAAACTCCTTCGTATGCTTAAGATGTCGTATGACAAGATACATGTTTGTCCGAAGGGGTGCGTCCTATTTAGGAAAGAACACAAGGATGCAAATTACTGTCCGAAGTGTAAATCCTCCAGGTACCTGGAGGTAGACTCTGGTGATGGTCAGAAAAAGCAGCTTTCGATCCCCGCGAGAGTGCTACGGCACCTTCCTTTCCTGACGAGGATCCAACGGCTATTCATGATCAAGGAATCCACAAAATAGATGACATGGCACAAAGATGGCAAACGGTACAATCCTAGGAAGATGGTACATCCGTCTGATGTTGAAGCATGGACGTACTTCAATGACAAACATCATGACAAAGCAGCTGAGGCTCGTAATGTACGTGTCGCGCTGGCAACAGATGGGTTCAATCCTTATAGAATGATGGCTGCCCCATACACATGCTGGCCCATTTTTGTTATCCCCTCAATCTCCCTCCCGGCATCTCCTTTCAACGGCATAACGTATTCTTGTCGTTGATAATTCCTAGACACCTGGGGAGTAATATGGGTGTGTTCATAGAGCCTGTGATTGATGAATTGATCCACGCTTGGGAGAAGGGGGTATGGACATACGACTGAGCTACAAAGACAAGCTTCAAAATGCACGTTTGGTACCACTACTCACTGCATGATTTCTTGGCGTATGGGTTATTTGCCGCCTGGTGTGTTCACGGGAAGTTCCCATGCCCAATATGCAAGGAAGTTGTGAGGTTCATTTGGTTGAAGAAGGGTGGCAAGTATTCGTCGTTCGACCAACATCGTCAGTTCCTCCCTCTAGACCATTAATTCAGAGAAGACATCAAGAGCTTTACGAAAGGTGTCAAAGTGACAGACCCTAAACCGCACTTGAGGACTGGTGCCAAGGTTCGTGCTCAGATAGATGCTCTCATGCCAATAAAGAAGGTGATTTTGTGGGATATGGTGAGGAACATATGTGGACTCATAAGTCCGGCTTGACGAGGCTCCCCTATTTCGATGACCTTCTTCTGCCACATAATATTGATGTAATGCACACTGAAAAGAATATCGCCGAGGCACTTTGGGGAACTCTCATGGACACTGACAAGTCTAAGGACAACGTTAAGGCTAGAGTGGACCTAGTGACGTTGTGCGATAGACCAAATCAAGCGATGCAGCCTCCTAGTGGCCGAAACAAGAACTGGAAAAGGCCTAAGGTCAATTTCGTCTTGCAAATCGATCAAAGGTCCATGCACTCCAGGTAATTCCTGTTTTACTCGTCGTACGTTGATATTTACACACCTAAATTAGATTTGCATTACTGATACATTGGAGTGAAATATTGCAGGTCGAGCTACAAGAAACAAAAAGGCAAAGTCAAGAGCAGAACGCGTGTAACAGAACCGACCAATTATACGAGATTAAGTAAGAAAATCTTCCGCCGAAGCAGATAATTTAGCAAACTTAAGCCCGTATAACCCGGTAGTCCGTGAAACCACGAAAGATTTCAAACCAATCAACATACAAACCAAGATCGTACAAGTTTAGCAAGTACCGTCACACGTTACATAAAGTTCGCAATCATAGATCGGTACATCAGAGTTTAAAACATAAAGTTATTACAATCCAAGTTCAAACTGAAGTAGCGGAAGCAAATAGTTTTAAAGCCACACACACTTTTAGTTCAGATACAATGCCAGTAGGTAGTCATCTCCAACAAAAGCATCAGATGAGAGATACGGAGTGACCATTTGCCCTTGGTCCTAGTTGTCACCCATCGCCGGATACAGGCAGTTAATGCAATAACCGTAGTACATTTGACCATCTACAACAACAATGGGAACAACGCCCTGAGTACGAGAAGGTACTCAGCTAGACTTACCCATCTTAAACTAAAATAAAGCGACACCAGGGATTATGCAAGACTTTCTTTAGTGGGCTAGCTGACTTGTTTGCGAAAAGCATAAGCTATCATGAAGACATCATTTTAAATACTTTGCATCATCTTTATTATAACCTATTCATCTAGGTAAGCACCTGTATTATAGCAATCACTTGATTAACCAATAACATCCAGTTACCAATTTAGCTTTAGCATGTCCATACCATCCAGATAACCATCATTGTTCCATAATAATTACTATGATGCCGTAGCTCGAGTCAAGTGCTCACTATCCAGGAGCGATGGCGATTCGAATTGATTCCTAACCAGCTGGTGATTTATTCCTCACACAAACCATGCTTCCCCCGTCAAGGTCGCTTAGATCACCAATGACACTTTCTAAGTAGCCGCGGGATAACAATCATGGACCACACTACCCAGGGACCGCCCGACTGCCAGGACGCACCTTGGGCTCACTCTTCACGTCCCCGTTATACCCTCTTCAGCACCGGTCTACGCATCCGAGTTTATCCCGGCTCAAAAAGGTGTCACTAGCTTCGCGGTCGAAAGGTACTTTATTCGGCCAGCTAAATGTGAGGCATGCGTTCAACATGACAAGAGGGACGAGCAACGATCGGTCCTTAATCGACGCAGACGAAAAACTAACTGCACCCCAGAACCTTGTCTGGCTGCCTCCAACTTTTTTCCATCTGGTCTCCAATTATTCATCACACATGGTTACTAACAGGATATCATTCTTTCCATAGCTAAGTTCTTCTAGTAACCCCTATAAAAGTAGGTGACCAGAGATCACCGATCGCTACCGGTCTAAGCAAGGCTAAGCAGTTATTTGATCCTGACCTAACAGGGTAAAAGGTAATAAGGTAGGCAATGATAGTAATAAATGCATCAACAGTTTCAATCAACTCCTATAACTTAATGCAACAATATATAAACTCATATATATAGAAAGAATTGCTTTTATAAAGTAGGAGACTTATAATGCTCCGGGGCTTGCCTCTTTCGAATGAACTAGGATGATGATCCACGCACTCGGGCAAGTCCTCTCCTTGCTCCTCTTGCTTTGGCACCTCCTGTGCCTGGACTTCTTGTGGATCTGTCCCGGTCTGCTCTTCCTGAACTGCTACTAGCAACTCCTCCTGCGATCCTGTATGATGCAGATGTATAAGTGCTAATGCATAGGTGCATCGGAGAGATGACATGTAATGATCATGATGCATGAAATGTAGATGACCATGTTTAACTTCATTGGACATAGTAGTAGCAAAGCGCTTCTACAAGGTAGTCAACATCATCCAAGAACATGTACTACTATCTACTATGACAACCACTGTACTAACATGCCAAATCACCACAGCAAACTAAGATGCTTCAAAGATACACCAAAGCGAACATTATTAACTAAACTCGCATTAAAGAAGATCATTTGATTTCATTTTAAACTAGGGCTACACAGCAACATATATTTATGGTGCTCATAAAAATCTGAGAAAATTACAGTAGCATAGTACTACTCTAAGTAGACTACCATAAAATTTTCATTACATTTGGATAAGTAAAATAGCCTACACAAAAATGACAAGGCATAAGTGCTTAAAAAGGCATAAATAGAAAACCTTAGTTAAAAGTGTCGAGCAATAGATTTCATATTTTTCCTAACATCCTTAAGGTACTAGGATACTCCCCACAAAATTTCATGGTCATAGGATGCCTAGATAATTTACAAAAATTTACACAAGTATCAATCAATGATAAAAGGAAAATCTATAACTCAAAAACCACACATGCAATGACTCTCAAATTTTTACCAGTGCTTCTACTAAGTAAGAATAGCTTACCCACAAAATTTCATAATTTTTGGAGTATAGAAACTCAAGAAATGATTTAAACAAGTTTGCATGCATTCAAAAACACTTTTCAAGTTTCTATTTAATTCATCCAAAATTTCTACATAATGTGCTCAAGACATATTTTTCTTAAATACTAGACCTCACTGTGATTCTACCAAAATTTGAATCACACCATTTGGATCTACACATTTGGAGTTATGAAAATTACAAAACAGCATTCAAAACTGGAAATATTTGAACTAGCTTCTAATACTCAGTCACTGACAAGCGGGGCCCTTGGGTCAGACAACCCCACAGGTCAGCGAGAGGAAACAGAGGAGGCGGCTACGACGGCGCGGAACACGGCGAAGCTCACCGACGGCGACTTCTTTGGCGATGAGGAGGGTACCTCCGTGACCGTCACGACCCCCCGCATCGATTGACCTACTCACCCTAAGCTCTAGCGGCCCCTAAGTACCTCGGCCACGGAGCTTGGTGGCTCGGCCATGGCGCACGGCGACGCTCTAGCGAACCACAATGCTAGGTGTCCGGTGAAGGTGCGCATAGGTTTCCAGGGACCATGGCGGACCTCCCTACGCTACTGCTACGGGCTGCGGTGAAGTGATTTAGTGTGGCCACGTGAGGTCACCGGCGGCGGCCATGGCGCACGGTGGGCGGAGTCAGCAATGCCGCTTACCTAGGTCTCGTATGGCTCAGCGAGGATGTCGACGAGGTCCGTGAGGTGCTAGTGGAGCTTTGGGTGGGATGGCGTTGGCTGTGGTGCAGCGGCGAGCTCGCGCGAGCTCGGCGGAGCAAATGGCGACGGTGGTGGCTTCTCAGTGACTCAGGCGCACGCGGGTGGAGCGAATGGACCAGGGTCGTAGCCGGGGTGAGCGCGGGCGTGATGTGGAGCGCCGAGGCCCGACATGGCCTAAGCGGGCAGCGCAATGGCGACGCGCGGTGCCATGTGGCGTTTGAAACCTGACGCCGGTCGACCACTCGGTCTGACGAAGACGGCCATCAGACCCGCGATCAGAGCCTGACGACGCAATTTGACGACGTTCGTTCTCCTAAACCATGAAGTATTAGCTCGTACAATCTACACAAGAGTTGTAGCTCTAAGTACCATCTGTAATTTGTCTTAAACGATCAAGACCTAATTCGCAATGGTTAAGGAGTAATGTCATCCCAAAGGTCAGCTTGTCAAACTGTCGGCGTCAAACACTTGTAAAAATCTTCCTAAGTGCTCAAAACAATGAAAAGCTGATTTTTGGAAGCCAATTTCAAGCATGTTAGGAGCTAAACTAGTCTATGACACAAACATAAAAGTTGTTCCCCACATCAAATACTACAACTTTACTTTAGTGACCACCTTCATGCAAAGTCTATAGCACGCAGTTCAAACTTGGTCAAACATGTTACATTCAAAGGACGACTTGTACTTGAACTCTGACCTAATGACCTATTTACCCTTAACCATGAATATCAAAGTTGTTCATAATGGTGCTCTAGACATGTTTAAGCTAATTGCATGGTCACACACTCATTTCATGCATTGGTCACACATAGGGCTATCCAGTTCAACACACATAGCATCACTTAAGTACTGGATTAGACAAAATGATCTTCATGAACATTGTTCCACTAGTCATCATAAGTGTAGCTAATATGTTTTAGTGACTCACATCAACTACTTACACCTATTCACTCATGATCATAAGCATACACAAAGAAAACATGAAATAACAAGACATGTTTCGTATGTTTCATTCATATGTTTCAAATGTAAAAGCGTAAATATGAATGCTTGATGCTCATGCTTATGCAATGCAAGTCAATTTATGCAAGGCTAACACCTAGGGTGTTACAACGCGGAACTGACCGCACAGCTGCAGGCCCAGCAGGTCGCGTTCGAGGCCACGCAGAAGCAGATAGCGGAGATGATGGTGATCATGCAAAGTCTTGGGCAAGCATCGGGTGTACCTGTGTAGTTTTCAGCTCCTCCACCACCTACTCCTGCAACTACTCCTATAAGTATGAAAGTTCACTTTTCGCTTGTGCTTTGCATGTATGTCGGCCTTCGTGCCGTTGTGGATGTCGGCGTTCGTGCCGTTGTGGATGCCGGCGTTCATGCCGTTGTGGATGTCGGCGTTCGTGCCGTTGTTTCTTGCAGGTTTTGGAAACCTCCCCGTGCACGGGAGGTGCTACCGAAATTTTCAATTGAGTCTAATCTTTTTGTATTCCTAGATTACTAGATGCAATCTCTAAGTTCCAAAACGGTTTTCCCGGATTACTCACACATGCAATCTCTGCTCCTTTGTGCAGCCTCCGTCCGTGGGTTCCAATCATCCCGGTAGTGCGTCACCGGGTGATCCCGCCTTTCCTTCACCACCGTCTTATAGGCTACCTTGATGAGGACTAGTGCTAGGTGATGTGGTTGGACTTTATTGTAATATTTGTGGTTTATGGTTCTGACTTGTGCTTGAATTTCATGAACTTGTCGTAATAAACATGTGAATGATGATGAACATGTGACTTGTCGTTGTAATATATTGTGATTTGTGGTTCACAATTATGGTTGTGATATATTGTGAGAAAATGGGTTCTGTGTGATATATATATGTGATGGTTGATATATATATATATATGTATATATATGAAATGCTTGTGTCGATGGAATGCAAAAAACAAAAAAAATTAAATTTATGCCTCTTTGCCGAGGGCAATGACCAAGGCCCTCGGCAAAGAAGGGTCGTTTGTCGAGGGCCGTACCATTGCCCTCGACAAAGATTCATTGGAAAAATTCTGGAACATTTCTTTGCCGAGGGCCATGGTTGGAGACCCTCGGCAAAGATTTTTTAAAAAAAATTAAAATTTGTTTGCCGAGGGCCTGCGGGGAAGCCCTCGGCAAAGATTTTTCAAAAAAAAAAGAATAATTATTTGCCGAGGGCCGTCCCATTGCCCTCGGCAAAGACTTTTTGGAAAGATTCTGCAACATTTCTTTGTCGAGGGCCATGGTTGGAGGCCCTCGGCAAAGATTTTTCAAAAAAAAAGAATAATTCTTTGCCGAGGGCCCCCGGAGACAGCCCTCGGCAAAGACTCCGTCCCAGGCGCCGGCGCCGTGACGGCTGCTTTTCTTTGCCGAGATTCGGTCCAGCCCTCGGCAAAGGCTTTGCCGAGTGCCTGATAAAGGACCCTCAGCAAAGACCCTCTTCGCCGACTCAAAATTCCCCGAGAGCTCTTTGCCGAGGGCCGCCCTCGGCAAAGCCTTTGCCGAGGGTTAGTGGGCCTTTGCCGAGGGCCTCAGGCCCTCGGCAAAGAGGCCGTCTCCAGTAGTGAAAGTAGGGGGGTTCACTTGTCTTTCCTCCAAAATTACATTAATTTTTTTTTGTTTTATTTGTAGACATGTGCGAGTTCAGATAAGAGAGACCTATCATCATGGATTGCATTCATCTCAACCACCCAAGGAGTTAGTGAGAGAACTCTTAATCAAGTAAAGGTATTTTGCTATTAACCATACATAGGCCATGTTCGCTTCTCTTATAATCCATACTTTTTAGCTTGTTTTTTCAGCCGGAGTAGTATTTTTTTTCTCACAACAAATCAGCCGAAATAGTGTTCCCGACTTGTTTTTTCAGCGAAGCGAACAGGCCATAATCTAAGCGCTTCCCCAAGGTATAAATGTTGTATCTGGCTGCAGACTCACCTCTGATGATCTTCATGTTTCCTTTTGAACCCTGATTTTGTTTCTTTTTGGAATCAATTTCCTTGGGAAAGCAATCAATCTCATGTAGTCAACCTTAGTTCCACACTTCCACTTGAGCTTCGGAAAATAAATTAGTCTAGCGATCAAAGTAAATACATACACTTCAACCAATCAAGTGCATGGAATTTAAGAACGAACTAAAAGTCATATTTGCACTAGTAGAGAAACGATTTTTCATCCACATCGAAATTTGGCTTTAGTTCCGATTTTTGGTGCCCGGGACTAGAGAAACCTTTAGTCCCGGTTGGTAGCTCCACCCGGAACTAAAGGTCCCTGCCCAACGGTTACCGAGGTGTGTCAGAGGCACGTCAGTGCGAGAATCTTTAGTTCCGGTTTGAGACATAAACCCGGACTAAAAGTGTGACTTTTAGTCCCGGTTTGAAGACACGAACCTAGACTAAAAGTACCTTTAGTCCCGATTTATGTCTCAAACCCGGACTAAAGGTGTCTCCAAACTGAATTTAAAAGAAAAGCATATCTTATCTAAGTTAGATGTGTGGTGGTAGGTGAGATGGTAACGCGTGCAAGAGCTGAAGTGTGAGGTCGTATGTTCGAATCTCCACAGCTGCAACTTTTTTTACCCAATAAACACCTCTACTCCCGGTTGGAGGAACCGGGACTAAAAATCAAGACCTTTAGTCCCGATTGCGTAGTTCGGTTCTAAAACCGAGATTAAAGGGGTTGAGAACCGGGACTACAGCCCGTTTCTCTACTAGTGTTGGCATGAAGAGTGCAAGGATATGAAACCTTGATCATAGTACCAAGAAAACAATAAATCAGTCACAATGTGATCTGCTCATCTGCACCCTATGTATCATCAAACCGCAATATATTTGAAGCCAATAATTTTTCATACCTATTACCTGCAGGATAGTGTACAGAAATCGGCAAGTGACAATGATTTGGATGCCAACAAACTTCAGTTTCCCTACTGCTTTCCTTGCACCTTTTTTCCATTGATCAATTCTTCCAAAAAAACATACACCTGAACCCAAATGAACACCAAAGTATCACTTCTACAGAACTTACTACTTCCTAAAGGGCATAAATGACATTTTAACTATCCAAGGAGCTAATCAACATATGTACATGCTTACTATGGCAATGATACTTAATAATCCAAAAAAAACATACTGGAATCACAAGATTAAGAATAAACACGTTGCTAGGAGGCTGGAAGAATTATACTGACCTTTAACACCTGTCACCTATGCTATAGCAGTTCAAGAAGTATCAATCTTAGTGGACTCCTTCCATGCGATTATAGTCAGATTATTCATTATCAAATAAATGGATCTGAGAGGACGGGGGATGAAGCATGGGGAGAAGCCGACAACTACCGGTAGATAGCAAGACGGAAGAGATCAGGTCCCTAGCTGCTACGTATGCTTGCACCTGTGGCCGGAGATAAGGATGATGTACGGGGAAATCGATCCCGAGCGTCCATGGCCGGCGAAAGTGTGTTGATCGAGCAGCTCGTGGTTCGTCTGTCAGGAAGCGGTCCATCATGACGCTGCCGCGAGCACATGGCCCCAACCCCGTCCCTGCCCTCGAGGCACGCGGCGTCACTGAAGCTCACGTCATCGCGGGACAGCGCGTCCGAGCACACCATGCCTCGCCCCACGCGCACTCAGAGGCCACAATCAGCGCCGTCGGATTCTGGGTCACGCGCGAGACTCATTGACGTCGACGATCTTCAAGTGAGGTGGGGGCGGCGGCCGGCGGGTGCGGACGGTCTTGAGGTGGCCGGCTGACGGCGACTTGGAGGGCTCACCCATAGCTGAGGCCGAGCTAGCTGTGCGGGAGTTGCCGGCATCCTAGGGACGGCGCGCGGGGTAGCAGCAAGGGTGGCGACCCTACACGGCGAGCTCCTCTGTCTCCGCCACCATAATAACAAGCGATGCTAGGTTTTTTTAACCACGATGCTAGGGTTGCATGTCTGCCAATGGAAGGGAACCTGGCCACCCGCGTATCACGTGAGGGATCGCATGTGGGTACGGCGGGCGGGTAGGGATGATTAGGGTGAGAAAAAAATTCCAAAGCAAGATGTCGGCAAGAAAGAAACACGCGTAAACGTTTACAAGTTTTCTGGCCAAATCCGCTTGTCATATCACGGTTGGCGATTTAGACACGTTGGATCTGATTTTAATATAGATCCAAGGGATAAGAGTTAAAGTGGGTAGGAATATGAGGGTGAGAGGCTATTTTCAATTCATTCGCTCTTTTATAGTATAGATTTTGTTCAATTTAAGTTTTCTTTCTTAATTGTGTATTTTGCAATGTTTTATTATTGTATGTAATCATGTGATATATTCTGGGTGGAATATTCTTTTCCTCGGTCTTAAATGGTTTTTGCATTTTTAATAATAACAAAAAAAATCACAACTAACTTGAAACATCTAGTTGCTGTAGTGGTAAGTTTTTTTTGAAAAGGAACTACGGTGGGGAGAGTTTCCCGCTTAGATTTCATTAAGGAAACAATATAAGGTTGTTGGTATTTGTTAACACAAACAGATAAATACGCAAGCGCACGGATACAGCTGTAGCTTTCACCTGGAGTATTTCTAGGTATCGATTTCCACGAGAAACAAGAAGTGAACTAGAAAAGATCAATGTCGTCCAAGGAAGAAGTGTTTTTATGGGTAGAGAGGGGTTTCTAAGGTTCTTCCAAGACAAACTAGATACCCAAGGTTCAGGCTTACTAAACTCACTTACTTCGGAGCATCCGATCCTCAAAAAGACTAGGAAGGGGTGATCGGGTCAGGCTGCCAAAAAGTTCTATAGAAACACCAATCTGAACGTGGTGGATTACGAAGGCCTGGTCAGAGCTGTCACCTCTAGGGCTACCACAACTATTCATGGGATTGGGCGCAAACTCAGATAAACACTAGCCTACACACCATGTCTATGCTAACGATTACTACTCTAGTCTCACGTGATAACTAGAGCACTCGGTCGAGCGGAGTTCCCGTAAGTAAAGTGAAGTAAGACTTGAACTTAATTAAATAGAAAGGTTAGAATTACCAAAGTATAACCTAGATATTACTCAAGAATTGAGTCGGCTCCGTAGAGGTACAAAGTTGAGGAGGATCCGATAGACCCGGCTCCTCCTCCGCTCTCTTCCTCTCCTCTGTCCCTATTTTCTTTACTACAACATGGTGAGAGTATCTAGAGGGTCACTACTACTAAAAATATGAAGGAATTCTCAAGTGTAGAGTGTGTGTTAGAGGGGAGCTCTACCCCTCTATTTATACAAGGAGTAAGGTGGTGTTGAAGCTAATTTTGAGCGTGAAGCCCCTGGTCTCCACCGCCTCTGCATGGCCACATGCCACCACCAGACAAAGGGATGGCAAAGAGATGCCAGTGGGGTCGGCCACCCCCTGACCTGGCCCCCTCGCCACCGCCTTCACGTGGTGGGCTATAGGTTGGTCCTGGGTTGCTCCTTGGTTGGTACTTTGCCCAGATGACTCAAGTTGATGGGTCTTTCTATTTATTCCTTTGTGTAAATCTACGTTGGAAAGCGCCTTTCGTTGAATTTCTCCATGTATTTGTACTTATGACCTGCAAAATAATAATCTCCAAATATATATGGAACTAGGTTAATAGTAAATGCATATGTGTTTAAGATTGCCAATTTCTCATCTTTTATGTCTTAATTGGCGGTCGGATTTGATCGTTAAGGACTGGCAACAAGATCCCCCAAGCTTAACCTTTGCTCGTCCCAAGCAAATAGCTAAGTTATTGGTTGTTGATTAGGAGTTGCTACCATGCCAAATATAATTCACAAGTGCCATGCCTATAACAAAGTATTTTTCCTCGATTTAAATAAGTTTAGCATTCTATCCACCCTTTTAACTTATTAATTCATGTGGAGCTTATTGCTTTTCCATGTTCTTAGATGGTTGCAAGATAGAACGGTTTTAACAGAATTACCAATCATTCATTCTTTGATTGACCTTCTATCCGGAGGTTTTATAAATTTTGCAAAATAAAATATAAGTTACTCAAATGATTCACTCAATTGCTCAATGTGTATGATCCTCACCAAAGCATTTTGTATTTTTGTTTTCCTTTCATCCTATCTCTAAAGGCTTTGAGTGGGGTTTTGCGTAGGTATGAATGAGAGGCATACTTGCATCACATATATTGTTAAGTAAAAAACCGGATCTAAGGAGATGCAAGCCATACACTTTAATCAACAAGTGCAAGTGTGTGGAATTTTAAAAGTGGTTCCTAATTCTACATATTTTTGTACCCCTTTGATCATGACTTTCTCTCTTTTTGATAATTGCCTTGGAAGTATGGGCTATCTTTATTTTTTTTTTTACACTTTAGAACCTTCATATGTTTCATTCTTTTTCTTATTTTCTTTTACTATTTTGAGAGCTTCATGTGTCTCTCTCTCTCTTTTAGCATAGCCCCATACTTCTTTTTTTGGCATATGAAAGTTTTGGAGAGAAAGACGCATGACAAATGAATGGAGTATTTATTTTGGTGGATGGAAAAATATGTTTTTATGTAACTCTAAGTGTAAGTGAAAGTGCATTTGCCCCCTATGTGGGTTTTGGTGTATTGATGACATCCAAATTATGGACTAATGTGATCTTAATGATATATGTCGTGGTTATTAGTCCCGTGAAAGAATCAAAGAGTTGATAAAGATGAAATGGCATCCCTCAATTTTTGAAGTTGTAAAGGTGGACGAACTCAAAGCTCTCTCCAAAGGTTTTATTTCTGCTTTTGAGTTTAGGATCCGCCGCACTATAAAGAGGGATGCAATTTTAGTTGGTCTGAGGAAGATAGAGTGCTCAAGCTTAATTATAAAATCAAAAGAGAGACACTCTAGCACTTCACGAGCACATAGAATTATTTTCTGTGACTATCGGTGTCGGAAGTACCGACGTAAGCCGGAACTCCCGACAGTCGGAAGTCACGACTCTTGCCGAAAGTGCTGACTCCTAGTCACTTAGCCTGCGCGGTGACTATGGACGTCGGAAGTCCCAACCCAAGCCGGGAGTCCCAGCATCGATGGTTCTACTAACCTGCTGTCTGTGCACGTTGGAACTCCCGACGTACGTCGAAAGTTCTGACCGTCGGAACTCCCGACCCTTGTCGGGAGTCCCGATACCCGTTGCGGGCTGGCTGGATGTTTAACTACACTCGTCGAAAATCTCGACGTTCATCGAAAGTTCCGACCGTCGGAAGTCCCGACGTTTGCCGGGAGTTTCGACACTGACCTACACGCACGCGGACTTCGGCCCTATGTGAACAGTGTTTTCTATTAACGTCGGAAGTCCTATGATCTACGTTGGAACTTCCGACGTAGATCTGAACGGTTAGATTTTCACTTGGAGTATAAATACCCCTCTCTTCACTTCTAACGGTCACGGACTCATTAACAGCTGACCCACTTCGTGCTCAATAGCTCCCAAGCAACTAAAGCTCCCCTCTCCTTCCCCCTTGCTCTAATCTTCGATTCCCTTAGGGTTTTGAGTGAAAAGAGAGTGGATTAAGTGAGAGCATCACTTTGGAAAGCTTGAGCACTCGATTTCTTCGTCAAGCCGGTTGATTTTGCTTTTATTACTCTTGGGGCTTTGCCCCTAGCCGGCTAGGCATTGCCCAAGAGCTTCCATCTTGTGGAAGAGCATTGGGAAGTTTGTATTACCCTTTGATTTCTTAGTGGAAAGCTCAAGTGACCTTTGTGGTCGCTTTGAGAGAGGCAAGGAGGTGGAATAGACTCTGACCTTGGTGGTCACCTCAACAACGAGGACGTAGGAGCTCCTTTGTGGGGTTGCCAAACCTCGGGATAAATCCTTGTGTCCCACGTGCTTGTTGTTGTTGTTGTGATTGCTTGAAATTACTTGTATGTGTTTGTCTCTTTGTCTCCCAAATCTCCATTTTAGGGTTTGGACTCGATCTATGATTAGGAGGCATTACGGCATCAAGGGAGTGACCCAACATCTTCACCAAATCACTAGGAAGTGAGGTTGTAAGATTATTTATCCATAAAGTTAAATTTGGCACTGCTTTTATAGTTCACGTAGGCATCGGAACTGCTGACGTTTGTGCCGGAACTTCTGACAACGTTGGGAGCTCCGACCCAAACATCGGGACTTTCGATAGTGACTGACATATTTGAACTTAGTATTTGCAGTAAATTTTTAGATATGCCTATTCACCCCCCCTCTAGGCATTGTTAGATCCTTTCAATTGGTATCAAAGCGAGGTCTTCTCTTTGTGCTTCACCGTGGGAGAAAAAAACAATGTCGGAGTCCGACAAGATGCAAGCCGTTGCCGTCGAAATGGCCAAGAAAATAGCTGAAGAGTTGATGAGTGCTCAAGCCAAGCTCTTTCAAGATGAAATGAAAAAGATGCAAGATGAGATGAGCAAGTTGAAGGAAGAATTGAGCAAGAAGGTTGATGATGCAATAAGTGGCAAGAATGATACTAGTGACAAGAATGAAGCAAACAAAGATGCCGCTAGTGATATTGGAGCCGGTGAGCATGCTCATGGAAAAGGAACATATTCATACATGAGTTTTGACTATGGACAACTCATGAAAGGTTCAACACTACATACTCCGTCCATCAATATTGGCAAGCCACCTCACTTTGATGGAACAAGATACACCGATTAGTCTTACAAGATGAAGATGCATCTCATTGCCGCAAAACTTTGGGAAGTTGTGGATGTTGGTGTGATGATTCCTACCGGTGAAGATAGAGAGATAACTCCGGAAGAAGTGCATAATCTTCATCAAAATGCACAAGCCATAGCATTGCTTGTGTCAAGCCTAGCTCCGGATGAATTTAGAAAAATGAATGGAATGGAAAGTGCAAAATAAATTTGGGATACTTTGAAAGTATCATTTGAAGGAGATAAAAGTGTGAGAAAATGCAACATAGAGTTACTTCATGGTGAATTGGAAAGATTTGTATTCTTGCAAAATAAAACAACACAATCCATGTTTGATAGGCTCATGGCATTGGTCAACCGCATAAGAGCTCTTGGAAGCACCGAATGGGATGACAACAAGGTTGCTAGAAAAATGTTAAGAACCTATAGAGCCAAGAACAACATGCTAGCATCCGTGATGATGGAAAGGCCCGGTTATGATGAGATGACACCTCAAGAAGTTCTTTCAAAGCTCAAGCATCATGAGTGTCTAGATGAAGATGCAATCAATGCTCACAATCAAAATCCTAATGCAATGGGATTCAACAAGAGTGCAGCCCTTAAAGTAACTCAACAACATGAAGGTCAAGGTTCAAGTCAAGAAAAGAAGAAGAAAGTGAAGGATGATTCCTCAAGTGGAGAAGAAGATTTCGATGCGGAGATTGCATTTGTGATTAGAAATCTTAGAAAGTTTATGAAGAAGAAAAGCAACCACAAGACCTATGGTGATGGTAAGAGAAGGTTCAAAAAAGATTTTGCTATGGATGTGGTCAAATCGGTCACTTCATAGCCAATTGTCCTAATGAGAAAAAGAAGCACAAGCATGACAAGGATGAAGACAAGAAGAACAAAGGCAAGAAGAGAGGTGAAGCTCATCTTGGGGAAGAATGGGAGTCAAGTGATAGTAACTCAAGTGATGATGAGAAGAAGAAGGGAGCCGCAAACATCGCCATCCACCACTCTTCTTCACCGACCATGATCTTCCCCGACTCAACTTCACCACCAAAACTCTTCTCCAACCTATCTTCACCACCGAGGCTCTTCTCAAACCTCATCGACAACGACTACTACACCCCAACTTGTCTCATGGCAAAAGGGGAGAAGGTACATACTACACCCGTTTCCTCTAGTGATGAGTATGATAGTTGTGATGATAACATAGAAGAAATTGAAGCAATCATGATAAAGAAATTTGGTAAAAAGGCCTTCACTAAAATAAAAATGCTAATAAAGAAATTAGAGAAGAGGGATAGATGCTTAGAGTTGTAAGGAGATATAATTACTTAAGAGAGAGAGAAAAACCTTGCACTTGATGCATCTATCGCCGAGGAAAAGATGAAGGTTGAGAAGTTAACCGTTGAATTGTCTTTAGCCAATGACTCAATTGAGAAATTGACTAAGGAACTTTCCTCGGTTAATGATCAAGTAGCTAGCCTCAAGAATGAGAAGAGTATAGCTCAAGAAAGCCTCACAAGCTTGGAAGAAAAATATCAAAATCTTGAGCTAAACTATAGTACTCTTTGGGCTAGCACTTTAACTTCTCCTAAGGCAACCGAAGACTCTAATGTCTCCACTAGTGATGGTTGTAAAAGATGCTATAAAATTGATGTGAATGCATATACAACTAACCTTGTTGAGTTAGAGAAGAAAGACAAGGAAATTCATAGGTTGAAGATGATATTGAAGAATGGGTGCAAGTGTCAAGAGCAATCCAACAAGACTATATATAAGTCATCAAGGCACCCATCAATCAAGGAAGGCATTGGCTACAATAGGTATGATGGAAAGGCCAATGGAAGAAACATGATCAATGGTGTGCCTTGTGTGAAGTTCAACAAGGGCGTTGCTCTTGATGAGCTAATATGCAAGGCCAACAACAAGGTCTACATTCTAAAGATCCAACCTACAAGTAACAAGACAATTAAGACAAAGCAATCCGATGTCCCAAAGCCACAAGCACCACTTCCACGGTGCTATGCTAGTGACTATATGTGTTGTTGGGGCAAGGATGGCAAGATTGTGGTTAAATATATTGATGCCCAAAAGAGAAAAGAAATTATGAGGAGTGTTTGGGTGCCCAAGTTTTATGTGACTAACCCCTAGGACCCAAATCTTTTTGGGTGCCTAAAACAAAAGCTTAATTTGTCTTTGTAGGAATATTCCTCCGGTGGAACAAGTTGGGTGTTGGATAGTGGATGCACCAATCATATGACTAGAGAGAAGGACATGTTCACATCATTCCAACCAAGTCATGATCAAAGTGGAAATATTGTGTTTGGTGACAATGGAAAAGGTGAAGTCCTCGGTTTGGGTAAAATTGCTATATCAAATGATAATTTCATTTCAAATGTTTTACTTGTGAATTCGTTGAGATACAATTTGTTGTCCATCTCACAACTTTGTGAAATGGGTTACAATTGTCTCTTTATGGATAAGGGTGTGGAAGTCTATAGAAGGGAGGATTCCTCTATTGCATTTATGGGTCATTTAAAGGGGAAACTCTATCTAGTTGATTTCACATCAAATAGAGTAAATCTCGAGACTTGTTTAATGGCAAAATCTAGCATGGGTTGGTTATGGCATCGCCAACTTGCCCATGTTAGGATTAGAAACTTGGCCAAACTTCAAAAAGACAAACACATCCTTGGACTAACAAATGTTTCTTTTGAGAAAGATAGGATTTGTAGCTCATGCCAAGCGGGAAAACAAGTTGGAGCTAAACATCCCGTTAAGAATGTTGTCAACCGAAAGGCCATTAGAGTTGCTTCACATGGACATATTTGGACCCGTCGCTTATATAAGCATTGGTGGTAACAAATATGGTTTCGTAATTGTTGATGATTATTCTCGTTTCACTTGGGTATTCTTTTTGTGTGAAAAGAGTGAAGTCCAAGGTATCTTTAAGAAGTTTGCAAGAAGAGCCCAAAATGAGTTTGAAGTCAAAATCAAGAGAGTTAGAAGTGACAACGGGACGGAGTTCAAGAACACCAACATTGAAGATTTTCTTGATGAAGAAGGAATCAAGCATGAGTTTTCGATTTCATACACTCCACAACAAAATGGTGTTGTGGAGAGGAAGAACCGAATACTCATAGAAGCCACAAGAGCAATGTTGGATGAGTACAAGACTCCAACCAACTATTGGGCGGAAGCGGTCAACATGGCATGTCATGCTATCAACCGCTTATACCTTCACAAGAAAAGAGAAAAGACCGCCTACTAACTTCTAACTGGTAAAAAGCCTAAGGTGCACTACTTTAGAGTTTTTGGATCCAAGTGTTTCATACTTAACAAGAAATCCAAAAGCTCTAAGTTTGCACCAAAGGTTGATGAAGGTTTCATGCTTGGTTATGGTACTAACAAACATGGATATCGTGTTTTCAATAAAACCACCGGTTTGATTGAAATCGCGGTAGATGTGACTTTTGATGAAACCAATGGCTCTCAAAAAGAGCAAGTCAATGTTGAGAATGTAGTTAATGAAGAAGCTCCACACGAAGCAATCAAGAAGCTTGCTATTGGTGAAGTAAAGCCCGTTGAAGATGAAGATGAAGACCATGTTGTGCATGATGATCTTGATCCAACCATTCATCATGTTTCATCCCATGTTTCATCTAATGAACATGGTGAAGCTTCCACAACAAGAAATAATCAAGATGGGAGATAAAATGAAGCACAAGATCATTCTCATGAAGATGGTGTCAACAATGAGTGAGCTCAATCACAACTCAACAATGAAGAAAGAAGTGAAGTCAACCCTCCACAAGCTCATGATTGTGATCTTCCAATCGATCATGACCGTGATGATGATGATGATGATGTCCCTATCCAAAGATCAACTCAAGTGCCACATCCTAGAATGCATCAATCCATTCAACGGGATCATCTCGTTGATAACATATTGGGGAGCATTCGATGAGGGGTAACTGCACGTTCCCGTTTAGCAAGTTTTTGTGAATATTACTCGTTTGTTTCTCCTTTGGAACCTCGTAGGGTGGAAGAGGCACTTGATGATCCGAATTGGATGATAGCCATGCAAGAGGAGTTGAATAACTTCACTCGAAATGAAGTCTGGTCCTTGGTGGAAAGGCCCAAGCAAAATATGATTGGAACTAAGTGGGTCTTCTGCAACAAGCAAGATGAGCATGGCGTGGTAACGAGGAACAAGGCAAGGTTGGTGGCTCAAGGATTCACTCAAATGGAAGGCTTGGATTTTGGGGAGACCTATGCACTGGTGGCTAGGCTAGAATCAATTCGCATTCTACTTGCCTATGCCACCATCATGATTTCAAGTTATATCAAATGGATGTGAAGAGTGCATTTCTCAATGGCCCCCTATCCGAGTTGGTGTATGTAGAGCAACCACTGGGCTTTGAAGACCCCAAGTATCCAAACCACGTCTACAAGCTCAACAAGGCGCTCTATGGGCTCAAACAAGCCCCTAGAGCTTGGTATGATTGCTTAAAGGATTTCCTACTCAAACAAGGTTTTGAGATAGGAAAGGCCGATGCTACTTTGTTTATTCGCAAAGTCAATAATGATATCTTTGTTTGCCAAATATATGTCGATGACATAATATTTGGTAGTACTAATGTGGCTTTTTGTGAGGAATTTAGTAGGATAATGACAACTAGGTTTGAGATGTCCATGATGGGAGAGTTGAAGTTTTTCCTTGGATTTCAAATCAAGCAACTCAAGGATGGCACGTTCATAAGTCAAACCAAGTACACCAATGACATGTTAAACAAGTTTAACTTAGACAAGGCCAAGCCCATCAAGACACCCATGCCAACCAATGGACATCTTGATCTTGATCAAGGAGGAAAGGACGTCGATCAAAAGGTATATCGCTCCATGATTGGATCACTTCTTTACCTTTGTGCATTTAGTGTGTGCATGTGTGCAAGATTTCAAGCTAATCCAAAAGAATGTCATTTGATGGCCGTTAAGAGAATTTTTTGATATTTAGTGCACACTCCTAATCTTGGCTTGTGGTATCCTAAGGGCTCCACTTTTGAGTTACTTGGCTATTTCGATTCGGACTATGTCGGTTGTAAAGTAACTCGAAAGAGTACTACCGGAACTTGTCAATTTATTGGTCGATCCTTGGTGTCTTGGAGCTCTAAGAAGCAAAATTCCATTCTTTGTCCATCGCCGAAGCCAAGTATGTGGCGGCCGGTGCTTGTTGTGCCCAACTACTTTAGATGAAGCAAACACTATAGGACTTTGGATGTGAGTTAAACAAGATTCCACTTTTGTGTGACAATGAGAGTGTCATTAAGTTGGCAAACAACCCTATAAACCACTCTCGAACAAAGCACATAGACATCCAGCATCATTTTTTGAGAGACCACGAAGCCAAAGGGGATATCGCCATTCATCATGTGAGCACCGAAAAGCAATTAGCCGATATCTTCACAAAGCCCCTAGACGAGTCAAGATTTTGTGCTTTGAGGAGTGAACTAAATATCATTGATTCTCGTAATGTGGTTTGATCCCTTGCACACACATTTTGTTTGATCTAGTTAGGAGAAAAGAATTAAGAAAACATTGTGTGCCACTTTCAAAATCTATTTTGTAATTTTCATAAGTGACTATTGCTTTGTGTTGGTTGAATGAAATCTAGTCACTTGTGAAAATGTTAGTGTCCATCATATTTTTGCCCCACATGGTGTAGTGAGTTCAAGTTTGAGGGTTTTTCTGTTTCCCTGCGTTGGAAATCCCGACGTACGCCGGAAGTCCCGATGGCCGGAAGTCCCGGCTCGTGCCGGGAGTCCCGACCGTCGAAAGTCCCAATGTATGTCGGAAGTTCCGACACAGATCTATTTTTTTTACTGCGTCGCGTTGGTTGCTCGACCTATTTATACCCGACCCGATTTTTTTACTTCGGTTATTTCTTCCTCCCTCCTCCCATCCCGCCACCTCCATCACCCCTCCACGCCACCTCATCGTGCCCTGCCCCCACTCGTCGCCCTGCCAGGTGCTCCGGCCTCCATTCCCTCCTCATTGCGCCGCCGGAGGCCTTGTCGGTAGTCTTGACCTCCCCGCCCCCGTTCTCCCGCCCATGCCATAGTATTTCATCATATCGGTTCCATTGGTGTGGTGGAGATTTCGTTGGTGAAGGTGTTTGCGCTCATGGATTTGTTCATCGACTGCGAATTCGGTTCTCTTCGTCTCCTCCTTTCTCGATTCAAGGTACTACCGCGGTGTTCTAACCCTAATTCCAATGTACCTTGTGTTTTGCCTCTATTTCCTTTTCCTCTCTACTCCTCTATCTTCATTGTTTGAATGAGTATCGCGATTTGAAGTCCCATGAATGGGATGGTCACCTTGTGCGCCGGAAGTCCCGGTGACCGTTGGAGGTTCCGACTGTCGGAACTCCCGACATAAAGCCAGAACTCCCGGCTGTCGGAAGTCCCAACTTTGGCTGGAACTCCCGACCCTAGGGTGACCACTCCATTCCTGTTTCTTCACTCCATGATGTACGTTCGCATCTCCTTACATTATTTCTTAGTTCCACTTCATGTTCTTCGCAGCCATGGATGGTGGTAGTCCTTCGCGTCACCAGGAGAAGCGTTCCAAGAAGAACCAAGATTGTGCTGCTGTTCCCAAGCCATTTGCCACACCAAGGCTGCATGCAAGCATGGTGTCTTGCTAAGCGCTTGATCATGACGATCAAGGGGCGTCATTCTTTGACTCCTACCCCTGTTGGGGATGTGCCGATGGTTGATGAAGAAGAGGAAGCGCTTGATCGAGCTAGACACACCATTGCTGCTCCACCGACTCGTACCCCGACTCGTGGTCCGAGGTTTGTCTCTCAGCTTGTTCCATTCACCGGTGTGTCGCCGATCATGCGGGAGCCCGCCATGGCTCCCAATCCTGCTAGTGGTTGGACTCCTCTTCTAGTGGATTATCGTCACCGGGTTAAGGACATCAAGTTCAATAGGAACATGAACCTTTATGTTGAGGACGAGAAGGACCTATGACTTGAGTATTATTTCTGGCATCTCTTCCATTATGACTTTTATGATTCCATCCTTTATTGGAAGTTCTTGAAGAAGAGGGAGCCACCGGTACTGCAGATGAAGTGCATTGATGCATACTCTCTTGGCAAGTATAAGGAACCCAAGTTGGAGGAGATGGTTTAGGATATCAACTCAATGGGGTTGTCCTACCTGTTAGAGTTTAGGAAGCATTGGAACAACGAGCTAATCTGTCAGTTTTATGCTTCTTATCATCATGAAAGAGATACTACCGATGTTATTGACATTATTCATTGGACCACTAAAGGAAAGCATTACAAGGTGGACTTCATCACTTTCTCTCACCTTCTTGGTTTGAGTCACAGCGACCGCATTGCTACTGAGTTGACTGAGTATGAGGATCTCGCTTTGGAGGAGTACTAACATATGTATCTTGATGGTCACACAAGCTGATGGACAGACAGTGTTTCTAAAGCCATACTATTATGTACTGAATAACATCTTGCGACAGATCTTATATCTGAAGGTCGGTGATTCCACCTACCTTCATGATGATTCACATAAGGTGCTTCAACGTTTCGGCGATGAATTCTAGAAGTTTTCCATTAGCCGCTATATTTAGAACAAGATACATGATGCTACTAAGGATCCGGTAAAGCATCTTCCCTATGCACCATACATTATGCATGTCATTGAGCAAGTATCCGCATCCATTTTCCCTATGACACTCAGCAAAAGCTCCTCAAGATATCCAACAAGACATCCATCATTGCTGCTAGAGAGCTAAGGGAGAAAGCTGATGCAGCTAAAGCTAGAGGGAAACGTGCTTTGGGTTCTCGCTCTTGCCGTGGTGCTTCAACAACTGCTGTTGCTGCTGCTGCTCGTTCTTCAAGTGTTGAGCCACTATCTTTGTCCTCCTCTAGAAAGAAGCCCAACAAGTTCAAGTTCTAATGACATACATGTTTGGACAGTGTTGTGCTAGTGCTCAACGTGAGCATGATATGCAAGAGAGGCTATATCGGTTGGAACAGTAGGCAGGCATTGTATCTTCTCCTCCGCCATCGTTTGTGCCTCCCGTGATCCGTGGGCTTTGTATGATGAGGCTTGTGTGGCGTACGAAGATGATGCGACTTTTTGCCCACATGGCAAAGGGAAGGCGACCGAATAAGATGAGGAATACATCGAGGACAATGATGATGAAGACGACGACGGTGGTGAGGACGGTGACCAAGATGAGGATGATGATTACGAGGATGAGTAGTTCAATATTCATGCGGCCTACCCCTTTTGGCACTTGTTGACAAAGGGGGAGTGTTAGGCTTTGATTTCTATTGTAATAAGTTAGTGGGTCTTTATGTTTTGGATCTTTAAAACCTTTAGCATGTACGAACTATGTCGTGTGGTGGCAAGGTTGTGATGGACAACTATTTATATGTGTTTGTGATGAATGATTGTAGGACAAGTTATGGTCATCTATTTATCTTATTAGCTTATACTTGTCTCTACTTATGATGGTGAATGCATTTTGGATGGCCATGTGTTGCTTCAAATTCTATTTTGAAATCTTGGCCATCATTTTCTCTTTTACTTGTTGTGTGAAATAACATGTCATATTGCATTTCTTTTCACGGCTATATATTTGTTCACACACACTTGTTGCACCCCACGGATTGCAAAATTTAGGGGGAGCTTTTGTTTTGAGGTATGCAAATCATGTATAGATGATTCTAATTGATATTTAAATTCATGCATACATCAAGGGGAGCTCTTCATAAATTTTGGGGTTCAAAAGTTTTAAAATCTTTCATTCTTATAAAAGCCTAAGTTGGTTGTCATCAATTACCAAAAAGTGAGAGATTAAAAGTGCATTTGCCCCCTATGTGGGTTTTGGTGTATTGATGACATCCAAATTAGGGACTAATGTGATCTTAATGAGATATGTCGCAGCTATTAGTCCCGTGAAATAATCAAAAGAGTTGATAAAGATGAAATGGTATCCCTTAATTTTTAAAGTTGTAAAGGTGGATGAACTCAAAGCTCTCTCCAAAGGTTTTATTTCTGCTTTTGAGTTTAGGATCCGCCGCACTATAAAGAGGGATGCAATTTTAGTTGGTCTGAGGAAGATAGAGTGCTCAAGCTTAATTATAAAATCAAAAGAGAGACACTCTAGCACTTCACGAGCACATAGAATTATTTTTATGATCTGTGTGGTGTCGGAAGTCGGTGTCGGAAGTCCGGAGGGAAGTCACGAGCCGGAACTCCCACGATCGAAGTCACGACTCTTGCCGAAAGTGTCTCGGACTCCCGAGTTTCAAGATGGCAGACGCTGCCGATGACGGAACTCCCGACGACGTCAAGTTTTGACACGTCGCGGACCGTCGAGTCTCGATCAAAATCTTGGCTGGATGTTTCAAGTTACCGGAAGTTCAGACCAGCGGTAGAAAATTCATTCCATACCAGCGGACCCGGCCCTATGTGACGGGTAATTCTTACCCGACTGCGTCGAAATATACCGAGCGGTTAGAGTTCACTTGGAGTAAAATATAATAGCTTCCAAAGTCACGGAAAACAAATCAATAATAGAGTGCTCAAAATGTCCCAAATATAAAGCTCCCTCTGGTGGAGTGGAGTGAGGATGAGGATTAGGGTTTTTGAGGGAGTTCTAGAATATATATACTCATATGCTTATATTGGCCAAATATGGGTTATATGCTTATATGGGCTAAAATTGCGCAAGAGGTTGGATATTATTTATGCGGGATTTTTTTTACCTTTGTGGGTGGGTATGAGAGGTAGGGGTAGTATACATCCACCTTGGTGGTCCCGCAACAACGAGGACGTAGGAGCTTCTTTATGGGTTGTACAAGATAAATTATGTCCCAATAACGCTTGTTGTTGTTATTGTGGTGAAAAATGTCTTTCATATCTCCCCGCCTCCTTATCGGGTAAAATCTTCACCAAATCACCGGGAAAGTGAGGTTTAAGATTATTGGTCCGTAAAGTTAAATTTCTTGACTCCAGTCCTAGTTCTTAGCGTCGGAACTGTTGACGTTTGTGGACATCGGAACTCCCGACATCGTGAAGTCCCGACCCAAGCCGGGAGTCCCGCATCGATGGTTCATTTGCTGGCCTTTTTGATTTATGCGTCGGAACTCCATTGTTAGGCGTCGTCATTTTTTTTATGTGAGTGTATGTGAAGTCTAGACCATTGTCGACGAGTCTCGATACCCATTACAAGTAGCATATGACTAAGGTTTTGGATTTGAATGTTCATATGGCCATGGTAGGCATAATCGTTGGAAGTCCCGATGTTTTAAAATGAAAACTCCGGATGAAGTTCCGACCGTCGGAAGTCCCGACGTTTGTCGGGAGTTAACTTGTAATAACCGCACATCATGGATTTTGCAACGGCCCTATGTGAAGATGTTTTCTATTAACGTTGGAAGTCCAGTGATAGTCTGCGTCGGAACTTAGAGCGAGCAACTATTCATAGATCATAGGAGAAACTTAGATTTTCACTTGGAGTATAAATACCCCTCTTTATCTTCACTTCTAACGGTCACGGACTCATTAACTAATGACCCACTAAATGCGTGCTCATAAAGCTCCCAAGTAACTAAAGCTCCCTCTCCTTCCCCTTGCTCTAATCTTCGATTCCCTTAGGGTTTTGAGTGAAAGGAGAGTGGATTAAGTGAAAGCATCACTTTGGAAAGCTTGAGCACTCGATTTCTTTGTCTAAAGGCCGGTTGATTTTTAGATCTATTACTCTTGGGGCTTTGCCTGAAAAACTTTAAACGTTGGCGTTGCCCAAGAGCTTCCATCTTGTGGAAGAGCCTTGGGAAGTTTGTATTACCCCTTGATTTCTTAGTGGAAAGCTCAAGTGACCTTTGTGGTCGCTTTGAGAGAGGCAAGGAGGTGGAATAGACTCTGACCTTGGTGGTCACCTCAACAACGAGGACGTAGGAGCTCCTTTGTGGAGTTGCCGAACCTCAGGATAAATTCTTATATCCCACGTGCTTGTTGTTGTTATTGTGATTGCTTGAAATTACTTGTATGTGTTTGTCTCTTTGTCTCCCAAATCTCCATTTTAGGGTTTGGACTCGATCTACGATTTGGAGGCATTATGGCGTCAAGGGAGCGACCCAATATCTTCACCAAACCACTAGGAAGTGAGGTTGTAAGATTATTTATCCGTAAAGTTAAATTTGGCACTGCTTTTGTAGTTCACGTAGGCGTCGGAACTATTGACGTTTGCGCCAGAACTTCTAACAACGTCGGGAGCTCCGACCCAAACGTCGGAACTTCCGACAGTGACTGACAGATTTGAACTTAGTATTCGTAGTAAATTTTTAGATACGCCTATTCACCCCCCCCCTCTAGGCATTGTTAGATCCTTTCAGTAAGAGTCAGCATTTTTTATATGTGGGTGTATGTGAATCTTGATCATGGGTGCATGACGAGAATCTCAACAAGGATCACAACAATTTGACAAAACTCAATGTAAATACAAGTAGCATATGACTAAGGTTTTTGATTTGAATGTGTCATATGGCCATGGTAGGAATCATAATCATTGAGAAACTTTTTATTTTAGTAGTTTTAAAATGAAAACTCCGGATGTCAAGTTTCTCTTATAATAAAGTCATAGCAAATTTTATTTACCATATCATAACTTGCAATAACTTAGAAAAGGATCATAATTTTGCAACCCACAAGTTTCAAGTTTTAGGATGAGATATTTTTAGCCAACAAACTTAAATATTGGGGAATACCAAGTTATAGCCTAGGCACAAATGAATTATAGACAGAGCAACTATTCATCATTTTAACATAGGAGAAACTAATCATTCTTAAATCACATATAAGAGTGGAATAAATATTTTTTTTGTTTTTATCATATTTTTTTTTTTATATTTTTATTTTTTTTTTCATTGCTAATAATTACATAAATGCAGAAAAATAATTAATGTGAAAAATAAAATATATAACTTACCTCTGCGGTGGTCCTCCCCCAAGCTAGCTCGTCGCCAGGTGACGATTCCGCGATAAGTTATTTGTTTAGTATATCAACTAATGTTTACACTAAGTGATTTATTCAAAAAATGGTTAAAATAAAGGGGACTCTTCTAGTGAGGAACACCAGAGAGTCAAAATTTTATTTAACTTAAAGGATTAACCTAAAATCTAAAAGGTATAAGATTGAATTTTCTTAGATTGAATCTTTAAATTGCAGAAATTCAATTAAACCAATTTTTCTCAGTTTTGTGGTTCAAGAAAAACTTTTAAACGTTGGCCATTTACCTTAAACATGTTACCTTCATCATCTTGGAGCGTGACGGCACCGTGTGATGAGGTCTCGATCACCTTGAATGGCCCTTTCTATTTGCTCCGACGAAGTTTTCCATGACAAAGAGTTTTACCCTTGAATTGAACATCAGAACCTTATCTCTAGGTGTGAACTCTTTGTGTCTGATTCTCTTATCATGCCATCTTTTTGTTCTTTCTTTATAAATCTTGGAGTTGTGGTAAGCTTTTTCTCTCCATTCCTCTAGCTCAGAAATTTGCATTTGTCTATTTTTGCTGGCTAGGTGGAGATCCATATTCCATTTCTTTATTGCCCAATGGTCCCTAAACTCCAACTCCACAGGCTAATGGCATGTTTTTCCATATACAAGCTGATACGGTGACATACCTATGGGCATCTTGTATGTCGTTCGGTATGCCCATAGTGCATCATGCAACTTGTACTTCCATTTCTTTCCCATCTCATCCATGGTCTTTTGTAGAATGTTCTTGATCTGCTTATTTGATGTTTTAGCCTGATTGCTTGTTTGGGGATGGTATGGAGTTGCAACGTTGTGCTTGACTCCATATTCTACCAAGAACTGACGAAAGGTCTTGTCGATGAAGTGTGACCCTCCATCACTTATGACCATTCGAGGTGTTCCAAACCGTGAGAATATTACTTCATGGAACATCTTTTTGGAGTGCTTGGAGTCAGCGGTCCGACATGGCAGAGCTTCTACCCACTTGGACATGTAGTCCACCGCCACCAAGATGTATTCTGCATCTCCAAACTTTGGGAATGGACCCATGAAGTCGATCCCCCAGACGTCAAACAACTCCACTTGGAAGTTGTTCATGAGTGGCATTGAATCCCGAGCGTTGATGTTTCCATGCGTGTTCGGGGAACCGGATGGTCAAGGCGAGAGACATCTTTTGACAAACTCTTTTGTATCTTGATACATTATTGGCCGTATAAGAATCCGCTTTGGGACCCTTGATCTTGGCATGTCACGAAGAGACAAGGAATGCTCCATAGTGTCCTCCATAGGGTGATGCATGACATCTCTCTATGATCTTTGTGGCTTCAACCATTAGGACACATCTTCGTAGCAATCCATCAGCGTAGACTCGGTAGAGGTACGGATCATCCCACAAGTGGGAACGACTTTGATGCTTGAGTTTTCTCCTGTCTTCCTCTGGTGCAAAATATCCTACAACTATATAGTTCACAATATTTGCATACCATGGGTCCGAGTCTGTTACTTTAAGGAGTGTGCCATCCCTTAGATAGTCATTAATAGGTAACTCATGTGTATCCCTATGTTGAAGCCTAGACAAGTGATCAGCTACCGAGTTCTCTACTCCATTTTTATCTCGTATTTCTATGTCAAACTCTTGGAGTAGAAGAATCCATTGGATTAATCGAGGCTTAGCATCTTTCTTAGTGAGAAGGTATTTGAGAGCAGCATGATATGTATAAACAATTACCTTTGCCACCATTAAGTAAGACCTAAACTTATCTATTGCAAAGACAACAGCCAACAACTCCTTCTCTAGTTGTGGCATAGTTCAGCTATGCCCTAGACAAGGTTTTGCTAGTTGTTGACGGTCACTAACATCAATTATAACCGTCAACATAACTTGTATTTATACTTAATTCCATCACCAAATATAGGTATAGGGGTTTAAACTAATAAATTCTACGAGTTTTGGTAAATTTGTGTTTTTAGCAGGGTTTATCCAAAAACCATCAAGGGGGACCTATTCGTCAAAGGAAATTATAGAATTCCACCGTGAAACCGACGCGGGAAGACTCTAGAATACTCCAGAAGGTAAATCACCAAAGCGGAGACCGAGGCGCTGTTAGGTGGCGGCCCCACGGGTGGCCCTTAGGTCCACCTGCCAGCCTCCGCATCGCAATGTCGGTTCCCCACCGCCTCCTAGGTTGCATCTACGCCATCCTTTAAGCCGGTTTGATCCAAGGGCTCACGCTGGATGCTCCGGCCTATATATACCAGCCCCTACCACCCTCCTAGGAGCCATCTTAAAACCCTAATTCATATTCTCCTCGTTAGGATCAAGAGCCAGCTATCAAGAGAATATTAGTCCTCTATAGGATCTAGTCTTATGAATAGAAATAGTGAGATAGAGAGTGAGGGAAGAGTTTGGAGGAGGTGTCGGCTTGTCGATGCTCTCTCTATGGCTTGTACCTTGGTGGATCCAAGTTCTACTTGAGCTTGCCTTCGAGATATCTCTAGTAATCAACTTCTGATTCAAGTAAGCATCTTATTTATATTGTTCTTCAGGTTCACAACTCTTTTAAGTGCTTTATTCCTGTTCTAGAGGGAGTAGAGTATTAATCGTAAGAGTAAGCATGGTGCTTAGACTTAAATTAATCATGGATGCACCCTACATTTCGGAAGGTGGTAGATTGCGTGAGTGGCATAAGTTCTATATAGCCTGTACTATATAGCTTCGTTGATCCTTTGTAGTCCACCTCCCGTTTATAGGTGCACGTAGGACGCGGTTACGAAGGAAAGCATCCTCTGCTGGTGTCTTTCTAGAGTAATATCCTTAGTTGAATAGTAGAAGACATAAGCTTATCCAAGTAGAACTAGAGAACTTTAGTTATCCTCTCTACGCTCCTATTTATCCTTAGCCTTGTTACTACTCATAGTTAAGTTAAACCTTAACCTAATCGCTACCCCTTGTTAAGTTAGACCGTAGTTAGTCTCACACGTTTCCCTATGGATACGATACTTGGAATATTTCTGGGTGAAAGCTACAGCGATATCCATGCGCTTGTGGATTTATCTATGTGCGTTAAATATACCAACACTAGCATAGGATATAGCATAGTGCCTTTTATCCTTTGTTTGGCCCAAAACGGCCCCCACAGCAGAGTCGCTAGCACCGCACATGATTTCGAAGGGCAACTTCCAATCAGGTGGTTGGATGATTGGAGATGAAATGAGTGCCTTCTTAAAAGTTTGAAAGGCTTCAAAGCACTCATCATGAAAGGTGCATCTTTAGCTAAGAGGCTAGTTAGGGGCCTAGCGATTTGAGAAAAATCTTTGATGAATCGCCTGTAGAACCTTGCATGGCCTAGAAAGCTATGAATGCCTTTCACGTTCGTGGGAGGTGATAGTTGTTCAATGACTTCAATTTTTGCCTTGTCCACCTCTATCCCATGGGCGGACACCTTGTGTCCTAGCACTATTCCTTCCTAGACCATAAAATGGCATTTGTTCTAGTTCAGGACTAAGTGCTTTTCTTTACACCGTTGTAAGACCTTGTCTAGGTTCTCCAAACAATCGGTGAAGGTTTTTCCATACATAGTAAAGTCGTCCATGAACACCTCCATGATTTTCTCAATCATGTCGGAGAAAATAGACATCATGCACCGTTGAAAAGAAACTGGAGCATTGCATAATCCAAACGACATACATCGGTATGCATAAGTTCCATACGGGCATGTGAATGTAGTCTTACTTTGGTCATCGGGGTGGATCGAGATTTGATGATATCCGGAATACCCGTCAAGGAAACAAAAGAAGGAATGGATCGCGAGGCGTTCTAACATTTCATCAATGAACGACAATGGGAAGTGATCCTTCTGAGTGGCCTTGTTAAGTTTCCGATAGTCAATGCACATCCACCTAGTGACAGTTCCTTGAGGGATAAGTTCATTCTTTTCATTCTCAATGACTATCATCCCTTCTTTCTTTGGCACTACTTGGACAGGGCTAACCTAGTCGCTCTATGGCACGGGATAGATAATCCCGGCATGGGAAAGTTTGAGGACCTCTTTCTTAACAACCTCTCGCATAGCGTTGTTAAGTATCCGCTGGGGTTCCCTCGATGGTGAAGAATCAAGATTGATAGGGATACGATGAATGTAGAGAGTGGGACTAACCCCCGGCAGTCCTCGATATCATCCCTCAAACCCATAAGATTGTTATGGGTCTATTTGGTTGTCTGCGTAGCTTTTTATCTAGGCAACAATAGTACAACCTGTCTCTGTTTGGCTTCGTAGTGCAACTTGTCTCTGTTTGGCTACCTGTATAAGCCAATATACAGGATAGCACTCTCCTCATACCACGCTCAGGTTGGATCACACTATTCGCCCAAATTCCCCGTATCCACCTATGCAGGCCTGCATTTGCATCCGGACTGCAGCTCTCTGTTCGGCAGGGGCTGGCTGGCTGGCTGGGCTAGCCAGCCCCCTCACATAGACACTATTCATATAAACCAGCCAACAGTACTTCTCTCTCACATAAACGAACCAGCAACGATACGATCCAGCCAACCGAACAGGCTGCTCGCATCTGCACTGCAGGCTTGATGCATCCGCTATGCAAAATTCGCGGCTTCACAAGGGGGAGACGAGGAGTAGCCTGGCTTCGAGAACACGCGGGGATGCACGGGCTCCCTCGCGGCGGAGCGGCATCGGAGTGGTCGCGACAGCGCGGCATCGGCGCACGCGCGGGGATTCACGGGCTCCCTTGCGGCGGCGAGCGGCCTCCCCAGCGGCGGCTTCATTCTCACGGCGGCCGGCGAGATCCGGTTATGGCACGACCTCCCCCTCATGGCGGCGCGCGGCAGCGCGGCCCTGGCATCGGTCGCGGTCGCGGTCGCGGCGGCGCAACATCACGGTGGCATCGGGCATCGAGTGCGGCATCCGGGTGGGTTCTTGCGTCCGTAACTCCGTGCTCGTGAGCACGCGCGCGCGACGAACGCAGACGCCGCGGTGACGAGCCGGCCGGCCGCCCGCAAGGCCGCAACACGGCAAGATGCTAGCTATCATCCCTTCCGTCAAGATGCTAGCAACACGAATTCAGGTGGCTTGGCGTTTGGCTGTCGGTCGTCACGTACAAATGTCGCACTCGCACCTCTCCGTCGCGTCGCTCGTCGTAGCCATCGTTGACCACCTGCGTGTCGCAGCTTCCGAGCAGGGCGATTTAACCGTGGATCTCAAGCGCCGCTGGACATGGCGTGGTGGCGCTGGGCGTGGGAGAGGATGGAACATGCTCAGCTTTCCTTGGCGTGGCAGAGCACTAGCTTGAGGGGAGAGAAGAGCTCGAGATGCTGGATTGGAAGCACGAGCTGAGGATGTTCGACGAAATGCCATTGCCAATTTGGTATTTCATCTGTAAACAACCAAATAATGCACACACAATATAGCATAATAATACAACGCAACCAAACAGAGGCACAACCAGTGCATCAGAGTAGTGCAACACAACCAAACAACACTAGATTGCATTCACCGTGTAGCCTATGCTGCATAACCTTTAATGCAGTAACCAATCATACGTCACGGTAGAATGTCTTCAATAGGTGATAAAAAGTATCTAAATCCAAAATGGATCTCGAACGGTAATGCATTATCCTCCAACAGAGTATTTATGTAGGAGATCTATTTTATGTATGAGGAGAGATACATCCTAAATTTAAGTACCTAAGACTTATTTATGAAAAGAGTTTTCTCGTGGATCTCGTCGTTGGAGAAGGAAAAAAAAAGGTACGTACTCTTTGACGCTCTTGTATTTTGGGTGGCGTCGGCGGAACGAGCGCACGTTCCCCGTGGCCACAGGCCCGACCTCCTTTTGTTCTAGGCTGGCTTTCCCTTTCGCAGCCGTGTCAGCTCCACGCCGTGGAGACCCGCGACACCGCAGCTGCGAAAGCCAACTGGAACCAGCAGCTCTGCAGCCGCGTCACGGGTAGAGACTAGAGAGGCCTCGATGGCGCAAAAGCCGCCGCCGCCGACTGGGACGACGACGAACCCTGCCCCACTCCCAGTCTCCCGTCGTCTCGTTACCCCCCAAGACAACACAAACCCCCACCCCGATTCGCACAAGGAAACCCAATTACCCAAGACGAAATCACAGAACCCCACCGCATCAAGCCTGGCCCATGCCATGTCGCAGCCCGATTCCGACGCCATCGTTGCCGACGCCGCGGCGGCGGCGACGGATCCCTCCCCAGCCCCAGCCCCGGCCCCACCGGTGGTCGAGTGGCCCGAGGGCGGCGCGCTGACGCGGGATTGGGTGGCGGGGCTGGAATCCACGCTGGACTGGTGCTCGCGGCACCTCCCCGGGGACCGGCTCCCGGCGGTGCTCCCGCCCGCGCTGGTCCAGCGCCTGGTCCTGGCCGCCGCCGCCATCCTGCACCGCGAGCCCAACCTCGTCCGCGTCGACCCGCGCCCCGGCCAGGCCGTCGTCGTCGTCGGGGACGTCCACGGCCAGCTCCACGACGTCCTCTTCCTGCTCCGCGACGCCGGGTTCCCTTCCGAGGACCGCATCTTCGTCTTCAATGGCGACTACGTCGACCGCGGCGCCTGGGGCCTCGAGACCTTCCTCCTGCTCCTCGCCTGGAAGGTGAATTCTGCTGCGGATTTTCCAACTCGCTGTTAAGCTTCATGCGTATCTCGATTCCATTTTGTTTTGTTGGATCTGCGAGATTTATGAGAATATAGCTATGCAGTTAATAGATTTTCCATAGCTAGTGCAAACTGGCTCAGTTAATAACTAATAATGATGTCTCCCCTTTGTTTGGATTGGACTTGTATAACAATAGTAGATAGCAAGACAGTTAATAGATTTTCCATAGGTAATGCAAACTGGCTGAGTTGTTTTCATGGCAGCACAGACTCTGACGAATCATGATGTCTCCCTTTTGTTTGGATTGGACTTAATAACAACTATAGTTTGCTAATTTTGCGCGATATGCAACTAAATGAAATCAGCATAGAATTATGAGTCATGATCCACACAATTTGTTTTGGAGTACTTGTTATCGTTTCCTCAGCATTTGACGGCTGAAATATTAATGATGTGATATATATTTAGACATTTGACTGTTATTAACTCACACAAGCATACTTGGATTCCATTTTTATTTTGTTGGATCTGCTAGATTTATGGGAAATAGATTGATAGATAGCAAGGCAGTTAATAGATTTTCCATAGGTAATGTGCAAACTGGCTGAGATAACGAATAATGATGTCTCCCCTTTGTTTGTGTTGGATTTATATAACAATAGATAACAAAGACAGTTAATAGGTTTTCCATAGGTAATGCAAACTGGCTGAGTTGTTTTCATGGCAGTGTTGACTCTAACGAATAATGATGTCTCCCCTTTGTTTGGATTGTACTTAATAACAGTTATAAGTTTGCTCATTTTGTGCGATATGCAACTAAATGAAATCAACATAGAATTATGAGTCATGATCCACACATTATTTATTTTTGGGAGTATCTGTTCTCGTTTCCTCAGCATTCAATGGCTGAAATATCAATGATGTGATATATATTTAGACAGTTGGCAGTTAACTTGCACAAGCATGCTTGTCCTCCTTTGGCATTCTAAAAGTGATCTATAAAAACTTTTTATTTCAACAATCAAACAGTGTAATAACATAAATGGTTGCTAATTAGTGGTTCTTGTTTTCTTTCAGGTGCTACTCCCGAATTGTGTGTTCCTTCTTCGGGGAAATCACGAATCCAAGTACTGCACGTCAGTATATGGTTTCGAGAAGGAGGTAATGACTAAATACAAAGATCAGGGCCCTCAAGTTTATCGGAAGTTTTTAAGATGTTTTGAGGACCTTCCTCTAGCGACAATAATAGCAGGAAGCGTGTACACTGCACACGGAGGTGTCTTTCGTGGAACGATTGTTGTGCCATCGAAGAGATCAAAGAAGGGAAAGAAGGGTCATAAATTCGAAGCGGATTTTACTGTTGATCCGACTGCTATGAAACTTGGATCCTTAGATGAGTTATTGAAAGCAAGGAGAACTGTTCTTGACCCTCCTTGGGAAGGCTCAAATTTGATCCCTGGGGATGTGCTCTGGTCTGACCCTTCCTTGCAGATGGGTCTTTCACCGAATAAAGAACGAGGCATCGGTTTGCTTTGGGGTCCAGATATCACTCAACAGTTTTTGCGGACAAATCATTTGAAGGTTCGTTTTGTTTCATTTATTACTCTTCCTGTTAATATTTCAAAATTTTAAGAACAACCAATCATATGAAAAATTTGCAATGTACGATCATACTGTAAATCTGATGGTGCACATAAAGAAGTGTTGTAAGCTGATTTGCATGGGTATACCCCCGGCCTAGTCTGTAAAGTGATCCTTGCTTATTTTTAGAATATCCAATTGATTGAACTGTGTGGTTGTCTAGTTGAGGATTATATAAAACTCCTTAATAGCTTCAGGCGACAAGCGTGTAGTAACATCCCAGCGTTTCTAAAAAAAAGGACGTACCCAGTGCAGAGAGCTCCCGCTCTGTGTTTTGAAAATTGTTATGTTGGTATAGATGTCACCTAATATGTGGATGCAGTGAATGTGAGATATTACTTATTAACGTACTTGAATTGAGTTACATGATTCTAATTTCTTCTGTGTTAGTGTTCAATGGTATGGCTTTAGTCATCTTTGAACTTGGTCAGCTGGTATGTTTTGTCGTGTAGCCCGTTGAGCATTTTAGTTCCATAATATTTGAAAGTTAGCATCATGGTAGAACTGTATTTGTTTTAAGTTCACATGCTTACTTCATCTTTTCATTCAACAAAGCTAATCATCAGGTCACATGAAGGTCCAGACGCAAGAGACAAGCGACATGATCTCTTAGGAATGGATAATGGATATACAATTGATCATGAAGTAGAATGTGGGAAACTAATTACTCTCTTCAGTGCACCAGACTACCCACAATTTCAGGTGATAATTTTTGCTTCCATCTTTGATATTGAATCCCTTCTTGGCTTTTTGTTGCAAGTTCTGTAAGAGATTTATTCAGCTTCTAAAACTTTGTGACTAATATATAAGTTCTGCCTTTTTTTGTATCCTTTGCATATTATGGTAATAATAATAATAATATGGTGTTAACTCTTTGTTTCTGGACCTGGTATAGGCTTCAGAGGAGCGACATAACAATCGTGGAGCATATATTGTCCTTAATCCACCTGATTTTGCTACTCCTGTTTTCCGTAGCTTTGAAGCTGTAAAGCCTCGACCTGCGGTATGTGACTCAATCCTCAATAATATACTCAGAACTACTTGATTTTGTAATGTGAGACTTAAACAATCAATCTGGAGTGGGGGAAACAAATCAATTGACTCGGAGTATCTTTTTTCTTTTGTTTTCCTATATATATGCAGGCCCACCCGTTCTATGATTTCGAAGAAGTGATCGACTCAGATGAAGAGTTGAATTTGGACGCCATGGACAGTGGCACGTCGAGCCTGTCATGATGACTTGTCATGTACCTTTTGTATTTATCACTCCGATTGTTGCCAAGGAAGCGTGGCATCATGGTTTTTGTTGTAGCTAATGCCAACGTAGTCACGGTGCAGGTTTCTGGATGGCCTCCTGTCAAGCACGCCAATCTGATTTGTTGGTTCGGTTTAGGTTGATCTGTATTTAAAATTAAGTGACCCAGAAACATGGCATCCAAAGATTGAACGTGTGAAACCAGCGGTTGCAAGGATCTTAATCTGTAAACCTTCTTGTTGCTGAAAATGCTGATGCATTCGATCATTCAGGCCTAATTTGGAAACTCTAATCTGTTGAGATGCCAGACTTTTTCCTAGGTGGGTAATGTTAGAAATTTAGGCATTTTCATGTTAAAATTAATCTAGAAAAATAATAACAAATTTATAATGACAAATATGTGCACGTGTGTGATTGTACTACTGCTCAGATTAGTAGCAAATATGTTTATAAACAACATACTGATCATAGTGAAAATGAGATTGAATTTAACCAATTTGAGAATAAAGATATTCCCTGCGGAGGGACCCAAGCTCAAAGCACCGGTGGCTCTAGTCCCACTCATGGTGAGTTGCTCGAAGTCGTGGACTATAGTCGGTGGAGGAAGATGTACGCAGTAGTCCCTCGAACGTCCATCGGGAAGTAGACGATCCGAGGAAGAAAGAAGACGTCGGTAGTCACCAGAAAGAAGCGAGCAGTCGCGAAGACGCTCCCCAAAAAACTGATCGCCCGCACACCCGAGAAGATGTCACAGATGCAGATGGTGACCCAAAAACCTGATCGTCCCGCACACCCGAGAAGATGTCATAGATACAGACGGTGATTCCGGAGGCCTGCTCTCCCAACTCTCCGTTCGCGCAGAGGATCGGGACGGAGAAACTTAGAAAGCAATGCAGTAGTGAGAAGTGAAAAACACTAATCGACTATCTTAAGATTTTTCAAACTAGGAACATCCAATGATAGTTCTATTGTTGTTTTGTCTTTTCCCAAGAGGATTGATACATACATATATATAGGGATGAGAACTCCCTACCTCCACATCAACTAGCAATATGGTACTAATTGACGTTGCATCTTTCACCTCTACTCATGGACTTAAACAATAAAGCCCATTATGGAACAAATATATTGGGGCTTTGAGATTTATTAGAATTTCTTCATATGGATTTAGGGAATTTTATCCATATAAATTCTAACAATCCCCACCAGATCTCAAAAGTCCAATATAGATATTTTCTTTCTCCCACTACTGTTTATATATCAGTGTTTTTCAGCAGAGACTGTTAAGTTGAACATCCGCCTAGAGCTTCAAGCTACATCTATCCACAACTTGAACAATGGACTACGCCTTGAACTGCAAGTTTTGTGTGAATAAGTTTCACCTAAACTCTTTACTGATACTAGATTGCCAAAAGCATCTCCTCTGGTTGGAGCATATAAGTAATACTCTTGGGCCTTTCATGAGTATCTAGAGATCACCCAAATCTCATAGACTGTGACTAGTAGTCGAACTCATATAGCTGTATTCCTCAAAAGATGTTCTGTAGGACAACATCTTTGCTTCAGCAAGTCATTTGAAACACATTAAGGTAAAAACCAACTTGCCTTACAACAAAGGAAAGACGTGCATCTGACATGGGCCAAGTTAAAGGTCTTTCTTCACAGTCTACCACTGGCTTGTTTCATCATCCTACTTCACGAGATCTCCGATCACATAGAATATTACCACCATGATAGACTTCATGTGGATCTCAAGCGTATTTCACTCGATGCACTATCTATCACATTACGTGACAGTCCTTTAGTGAATTGATCTGTCAGATTTTTAGATGTGTGTACATAGTCCAACGCTATTACTCCGGATTTTCTCAAATTTCTGACATATTTTAATCTCCGCTTAACATGCCTTGTGGACTTCATGTTATCCTTAGAACTGTTTACCTTAGTTATTACAGTTTGGTTGTCACAGTTCATAGAAATAGCCAGTATAGGTTTCTCTATAACCGGTAAATCCATAAGGAGTTCACGAAGCTACTCGGCCTCAGCGCCAGTGGTGTATAATGTTGTGAGTTCTGCTTCCATAGTTGACTTCGTTAAAACGGTCTGCTTGCAAGACTTCTAGACAAGGATGGCAATGGGGCGGTTTCGGGTCGGATATCCGCAGGGTTCGGGTCTTGTGGGTTCGGGTTCGGGGATGATTTCTCACCCACGGTTTTTGGGTTCAGGGCCTCAAAACCAATCGAGTTCGGTTTCGGGTTTGGTTTTCCACCCGTGGATATCCAATGGATATCCAAAATAAATCATTTGGAATTAAAACTCATGTTTTATAATATGCTAATAATAACTTGTTTACTTATATTATTAAATTTATTCTAAGTTGACTCATGAAAATATTTATTATTTGTTGCCTCTTGTTTATACATGTGAATATGTGTATATATAGCATGCATATGTTTATAGAAAGTCCTTATTTCTCTTACTATGTTGTCATACAAAGCGGGTTTCGAGTATCCATTCGGGTTTCGGGTATCCACGGGTTTGGTTTTGGGGATGGATTATCACCGAATCGGTGTTCTGGTGCGGTTTTGGGTTTCGATTTCGGGTTTCGGGTTCGGGTGCACAGAGACTCCACCGATCTGAATCCGCCCCGTTGCCATCCCTACTTCCAGGAAATAGCGCCATCTCCAAGCAAGAACATATATCCGCTTGTGGCATAAAGCTCATCAGCATCAGATATCTAGTTAGCATCATAGAAACTCTCTAGTACCTTTGGGTACCCGGTATAGTGAATGACATAGCTCATAGTACCTTTGAGATAACGTAGTACTCTCTCAAGAGCACGCTAATGATTATCTCCCGGATGTGACACAAACCAGCTTAGTTTGCTCATAGCAAACAAGATATTAGGTCTCATAGCGCTAGCCAGATACATAAGCGAACCAATAATTTAGGAGTATCTCAATTGATCCCTTGCTATTCTTCGATTTTTCCTTAATATCACACTAGGTTCATAAGGCGTAGGAGCAGGTTGACCGTCACTAAACCCAAAGTGACTCAATACCTTTTCCATATAGTGGGATTGTAAAAGTGTAACCCCATTATTGCCTTCTCTTAATAGCTTGATATTAAGAATAACATCAGCTTCTCCTAAGTCTTTCATCTCAAAATTATTAGATAACAGGTCTTTAACCTCCTTAATCACATTAAGGTTGGTTCCAAAGATCACTATGTCATCAACATATAAACACAAGATCACTCCTTCGCCCCCAGCATACCGATAGTATACACATGTGTCAGCTTCATTTACAACAAAGCCGACATATGTCAAAGTTCTGTCAAACTTCTCATGCCACTGCTTAGGAGCTTGTTTTAGACCATATAAGGACTTCAATAACTTACACAACATGCCCTCTTGACCATTTGCTACAAATCCATCTGGCTAATCCATATAGATCTGCTCCTCTAACTCTCTATTTAGGAAAGTCGTCTTTACATCCATCTGATGAATGATAAGACCATAAGAGGTAGCCAGAGAAAGTAACACTCGAATTGTGGTCAATCGAGCAACAGGTGAATAAGTATCGAAGAAATCTTCACCTTCTTTCTGGGTATAACCCTTAGCCATAAGCCTTGCCTTATACCTCTCAATTGTACCATCAGGCATAAGCTTTTTCTTGAACACCCATTTGCATCCTATTGGTTTACATCCATAAGGATGTTTAACAATTTCTCAAGTTACATTAGACATAATTGAATCCATCTCACTCTGTACTGCTTCCTTCCATAAGTCAGCATCAGGAGAGGAATATGCCTCCTCAATGGTTCTTGGTATGTCATCCATAAGGTACACAATTTAGTCATCGCTAAAATACTTTGCAGTCCGTTGTCTCTTACTCTTTTGAGTTACTACAATGTCATCCTCCTCAGGATTATGCATATGAAGTTCCTCAGAATATTCTATCAGAATAAATTGATCATGGTGAATTATAGGTTCGCGCATTTTTCATGGGAAAATCACTTTTAAAAAATGTAGTGTCTCTGGACTCCATGATAGTACCAACATGCATGTCAGGTACCCCAGAATGTATAATTAAGAATCTATATCCAACGCTATGAATAGCATAACCAAGGAAAACACAATCAATAATTTTAGGTCCAAGTTTGCGCTTTTTGTTAATTGGCACATTCACTTTGGCCAAACAACCCCAAGTGCGCAAATATGAGAGATTTAATCTTTTCTTTTCCCATTCATCAAAGGGGAGAATTCTTTATTTGGCACCGAAACAAATCACTCTTCCGCATTTGGCACTAGAAATTTTGAACTTTCTTATCTAGCATCAACTTAAAAATTCCTTCCGTATATGGCACTTCCGTCCATTTGAGGCATCCCTCCGTTAGTTGACTAGGAAGACCATGTCATCTTTTCATTAGAAGTACCAAAATGCCCATGTTTATTCAGTCTCGTGCGTGCGTCCATCTCCCTCGAGTCTCTCCTTTCTCCCGTCGCTCCTCTGTTCTAAAAACCAGAGACACAAACCCTAGAGAGAATGGAGGCCGGAGGATATGAGGATGGGGAAAAGGAGGCGCCGGCCGCCGGTGCCCAGGAACTCACGGGGCGGGTCCCCAGCTCGAGGCGCCCCATAGTCAGCCAAGCTAGCCCCATGGTCGTAGATCGAGGCGTGGGTCCGACGGGGTAGGCTCACCGGCCGACGCTGGCCCCATCTCGTGGCACGTGGTGCGCGGGGGGAGGGGCGGCCTCGCCCGGTGGCATTGGCGGCAGCTCGTGGCATGGCGGGGCGGCCTCGCTCGGTGGCGCACTCACGGCCGTGGTGGCTGGCCTCGCCCGATGGCGCTGGTGCGAGCCACTGGCCGCAGCAGATCTGGGTGGGTGAGCTCACCACCGAGCACTTGAGCAGAGCTGAGACCAGCATGTGATCGGTGGGCGTGGTGGCCTCCCAAGCAAGCGATCCCCAAGGGCGCAACGGCCGACTCATCCAACGGCGTGGGAGGTGGCCACTGTCACCACCGTGCGGCTTGCGATGCCGGAGCCTATCGTGGAGAAGGCTCCGCTGCCACCAAAGAGTGAGTACTGCTTGGTGAAGCTATGCAGCAGTCGTATCACATTATTGCTAATTTGTTTCAGTGACCGCAACCACAAGTTAATTGAACAACTGTTGAATTGTGACAAAAAATGAACCTTTTGCATTCCAATGGTAGATGATAAAATTGGGGGCACCATGTAGCTGTCTGGTTTATAGCTTGCTTGATTACATAGATGAATGAAAGTGGCTACTGTGGCTGCATATTCATGATTATTCCCTTAACAACAAAACTACTATAATCTGCTTTTTTTTGCTATATTGAGTGAACACTAATTTTCTTCTTGGCTTTTGCTTAGATTATTTGATGACATCATTCAGACTGAAATTTCAGCCTCTCTTGTATATAACATGTTCTTTTAGTTTTGCGCGACAATTTAACCTGCAACATCATAAACTCTAATTGCATGACAATTTAACCTTGTGATGTTTGTACAATACCTACAAGTTGTTAAATATGAGTGTGAATTTGAAATTCACTGCTTCTACTTGTTTTTGTGTATAGCAGAAGCTATATGCAGGAGTTGAGAGCTGCTGTCCTGGTAGTTTAGTAATTATTGATCATGACACTATTGCAGAAGAAATCAGATTTAGAAGATTTTTTTCGCCTTGAAACCTTGCATAGAAGGGTTCCTTAGTGGTTGCAGGCCATATTTGGCAGTAGATAGCACATTTCTGACAAGAAAATTCAAAGGTCAATTGGCTAGTGCATCTGCTGTAGATGGACATAATTGGTTGTATCCAGTTGCTTTAGGAGTCTTTGATTCTGAAACAAATGATAACTGGATATGGTTCATGACTCAGCTTAGAGAGGCAATTGGATCACCGAGGGGTTTAGCCATATGCACTGATGCTGGACAGGCTGTGATGGCAGGAGTAGCAGAAGTGTTTCCACAAGCTGAACATAGAGAATGCATGTTTCACTTGGTGTCAAACTTCAAGAAGAAATTCCATGGGAAGGTATTTGATGACCATCTTTGGGCTGCAGCATACTCATGGAACTCCTATTTATTTGAGAAACATTGGGCAGCAATGGAGGTGGCTAGGCCAGCCGCAACAGATTATCTAAGGTAATGCCACAAAAAGTTGTGGACTAGGAGTTAGTTCTTGACCATATGCAAAGTTGACTATGTTACAAACAATTTGGTAGAGAGCTTCAACAATTGGATCAAGCCTCACAAATCCATGAACTTACATGACTTGATGGACAAGATTATGCAAATGGTTATGACGAAGTGGCATCAAAGGCGGACCATTGGACAGAAACTAGATGGATTGATTCTGCCACACATAATCAAGGAGCTTAATGAAAAGAGTAGAGAACTAAACTTGGAAGTGCTTGAATGTGGACCACATGTTGCTTTAATAACTGCACTAGGAGGTAGTGCCTTCAGATTTGTGGTTAACTTGGAAGATAGAACTTGTTCTTGTCGAGAGTGGCAAGTTTCTGGTCTTCCATGCAAACATGCTCTTGCATTCATCACAGCTCTTGCTAATGGTAAAATAGAGATGCATGTGGACTCTTACTACTCCATTGAAAAATTTAGAGCAGCCTATGCCCAACTAATACCTGCTATGATTGATAAGGCCCAAATGGCCTAAATCTTCCCATGGGTTTTTTATGCATCCCCCACTATTGACACCCGTAGCTGGTAGGCCCAAAACTGAGAGGCATAAAGGTGGCACTAAGAAGAAAAAAAGAAAGGGCCAGCACCAGTGTCCTATTTGCCTGGACTATGGGCATCATTGGCACAATTCCAAAAAAGGCAACCCGGGTGACATTGAAGCTATGAATGTTGTGAGGTAAGAAATGTGTTCATATTTTGCTGCATCAAATAATTTGCTAGCCCACTTACTAATCTCTTATTGTTCAATGTAGAGGACCACGAAAGAAGAAGGCAAAGACTACAAAATCTGCTCAAAGTTATATTATGCCTTTAGAGGATGAAGTACCAGCGCTATCTATGTCTTTTCCACCTAGGTAAATTTCTAAGTACAAAATTTGCTTACTTGTGCTCACTTGTGCTGATTTCTAATTATAAAATCTGCTCACTTGTGCTGATTTCTATGTACAAAATTTGCTCACCTATGCTGATTTGTAATTATATTGTTTGATAACATAGTCAAAGCTTGGGAACTACAACTAAGAAGTCTCCAATTAAGAAGATAATAAGTAAGAAGAAGAGAAAAAAGCCTGACTCTACATCTAGACCTTCAAAGAGTTCAAACTGGTATTAAGATCTCTTTTGTATTTTATTTAATGAAACGTGGTTTCCAATCTAATTAGAGAACCTAATTACCAATCTTCTCTCACCATAGCCAAAGCATGGAGACTACAAGCAAGAAAAATGAGAAACATGGTAACTCCGACTCTAGAGCATCAAAAAGGTAACTCACTATCTTCACACCGGAGAGTGTTATTTTATCTCTGAATACTTAAGGATAGTTTAGTTGAGACTGAATAGTGTTATTTTATATGAAATTGAGATCTTGTCAACTTTAATAGCATTGTATCAGGAGCTGATTTAAGTATATTGACGACCATCCTGCTTTATTACACTTCAAAATTAGGAAGTGCAATGCTTTGGATAAGCATGAGCTAGTGGCGAACTTTGGCTAGGAACCAAGCAGACCCTAAATATCACAGAACTACAACTATTTTGACCCAATACCCATAGAACTACAACTATTTTGACATGTATTAGACCAAGGTAACAGAGAATTGACAAATCAGCTCACAATGGTAGAACTGGACATAGCAGCACAAGACAAGACATGAAAACCAATACTACTCCAGGACCAGGTAGCTTCACTGTACTGTTCTTCAAGCAAATTTGGACTACAATTAGAGGTGATGCGGTCAAAATGTTGAATAAGTTGCATGAGGGTCAGTTGAATCTTGCAAGGCTGAATTCTGGAATGATCACTTTAATCCCTAAAGTTAAAGTTGCCACAGGTATTAGGTATTTAGACAATATCAACCAATTTGTCTTTCAAATGTGATCTATAATGTTCTTACAAAGGTTCTACCTCTGAGATTAACTAGAGTATATATGCCACAAAGGTTCTAACTAGAGCATATATGTAAAATCAACTTGAGAACAGTACATCCGAAGTTTTACTAGTATATATGCCATTAGAGGCTGTAGCAAATGCCAGTTACAATTCTCTGTTGTAGTCTCTATGCTGCCAAGTTGGGTTGGTGCTACACATGCTAGAATCAGCTGATAACCAAGTAACTGACTGTCACCTCTGTGCCAGTTGATGTCTTTGATCTGTAGTATGAATTTGCCAATCTTGTCTCGTATTTCTGAATATTATTCTGTAGTCAACGAAGAGCAAGGATGTCATCCTAGTTTGAATGTACATGTGCAGGTCAAGAAGCGGCTCCAATCAACCCGAGCCAATTTCCACCGAGTTTCAATCTCCAACAAAGGAGAAGGCTAAAAGGACCAAGAAACAGCTTGCTTCAAACCTGGAAAAAATTGACAGCCCTGCAATGGGCACCAGAAACAAAATAGCTAAGCTTGCTAGTCCTACAAATAGCACTAGAAGCAAGAGAAGGTTGAGCTTGTGATTCTCTATGTAGATGTGCTTGGCAATGTGTAAGGCATATGCTCTATGAACTATAATGTGAACTTAGGCCCCTATGTATGAACCTTCATGTGTTTATGTTTATGAACCTGGTAATGTATGCATATTTATGAACCTGGACATGTGAACTGTAATGTGATTCTCTATATAGATATGCTGATAATGTGGTCAGATTTATGAAGCTTGTGCATCAAGTATATTTGTCATATTTGTGCTTTCCTTATTTGATATTATGTCCATTTATTCTTTTCCTATCTGGCACTACATGTTGCTGGTACATAGAAGGGCATATATGTCATTTTAGGTGGCACTTGACACCGTTACTGCATCAAATGGACGGAAGTGCCATATACAGAAGGAATTTTCAAGTTGATGCTAGATAAGGAAGTTCAAAATTTCCAGTGCCAAATATAGAAGAGTGATTTGTTTCAGTGCCTTCTCCCTTCATCAAATGGTGTGATTTCTTTATTCTTTGAAGAAACTCTATTCAGGACATGACATGCTATCAAAATCAGCCTTACCCCACCATTCCTTAGATAGACCCGCTGTCTCCAACATGGCGTTAACCAACTCAGTTAGAGTGCGGTTCTTTCTTTCGGCAATCCCATTGGACTGTGGTGAATATGACGGTGTCCTCTCATGAATAATTCCATGTTCTACACAGAAATCAGAAAATTCACTTAAAAAGTATTCTCCACCACGATCAGACCTTAACCGTTTAACTTTCCTCTCAAGTTGATTTTCTACTTTAGCTTTATAGATCTTAAAGTAATGCAACACTTCATCTTTTGTTTTTAATAGGCACACATTGCAAAATCTAGAACAATCGTCTATAAAAGTCATGAAATATCTTTTACCACCTTTAGTCAATTCACTATTCATCTCGCATAGATCGGAATGGACTAGTTCTAATGGCGCCAAGTTCCTCGCCTCCGCAGCCTTGTAAGGCTTACGAGGTTGCTTAGATTGCACACACACATGGCACATAGAACCTTTGACCAAATTAATTTTTGGGATTAAATTCAGATTTGCAAGTCGTGATAGACAATCAAAATTAACATGACAAAGACGTGAATGCCAAATATTTGACTCATCAGGAATAATAGCATTGTTCACAATCTTATTACACACATCATCATGCAAGGATAAGCGAAACAAGCATCCGCAATCATCACCTTTACCAATAAAAGTTCCATACTTTGATAGTACACATTTATTAGACTCGAAGACAATTTTATAACTATCTCGACAACATTGAGATATGCTAACTAGATTCTTTTTTATGGAGGGGACATGCTGCACGTTCTTTAGTAGCACCGTCTTTCCTGAAGTGAACTTCAGAATAACCATACCAACACCAAGAAGATGCGCATGGGACCCATTCCCCATCAGCAAGACTCCAGTCCCGCCGACCTGATAAGAAGAAAACAAAGAGGCATCAGCACACACATAAATATTAGCCCCATTGTCCATCCACCACTCAGGCGAATGACAAACTAAAAGAACAGTAGGTATAAAATTACCATACACAGATGTTCCTCCTTCAGCCTCCTTAACAACCATGTTTGCAGATTTCTTCTCTTGCTTAAATTTGCATTCTGGGCATGAACTTGCCCAATGCTCATCACTTCCTCAAACAAAGCAATCACCATCTTTGTTGTTCTTTTTCTTCTTAAAAGTGGTTGTTTGTTTAGGCTTCGAGTAGTTCTCTTGCTTGTTTTTCTTCTTCTTATTATTATTATTATGAGATGCATTTGAATTTTTCTTCTGCACCATATTGGCACTAGAAGACTCAACGCCTTTTCCATGCATGTCTTTTGCTCTCGCCCTCTCCTCAACATCAAGAGACCCAATAAGCTCAGCCACGCTAAACTCTTGTCTCCTATGTTTTAGAGAGGTAGCAAAATCCCTCCAAGAAGATGGTAGCTTAGCGATTATACCGCCGGCCATAAACTTATCGGGCAGCACACATGGGAACTGTTTGAGTTCCTTAGCCAGGTGCTGTATCTCATGAGCTTGTTCGACCATAGAACGGTTGTCAACTATCTTATAGTCAAACAACTCGCTATGAGGTACAACTCGCTATCGGTGTCAGAAACACCAAACTTAGCATCAAGTGTATCCCATAATTCCTTATCTGGCGTATAACAAAGGTAGTTGTCCTCATACTTGCTATGAAGTGCACTAATCACGGCGCCTCGAAACAGGTTATCGACTACCTTGAACTTTTTCTCCTCCTCAGGAGTAAATTGTTCAGGTTTTCCCTATGCGGCGTGATAGCAGTTCATAGCAGTAAGCCACAACACCATCTTAGCACACCATATCTTGTAATTTGTTCCATCAAAACCATTTGGCTTCAAAGCAGCAGCAAAGCCACTAACAGAAAATTGCCTAATATTAGGATTTTGGATTGTTAGAAATTTAGGCATTTTCATATTAAAATTAATCTAGAAAAATAATAACAAATTTGTGATGAAAAATATGTGCACGTGTGTAATTTTACTACTACTCAGATTAGTAGCAAATATGTTTATAAACAACATACTGATCATAGCAAAAATGAGATTCAATTTAACCAATTTAAGAATAGAGATGTACCCTGCGGAGGGACCCAAGCTCAAAGCACCGGTGACTCCAGTCCCACTCATGGTGAGTTGCTCGAAGTCGTGGACCATAGTTGGGGTAGGAAGATGTACGCAGTACAGTCCCTCGAATGTCCACAGAGAAGTAGACGATCCGAGGAAGAGAAGAAGACGTCGGCAGTTACCAAGAAGAAGCGAGCAGCCATGAAGACGCTCCCCAAAAACCTGATCGCCCCGCACACCCGAGAAGATGTCACAGATGTAGACGGCTATTTGGAGGCCTGCTGAAAGGTCCTAAAGGCTAGAGGGGGGGTGAATAGCCTAATAAAATTTCTACAACAACACTTAATCAAAATGGTTAGACAATTATGAGGCGAAGCAAGTGTTGCGGTAGCCTACTTAAAATGCAAGCCGCCTACCGCAATTCTAGTTTAGATAGTATCTAATCACACAATAGCTATGACACTACTCTATGTTAGTGTGCTCTCAAAGGCTAACTAAAGAGCCACACCAACCAAGCAAACAAGCTCTCACAACTAGCTACACTAATGAGTTTGACAACTAGTTTGTGGTAAGGTAAGGAGTAGGCAAGAAGGTTATACCGTCGTGTAGATGTATGAACCAATCAAGCACAAGTGTGGATAATAATGAAGACCAATCACCTCGGAATCAATATGATGAACACAATGATTTTTACCGAGGTTCACTTGCTTGCCAGCAAGCTAGTCCTCGTTGTGGCGATTCACTCACTTGGAGGTTCACGCGCTAATTGGCCTCACACGCCAAACCCTCAATAGGGTGCCGCACAACCAACACAAGATGAGGATCACACAAGCCACGAGCAATCCACTAGAGTACCTTTTGGTGCTCCACCGGGGGAAAGGTCAAGAACCCCTCACAATCACTACGATTGGAGCCAGAGACAATCACCACCCTCCGCTCAACGATCCCCGCTGCTCCAAGCCGTCTAGGTGACGGTAACCACCAAGAGTAACAAGTGAAATCCGCAGCGAAACACAATCACCAAGTGCATCTAGATGCAATCACTCAAGCAATGCACTTGGATCACTCCCAATCTCACAAAGATGTTTAATCTATGATGCAAATGAGTGGAAGGGCTTTGGCTAAGCTCACAAGGTTGCTATGTCAATGTAAATCGCCAAGTGAGTGAGCTTGAGCCGGCCATGGGGCTTAATTAGAAGCCCCCACGAAATAGAGCCATTGTACCCTTTCACTGGGCACTGATCGGGGTGACCGGACGCTCTGGTCCTACTGACCGGATGCTGCTCCTCAGCGTCCGGTCGCCCGATGGCGGCCACGTGTCTCCTGCGTTCAACAGTGAACGTTTGATCTCAACGGTCGACAAGCTGACCGGACGCTCTGACAGAACTGACCGGACGCTGAACCCTCAGCGTCCGGTCGTTTACAGTAAGGGTCCAAAACCAGTTTTTGCTGACCGGACACAGCCTAGCATTCAGTGCTTAACCCTAACCACTGTGCCGACCGACCACTCGACCGGACACAGCCTTTCAGCGTCCGGTCACAGAGCAACCCAGCGTCCGGTAAGTTGACCGACGCCAGCATCACTGCGACCAACTTCATTTCACTTCTAACTTCTTCACCCTTGCTCAAATGTGCCAACCACCAAGTGTATCACCTTGTGCACATGTGTTAGCATATTTTCACAAATATTTTCAAGGGTGTTAGTTCTCCACTAGATCCTAAATGCATATGCAATAAGTTAGAGCATCTAGTGGCACTTTGATAACCGCATTCCGATACGAGTTTCACCCCTCTTAATAGTACGGCTATCGATTCTAAATATCATCACACTCTCTAAGTGTCCACCAAAACAAAATAGCTCCTATGGTTTATACCTTTGCCTTGAGCTTTTTTGTTTTTCTCTTTCTTCTTTTTCCAAGTCCGAGCACTTGACCATCACCATGGCATCACAATCATCATGTTATGATCTTCATTTGCTTCACCACTTGGAGTGTGCTACCTATATCATGATCACTTGATAAACTAGGTTAGCACTTAGGGTTTCATCAATTCACCAAAACCAAACTAGAGCTTTCAACCTCCCCCTTTTTGGTAATTGATGACAACCCTTTCACAAAGATATGAATTTAAATTCAATTGAATCCATGTTGCTTGTCCAAGCATATTTACCATGTGTAAAAGGATATGGACAAGTTTCATTAATCCTATATGGTAGCAATTGCTCCCCCTACATATGTGCTAAGAGTTTGGATTTAAGCTTGCACATATGCTTAGATAGGAAATATAGGAGACAATGTCTACCAAGTGATGCTAAGGTATAAAAGATGGACCTTTAAAGCGTGATACCAATCGGAGTGTACCATTATACCATCCTTAGCACCATAGTTAGCTTGATACCACTTGAAAACAACACTTTGGAAATGAAATCATTAGATGTCCTATGCATGCTAGTTTTTTATTTCATCATTCAAACCTACAACTAGCATACACCACACAATCATGGATATTGAAATTTAAAACTTCTGTTATGCAAGCAAACATATGAAATGCACATTCAAATGCACCATACAAGTTTATGAGCTTGATCCCCCCTACTTGTGTGCTCAAAATATTAATTGATTCCTTTCCTTTATCATATCTCTCCCCCTATGTCAAGTTCCCTCCTTTATTGTCTTCTCACCATCTTAGTACACTAATATCTTTTGTTTCTCTCCCATGTACTAATTTATTTGGTTATTTCCCCTATCACTTATATCTTTGTTTCTCTCCCCCTTTGTCATCAATGACCATAAAGGTTTAAAAGGTAGATAGGTTGAGATTATAAATGTCAATCAATGGGGTGAGGATTATATTCCCAAATTTGGTTCAAACTAAAATATTTGCCAAAGATATTTAACTCGGTTTGATCCAAGGACAAGCTTCTTCACACCTCCAAATAAGGTTTATCTTGTACCATGTTGAGTTAAACACTTAGAGCGTATTTTTTAGATCAAACACTAGGTTTACAAGCCCATAAACAAGTCATATGCTATCACTAGATCAAGTCAAGCATAGAAGCAACAGTGATACCATATAAATATTAAATTCATTTGATTTTCATGAATGAGCCTAATAAGATGGAGAGATGACTAGATACACTAAACATGTCCTTAGCAAGGATGTATGCCATGACAATCAACTTTTACCTTGGATTGCTCGAAGGAGAGACATGTCATGTAAGTGGGGGGGTGCATCAACACATATTTGAGAAATCCAATATGTTCAACTCATTCCTTAGCTTACAAAACATTTTCTCATCCAATGGCTTGGTGAATATATCGGTAAGTTGATCTTCGGTGCCTACACTCTCAATGCAAATGTCTCCTTTTTGTTGGTGATCTCTTATGAAATGGTGGCAGACATCAATATGCTTTGTTCTTGCATATTGAACCAGATTGTTGGTCAACTTGATTGCACTCTCATTGTCACATAGCAATCGCACTTTCTTGATATGCTTTGCTTGTAGTGGAATAACCAAGTAGGAATCCTTCATCACATTTTTTGTCAAACTTACCCAATCTAGTGCCTTTCTTCAAGATATAGCATTTGCAACCAAAGACCCGAACATATACAATGTTGGGCTTTCTACCATTCAAGAGCTCATAGGGTGTCTTCTCTTTCAATGGGTGACAATAGAGACGGTTGCTACAATAGCAAGCCGTGTTGATAGCTTCGGCCCAAAAGGATTGACTCACATTATACTCACTAAGCATAGACCTTGCCATATCAATGAGTGTTCTATTCTTCCTCTCTACAAGGCCATTTGATTGTGGCGTGTACTTGGCCGAGAATTGATGTCTAATTCTAAATTCATCACACAACTCATCAATTCTAGTGTTCTTGAACTCACTACCATTGTCACTTCTAACTGTCTTGATGGTTGTTTCAAACTCATTGTGAATGCCCTTGACAAATGATTTGAATGTTGCAAACACATCACTTTTGTCCACTAGAAAGAATACTCATGTGTATCTAGTGTAGTCATCCACTATCATAAAGCCATATTTATTTCCACCAATACTAGTATATTGTGTTGGCCCAAACAAATTCATGTGCAATAACTCAAATGCTTTACTAGTGCTCATCATGCTTTTCTTAGGATGGGTGTTTCCAACTTGTTTGCCGGCTTGACAAGAGCTACAAAGCTTATCTTTTTCAAACACATCATCTTTCAAGCCTCTAACCAAGTCATGCTTAACCAATCTATTCAATTGTTTCATTCCAACATGACCAAGCCTTCTATGCCATAACCAACACATGCTAGACTTAGTGAACAAGCATGTATATAATTTAGCTTCACTAGCATTGAAATCAACCAAGTATAGATTTTCATATCTAAAGCCTTTGAAGATCAAGTTAGAGCCATCTACACTTATGATCTCTACATCATCTACCCTAAATATGCATTTGAATCCAAGATCACACAATTGAGCCACGGATAGCAAATTGAAGTTCAAACTCTCTACTAGCAACACATTGGATATGCTCATGTCATTAGATATTACAATCATACCAAGCCCTTTGACCTTGCCTTTGCCATTGTCACCAAATATGATACTATCATAACCATCATTGTCATTGGTGTTGATTGAGTTGAACATTCTTGCATCACCGGTCATGTGTTGAGTGCACCTACTATCAAGAACCCAATGCCTTCCTCCGGCTTTATAATTGACCTATAAAAGAAGATCAATTCTTTTTAGGTACCCAAACTTGCTTGGGTCCTTGAAGATTAGTCACTAAGCTCTTTGGTACCCAAATGGCTTTCTTCTTTGAGCCCATCCATGGTTTACCAATAAACTTAGCCTTCACACCATTTGTACCCTTAATAAGCATATAGCATGAATCAAGCTTAAGGGATGATACATTTGCATTTTTGCTCTTGTTGGTGCATTCATGCTCTTTATGATCCACTTGCTTGCAACTAATGCAAAACCGATCATTGTTCTTTACAAAACTAGTCTTGTGAGGAGCAAAGACCGCCTTGCCTTTCTTGGGGTATAGCCCAATCCCTCTTTATAGAGAGAAGCTCTTTGGCTACCCAAGCACATAAGCAAGCGGTCCTCACCACCATAGGCCTTAGCCAAAGTGTGAGTGAGCTTGTTAGCTTCCTTCTTAAGATTCTCATTCTCAACCACTAGTGAGGCATCACAAGTGAGACCGTCACCACTAGATGAGGTGGAAGTGGAAGTACTACAACAAGGGTTAGTAGAAGGAGCAATGATAGGCATAGATAGTGATTCATCAATTATGTCACAAGTTAAACCTACATCACAAGTATCAACATGCTTCTTTTTATTTTGCTCATCAAGCAAAGAGGAATGAGCCTTTTCAAGCTTTTTGTGAGCTTTGCCAAGCTTCTCATTGGCTTCCTCTAGCCTCTCATGAGATGCATTGAGCTCATCAAAGGCTTGCTTAAGGGCTTTTAGTTCCTGACGCAAGCTTTTGCATTCCCTTCTCTTGATGTCAAAGTGTTCTCTAGCATCTTCTAGCATGTCGAATAATTCATCCTTAGTAGGTTCATCATTATCACTATCACTATCATTTTCATTTTCATTTTCATTATCATCATCATGTTCTTCATCACTTTTATCATCACAAGTTTGTACCTTAGTGGCCTTAGCCATGAAGCATGATGAAGAGTCGAAGAGAGAAGGCTTTTCATTGATGGCAATGCTTGCTAGAACCTTCTTCTTGGTGGTCTTGTGATCATCACTATCATCATCATCATCACTTGAGGAAGCATCACTATTCCAAGTGACCACATATGAACCACCCTTCTTCTTCTTGAAGGCCATCTTGTCCTTCTCTTTCTTTTCCTTCTTATCATTCTTCTTGTTCTTCTTGTTGTCATCATCATTGTCGCTATTGTATGGACATTGAGCAACAAGATGATCTTTGCTTCCACACTTGAAACATCTTCTTGACTCTTCCTTGTTCTTGGATGAAGACTTCTTTCTTCTAGCACGATGGCCCTTTTTCACCATGAACTTGCCAAATCTCTTGATAAAGAGAGCCATCTTCTCATCATCATCATCATCCCATGAATCATCTTCTTCACTTGATGTTTCTTGCTTGGCTTTGCCCTTGGATGATGTGGCTTTGAATGCCACGCTCTTCTTCTTCTCATCCTTCTTCTCATCTTTCTTCTCCTTCTTTTCTTCCTTCTCATCATCATCTTTATATGTGTCATTGGTCATTATATCTCCCAACACTTGGTTTGGTATCATGGTGTCCAAACCACTCCTCACTAGAATAGTGACCAATGTGCCAAATCTTGAAGGCAAGCATCTCAAGAACTTATGGGAGAAGTTCTTGTCCTTAACCTCTTCTCCAAGTGCTTTGAGATCATTGACAAGCACTTGAAGCCTATGGAACATCTCCGGCATACTCTCATCCTCCTTCATCTTAAAGCTTGCAAACTTCTCTTTGAGAATGTATGCCTTTGCACCCTTCACGGCTTGAGTGTCCTCAAATGATTCTTCCAACTTCTTTCAAGCCTCATGAGCCATCTTAATATTCTTGATTTACTCAAATGTTCTCTCATCAATTGCATCATGAATGACACTTAGAGCAATATTATTGTTTTGGAGAAGCACTTCTTCGGCTGAGGTGGGATTCTCCGGATCTTCAATCTCAATTTTGGTTTCTACCACCTTCCACACCTTTCTATTGATTGACTTGATATGTGTAGTCATCTTTGACTTTCAATAAGGATAATTTATGCCATCAAATTGGGGTGGCTTCTTGGTGTTGTTGATTTGAGCCATTTTTACACCGAAGGTTGTTAAGCCTCAAATCATGGTGACCTCGGCTCCGATACCACTTGAAAGGTCCTAATGGCTAGAGGGGGTGAATAGCCTAATAAAATTTCTACAACAACACTTAATCAAAATGGTTAGACAATTATGAGGCGAAATAAGTGTTGCGCTAGCCTACTTAAAATGCAAGCCGCCTACCGCAATTCTAGTTTAGATAGTATCTAATCACACAATAGCTATGACACTACTCTATGTTAGTGTGCTCTCAAAGGCTAACTAAAGAGCCACACCAACCAAGCAAACAAGCTCTCACAACTAACTACACTAAAGAGCTTGACAACTAGTTTGCGGTAAGGTAAGGAGTAGGTAAGAAGGTTATACCGTCGTGTAGATGTATGAACCAATCAATCACAAGTGTGGATAACAATGAAGACCAATCACCTCGGAATCAATATGATGAACACAATGATTTTTACCGAGATTCACTTGCTTGCCAGCAAGCTAGTTCTCGTTGTGGTGATTCACTCACTTCAAGGTTCACGCGCTAATTGGCCTCACACGCCAAACCCTCAATAGGGTGCCGCACAACCAACACAAGATGAGGATCACACAAGCCACAAGCAATCCACTAGAGTACCTTTTGGCGCTCCACCGAGGAAAGGTCAAGAACCCCTCACAATCACCACGATCGGAGCTGGAGACAATCACCACCCTCCGCTCAACGATCCTCGCTACTCCAAGCCGTCTAGGTGGTGGCAACTACCAAGAGTAACAAACGAAATCCACAGCGAAACACAATCACCAAGTGCCTCTAGATGCAATCACTCAAGCAATGCACTTGGATCACTCCCAATCTCACAAAGATGTTTAATCTATGATGCAAATGAGTGGGAGGGCTTTGGCTAAGCTCACAAGGTTGCTATGTCAATGCAAATGGCCAAGAGAGTGAACTTGAGCCAGCCATGGGGCTTAAATAGAAGCCCTCACGAAATAGAGCCGTTGTACCCCTTCACTGGGCACTGATCGGGGTGACCGGATGCTCCGGTCCTACTGACCGTCCGGTCGCCCGATGGTGGCCACGTGTCTCCTGCGTTCAATAGTGAACGTTTGATCTCAACGGTCGACAAGCTGACCGGACGCTCCGACAGAACTGACCGGACGCTGAACCCTCAGCGTCCGATCATTTACAGTAAGGGTCCAAAACCAGTTTTTGCCGACCGGACGCGTCCGGTCATGCTTGATCGGACACAGCCCAGCGTCCGGTGCTTAACCCTAACCACTGTGCCGATCGACCACTCGATCGGACGCAGCCTTTCAGCGTCCGGTCGCAGAGCAACCCAGCGTCCGGTCAGTTGACCGACGCCAGCATCACTGCGACCAACTCCATTTCACTTCTAACTTCTTCACCTTTGCTCAAATGTGCCAACCACCAAGTGTATCACCTTGTGCACATGTGTTAGCATATTTTCACAAACATTTTCAAGGATGATAGTTCTCCACTAGATCCTAAATGCATATGCAATGAGTTAGAGCATCTAGTGGTACTTTGATAACCGTATTCCGATACGAGTTTCACCCCTCTTAATAGTATGGCTATCGATACTAAATGTGATCACACTCTCTAAGTGTCTTGATCACCAAAACAAAATAGCTCCTATGGTTTATACCTTTACTTTGAGCTTTTTGTTTTTCTCTTTCTTATTTTTTCAAGTCTGAGCACTTGATCATCACCATGGCATCACAATCATCATGTTATGATCTTCATTTGCTTCACCACTTGGAGTGTGCTACCTATATCATGATCACTTGATAAACTAGGTTAGCACTTAGGGTTTCATCAATTCACCAAAACCAAACTAGAGCTTTCACCTGCTCTACCAACTCTCCGTGCGCGTAGAGGATCGGGAACAAGAAACTTAGAAGGCAATGCAGTAGTGAGAAGTGAAAAACACTAATTAACTATCTTAGGATTTTCCAAACTAGGAACATCCAATGATAATTCTATTGTTGTTGTGTCTTTTTCCAGGAGGATTGGTACATATATATAGGGACGAGAACTCCCTACCTCCACATCAACTAGCAATATAGTATTAATTGGCGTCGCATCTTCCACCTCTACTCATGGACTTAAACAATAAAGCCCATTATGGAACACATATATTGGGCATTTGAGATTTATTAGAATTTCTTCATATGCATTTAGGGAATTTTATCCATATAAATTCTAACAGGTAATCCATGAGGATATCATTCTAATTATCATTCTAGTTCTTAGTGAGGGGGTTTTTCATCCCTGGGTTTTGCTCTCCCTTGCTTCCAAAAGAGCCCTCAAGCCTAATTTGGAAACTCCAATCCCTCCGGGATCCCAGACTTTTATCGTGGTGGGTAATCTATGGGGATATCATTCTAATTATCATTCTAGTTCTTAGGGCTACTTTGGCAGTCGGGTTCCCACGGGACCCCACCCTTTTTCCGGGGCCACGAGTCCACGGGCCATCCTCCCCCGTGGCAGATTGTCGTAGCATTTGGAAGCCCGAGTGACGGAGTTTTGGAGCCCAATTCCCTCTACTTTCCACGGGGGAGAAATCCACGACCCAATAGGCCGGGAAGCGCTCCCCTCGCTCGTCGCTGCCTCTGTTTCTCTTCCTCGCATCGTCCATCGCTGCCTCCATTTCTGTTCTTCAGGTCGCCCGGTCTTGCGTCGCCTCTGCTTCCTTGTCCGTGAGGACTTCCTCCACCAGCTCCCTCGTGATCTACCCCTGTTTCCCAAAGGGCGACATGGGAGAACAACACTTCATGGATTGCCTCCATGGGGAAACGAAGTGCCCTCAAAATCCCCCGTCAGGGATTATGCCCCTGGTTACCTACCCTTTGCTTCCAAATCAAGCTTTAGTGGGGTTTTTTTTATCCCTGGGTTTTGCTCCCTTTGCTTCTAGAAGAGCCCACATAGGAAAATGAAGATTTGTCCATGCATCTCATGTTATCTGAAGAAGCGGATATCTGCCTTTACAACATATACATGTGACATGCTTGTAAATAAAGGGGTGTTTGGTTTTTTAGTCGCTCATAAAATTTATGTCACATCGAATATTTAGATACTAATAAGGAGTATTAAATATAGATTAATTACAAAACAAATTACATAGATGGAGGCTAATTTGCGAGACAAATTTTTTAAATCTAATTAATCCGTCATTAGCACATATTTACTGTAGCACCACGTTGTTAAATCATGAACTAATTAGGCTTAAAAGATTCGTCTCGCAAATTAGTCACAAGTTGTGTAATTAGTTTCGTAATTAATTTATATTTAATACTTCTTGTATGTGTCTACATGTTTGATGTGACATGAATTAGGAGCTACTGGAGAAACCAAACGGGCTAAAAAAAAATACGCATGTTTGGCCAAAACCTGCATTTACAGCATATACATGTGACATGCTTGTAAATAAAATACGCATGTTTGGCCAAAACCTAATACACTGTTAGAAGAATGCATTCCGTTTTCATCATTTCGATTGTTTTCCAAGAAAAACATTTCCAGCTTTTCTCGAATCGTTAAAGAAAATACTAGTCCGAAAGGATAAGCATGACTGTATGAACGAGTTAGAGAAGCCAAATGCTCTTTGTGAACTCAGAAGAAGTGGCTCTGCGTTTTCCTCGATTAGTCCTCCCAACTCGTTCAGACAAATCGTTTTCAAAAAAAAGGAAAAAATAAACCTCTTCAGACAAATCTTACTGCTGCCAATCAGGCAATCAGTAATCAACAACAATGGCGTCGCCATCCATCGGCTGCCCCTCCTCCTCGACGGCTCTCCCCGCGGGAGCCGGCTTGCGCCGATCGCCGTCCTCCGTCCACCCGTGGCGCCGCCGCCACCACCAGCAGCAGCAGGCGAGGCGACTGGTGATGGCGGCAGCGGCGAGGCGGCGGTACAAGGGGACGGTGAGGAGGGAGGCGGCGCTGGCGGAGCTGGTGGAACGGAAGGTGGCGGAGGCGATGGAGGTGTGCGGGGAGCGCGGGCAGGATGACGAGGGTGCCGCGTGGCGTGGGACGAGGTGGAGGAGGTGAGCCAGGCCAGGGCCGACCTCAGGCGCCGCATCGCCGAGGCCCCCGGCGACCCGCTCGAGCACTTCTGCGCGCACAACCCCACCGCCGACGACTGCGCCGTCGTCTACGAGTGACTGCACGCCATCCGTGCGTCAACCGCAGGTCGCTGCTGTACGTTCTAGTAGGGTGATCGGTCATAGAGATTCGAGATGAAACATGTTTCGGGCTTTCAGCTTTGCGTTCAATTCAATTATCACGGACTCGTTGGTAATAATAAAAGTGGACATCTTTCGGTTGATTTTGTTTCAGTCGTGTCCAATCATTTCATGACACATAGGTTCTAAAACCTAATCAGAATCTGATAGATAAAGGGAAAAGAATTCACTCAGAATTTACAGTGACACAAAACAATAAAAAGTGATTGAAATTCCAACAAACATCACCCAGATCTTATCCAATTGGCAACCTCCTGCTCACGTGCATGCAGCAACAACCCTCAGGGGAATCTCACGTGAAAAAAAGATGAGCTTCAGAAACTGACCTAGAGCTAAGTGCCTGACCAAGACCAAGTGCAAGTTCTTTGCCAAGTATAGACGGAGGAGTTAAAAGAAAATAAAAAATAAACTAAGCAAAACCAAAAAAAAAATCAATAGAGGAAAAATGACAAAAGAACTACAAGCTAGTGAAAACATCGCACTAAAACAAAGTTTCTAAAAATCAGATTGGACCTTACCCCCTCACGCACCTCCTCCTCATGCCTGGAGGCTTGGCCACCAAGGAAAAAACAAACAAAAAAAGATAAATCGGAGATACCGTGCCAAAGCACTGAAACAATTGATCGGGGTCACCAAAGAACAGATCAAGGCTCCCCCATAACGGAAGGGGAAATAAATAATAGGGATATAATATTACTACAACAATGAATCCACAAAAACTGAAAACACTTAATAATGAAGAATAACTAATATCTTTGATTCAAGTAGGTAGCCATCTGAACCATGAAGGGCAATCTGAAACACTGATGACCTCAAACTCGAAATGAATAATATGCAAACAACAACTAATCCACTAAATGAAAGTAGGTATTCCTAAAGAACAACTAATATCTAGGATTTATGAAACCATCGGAACCTGAAACACCGAATCTTTGAACTCATTCAACTGAAACTAATGGAAGCATCAAAACTGAAATAGAGTTTCTAATGAACTCAAGAAACTAAAACTAATGAAAACATTAACATTGAAAAAGAGTTTGTAAAAATCAGATTAACTGAAACTTAAATTGACAGTACAACAATATTGCTGAAACATACAATTACAACATGCAAAAGGTAACAACTAAAAAAATTAACAATATGTGCTGAAATACTGAAATGATTTAAACTAAAATAACTTAAAAAGAACAAACAACAACTAATCCACTAAATGAAAGTAGGTATTCCTAAAGAACAACTAATATCTAGGATTTATGAAGCCATCGGAACCTGAAACACTGGATCTTTGAACCCATTCAACTGAAACTAATGGAAGCATCAAAACTGAAATAGAGTTTCTAATGAACTCAAGAAACTAAAACTAATGAAAACATTAAAATTGAAAAAGAGTTTGTAAAAATCAGATTAACTGAAACTTAAATTGACAGTACAACAATATTGCTTGAAACATACAATTACAACATGCAAATGGTAACAACTAAAAAAATTAACAATATGTGCTGAAATACTGAAATGACTTAAACTAAAATAACTTAAAAAGAACAAACAACAACTAATCCACTAAATGAAAGTAGGTATTCCTAAAGAACAACTAATATCTAGGATTTATGAAGCCATCCGAACCTGAAACACTGAATCTTTGAACTCATTCAACTGAAACTAATGGAAGCATCAAAACTGAAATAGAATTTCTAATGAACTCAAGAAACTAAAACTAATGAAAACATTAAAATTGAAAAAAAGTTTGTAAAAATCAGATTAACTGAAACTTAAATTGATAGTACAACAATATTGCTTGAAACATACAATTACAACATGCAAAAGGTAACAACTAAAAAAATTAACAATATGTGCTGAAATACTGAAATGACTTAAACTAAAATAACTTGAAAAGAACAAACTGAATAACAGCATATTACTCAATATAAAAAATAACAATATATACTGAAAAAAAAAACTAAAACTAACAAACATACTGAAAGGAAATAAACTCAAATTAATGAACTTATCTACTAACAAACATACTGAAAGGTAATCTTAATATAGGCAGTGTGCAAGTTGACTCAGACCACTTAGGGCTCATTTGGTTACAACAGATCGGCGCTAGGAATCATTCCGGTTAACAAAAGCTTATATAAATTAAATAACAATTCCCGACCGGAATTCTTCATGGGAGTCGTTCTTGCAAAACCGAATGGGCCTTAGCAGGATTCCAATCACTGCTCACTAATACTTTATCAGAATCACCTTTTGTGCATTACATCAGTTTAAGTGCAGTTGTTTAATTCCTCAATGTGCGCGAACACAACGAATCAAAAATCACATGGTGATGCCTTCGGAGCTCAAGCTACTGCACGCAATAAACAAAAAAGCAAGTCGCTGGAGAGCAGAGCACGGCTCCCGGAACCTCTCCAACAGCCTGCGCTCCAACTTCATCAGGTAGGCTGACACGCTCCTCCTCTCCTCACGCCCACTACTTGCTGGCCACCTAGTCCAACGCATCCACCTTCGCTTGATACACCCTTTGCCCCCAAACGTCCGCGCACACAAAATTTGTTGACGAAGCAAAACAAATGAAATCCAAAATCACCTGGGAGATACGGATGACAGCATAGTCCTAACGTCAACGGCCACCTAGTCCAACTCATCCACCTTCCCTCAGCTTCAGTAAGCGACGAAGACGACGAGTGAAACATAGTCCTAACGTCAACGGCGACGGCAACGCCCGACGCCGACACCTCCGCGGCTCCGCCTCCGCCTCCGCCAAGCACCAAGCGGACCGTCTCTCTTCCGATGAGCACAAGGTGTGTCTGAAACTCTGAATCGAGCAGCAGAATAAAAACAATATTAAATCGTCAAGAAGATTAAAGCGGCACTGAAATAACACATGATCGCCAGCTCGCAACATGTGACGGATTGAATTGGACCCATGTATTACAAAAAATGAGCCTGTTAAAAACGGCACGAATCTACAAACAACCTCAACCACACAAAAGTGAATGAAAACATGACGTTGTTGGGCATCGTTGTTGGACCCATGTATTACAAAAAAACAATAGGCTTCTTGTTCGTTGTTGGGCAACCCCGGGCGAAGTGACGATTTCGTTCCCATCGACCGTCTCCTCCGCCGCCGCAGCCGCGATGCCGACGGTGAGCGTCGGCCGGGACCGTCTCTTCGCCGCCCTTGGTCGGACTACAGTAAGTTTGTATTCCTTTGCTCAGTTCCTCCCCCAAAACCCCAGCTCTCCCCTCCGCGGCAACTGACAACTCGTAACCCATCCTCCTGGCAACAACACAGGAGGAGTTCGAGGCGCTCTGCTTCGAGTTCGGCATCGAGCTCGACGACGTGGTGAGCATCTCTCTTCGCCGTATCCCCTCCCATTCACTCACTGTGCTGAGAGTGGCGTTGTCTGAATTTTGAGTGTTTTGGGGTCTGCGTGTGCAGACGACGGAGAAGGCTATTATCAGGAAGGAGAAGCACCTGAGGACGACGGCGAGGTGGACGACGATGACGAGGTCATCTACAAGATAGAGGTTGCCGCCAACAGATCAGCAGATTTTGTTTTCGTCAATGGAATCGATGTTACTAGAATACTAGGTAGGTATACCGGATTTTGGAAACCCGGTGAAAACTTGCAACAATGTTTGCAGGTATGATTTGCTATGTCTTGAAGGATTAGCAAGAGCTCTCCTTGTTTTCACGGGGACTGAAGCAAGCCCTGTATTCCAAGTTTCATCCATCCCTCGTGGTTCAATTCTTCAGATGCATGTTAAACCAGAGGTAAGTTCATGTTCTTTGGACTCGCAGTGCATTTCGAATAATTTCCTAGAAGAAAAAGCTAGATTCCTTCAGTTTTCCATCTCTAGGTTGTAGAGAAAACTGTACAGCAGCACTGTTTGGTGTATGTTATAACCTGGCAATGCTCTTGAACCAGTTGATTCTTTTTTGGTTTTTGGATTGTATATGGAATGTTATGTCTCTGGAGTAATGGAGAAATGATGTGTCAAACTGTCTTTTTTGAAGGAAAAAAAGAAGCAATACCCTACTGACATTTTCCATGCCATTAAATATGTATATTTTTTTTTGGTGCATGCTCTTTGTAATGTTTTATTATTGTCGTGAAAACGATTATAGCTTGAAGCTGGTGCTAAATGTTAAGACATTAACATATTCATGATTTTGATATTTGCCCGTTATTACTAAATCTAGAAGCTATGTATTAATGGATTAGTGTTGTATTTGCTAATGTTGATGCTGATCGTATTCTCCAGAATGGTATTATTTATTTTCTTATTTTCTTCCAATGAAGCCTTGATTTGCTGTTTTTTTTCAGACTTCAAAAATTAGGCCATATGTAGTTTGTGCTGTCCTAAGAGGGGTAACCTTTGATGAAGCAAGATACAACAGCTTCATTGATCTTCAAGACAAACTCCACCAAAATATCTGCCGGTATAGCTTATCTTATTGCCTTTTGCATTTCATTGTATTGATATCAGGATCGTACCAATACAATGATTAATTAACTCAAGACTACTCCATGATGGATAACAGGAAGAGAACTCTCGTTGCTATTGGCACCCATGATCTGGACACTCTGCAAGGACCCTTCTCATATGAGGTAAAATTATCCCAGTGCTGCAATAAGCTAATTTTGTAGCTCAATCTTGGGTAGTATCCTATTCGCCCTGCATTCATGGCAATCTCCGTCATGGACTTGCACACTGTTCCTATGTTTATTATGTGTTCCATGGTTTTTATGTGCATCCAATTTTCCCCCTTTTGATGGGGCAAATGATTATGTCTCATGATATGTGCTTGCGGCCTTGCACTATCAAGGGAACTAACTGCAATTACTTTTATACCATCGTATGGAAAGATAAATGCATGGACATGTTGGTGCCTGTTTGGTTGATTTTATTCTTTCTCCATTGAGGTGTAGAAGCTCCCTTCCACTGGTTTTGAATCTTATTTTGCGAAATTTGAGTTTGTCTAAAGTCATTGGGCAGATTAAACTTCGCCAAGTGTGTTTCCTTCTTGGGGGGAATTTTAGAGTAAATCTTGGACTGTAAAATGTGTTCTTATGATCTTATTTTAGTTGCAGAAAAGAGCCATCCTTTTTTTCACCAGTCACAGTTAACATAATAAGGTCTCTCAAAAGCCTAAATCAATAAAATCTTATTTTGTTTTTCTGCCTTTTTTAAAAGGAAACACAGCAGTGGAGGCTCCTACTGCAAATTTTATTAAAATAACAGAGGCACAAGTACTTGAACAAAAGGACGAAGCTAAAAACGAGAACAAATGGAGAAGGGAACTAAACAAGCTCCTCTCAGGGGAGGACAGGGAAGAGAGCTATAAGCCAGTTGTCGTCATTTAGTCTATGAGATTAGAGTCTTGCTTCATCTACGAAGTCCTTGTTTTGCTGCCTTGTTGGGGCAGATTTCTCATCGGGGATCGGGAGTGGATCAGTGAGATAGTGCTCCACTGAATTTGTTTACAGTGGGGCTTCAGGAAGCATTTATGGCCATAAAATCTGAGTTTTAGTGACACTAGTCAAAGACGTGTATTGTTCTCGAATTTTAATCAAAAGTCGGCTTCAAGCCCTTTTTGTATGGATAATAGAAAACTCATCTTGGCCAGCTTACCGAGAAGACAATTTGGAGGAAGTTTACAGATCGTATAGTCGAACCTAGTCACCATGGGACCGACTAGGTGACTAATCGCGATTAGTCGTCAACTAGATCGATTAATCGAGCCTAGTCAGGGTCCTAGTCGTCCATATAGTCATCCTATAAATTTCAGAACATACTTAATATATATACTATATAGTATACACAATAAAGCAAGCATCAAGACTACATTATTGTCTAGTTCATTTCTGCAATGTTCCACATCTGCACATATACACAATAGCAGTACAGCACCACAGCACCTTAGGATGAAGTACCAGCAAGCAGGCAGAGTAGCAGAGGGGCAGCAGAGCAAGCAATCAGACTAGCAGAGGGGCAGCAGCGCAGCAAGCAAGCAAGGAGGCAGCATTAGCGCTGTGGAGTGAGAAATAGGGGAGAAGGGAAAGGGCACACTCACAATCGGCGGAGTCATCACGTAGAAGGGTGGTGGCTTCACTGCAGGAACGGTGTTGGACAAAGAATAGTGCGCAGGAGATGAAGAATGGCGCGTGGGGGAGGAATTGCGGCAGCGTGGGAGAAGGAAATCAGTGCTAACTTTATTCTCTGTGTTTTTGGTGGAGTCTGGACACACTTATGCTAACCTAACAGGTCAAATTGGCAGCCCAATAGCACACCTCTATGCCCAGTTGAGCAGACCCGTGAATAGGGTTGCCAGTCACAGGATCCAGCCCGGTCCTCCCATTCCTAGTCAGACGACTAATCGCGATTAGGTGACGACTAGTCGGACGACTAGGTTTCTAGTCGAGCTAGTCGCCTCGGTAACCCTGATCAACCTCCAGAGACCGACTAGGTCGATTAATCGCGACTAATCGCGATCAGTCGGACGACTTATATTTCTTCAGATTGCATGACAGCATGTATACATGAAAGTAAACTAGTCTTTCACATAAAAGTGATAAGAAATTGTTATTTTAATAACCTTTTGACTAGGAAAAGTAATAACCATCGGTGTATACTGCAGTCTGAATATCCAAACCAACTATTATAAAGAAACTATTATTTAGCTTCTAGCATGGACGAACCTTAAACAGTTTTAACTTGAGATTTGCGGCATTATAACTAGCTTACAGCTGAATAATTTATTTACGTTGGTCAATATTTTTGGCGGATCGATTTCTTAGGAATTGGTTGACTAGGTTATATTTCGTACCATGCATATATGAACAAGCCTCTTAAATGTAACATTTTTTGTTGTTAACCAAAGATATAACCATTGCTGACATGTGGCTATATAAATACCACTGGTGGTTTCTCTCATCCTTTATATCTGACATTTGATTTTTTTTCCCTCTCCCTAGGCTCTACCACCACATGAAATCAACTTTGTCCCATTAAAGCAGGTAAAAGTAATTGATTTAGTTCAATCAGATGATTTTTATGTTATATCACTTGTTTTCTGATCATCATTCAATTTTTAGTAAGTTGCTGGGAAGGCAACATTTTTGGACTCACTGTTCAAACTTTTGTATGATTCAGGAGAAAAGCTTCAGAGCTGATAAACTGATGGAATTCTAAAGTAATCCTTTATACATCAGATTTGATTTGTTTTCCTCTCACTAAATTGGGCCATGTATCAGGAAATCAACTTTGTCCCATTTTTCAAGTTTTAAAAGTAATTGATTTAGGTTCAGATGATTTTAATACTATTCTTTTAGGTGCTCTGTCATCATTAATTTTTATTAAGCATCTCTTGCTTTGTGGCATTTTCAGACATGAAACTCAAAGTTTTGCATATAATTGAGAATTCTCCAGTGTACCCAGTTATCTGATGAATTCAACAGGTAAAATAATGACATGCTCTTATCATTTCATTTGTTGACCTCTTTCTTTCAAGGCCAATGATCAGGATGGAAAAGACTAATAATTTTTAGAGAGACAAAAAGCTTAATATCATAGGTTCTAGAGCTCTCTTAATACTATTCCGGGAAGGTGCTCTGCAAGCCTTACCTGTATATTTTTATTACTGGGATCTCTTGCTTTGTGGCAGTCGGGACATGAAACTGAAGAAGTTCTTACCGCTTGCACAGAACCGCCCTTCTAGAGAGGACAACAATAATTAAATCGAAAGATTCTATTGGCACAGTTCTCTATGAAATTTGTCTATCTAGTTAAAAATGGCAGACCCCTCGGAGGCTTTCATTTGTTGACCTCTTTCTTTCAAGGCCTATGATCTTTCCGAAAAAGACTAATAATTACTAGAGAGGACAACAATAATTAAATCAAAAGATTCTGTTGGCACAGCTCTCTGGAAATTTGTCTATCTAGTTAACCTTCAAAAAACATTGTTCATTATTCAATGAAAAGCTGTTCTCTTAAATATATTCATTTTACTGATAAAGTGGCCCATGTTCCGTCATGAGTGCCATGCTTTCTTTTTCTTTTTTTTAACGCAAGTGCCATGCTTTCTTTAACGTTTATGATATAGAAACTGTTAATACTGGTGTCGCTGCACAGCTGACATTGCAATACTTTGCAGGACTGTATTATCATTACCTCCTATCATCAATGGTGCACATTCAGCTATCACCCTTGCAACAAGGAATGTCTTTATTGAATGTACAGCTACTGACCTTACCAAAGCAAATATAGTGCTGAATACAATGGTGGGTGATGTTATGCTGTATTTTAGATGGGAACATGTGCTCTAGTTTAAGAAATTGAAACTTATTGTATTGATGTGCTTATTACTTATATTTCTAGGTTACCATGTTCTCTGAGTATTGTGAGATTAAATTTGAAGTGGAACGTGTTGAAGTGGTGCATCATGATGGCAGGAAAACAGTTTACCCTGATCTTTCATGTTACAAAATGGATGTTTCATTATCTGACATTCTTGGGCCTATTGGCATCTCCCAGGACGAGAAGCAGGTACCTGCAAGTTCCTGAAAGTTTTAGCAAGGATGTTTTCAATCTGGATTAATAACTGTGCATCTGAAACTGTAGGTTGTCTGTCTTTTGAATAAAATGCAACTTCAAGCTGAAAGTCACTCATTGAAGGGGGAGCCTCGCATTTCAGTGTCTGTTCCTCCAACAAGAAGTGATATTCTGCATGCCTGTGATTTGTCGGAGGTATATCTGCTATTATCTAGCTGTTTCAACTGTTTTTGTAGGTATTTGCTTGCTGTCATTGTTAACTGGTTTAATTTCTGTTTGGCTTCTACAAAGGACGTTGCTATAGCTTATGGATTCAACAATGTGCCAAAATCAAAGCCGAAGTGTATGAAAATAGGAGGAAGGCAACCATTAAACAGGTTCTCAGATAAAATTCGTGCTGAGGTACTTTAGGTATTTGATATGTCTTTGTGGCATCTTGCTGATATTTGATGTCTTTGTGTTTCCTTTTCTTGTGTTTTTATCTGTTCATCAGTTGATCTTTACTGAAAAATCCTTTGTGGCCAGGTTGCAAGAGCTGGTTATATGGAGGTGCTCACATTTATCTTGTCTTCACACGAAGAAAACTTTGACATGTGAAACAGAGCAGATGACAGAAGTAAAGCAGTCATTATCGCAAACCCTCGCACTTCTGAATTCGAGGTAAATTTTCCCCGATTTTATTGTCACCCACCCCAGTGCTGGGTGCAGCCATCAGTCAGCTCTCCTATCTGCTCTCAATTGACTATAGTGCAAAGAATAGTGTAAATTTTTGGCTGATTGATGCCTTTCTTGCAAAACAAAAAAAGTTAATTCATAAACTAATTGCAGGATAATCATCTTTGCTGAGTTTATTTACTGATGCATCTTGCTGGTGTATCATGATTCTCCGTTTTCTGTTATTATATGACTTCTAGGTGTAATTAGCCGTACATTCTTGTAATCCTATCATTTGACTTTTGACTATTCCTCCTTATCTGACTTCTCAGCCTTATCATTCGTTTTAGTTCTGCATGTTCTACACAGGGCAACTAGGGACGGGCATAATTAACCAAACCTGAGAAACAGAACCGAACTAACCCAGCCGAATCCGAAATGACAGAAACTGTTTTTTTTTTTTAAGGGCATGCCTGGTGCAGTTGTGAGAGCTGTCTCACTGAGTCACCAGGTCGTGGGTTCGAAGCATCTTCTCCGCAAATTTTGCGGGTGGAAGGCTTGCCTCGGTTTTTCCTTCCCCAGACCCCACTCATGTGGGAGCCTCCGGCACTGGGTCTGCCCCTGCCCCAATTCAGCCTCAAGAACTAACTAAATGAAAGTCCCGGTTTATTCGGTCTTAACCCGGTAACTGAAGAACCTGAAAAAAACAGCACTGCACATAGAAGCTGAGTAATACATTTGGCCTAGCCCAATAACCCTTCCCAACCCTCTCTATATAAGAGATATCTCACTCTGATTCCTCACCACCTGCCCCCAATCCGTCCATTTCCTCCTGGTCACCCACAGCACCCCACCTGTCCTCTCTAGCATCGTGGCACATAGCGATGAGTCAGAGGCGCCTGCATGGCTACGCCCCCCTCCTCCTGACTTGACCACTCGGTAGTGCCTCAGCGGGTCCGCCTTCTCCTGCCTGTGGCCCGCGACTTCTCTCACATATGTAGAGCTGTTGATAGGCGGCTGACCAGGGAGATGAGGTTGCCCTCTGAGCTGCAGCGACGGTTGGCGACCTCCTCCCCAGTCCCCGAGGACCATGCCAGTGATCACGTCTAGCTGCCGCTGGCCGAGGCAGCCACCCGATGTCAAACCTAGCTGACGGCAACAGCTCCTCCCTGCTGTCGGCAGATGATTTATGCTTCACCCTTTGTTGATCTGTGTTTCATCATGCTCATTTGTGTTCACTTACAAAATCTACCATTATATTACATAGGTGATTTTGTGATTTATTTTTCGATATGTGTATTGCTAGCTTGGTTAGTTCAGTCATGGCCCAGACCAAACCGAACTAACTGAGAACAAATTTGCTTCATCTTGATAATTTTTAGGAACCAATCAGTACCCAGTTTTTGATACCTGAATTTGAGGAAAATCGATGAACCGAACCCATTGATTTGGTCTGACCTAATGTCCACCTTCTGACAACTCATGTTTTCTCTCCATATTTGATTGCTAAGGAAATAAACATTGTTTTACAATGGCATTCATTTGCTATAATCATTCTTTTACTTGTTATCTTGTTGGTTTGTTATAATCATTTTTTTCCTTGTTACCTTGCAGGTTGTTAGAACTAGTCTGATGTCATGTTTATTGAAAACACTGAAACATAATATAGACCATTCAAGACCTATAAAGGTACTTTTTGAAAAGAAGCAATATTTATATTTGCTATATAAGTGATAAGGATATTGTCTATGGAATGTTCAATGTTGTGTCACACATAAAATGCCAACTAAATAAAGAAGAAACCAGAAAAAAAAAACTTCAAATTTCTCTTGCTGTCAGCAGTGTCATTTTGCCTATTGTTTTCCTTTCCCTTCCAACTTAATTGTGATTGCATCATAATACTCTCCTTCAAAGACTACATTTCAACCATAGTATAACCCCATTTAGGATTTCTTGATCAAACCTTTTAAACATAGACAATGAATATCTAAAAAATCAAGTAGATTGGTAAAATAAGTTTTATGTTGCTAGATTATGTAACACCCCAAATTTTGCACTTTTAGAAATAGAGTAAAAATGATTTATTTTGTATTTTTGTGCTCATGAAATATAGGCAAACTAATATTTTTCTCTAAATTAAAATGTATCATAGGCTTAGCAACATGGTTGTGCATACATGCTGGTGCATATATTTTTATTGTGATGTATGCGTGTTGTGTGACTTCATGTTGAGAGTGAGCAAAGTTTTCAAAAGCGTGTTTGGTAAATCGACCTTCCTTCTCCGGTATGTCTGTTTTTTTTCATCATCGAAATTGTCTCGGCTCGCTAATCCATCTCCTATCAATTCTATTTTTATGCTCCTTGCATTTCTTTCCTTAACGTGATGGTATAATATAATATAAAAAAATGATCTTTTAAGGAAGCACCCATCCTTTTGTCTTTCTTAATTTGGATGATGGTTTTTCTTGTAGCCGACTAGTTCTCTTTCCTTGGATCATCCGATGACTAAGTTGTAAGTCGTGTACATCAAGGACTCTAACGACGTTTCTCATATGCCATCTTTATTCTATATAAATAGCAGGCTGTGTCATCGTTTCTTTTCTAAAATCCCAAACCTAAGCCAATCAATTTCGATCTAGCTGCCGCCCATCATCTTCATCGCCTTGCCGCTTGGCTGCATGCGCTTGCCGGGCTATCTACCGAAGCCAGATCGTGCCTCACCGAAGTCAGTCTTTGAGCTGACGCGCTTCCTTGTCGCCGAGTTCTTCGTTTTGCTTTTCATCTGGAGAACCCATGCAAGAAGCCGCCGTCATCCCTCCGAGCACCACGCCATCGTTGTTCGTTCCAGATCGTCAAAATTCCTTGTGGTGACGAAATGCACATGCTGCTCCATCCCTATGTTTTTTTAACGCAGCAATCCGAGGCTTGTATCATCGAGGCTCCATCACCGGCCATGGCGCATGGCAGCACCGTGCATGCTCGGCATGTTCGTAGCTGATCCGATTAGCTTGATGACATCATGTATGTTTTGTGGCCATTTTTCATTACGAGAATAAATCTAGAAATACTATAGAAATACACATAAATATAAACACTCATCGTGAGACGTCCATTCTAGTAGCTTAGCTTTGAGCCGACGTGGTCTACGTGTCGATGTTTATGTGCCACATGCTTTTGTAATATATTTATTTAAATATTAAATTGGCTAATGATTATGCAAACATGTTTCTAAATAAAAGCAATTTAGGGCGAGGTCGATCATTTTATATTTAACTGTTAACTTGATTAAAGTCAAATTAAATGTGTTTCAGTATATTATGCCTATGCTAAACATGGACATATCATATTCGTTTGGATATTTTCACGTGCACTCGTCTTTCACTAAGTTAAAGTTTAATAATTTGATCACGTGCTTATAATTAAAATATAATTAATTATACTTTAGTTTTCTTTATTCAAATATAAACTTGACTTATCGAATATGTACTTTCACTCGCTGAAAATTCTTCTAAAGTTAGCATGTTCATGCCGTAGCTTTTCGGCTTGTTCTTCCATATATAGTTAAATACCAAATTGATTAAATGTTATTAGTTATATAATTAAAAACAATATAGGTTATTATATGATGTTTCTTTTACAAATAAATATTGATTAGATTAATGGCAACTTCAATATATTTTATAATCGTAAATTTCTTAAAGCTAAACGTGGTCAGATAAAACTAATTTAGATGTCCTCACGTATTTGTTTTACAAAGATAAAGTTTAACTTGTTCAATAGATTATGTGATAAAATATATAAGGTAAGATATAATTAGATAACTCGTCTTTGAGAATTATAAGACATAATTGGACTAATCTGGATTATTAGGTTCCTCATGGTTTTTGTAATTAAAATAAATCAAGCATGTAGAGGTTTTTCTTTTCTTTGATACTAAAATAAAACTCTGGTAGTCGTTTCTTTTGACGATAGTTGTGTAACCGATGTTTCTTGTGATCTAGTGACCGTAGCATTTAGTTATCTTTTAGTACGATGTTTTCTCTCGTGTGATGTATTGTTCTTAGTTGTCTGTATTTGTTTGCTTGTATGTTTGTCTATGCGTGGTGCTTGCTACGAGTAGAACAAGAATCGTCTGTGAACGCTGAAGACCAAAAGTTGCCGAATGGAAGATAGAGTGAAGCTTCTTGAAGCAAGATGCTTTGGGTGTAAAGCAAGTTTAAGGCAAGTATAGCTTGGGTTTTCTTTCTGTGACCATGATCTTGAAACTTGATTAATGAATATGCTATAAACATAAACAAGATGACTTTTTAGCAACATAAGGACTTGTCTTGTAACTGATCATCCGGGACTTACAGTACAGCTGTGAGAGCTATATGGCTCTGGCTTTAGCTCAGTATGAGGTCTTTTTCTAACCGGCTTAGAGGATACTGCGAGTTGGGTATAGGACAGCCTCTGTCCTGTTGAGCCTAGCTATGGAAGCGGCCTTTTATTTTATTTTTTTGGAAGGGGGGTTCCTATATCCGATGACCCTGCGGCCCTTCCCGGTTAGACGGAACCTTTGAAAGGCTTCATAGTGAACCCTGCCGGCCTTCCTTGGTAGAGGGTTAAGAGGCTCGCGACCTCGGGCGAAAGGGCAATTCACGACTAACAGTGAAAGTGTACACCTCTGCGCAAAGTTTAATAAACTGGTATACTAGCCATGCTCACGGATACGAGCGGCCTTGGAACACTTACATAAGGGATGATGACTTTTACTGGTTAAGATGATCATTTATGTCAATTGTTTAAGATATTTATTATTCAATTATACTTGATCATGTGGTTATGGAATACACTACCTTGTTGCTATATTTGCGGAGTTCGACATGGACTCACTCTTGCGATTTCCCCCACACCTGAGGCCGGATAACAGTTTGTCAGAGACTTGAGAAGTTAGGCTTGTGATCAACCAGTCAGTTGGATCCAGTGGAGTGAAGTCTGCACCCGGAGATCAGAGTTGTCTATCCGTTGATTGCTTTATAAGGTTATCTCTTTTGCTAAGTTCGCGATATATTAAGCATTGTGAATTGATACTGCCCCTTCATTTGTAGCTATATGTGAGGTTTGATTACCAAGGCTCACATATGGTGTGCATTCGGCTTTGTCCTTAAAACCGGGTGTTACAGATTAGTTAAAAAATACTTTTTATAATATATAGCTCTTTCTATTTGGAATATGTTGTTTAGAATATTACCTGTCAAAGTGTCATTGAGAGTCAAAGTGTCATTGGAGACCATGTGTCAATGTTCTAATGGATTTTGGAATTAGAGAAAGTAACTATCTAGTCCTTCATTTTTACCCATATCGACTTTAATTTATCAATACATTAATCAATTTTAAATGGAAGAGCTTTAATACAGCTTCTAGTGTTGGATATATGCCCAAACAGTTACTGTTGCATGGTTACGATCTTCCTTCTAGATGGAAATGTTCCCATGATTTTGATCTTTCAAATATTTACCATTGTAGATTTTTGAAGTTGGTGATGTTGTGATGCTGGACTCGTCACGTGATGTTGGTGCCTCTAATAATCGTCAGGCTTGCTGCTTTGTACTGCAATAGGGTTTCTGGATTTGAGGTATAAGCTTAAGGAAAAAAAAACATCTGTATAGGCATGTATTTACATAGCTTCTATGTAGGCCTATGCTAACTTGATTAAATTGTCCAGGAAATTATGGGATTGGTGGATAGTATTGTCAAAGTTGTCAGAGCTCCGCATGTCAACTTTGGCGAGAATTACTATGTACCTACAGATGTAAGAGTAACTTCATGAATTGTCTTGTCTTTTGCTGTTGTCAACATTTGTATACTGATTTCATTTCTTTAGGAACCTGAGTTCTTCCCGAAAAGGCAATGTAAAATTGTTACAAGTGATGGCAAGCAAGTTGGCTACTTAGGAATTGTCCATGCTGAGGTATTTACTCTGCGTCGCTTTTGAATGCTGTTATAACCTGTGCTGTTTAAGTACCAGTAGTTTAGCTGCCATATGAATGAAGATTTCTGAGGATGAAATGAATAAAGGTAGCACCATATTATATATTTCTTTTTGTTAGGTATCACAATCTTATACGCTTGAATTATGAGCTACCCCAATTCCATAGTTGATCTATACTAAGAGTAAGAGATGTACCCGCAGAAATAAGAACTTAGGAACACAAATGAAATTATCTAAGAATAAGAAAATCATAACATGGATACACGTGATTTGTTTTGCCAAATTTATAGCACTATTCCTTGAGTGCTAGTCATACTCTGCTTGCAGGTGCTAAGGAAATTTGGCATTCCGGATCCCTGTACTTTCGTTGAGATGGACCTCGAAGCACTGTTGTAATGCCGTGAACCTGAAACAAAGGAATGCTTGAAGCTGATACCTGCCACATATCGGTTTTGTTCAGTAAAAATGCATGGGGTACCAGCAAGAAGTGCATATTACCCAAGCTGGAATGTCTCAATGTGCTTCTCAATTGCATTGAATTTTGCTCTGGGAAAGAAGGTACAACGATACGGCACATACCCTGCCTAAATTTTGTTAGGGACTATTTTCACTATGTTTCCATTGTAAGAGTTCATTCGTATCCAACTTTCTATCAAAAGTGTACCTTATATCCTTTTTGTAAAGCATCGGGTGTCCAAAAGTTATTTCTGCAACTCTTTGCACCTCTACATGAGATCAGCATGATGTAAAGCAGCCTCAGAATATTAGACTTGTAACATCTCCTTGTTGAAACACATTGGACAAGGTTCCCATGAAAACCATCTCTTGTGATCGTGAATGACATCAAAATTTGATATTGTGTGTTTACATTTCAACTTTTCACGAATCAATGATTGCTACATTTTTTTGTCGCCCCCTGAGTCGGCTTAGTGAGAAATGGAACACGTTTGTCCAGTATTATCAAAGAACTTCATGGTGCTAATAACTTACTAAATAGGATGTGAGCCTGACAGCGACAGTTTATCCTAGGATGTTCCAAAATTTTGTGAAAGTCGAGAACTATTATTGAGTGATAGCTATCGTTGCTGTGGTCAAACAGCCAAACCACCACTAACTGCAAATCTATAACCTGAAAGCAAGAATCTCAATTGAATGTTAAAACTTGAGCTTAATACAATCTCAAACCTGTCATATTATGTGTTTTTAACTGTGGAACGTCAGCTTTATTCCACGATAAACTTTTCTTTTTAACTTTTGACCAAGTTTTATGAAAAATACCTGCACATGTACAACATCAAATGGGAGGTGTGGAGTTTGGTCAATCACCTAGGGTGCGTTTGGATATTTTGTCTCTGTTTGCTTTTCCAGGCTAGGCAAGAAATTATATGTCCGGTACGTTTTCTTGATTCTCGTACCGTGAAGGATTTGTATTGCCAATTTAGGTGAGGCAGAACCGCTCTCTGCCGCTGGCTTGCCGAGTGAGACCAGGCGAGGTGAGCAGGCGAGAACACCAAACACGCTCTTGGATTCTAAGTCCTTCTCAACTCGAATTTAAATGTCTATTTTCTTTTCAATGAATATATACCCCCATAGTTCCTCCAATTGTCTGGGTGGCTTCAAGTCGTTTTACCCACATAGTTGTTCCTCCACGAAGTTGAAGTTAGACGTAACAAAAAGAGGAAGAAGTACCTATATAGCCCGTGGCATTTCATCTGCCCTTTGCTCTGGAACCAAAGCCTGTACGTCAGAAGGTGACGAGCATTTCTGCTTGTGGCAAGGTGCTGAATCGCGCGAGTCCTCAAAACGGCAGTGATGGGTGAGTACTGACTGCGGAGCGACTTAGAGAAGCGAACCGGATGCAGCAGAAACAATAGGGCTTTGTTGGGTATCGTTTTCAGCTGGAGCACTCACTCACATGTCCATGCATGTGCATTGATAAGTGGGTAGCTCGATTGCTCGGTCAACTAATCAGTCTGCTCACTCATAACAGAGAGAGAGAGAGAGACGTGATGTGCAGTGATCGCTGATCGCTGAGACCGCGATAGGCACGTGAGGTAAACTCTCCCGGTGCTCCATTTGGTGCGGTGGCATTGGCATGTTGAGACTGTGCGTATGGTGGTCTATGGTGTGACATGGTAGTCGGTCTCCCTGTCGTTGTTTTATTTATTTATACTGAAGACGAAACTGAACATGCTAGCTACGAGTATGGTGCTGCATGGGCACAGGCACAGGTAGCGGCAGCGCGACACCTGTCTGACACAGCTCAGCTCACACCCGATGCGTGTGCTTGTAACCGCATTGGTCACAAGGCACCGAGTGCGAGTGAACCATGCCGAGGTGGTACCCGATTCTAGCTAGGCTAGATTCGAGGCGCATGTGAAGGGGCGTACTGGCTAGACCAGGCTAGAGTCGTGCAGCATGGCCGTGGCCACTGAGGGAGCGGATTCGGGTGGATCCCAGCCAGAGCCAGCTCAGGCCTAACATGTTTTTTTTAGAATCAGTACCGCTTTGGTAGTCGGTACAGACTCCGTTAATAAGAGGAAAAAGCAGCCTAACATGGCCGCACCCGCAAGTACGTGCAGTTTGTTGGCCTGGCCCTGAGTCGACGTGGGGCCCGGCCCGGTCCGGTCCGGGGGTACGAGCGAGTACGCGAATCGCCTCCCTATACAGACGTACTAGTACGCCGCATAGCTAGTTGTCCGCGTGGTAGTCGCCCGGAGATGTTTTTGTTTGTTTATGAGTTGTTCTAGCTAGGTCTGGCCTTGGAGAAACTGAGAACAGAATTCGTTAATTAATTAACGGGTGAGTGGTTGGGGTGCTGGTACCCTACGACCCTGCTGAATGGATGTCTCGCCTCTCGCGTACTGGTAGTAGTCTGGTCAGGGGAGCTCGCCGGTCTCAGCAGAGGAACGGGTCGACGGAGGTGAAAACGGAAACAGAGCAAAAGAAATCCAACACGTCAAACTTGTCCTGGGACGAGGTCCACGATGACCCGACTCCTTCCTTACCCGCACGCTGCTGCAGACCTGCAGTAGCCGCGGAGGGTCCCCACTCCTACTCGTCAACGCCCCGCCGCACGAACGCAACGCAAGTTGCCCAAAAAAATATCCGCCCCGTCCGTCGTCGGGATCAGGCAGTAGCAGACTAGCAGTAGTATATAGCTGCAGAAGCGTGAAACCGTCAACCAGTGGACGTTCAAAGGTGGTGGCGGAGGACGGACACCGGACCGATCAAATCGAATCAAAAGGAAAAGGATGCGCGCGCACAGGGCGTAGCGTTCGGCGCGGCGCCGGTCGAAATGATTGCGCTACCACCCAGACGGCGGGTGATGCGGAACGCGCGATGCCATGCAGCTGCCGCCTCTTCCTCCTCCGACGCCCCGGCTATAAAGAAGGCAACGGGGATATACCCGTCGGGTATCGTCGGAACATTATGTTCCCCGCTACGGAGAATTTATCCCGTTCCTGTCTCTGTTAACCGTCTCGGGTATAGATTTTTTGCCCATTCGGATCGGATAACGATACCCAACGGCATCGTGCACAACGATAAACAAGGACACTTGGGGTCGTTTTTTTGCAATCGGAGCGCTTTCTTCTTCACCCGGTATATAAGTGTGAGTCTCGGAGATGCCGAAGAAGGAGCGAGGTTGCGAGGATAACGAGCAAAGCTGCGAGAGAGACCGAATCGATGAAGCGAGGGCACGAAGCGCGCTCGAGGAAAAAAAGCGTGCTTGTCTGTCTTTGGCGGAGATGGTGAGGAAAAATTGAACTAGGGTTCCTAGAACACACAAACTATATATATGATTGTTGATTTGGACCAAAATACCTATATTGAGCTTCTTTGGGCCTAAATACTATGATGACGACTCAAATAGTCGGGTTCCCCAACAGCAGGGGACGGAGTAAGCAGCGAACGCGTTCTGACCGCTTATACCCGTCCGGGATGGATTCTTCATTTATTTAGATATCCGCGTGAGTAAAGATATGATCCCATCCCCATTCCCTAATGTATCAAATACCCGTCGGATATTAGGTATCGGGCCCGTTGCCATCTTTACCCGTTAGCTGTGAGTGCACGCAAGGATGACGGAAACTAAGGCTGCCCTCTACAGTTGCCACGTACGCCCATGGCCCCGTGGCCGATGCCGAGGAAGGATTGGTGCGACGAGGACGAGCCGCGAACCCTCCGCCGTCAGCACGGGTGGGAACGCGGAGGACAGGACACGGCGTTCCAGAATCCCGTCCGGCCCCACCTGAACTGGTCTTTTCCTTCTCGGTGGTTCTTTGCTGGTGCACCAGTTTGGAAGCTTGTGGTGATGATTGGCATTACTACTAGTAGTAGTACGTGCTACTAGCAACGACAGGTTGGCCGGCCGAGGCTCGATCCACGACGGCTGGCTGGCTGGCTCGCTCGCTGGTTCGAACTTCGCAGTGGAAACCGTCACGTAGTCCGCGGGCGTTTCAGTGGCGCATCTGCGCACGTCTCCATCTTCTTAAACCCTCTCACGCCCACGATATTCCAACTTTCCTTCCTCTCCAGAAAAGCAAAGATACAATTACGCTGCCCTCGCTGGATCGTTCACGCTTCAGACACTCCGTCTTTCTGCTCTTCATTCACTCGGGGGCCGAGACCGAGCCAGACGGACAGCGACTTGTAGACCGTACACGTGGCGACCCTCGGGTACGTACGTACCTACGTGCGCGTGTACGTCACTACTAGTAGGTAGGAGTACATCTAGAGTCAGTGACGGCTGGGTGACGACGGAGATGCCGCCGGCCGGGCCGGTACGTGCGCGCGCGGGCAACCGGAACAAGGCAAGGCTACTACGGTGTTGACATTCACGTGGGCCAGCGGCGAGGGGGGGGCTGTGTGGCGTCCGTAATAGACTAATAGGGGTGAGACGGACCGCGGCAGCGACCGCCGGCAGGCGGAACGCACCGATCCCGATCATTGGACGTCAGCCCGCCGCCGCGGACATGGATCCATCCGCATCCGCGCGCGGCCCCCGCACTAGGGAATAGAATCTTTTCTGCAGCGTTTGTAGAATGGCCTTGGAGATGAGCGGTCCGCTTGCCCGCCTCGTTTATTCGAGACCGGGCAGCCGGGTCAGCAACTGTCTCGGTTAATGTATTAACCGAGGCGATTATTATAAAATAAATAAGTATTAACCAAGACGGGCATTGTAACATAGTCGTCTCGGTAAATCATTAACCGGGCAGGCATTGTAACGCAACCGCCTCGGTAAATCAAGCCCAGCTCAGGCTCAAACAAAATCCATTATACCAGGCTCATATATAATCAAGGACTTAGGGTTTCTTCTCAGTCATTCCTCACTTTCTCCCTCCCTCCGACCCTCCCGACGTCCTCTCCCTTCGACCGAGCGAGCGGCGCGGGCAACGGGGGCCGCGTCTCCCTCCTGAGCAGCGCGGCCTCCTCCTCCTCCTGCGTGGCTGCGCAGCCCCCTCCTCCTCCAACCGCAGCGGCCTCCTCCGATGGCCTCGAAGGCGCACGGCCTCCTTCTCCGATTGATCTAGGGGCACGGCGTGCGGATCCCGAGAGAGAGGAGGCGCGTCTTGGATCCGGAGAAGGAGAGGGAGGAGGGCGTCTTGGATCCGGTGAGAGCGGGCTTGGCTTCCCTCTTCCCCACCGCCTCGGCTCCTCCCTCCCCCCCGCGCGGAGCACCTCTCCACCACCGCGGATCCGGCGCCACCACCGCAGATCTAGTGCCCCATCGCCTCCTTCCTCAGAACGAGCACAATATCCGCGGGCGTCCCTTCCTCCACCACCGGTGCGTCCAGATGTGGATCCAGCGGCGGCGGCGCGTCCAGGTGCGTGGCGTGGCGGACGGTGGCGCTCTTCCCCCACCGGCGACCCTATCCTCTTCCTCTCCCGGATCCGACGCTATGGATGGGCTGCACGTGGATCCGGCGTCTCCAACCTGCGTCTCCGGCGAGGACGCGGCGGATCCGGCGTGGGTGCAATGGATCCGACGTCTCCGACCTGCATCTCCGGCGAGCAGCTGCGACAACGGCGGCGGCGCGTGGATGGGCTCGGCGGGCTTATCCACGGGTTTTTTTTGTTTTTTTTATTTGATTTACCGAGACAGGCATCCAACCATCTCGGAAAAGGTCCCATTAACCATGACCTTTCGTGCGAGACAGTTACGATGCTCGACTTGGTAAATCAATTTTGTCATCTCGGTAAAGATTTGTGTAATAGTGCCGGAGACCACTGCGAGCCCGCGGCTCAGGAAGCAGGATGGATACGGGATACGTACCTCGTCGCCAGTCGTTGGGCGCGTCGACGCGGCGGGGCGTGTGTGGTCGAGGAGGATGGGTCCGATCGATCGGACACGAGCACGACACGGGACGGGATAGCCTCCCCCTCGGGGACTAGAGATAGAACAAATACACGACGCCAAGTGCAATTTGTATTACTGTATTTGCAATAAATAAAGAAGGGCATCTGGAGCGCATTATATACTCCTACTAGTCCGATCCTATCTTGTAACAAGCTCGTGACAGCCAGTGGTTAGTAAGCAAGTAAGCACAGGGAGCCAGGGAGGTGGGTGGGGGCCCACTTGTGCTCGGGCGTCGACATGCTGCACGGCCGGCTAGCACCAATCGTCTTGTCTATGGTTTATAGCTTCTTGTGTCTGTGGGGCACTACTAGTTTATATGTATTTGGCTACGATTGCCTGTTCTGTTGCAAAGGATTTTTTTTAGTTCACGTATAATAACAAAAGGCATGCGGAATAACAAAAGGCATGTGGAGAAAAAGCTGTGTCTTAAGACCGTCTCCAACAACACGACTCTATTCAGGAGATCTATTTACAGTACGCATCGCACTGAAAGAAAAAGGTCATGCACCTAAAAGCTGCCTTCTCCCGCAGCAACGCCAAATCTGCCGGAGCTAGGAGCATCATGCGGCCAGACACGGTTCTGGCCATGAGAGTGGAAGACGCAAAAGCAACGTGAACCATGCATTTTTTTTTTGTTGTTGTTGTTGTGCCCGGCCTCTCACTCAAAATGGGTACTGCGTTTGCCTACTCTTTTGGACCCTGTTTATTACCGCAAAAACAACGTGAACCATACATTTTTTTTATTTAAGTGCCATAATGGCTAGGCTGTTGGAGACGGTCTATACGAATGAAGAAGGTATTGGCGGCATGATAGCAGGTGTATATAGTGGTCTCATTTGGCTTACCCAGAAACCGGCTTGTTCGGCTTGCTTTTTTAGCCGGAAGAGTGTTTTTCTCTCGTAACAATTCAGTCAGAACAGTGTTTTTCAGCCAGTTTCAGTCAAGTTTCGGCAAGCCGAACGGACCACTATCGTTAATTAATCTTGCAAGTAGGGTGGTGATTTGTAGTACGTACGTGCTTCGTCCTTGGGGTACGCTAGCTAGCTACTGTAGGTTTTATTAGTTATAATAGGTTCCGGTGCCACCGTGTTGGTCGTTGCTACTTGCTAGCAAAGGCGGTCGGCTAACTACTGCGTGCATTTGAGTAATATATAAACCAGCAGCTTGATGACATTTACATAGACATAGCAAACTCTTCTTGTTTACTCCCTCCGTCCAAAAAATATTTATGTCTCTGAATAAATTTATTATAAAAACATATTCTATGACTAATTTAATGATACTAATTTTGTATTAAGAATATTATTATTTTTTATATAATTTTAGTCAAAGTTTAAATCGATTGATTTCTCGGGAAGCGAGAATTGCATTTTTTTTTTAACTGAGGGAGTAACTAGGTACGTACGACAAGTTGTTGAACCGCCTAGCTTGGTTTGTTTATTTCTTTGTACAGATCTCGAACCACCATTTATATATGTGTGCCCGGTAATTCATCAGTTACTAAACACCTCACCCGGATAGGGCCTCACCCTCATGGATGGATGGATGTGTACCCACAGAATTGAAACAGACGTGAAAGAAAATATACTTACGAACCACTCCCGGCCGTGTACTTTTCTATTCCCTGCTGGTGTGCAAAGACTTCTATCATTGCTTTATTATATTATATATTCACAGTCACAATGAATCAATGATGATGATGGTTTGATGATAACCATGTAGCCTTAGCACTGTACTATGTTTTCTCTTTATTGTCAACTATAGCTACGTCTACGCGCGTGTACGACGACACTGCACACCTTAGAGCGACAGCCTGTGATGGTGTCATTCTCCTCCCCAAACGCCGTTAACTAAACGTTGCAAAGGCCAAGCTAGCTCTACTAGGCCCTGCTTTATATATGCTTACAGCACGAAAGCAGATACTAGTACATACAGTAACGTTTTTTTCGTGTGAGTTTTAATGCACCTTTTTAAAGCTATTGTATCGATCATGCGCTTTGCAAGGAATCGTTAATTCGGTTGTCGGGAAAACTGAACAATTTATTTTCCCACTTTTAGCTGGGATAAATATTTGTGTTGTTGCTTTTAACTGTGCTCGATCAGTTTCGGTAAGGAGCTGTTGTGATCTTCCCAGATCAGTACGTACACAGTAGTACCAAGCGTCCAAGCTTCACTATGCGTGTGATGAGGATGAGGTGATGCACTGATGCCGGAATGCCAGACAGCTCCAAAGTCACTGCAAAACTCCGAATTTTCACCTTCTTTTTCGAGGAAGCTGAGACTGACAGGCAGTGATAAACTGGTAAATAGCCTGCGCTAATATGTCTTCTCCGAAAGTTTTTTCGTTATTAAAATCCAGTCGCGATCGCATCTGTCGCGTCCGGCTTCGGCAGGGCTCTCCAATCGCGAGATGCGATCCGCGCTCGTAAAATTCACGTCACGGTAACATAATTTACGATTAATTTATAAGACGAATCTTTTAAACCTAATCAGTCCATGATTTTGACAACGTGGTGCTATAGTAATCATGCGATAATGACAGATTAATTAGACTTAAAAAATCATCTCGCTAATTAGACTCCATCTATGTAATTGATTTTATAATTAATCTATATTTAATGTTCTTTATTAGTATTTAAATATTTAATATGACATGAATTCAAGGAGCCACTACAGAACCTGACACCCTTACAAAGCTACCAGGGCTGTCCTGCGCTGCCCGAGAGAGAAGAAAAGAATCAGCGCAAAATGACGAAAACGTACCCGTATCCGTTGGAGGGTCGTGACGGATAGTTTTTTAAGTTTACATAGGTTAATTAGTTTACACCTGACATGAGGGGTTTAAGCGCAAAAAAAAGATTGGCAGGTGAGGAGCTTAAGCGTAAAAATATCCTACCTCTCACCCTATTTATTAGATTAGCATCTAGTGATCCTAATTAGTAGTTTCTAAGTTTACACAGATTAATTGATTTGCACCGAATACGTTGCCTATATTATAAGTGAGTTGTTTTAACTATTTTTGAGATGTCTTTAACCTTGTAATAAAATACTATTTTTTGGGATGTGAACTTTTACCGCTACTTTGTCATATAGCACGTGTCATGTGAGAAAAAAAAGGAGGGGAGGGGGGACATGTTAGAGTAAAAGAAGTACTCCGATCCCTCCATCCTAAAATTTCCAAAAATAAGTGTCGCTATTATTTTATTATCGATCATTTTTTTTATTTAACTATGTTTATATAAAAGGAATATTAGCAATATTTGTATTTTCAAATAAGTTTATTATAAAAATATATTTAATTGTCTATCTAATGATACTGGCCCCGTTCGCTTCGCTGAAAAAACAAGTCGAAACACTGTTTCCGGCTGATTTGTTGGGAGAGAAAAATACTGTTCCAATTGAAAAAACAAGCTGAAAAAGACGGATTATAAGAGAAGCGAACAAGACCACTAATTATATACTATGGCCTTGTTTGGTTACCCCTCCTAAAAGTTTTAGGAGCTAAAATCTAGATAGAATTTGCCTAAAGAACCAAACACCTCCTCCTAAAAGCTCCTATAAACTTTAGAAGGGACAAAAACTTTAGGAGCTCCACCCCTCCTAAAAGCTTCTAAAGTGTATCCTGGACCCCCACTACCCCTCCTTTATTGCCCTGCCCCCTCTCTCCCTCCCACCCGCGCCTCCCTCTCGCAGCCCCTACCCTCCACCGACGGATCCCCGTCGCCGCCACCCGCCGGGATCTCCTCTCCCGTGTGGCGCCCGCCGGATCCGTCTCCCGCGCCCGCCCGCCCACGCCTCCGGCCTCACCTCGCCGGATCCGCCGGCCCCAAACCGGTCCGCCGCTCCTTTCGCGCTGGATCTGGAGATGGCGGCGGCGCTGCTCGCCTCCATGTACCCTCCGTCTTCCCCGCTGCCATGGGGCCCGAGTCGGCGCCGCCTCTCTGACCTCCTCCCGCCATTCCCCATCCTCGACCCTCGCGCCGCCGGATCCGCCGGCCCCCGCCGCCACCCGTGCTCCGCCGCCCGTGCTCCCCGACGGGCAGGGGGAAGGCTGTGACCAAGACGAGGCGGTGGCGCGTGGTGGAGCTGCTCACGCTCCCGTCCGTCAAGATGGCCACCTCCGCGGAGACGGCGAGGAGGAAGAGAGCGAGGGCCACGACGGGAGCAGAGAAGAAGCAGGGGTATGGAGGAGGGCTGTATGGTCTTTTTGCTAGTGCATTTATTGTTTTTAGTCAGTTTTAGAGGTGGAACCAAACACTCTTTTAGGAGGTTTTGGCAGCCTCCTAAAAGCTCTTAAAACTTTTAGCTCCTAAAAGTCATAGGAGCATGGAACCAAACATGGCCTATAAATATTATATTTTCTTGCATATATTTGGTCAAAGTTAAAAGCGTTTGACTTCTCACAAAACGAGAACAACACTTATTTTGAAACGGATGAAGTAACAGTGTCTGTCAAATATGAATAGCATCAAAAATATTTAATCTCTGGCGAGCCGGGGAAGCCAAATCATACTATGTTGATGCCTAACTTTTATACACGAGCACTGGTTGTGGCATAATAATGTATGGACATGGGGTGATATGTGGTCAAAAGTGTTCGTTTTCACGTATAGGCAAGCAACACGTAGCTGGGGTGTTGGCTCTATGCCTCTGCTACGCATTCCTCTCTTTTGGGATAATGTGTGGGTTAGCTTTCAGGCTAACTATGACATCTTAGCACATGGCACAATTTGCCAATAATTGTCCCACTATTGATATAGACTATAAATTATTTTTTTGGAAGTAGCAATGTGCATACCATTTATTTGGTCAACCAAACACTTTTCTTCTGTAAGAAAAGAGGACTTTCATTAGTCCCTAGCTTGTACTACATCACCAAGGTTTTATTTTCAAATTGTAAAATCAAAGAAATACTCTACTCATTCTAAATTGTAAGTCGTTTTAGTGACCTAGGTCGAAACTCTCTAATTCTGGTTAAGTTTATATAGGAAAAAACACAAACAACTACAACACCAAACGAAATCCATAAGATGCACCGCGGAAGTTTTTGATGATATAATATATTAAAGAAAGTGAACCAGTTTATTATTAACGGGCGCGGTGTGCCAAAGGAACCAGGATTGACAAAAAGAATCCACAAGAGAAAGTGGCAATACTTACTCCTTGATTCAAGTCTCGGCAAAGGATACATGTAGTGTCAACGTCTCTCTGTAAATGAATTGTAACATCAAACACTTTGACCAAATATTGGCTAGATTAGGCACAACTTTTAGTCATTTATACATTTGCTCTACCATTTCCTCGCTCCATCCTTCCCAGTTCCCTCCACAGTCCCCAGCGTCGCCGAAACATCTCGCCTCTGCTATTTCTACTCCAGGTGGGAGTACAGTGGCACCCTTTTCGTGGGTGCACGAGGGAGGCCTGGCCAGCCCCGGCAACCACTCCGTCCGTGACACGCGTGGCGCCTGCGGCGACGCGGCGGCAGGGTCCGGACTCCGGACGCCGCGGCCCTGGGAAACGCGCCGCGGGGTGGGGGCTGCATCGTCCGGCCGCGTATAGATTGATCATCGATCCCGTGGGCGGCGGGGCAGAAAAGCGAAGCGAGGACGTAGAGCCCCGGCGCCGGATGATGGATCGGGTGGCCGTACTACCGTGGCGACATCGGCGAGCCCGCCGCGGGGAAAAGGATTCCTCCGAGAGGACAAATAATTGAGGCCTGACGCGGGCCCCGCCGCCGTCCCGTCGCTCCTACCACGGCAATTTCTATACCCGTTCTGCCCCTGCCCATCAGCAAGCGTCGTGCAGTCAGCGTGAGCGTTTTTCCCTGGTCAAAAATTCAACCAAGCTAATGGCCCGTTTGATTCGCTCAATTTTAACTTATACTGACTGAAAAATACTGTTTTGTTTAAATTATTATTAAAAAAATATTATTCCGATTAAAATAAAAACCAAACAAGTCGACTTCTGTAAACCGAACGGGGGCATGTTCGTACGGTGAATCTTTTTTTACGAACGGGGCATGTTCGTGATACGGTGAATCTTTTTTTGGACGAGTATACGGTGAATCTTTTAACCGCTGGATCCATTTATTCCGACGGCATCGTTGCAGCTTGGGATGCTATTTGCTACGGGGTGTAGTGACGCAACGAGCATCATTGTATTGCCATGTCGATATCATGTGTAGTCGTGTACACCAACAACATATGCTCGATTATAAAGCATATATATAATAATATATTGCTTGAGGAATTTGCTGGAGAAAACCTCTTCCACGAAGAGTGGACTGATTAGGTCAAAGTGAAAGAGGTAAACACGTACTAGGTAGTGGCGGAGCGAGGATTTCACGACTGGATATTCCACGTATGAAAAATTTTCAATGCATATAAGCAATAGTAATAAGGGGCAAAACCAATACAAAATTGATCCTGGTGCACAGCTAAGCAGTATATAAATTTTTTTAGAATATATGGTAGGTAAAATATATTTTTACCCTGGTAACAAGGCACCAGGCAAAGTGAACCTGGTGTCGCCCCTAGTAATAATCAACGTTATAAGAACAAAATGCAACATTTCTTTCAGAAAAAAACACAATGCAATAAAAAAATAGAAAACGAAATCTTCAATTCTTACTATGAAGAATCAAGAATGGATCTGGGGTCGTTTATGTTCGCCTTGCTATTGCTTCAAGCCAGAGATGAGAAAGGTGCCGAGAGGGAGGCCCGGGCGCCGGAGCCGAGGGGGAGCCTGCAAAGACCCCTGACCGCCGCCGCCAGAGGAGTGCCGGGCGCAAGGCGTTGCCGTGTTGGTTGTCGAGGCCCGACTGCCAGAGGGCCGAGGGGCGAGAGGGCGACCGGGCAAGGGCTAAAGTTCCGAGGGGGAGAGCTGACCTGCCGTGCCGTTGTGGCACCGCCCGCCGGTGCAGCTGCCGCCCTCCGGTCGATGAGAGCAACGGACGGGAGTAAGAGACAGGGACGGGAATACGGTCGATGGGTTTCTGTCTTTGTGAGTTCGTGGGCTGCTGCTACTAGTTGTTCTACTGGGCTTTTGGGCTACATATTTGAAACATTCAATAAACTAACATGTTGTATCATTACAAATGTATACGTATATTTGTGTTTATCACAAAAAAATATATGGGTATTCTATGGAATATAGGGGCATACCCCTAGCGCCGCCCATGGTACTAGGTCAGGATGGGATACCTGTGGTGAGGTTCATGATCACCCAACTCGAGAGCATGTAAGAGCATCTTTAATACTTCCTTCATTTTAAATTATAAGTTAATCGTTTTTGCTTTTCGAGATATATATATATTTTACTATGCATTTGGTTATAAGCTATGTCTAGATACATAACATTATATATCTAAAAAAGGCAAAAATGATTTCTGATTTAAAAATGTTATAGAGTAACATCTAAAAAAATGAGTACTAGAAATCTGGTTTTGTAAACCTTTCTAAAAAAATATTGGGTAAGAAAAAATACACTGCACCGATGGTTCCTATGTCCTAAAGCAGTTTACCACGGACAAAATAATTCGCCCGAAAGTTAGAATAATAAACTATTGGAGTGGAATTTCTTTCCATCATGCCAAGCAAAAAGATCAAGAGTGGATTTACCAAACTGTTAGAGTTTCCTCTAATAGTGCAAACGTGTATAAGAAGAACAAGATGTTAGGTCATTTCACCATCTACTGCGAGGTCGAACCAATTATGTAGCCTTTTTAGTGTCCTTTCTCTTTTAATTAATCCGTGTTTTAAACTTATTGCTTTGTTCCATCATGTCTTTGGGAACAAGAGAAAGGCATTGTATATTACGGTGTCACTTTAATTCATCTTGGTACTTAGACTAGTAATTATTGAAGATATAATTTCAGTGTGGAAAGTATACAAATCAGCACAGTATACAAAATCTTACTTCACTGTACATGCCAAAAACCCTTGATTACTTTATGGAGTTAGAAAAATGCCTTTTTAAAAGGTGAGTTAAAAATTTATTGCAAAGAATAGAAAAAGGTAGTTGTTTAACATAAAAAAATAACAACAAATTTTGTAAGAAAAGACTTCTAAACGGACTAGGGCTAATCTATCGAAGCTCAACTCCTCCATCCTTCAGATATGTTGAAAAGGGTATCCCTCCCTTTCGATCACTTATTAGGGACGCAAGGCATGTTGTCCGCAAACCCGCAAATATGCTACAATTTTGCCGGTTACCTGCAATCCCGCAAAAAATTAAGCCTATTTGTGGGTTCGTGGATCCTTTCACTTATTATTCCTACTAGAAGTTTTGTGAACATGGCTGTCATACAAGTCTATAGTGGAAATGAAGCCACGGTGAAGCTCCACATCTAGATTCACCAAATGTGGTACATTGTATCCCCCTTCACGCTAGAAGTTTGAGGACACATGTATTCCACACATCCTTGGTGGCATATGTACCGAGTGCTCCCTCGGTGTCTTGAAAAGAATACGATTACATCGTTATTCTAAAAATAATTCAACTTTAGTTACGATTAGGTATGAAATCCTTACAAAAGATGTGCTAGTTTGAGGCAATAAATAGAATTTATAGGTGTAACTATTTGCTTTTGTTCAACCATCACACGTGAAGAATGAAAACAACAGAGGTATACTTTTTTGTTGTTGTTGTGTGCATATTCCTTCAAGACATGTGATAATTGTATCTTTTTTAGACTGATGGAGTAATTATTACCTCTCAAGGAATTAGGAATGAAATAATGAATAGTAACTTCTTCGCAACGCTGTGTGCATATTTCGACTCTACTGATGATCCAAAGCGTGGCGGAGGTGGTATAATAATAGGAGTGAAAAAGAAAGAGCATGCGGTAAATATGGTTACAGTACACGTACCAAGTACAATAATGCATGTGGCAGGCACCCGGAGGGCACCGTCGTACGACGACGACAGAGGATCCGGGTCCATTTTGACGCGGCAGCGCCCCACACCGCCACACGCCCAGCCCAGCCCAGCCCAGGCCGTACGGTAAAAAAGAGCAAAGCAAAGCAAAGTAGGCGCGCACGCATCGCCACCGCTGCCCGCTGGGGGTGTCAGGCCAGGCCAGGGGAGCTGCACGCCGCGGGGGGCAGCGGTACGAGCACGAGTGGTGGTGGGCTCGTACCACGGGTACGCGTGCCCGGTGCCCGCGACGCGCGATCGCTCTCGCAGTCGTCTCGCTCCGCCCTGCCCGCCGCCCCCACCACCCGCCCCCCCGTACGTCCGTCCCCGGCGTGGGGTGGGGCCGGCGGCACCACCACCCACTGACCCACCGCGCTCGATTTGCTCCTCCCCGTCCCGCCCTCTCGCCCGGTCGCTAATTACGCGCACCTGCCATCCGTCCGTCCGTCCGTCCACGCACACGGCGCACGCCACCCGCCCCCTGTTGCCGCGCCTGGACGCTACCCACGCGGGAGGTCCTCTTCCCCGCCCCGCTTTGCGCTGCCGCTGCTGCCTTCTCTCCGTTCGATTCCCCGCGGCCTCTCCCTCTCACACGCCTTCCTTCCAGCGCCGCAACCACGCCATCAGGGCGGGCAGCCCATTCCTCTTCCTCCTCTCCACTTCACCCCTAACCTCCGCGCTCGATTCCCGCACTACTCAGCTGGGCAGGGAAGGGATATTTTCCGCTCTGGCTCTATTTCTGGAGGGCTGCAGAGGCCGCGAGGTGACGTGACGCAGGCGACCTGGCGCGAAGACTTGCGTGAGAGGTAACTGGAATCTTTCTCCGCAACTGCTCAGCTGCTCGTCTCACCCGGCGCCTCTCTCGTACCTCCTACTGCGCCGCTGATCGGTTTGACCTCATCTGCAGATCCGTCTAGAGGTGGATCGGTGGCTGCGGCTGAGTTGGGAGAACCGGAGACCTTGAGGAGCGATGCAGAGGGAGGTGGGGCCGCAGGTGGCCCCTCCGCTCTTCCTCCACCAGATCCAGCCGATGCCTCCCCATGCCGCCGCCGCGAAGAAGCGCGGCCACCCGTGGCCCGCCGGCGGCGCCGCCGTGGCGCCCGCGGAGGCCGCCGCCGGGAACTGGAACCCCAGGCTGTGGGACTGGGACAGCCGCGCGCTCACCGCCAGGCCGTCCTCCGATACGCTCCGCCTCGCCGGTGGCCAGCCCCAGCCGGCAGCCAAGGCGCCTGAGGCGCACCGTCCGGGGGCCGGGGGTAGCGGCGCGCTGAACCTCCAGCTCGGGCTGCGGGAGGACGCCGCGACCCCGATGGACGCCAGCCCGACGACTCCCGCGGCGGCGTCGTCGCCGTCCCCGCCTCCTGCTTCGGCCGCGGCGGGGCAGGAGCCGGTTGTTAGGCCGAGCAAGCGCGTGCGGTCCGGATCGCCGGGGAGCGCGGGGGGAGGATCGGCGGGCGGTGGGCCTGCCAACGGTAGCGCGAGTTACCCGATGTGCCAGGTGGATGACTGCCGAGCGGATCTGACCAGCGCCAAGGATTACCACCGGAGGCACAAGGTCTGCGAGACCCACAGCAAGACCACCAAGGCGGTCGTCGCCAACCAGGCGCAGCGCTTCTGCCAGCAGTGTAGTAGGTAAATGACAGTAACTGCAGGAAACTGAGATTTGTTGTTGTGATGTTACTGCTAGGTGTCTATTTTTTTTTGTGATTTGATCGGTTGATATGGCGTGTGTGCTTGCTGGGCCAGAGAGATGTTTCTCTATCATGGATTCATGGTGCGGTCACGGCCGGTGTTGGTGTAGGCTGTGGGAGTTTTAGTTACTAATAAGTTGGTTCTTCTGGTCAATCGTTTAGATTTCACCCGCTCGCGGAGTTTGATGAGGGTAAGAGGAGCTGCCGGCGTAGGCTTGCTGGCCACAACCGGCGGAGAAGAAAAACCCAGCCAACAGATGTTGCTTCGCAGTTGCTGCTACCTGGAAACCAAGAAAATGCAGCAAATAGGACACAGGATATTGTCAATCTAATTACAGTGATTGCACGCTTGCAAGGTACTAACTAACACTCCGTACTCAATATATTATTTGAGGACTTTGTGATTTTAATGAGTATTGCGCAATTTGTTCTGTAATGACAGGTTCTAACGTTGGTAAAGTGCCTAGCATCCCTCCCATACCAGATAAACAGAATCTGGTTGAAATTATAAGCAAAATAAATTCATTGAACAACACGACCCCTGCGGCAAAGTCTCCTCCATCAGAAGTTGTTGATTTGAATGCTTCACAAGAGCAACAAGAGCAACGGCAGGATTCTGTGGAGAAGACGACCAACGTAATCGACAAGCAAACTGCGCCATCAACCATGGACTTGCTAGGAGTTTTTTCAATTGGCCTTGCAACTTCAACACCTGAGACAAATACATCTCAGTCCCAAGGGAGCAGTGACAGCAGTGGTAATAACAAGAGCAAGAGCCATTCAACAGAGCCAGCAACTGTTGTGAATTCACATGATAAACCAACCCGTGATTTTCCTGCTGCTGGTTTCATGAGAAGCAACATCACACACGAAAGCCGACCTCATATATACAAGCAGACAGAACAAGAGACTAGACCATACTTGTCACTGCAGCTGTTTGGCAGCACTGAGGAGGATATTCGACCTAAGATGGACTCAGTGAATAAGTACTTATCTTCTGAGAGTAGTAATCCTCTGGATGAGAGATCTCCTTCATCCTCTCCGCCTATAACCCGCAAGTTTTTCCCCATACATTCGGTTGATGAAGAGGTTCGGCACCCTCATATTACAGACTATGGGGAAGATGCTACAATGGGTGAAGTTAGCACAAGTCAGGCATGGTGTGCACCACCACTTGATCTCTTCAAGGATTCAGAGCGTCCCATCGAGAATGGATCGCCACCAAATCCTGGTTACCAGTCCTGCTATGCCTCAACATCTTGTTCAGACCATTCACCTTCAACCTCGAACTCAGATGGACAGGTAGTTTTACGCTGTGAAGCTTGCAATTACATTTTTCACAACCTTTCCAAGACCTTTTACCATATTAATCATGTACCTGTATTATCTTGATTTGCCATTTTACAGGACCGGACCGGTAGGATTATTTTCAAGCTGTTTGGCAAGGAACCTAGTACAGTACCTGGGAACCTTCGTGACGATGTATGATCATTTGCTTATTTTATCAAGACACATCGCAGCCTGTTTTGCCCTGTTTTTTATGACTGTAATTTAAATTGTTGTCCTTTCTTATCTTGTGCAGATAGTAAATTGGCTCAAACACAGCCCTACTGAAATGGAGGGATACATTCGCCCTGGTTGCCTTGTACTCTCCATGTACCTATCAATGCCGGCTATTGCATGGGATGAGGTAAGTCTGACACCCAATTGGACATTATGAGATTATTACTCAGCTACAATCGCTATGTCTCATGTTGAAATTTCTGTGATGTAAATGCAGCTTGAAGAAAATCTCCTCCAGAGAGTAAACTCATTAGTTCAAAGTTCTGATTTGGATTTCTGGAGAAAAGGAAGGTTTTTAGTTCGAACCGACTCCCAGTTGGTATCGTATAAAGCGGGTATGTGCAAATTAGTCAATTGCGCGCACCATATATATTTTTTTGTGCACCAGCTCATTGGAGAGCTTTCTTTGATGCCTGCTATTAAATATAGTAGATATATGTTGATTCATTTTGGTTGATGTCAAGGTTACTCTCTTATTTCAGGAATGACCCGTTTATCGAAATCGTGGAGAACATGGAATACCCCTGAATTGACCTTTGTGTCACCAATTGCTGTTGTTGGTGGGCGAAAGACCTCCCTCATTCTTAAAGGCCGCAATCTATCTATTCCTGGCACACAGTAAGTATTGAGTTGTAAGTATTGTTGGAATGACAATAATATCACCATCTTAATGATTTCTTGTGAACTTTGGACAATGCAGGATCCATTGTACGAGTATAGGGAAGTACATATCCAAGGAAGTTCTGTGCTCAGCATATCCAGGCACCATATATGATGATTCAGGTGTCGAGACCTTTGACTTGCCTGGACAACCAGATCTTATTCTTGGACGCTGCTTTATCGAGGTTTGTAGAATTACAAAGGCTATACTTTTATGAAAACTAGTTGTTTGCGTTGGTAAGATGATCAACACTGTCACTTTTGATGTTTGCAGGTGGAGAACAGGTTCAGGGGTAACAGCTTCCCTGTCATTGTTGCAAGTTCAAGTGTTTGCCTGGAGTTGAGAAATCTAGAAGTTGAGCTCGAGGATTCACAGGTTCTTGATGTTTCTTCGGATGGTCAGATTCATGACTCTCGGCAGTCAAAGACAAGGAATCAAGTTCTGCACTTCCTAAATGAACTTGGTTGGCTCTTTCAGAGGGCTTCTGCATGTACATTGTCCTCCAGATCTGATGTGTCTGATTTGGATTTGATTCAGTTTTCAACTGCACGGTTCAAATATCTTTTACTGTTCTCTAATGAGCGTGACTGGTGCTCTCTAACTAAAACACTTCTGGAAATTCTTGCCAAGAGAAGCTTGGTTAACGAGGAACTATCAAAGGAAACTATGGAGATGCTGGCTGAGATTCATCTTCTGAACAGAGCAGTAAAAAGAAAGAGTAGGAGTATGGTGCATTTGCTTGTACAGTTTGTTGTAATTTGCCCTGATAATTCCAAGGTTTACCCCTTCCTTCCAAACTTGCCTGGCCCTGGTGGTTTAACTCCGTTGCATCTTGCTGCATCCATTGAAAATGCAGAGGATATAGTCGATGCCTTGACAGACGATCCTCAACAGGTATGCTCGGTAAAATTTGATTTCTGTTTAGCTCTAAGTTATTTCACACCAACACTCCTAATTTTGCATAAATCACTGCAGATCGGTTTGACCTGTTGGCAATCAGTACTAGACGATGATGGCCAATCTCCTGAAACATATGCCAAGTTAAGGAATCATAATTCTTATAATGAGCTTGTAGCACAAAAGCTGGTGGACATGAAGAACAACCAGGTTTCTATAACGGTTAATGGCGATGACATTCATATGGATCAATTAGGGAATGTTGATGACCATAAAAAATCTGGGGTCCAGGCGTTGCAAATAAGATCTTGCTCCCAGTGTGCCATTTTGGAGTCTGGTGTGCTAAGGCAGCCTGTGCGGTCAAGGGGATTGCTTGCTCGACCTTATATTCATTCAATGCTTGCTATAGCAGCAGTCTGCGTCTGTGTCTGTGTATTCATGCGAGCTTTGCTGCGGATTAATTCTGGTAAATCCTTCAAGTGGGAGAGGCTGGACTATGGTACAATATAATATAATGGTGGGGACACCTGAGCCTTGGTATTATTAAGTTAACACGCAGTTGGTGTGGAGCTATTTTGGAGCCTTGGAGGGTATGGAGATTGTTTTAAGCTTCCTCGAAGCTCTTCCATCCATGGCTGAGTGGTACAATATAAGTGTTAATAGGTGAGGTGCTGGAGATGTTGGATGCACTACAGGGAAGTTAAAGGAAAAAAATTGGCAAAACCTGGTGCCAAAGGTGGAGCTTGAGCAGAGTTGGCACATCTCATAGAAAGGGATGTAGCAACTGTGCTCCCACAAGATGAGATGTAATCCACAAGATGGATGTAATCACAGTTCGGTGATAATGAGTAAGTAACCTTGATTTCCTTTTTTGCTGGTGTAAGCGCGACTCTTTTGGTTCAAATGTATCACAAAATGGTGTTTAATTTATCTTGCTCACTGTTTCACATTTTTTATTTTGTGTATTAAATACAGTACTCTAGCATGAATGTATCCTATATCGACTTTAGATAGTAGCAGGGGTAAATGAAAAGAGGCTTGCATATGTCTGTTCGGCTGGTATTAAAGCTGGCTGATAAGCCGGCTGAAGCTGATTTGTTGTGAGAGAAAAATATCGTAGATTCTAGCTGATAACCCGGCTGATAAGTTCAAGCGAACAGAGGCAGATCTGAAGTGTACTGGGATCTTTTTGTTTATTGGACATCCACCATAAGTTCCCATTCTGAAGAAGCTTAGTTACACGTTTCTACTATATTCTTTTCTTATACCTGCCGGATGCTGTCTTTATCTTGTTCATTCACACTTCCTTCTGAATCAAGTTGTGTCTGAATTCTCTCTCAAAGTTGTCAAGTATGTCTTGTTTGGAGTCTGAAATTCGTTTTCTTCAAAGAACTTTGTATCAGGGCCGCTATACTATCTGTAAACTTTTTTCCTTTATTTTTTTGTTCAAGTGGCTATTGTTATGCGAACACAGTGTCGCAACGAACTTTCTGGTGGCATTCGGGGTGGCCCTGTCACGTAAAAAACCGACGGGGCACAGCGTTGGCGGCATCGTGCGCTGTCCCTGTTGAAGGTGGAGGTGGTGGCCGGCCGGCCGGGGCGGCGTGACGCGAATGCGATGCCTTCCTTGGCTCCTTTTCGGACGCCGCCTCGTGTGGATCTCCCCGGGGACACGGCGGCGAGATTCTGGCGAGTGGCAGGCCGGCGGGGGCAGGGGGCTCCATCTCCCGCACCCACCACAGCGCGCAGGCACCTATCCATCCATCCATGCGTGATACGCACAGCTCGGAGGCAGCCACTAGCAGCACTAGCCGGCCGGCCGGCGGGAACAGCAGGCAGAGAGCACTCGCGACTCGCGAGGTGCAGGCACGCGCGCACGGCCGATTGCTCTCTCGTCCCCTGCCTTTGCTTCCCCACATGGCTGTCGGATTGGACGCGCGCTGGCCACGTTCATGAATGATGCCGATGCCGTGCCGGTGCGGTGCCAACCCCGTCGCTACAGCGACAGATGGGGTCGCCATGGCACGGCCCGTGCGCCTTCGCTCGCTTTGCGTAGCACGGGCAAAGCCGCTGCCTGCCGTCTCGTCTCTACCATCGTCAGCGCCGTCCCCGTGCAACGGACCGACGGCGACAGGTCGACGCACGGCGCCACCGCGCGTTCGTCCTTGGTGCCCACGGCTGGTGCCTGAGGCGCTGACGCTGATCCGTCACGGCACGCCTCGCGAGGGATCGGGACGGACATGGACCACGGCGACGTCGCGTTGCGTTGCGTGCGGGCAGACGGGCACGGTGAGGACATCACGAGGAGGTTAACGTGCTGCTTTTGGGCGCGAGAGCGGCCGTCTCCCCGGACCCGGGCCACACGCCCACACTCTCACCGTTTCCGCCCGACAGGTGAGGCGATGTGCCGCCGAAGCGAGCCGGCCAGCACGCCCAGAGCGAGAGCCGCCGTCACGGCAGGCAAAGCAAGGCGACGGCGTGCGTGCGTCGGCGCGGCGTGAGCGTGACCCACCTCACCTCGCTGTGGAGTGGAGTGGAGTGGACGGACGAGGTGAGGCGATAGATGGGTGAGGAGGGTGAGCACAGCGACCTGGACTGGACTCGCATCTCCCTGTCACATCGCAGGCACAGCGTGTCGTACAGCCGGATAAGATAGATGGCACGGCGGGAAGCAATTGCACGGGTCAAAGGAGACGGACAGCTTCCCGGTGGTCTATCTGGATAGGGTGTCGCCGTGTTGTCGACACGTATTAGACCGGTTGATTAGGTGCTTGACCGCGCGATGGACAGCCCGGGACACGTACGGACTCAGCACAGTAGAGTACTACGTCCTGGAGAGAACGTCGATACTATTATAGTACACTGCTTGGTGCTCGTGCAGTGGTCAGATAGACAAGATAGCGGAGGCGCGTCACCATCCACCAGGCACCAGTAGTACGCTAGTACTAGTACTCCTCCCACCAGGCACCAGCGATGGTCCAGGAGGACTCCTTGTCACGATCGGCGCCGGTGCATGATGCGTGGAGACGACGCGGGCGGGGGACCGTGACGGGAGGCTCGGAGCCCAGCCGATCGAGCAGCGGGCCCCCGGGCCCGTGCGACTCGATTCGACGTGCCGCGCGACATCGAGAGCGGGGGAGGGAGGCGTGTCGTCTCGTGCTGCCTCGTGCGGGGACGCCGGGCGCGGAAGCGGGCGGTGGATGCGAGATGGGAATCACTAGAAACTACGGGCGTGAGAAGATGCTTGGCCAGTAGCGTGACTGGATGCTGCCTGTGCGGTATTTGGATGCAGTGCTGGTGAGCTGCCTGTCTCAGGCATCAGCCCTTAGGCTCAGGCGCACGAAAACGGTCGCCTGGGGTGCAGCTGCTGGCTTGCCTAGACTAATCACTCGTCTAATCACTCGTTGCCTTATTTACTGTTATTCTTTAAATTAGTTGGTACTGTGTACACGAATTTCCACAAAAAAAAACGTAAGTCCAGATTGCGTTTTTTAGAAACATTTTACGTTCTTCTTTTCAGTTCTCTACCAATAAATCTGCACTAGCATCATGTATACAGTGTAATTATAATTATCTTTGTCCCTCGTACGTCTTTCCTCGTGACATTTTTTAAATAGCTAGAAAAACTATTAAATTTATTAGTAATTTCAAATATATTGTTAATTGATAAAATATGTGGATGGTTTTATTTATTTATTGTTTGTACATTTTAACAGTAACCGTGTATGTTTTAAAATGGTATTATATCTTTTTATTAGCATTCCATGTGCAGGCTTCCAACCAAACGCAACATCTTCTACCTTGCCTGGCTAGGCAGATTCTATCAAATTTCTAGGCAACTTTCAAGCAACACTTTTTGCTAGGCAAGTACTCCAGACTTCCATCCAAACAGGCCTACGCGCGGCGTTGCCGCGCGCCTGCTTATGTTAGGCCAGGCGGCGATGCGCGATATGTGGGAGTATCAATGTGAAGTGCTGCTCCTAATAGATATAAAAGATTACACACACACACTGATGTATTTATTTAATGATGCAAAATATAAAAGAGGTACTGTTCATCGCAAGACTATTTTTTTACCATGTATTTTTTTAAGGGCGGGCCTAGTGCAAGCGGGACTATTTTTTTTACCATGTATTTTTTAAGGACGGGCCTGATGCAAGCGGTAGAGTCTTACCACCTATAACCGAAAGATTCTGGGTTCGAGTCACAGTCTCCTCGCATTGCACAGACGAGGGTAAGGCTTGTCACTGACACCATTCCCCAGACCCCGCACAGAGCAGATGCTCTCTGCACTGAGTACGCCCTTTATGTATTTTTTTTTAAATGGGAAGTTGGTAACACCATTTAGTTACCATTGCCGTTGCATTTTTTTGGGGGGGGTGGGGGGGGGGGGCATTGATGAAATTTTATAGACAACAATACAAGTTTTTGATGAACATCAGCTTGTCATTGGTAATATCAATCACAATGATATTCTAGAAATCATGGCATTTCAAAGGAGATAAAGAGAATATAGTCCCTCTATCCCAAATTATATACTCGTTCCGTCCCAAATTATATGTTGTTTTGGCTTTTCTAGGTAAGAAATAATAAAAAATGTGTATCTAAAAAAGCTAAAACAACCTATAGATTAGAACGGACGTAGTACATGGTAACATGAAACATTCAAAATCGCATGAAGAAAAATTAGTAGGATATGTAAGTTGTGCATGTCTTCAATCGTTTCTGAACTCCATATTTAGTTTATATTCAAATCACGATTACCACCTGACGCTTGTTAGAATCAGTGCAACTCTATTTGACCAATCACTTTATCCATCTCTTTGCCATAGGTAGTGCAATGTGACCAAGTTCGGATGGAGAGACGCTAGCTGAGGGTGAGCCGAGTGACCGTATCCACCACCACCGCCTTTGATGACTCCACCGCTGCCCCTGAATTGGCATGGAGCACAAAACTGATAAATATACCAATCATCACTGCCTGCTAGCATCAATTAGGCCATGAAAATTTCTGCCTAAATTAAGATTTGGGGGATGAAATCCATGTGGTAAAAACTAAAATAAAATCAGCAAACTGAAATAATGGAATAACATCTGAATCTTCAACACATACACAGTGCTAATAATCATGTCTCAAATCTCACCCTTGTAAACACTATGAGAAAAGGCAAGGTTCAAGGCCTAAGGTAACATATGGAAAAAAGGTTGACTAAAACATAAAACTGCATATATATATATATATATATATATATATATATATATATATATATATATATATATATATATATATATATATATATATATATAAACTTCTTCCTAAGAACATAACCCAGGCGACGACAATGGAATTGTCATCAACAGAGCTTGGATATATTGCAGAGTTTTATGTTGTTCCATCATCGAAATTACTTTGTGAATGTCCTAGAACTTTACTGTGATTTTGTGAAGGTCCTAGAGCTTTAAAACTAAATGGTGAGAAAAATGACAGTATAGCAGCAGTAGCATTTATACCTGCTATTATGTTGTAGATCTCACGCTTTGTGAATATGCCAACATAATAGCAGGAGTAGCATTTATATTTGTTATGCTATAGATAACATTGTGAGATCTCTAAGCATGTGTTTAGTTCCAACGATGAAGAGGAATGGGCTAGGATGACTCCTTTTCTAAGCATTTTAATGGTACTGATTTACTTCAGTTCACGTATCACACTCTTGTTTTTTAGATTCCATGAGTAAGAACTTTCTGATGGTTTAAGTAGCACGAAAATAAGGGGAGCAACAACAAAGTAGCCGACATCATGCAGCTAAATAGCCACCACTTGTGTACTTTCACTATTCTGCTAGCCCCTAATAATTTTTCAATTAACTAAATAGGTAAACTCTTCAGCTAGTGAATGATGGAGCTGATATTTGGCAGGCCATATGTAATTTAACTTGTGAGACATCAGATATGTGCATGACACACATAAAACTGTCATTTACACCTTTTGTCCCGTCTTCAATTTGGTACTTTCTTAGCTAAAAATCAAATCAGATGATATAGAAATTGAAGCATAACTGAAACTGCTCAAGAGTTCTATCTGAACTCCTTAAACATGTTAAGAGTAAAAAGATGGAAAGGTCAGAGACCTCAAAGGATCGTGATCCTTCCTGGAGCAGAGAGTGCCTCGCATGCCATGACCTTGTGAAGGATCCAGGTATCTACTCTATTCTTGCTGGTGATTTCCTAGAGCTTGATCAGAAGGGTCCATCCGTGTAACAGTGTCTATCACGCGCATTCAATTGGCGATGAGCTCCCGCAGCAACTCTATCAACTGTCATTTTGCATTGCATATAACCTTTATAAGGATGGCATTCTTAAGGTAAAAAATTATCCATTCTGTAATCTATTATCATATAAACAATAATACAGATTCTTGTAAAATAATCGATAGATGAATTGCACATCTCATGTAAATTGTGTTAAGCCATTAGTCTAAGAAATCATGGCTGGTCCCCAATCGCTTTCACTATACTCACCTGGAAGGATTTTAAAATCATGAAATGTAATGAAGGGCACTCTATTTCTTTCAGGAATTTGCAGAGACACCTCTTGTACATGCCTGTTGAATGCCCTTACAGCTAGCGATCCTTTCATCTGAATAAAGGCTCAAATCTAAAAATTGCAGATGAGTATGCCTACTGAAGAACACACCGGACACTCTAATAAATTACCACAAAGGACTGAGGAACGAAGCAACATCAGTAAGAGGAAGCACATGAATGAGAGCTCTGTATCCAGTATTTTTCCAAAAAACCAGCATCAGAGTAGTGCTCAAGTGGGGGGAGATTGGGGGCAATGTGGACTAGCACCTGAGGGGAACGACGAAGGATGGCTGGAGATCCACCACAACGACGACGACGACGGGAGAGACGGTACTTGCGGCGTCGCACGGACAGGGCAGCAACGAAGTGGTCGTAGGCTCAGGACGTCGTGGTATCTAGGCCCTCGGGCCTTCCGATTTCATGGACGAGGTCCCTGCCCCTAGCGATGCGACCGTCGTACCGGCGCCCATGGCGATGGCGTAGGAAGCCTTGGCTGTGGGCAGCAACTGGGGCAGGCGTTGACGGCGGGATGGCGGATGGGCGCCGCAGGTGCAGGATGGCCCGACCGCCCGTGGCGGAGGGGACGAGTCATCCGTTCGAGAGCGTTCGCGACCTTCCGGGTTCACAGCTTTAACGGGTGGAAGACCCGCTATGACCCCGATCGGACGGTCCATATCGCGTCTTGGCCAGATCCGACGGCTAGCAGGTTAGCGGGCGACGTGGCCATATCCACCGCCCAAACCTTGGCTCAGATTTAGAGATAGAGACGAGACAACTGGGCAGAGGTACGTCTTTTTGTTCTGGGAGATTCTTCAACGCGGCATGCTGTTGCCATGTGATACGATTCGGCGCGGCGCGAGGAGATTCTTCAGCGTGGTTCGAGTCTGGACACATGTTTGTTGGTACAGCACGTAGGAGTATTATCAAGGGGGAAGGAACGAGGGCATGCATCTCTCTCTTGTTTGCCATGTGATTTGAATGAAGAAGAAGAAAAAAGAAACGTGTGCGTCTTCTTTTTTTTTTTTGCGGTGGCCCAAACTCCAAACCAAACATGATTGGCAGCAACCGAACGGCCTGCACGGCAACGACGCAAGGCCCACAGCGCCAAAGGAGCGTGTGGCCTCCCTTAACGACGCTCTTAAGGCCCATCAAGGTAGCAGATACGGTTCGTGGGTCAGCCCAACAGCCCCCCCTAGCCCAGCTCGCGCGGCCTCTTCCGTCCTGCACCGAGACGACTCATCAGGTCGTAAATAAATTCTTCCCGGGCGTTTCATTCAGATTGTCGCAAGTTGCAACACCACACGGATCGACAGCCGAGCTGAGATGGCCGGCCGATCCGTGCTTCAGAAGGACTATCGCAAGTTGCAACACCACACCGATCGACAGCCGAGATGGCCGGCCGATCGCCTCCGGCGTGCCAGGTCGAGAGCTCTCGCGGCACACGGCGGTGCTCCTGCTGGCGCCTCTGCTCCGGTACGTACTGCCACGGCTGCTTTTGGAGATAGATAGATGGGATCATCGGAATTTGCCAATTTGGCTTGAGTTTGAAGGATATACAAAAGTTTTCGTCCCTTCAGGAACGTGGCATTAGAACCCTACATCTTTTCCACGGAGTCGCAGCTCGTCCCAAAATCCAAGGATACCTAAGTCCTGCGGCGCATACTACCCAAGACTTTCCCTAATAATCGTGGGATTCATGGTCCTGTAAGTAGCTACGTTTTCTTTTCGGGAGAATTATCTATTTGGCACTGAAATAAACCAGTGTTTCGTATTTCGCATTCAAAAATTTGAACTTTCTTATCTGGCATAAGTTGAAATTTTCTTTCGTAAATGGCACTGCCGTCCATTTTCATTGATCATCTGTTAGTTGACTGGTTTGACCGTGTCGGTTTTTTTTCCTATGTCCGATGTACCCTCTGTTAGAAACTGAAATTTGGCCGAGCTCCTGAAATCCCAGATCCTGTGCCCTTCTTCCCCGGCTCTGTTGTGCCACTGTGCGAGGCTGCCCTGGCTCCATGGCCGGAGCGCGAGCAGGCCACCCCGCGGGAGGCCGCCCCGGCCTCTGCTCAACGAGCCGCGTACCCGTGCTGGACATAGCCGCCGCCTGCGCCAGCTCCGGTTGCCGGCAAGGCCGTCCGGGCCCCTACGCGCGAGATCGGCGGCGGCTCGGCAGCTCGCTCGCGCGCTTGCCCGGCAGTAGCGTGGCGCCTTGGCCATGGCGCAGCTGCCTTCTCGTCTGGTGGCGGCGCAGCAGCACGCAGGCGGAGGACGCGACGGAGCACGAGGAACTTGAGCTGCTCCGACAGCGGGAGCACCAGCGGGCCCAGGGTGGTGATGTTCGTCTTGAGCGCGTCCCCGGCGACGGCCATGAGCTCGCGCGCCAGCGACACGCCGATGCGGCCTGTGCCGTCCTCGCGCTGGTACATGCAGCCGTAGCACTCGTCCGCGGCGCCTTTGTGGGTGCGCACCGTGTGCAGCAGCCGGTACCTGGCGCGCCCGGCGTCGGCGCGGCGGTTGGACAGCAGCGCGGCGGCGCCGCCCATGCGGAAGATGCAGTTGGACAGCAGCATGGAGCGGTCGTTGCCGAAGTACCAGTTGAGCATGATGTTCTCGGTGCTCACCACGACGGCGTAGCACCCGGGGTTCGCCTGCAGCATGTCCCTGGCGAGGTCCACAGCGATGAGCCCCGCGCTGCACCCCATGCCGCCAAGGTTGAACGACTTGACGTCCTCCCACATCTTGTAGCGGTGCACCACCATGGACGCCAGCGATGGCGTAGGGTTGAAGAGGCTGCAGTTGACGATGAGCACGCGTGGGGCTTACACGTCAGTGACTAGGATGAGGGAAGTAGTTGAGGGCAATATCGTCCATACGAAAATACTTGAACTTCCCTATTTGGCACCATGAGTTTCTGCTGCAAACAAGGGTATTCATGTCTTTTTGCCAGTCACTTGACACCGTTACTGCCCTAAATGGACGGCAGTGCCATTTACGAAAGAAAATTTCAACTTGACGCCAGATAAGAAAGTTCAAATTTTCGAGTGCCAAATACGAAACACTGGTTTGTTTCAGTGTCAAATAGATAATTCTCCCTTTCTTTTTTCCTTTATCTATGCATACTTTAAGACGTCAACAGCATATTGGTCCTAATATTTTAGGACATCAACAGCACATTGATAGTTACTTTCGGACGTCAACAACACATTGGTTGTAATTTTTTAAGGACATCAACAGCACATTGATTGTAATTTTTTAAGGACATCAACAGCACATTGATGGTACTCCCCCCGTTCCAAATTATAAGTCGTTTTGACTTTTTTGGTACATTCATTTTGCTATGCATCTAGGTATAAGATATATCTAGATACATAGCAAGTTGTATGTACCAAAAAAGTTAAAGCGACTTATAATTTAGGATGGTGGGAGTAATTTTTTTAGACGTCAACAGCACATTGGTTGTAATTTTTTAGGACGTCAACAACACATTAGTCGTATCATAGAAAATATTAGCAATATTTGTTTCTCCAAATAAGTTTATTATAAAAAATATATTCAACAATCGGTGAAAGAAATACTTATTGCAATTGCGCTCTCTAGCCTGTGTATAACACAGGCTACAAAGAACTTTGATTGCTCTCATGTCACTCCTAAAACCAGCTGCTAAAACTAATTGCACAAAAGCTGGTGGACATGAAGAACAACCAGGTTACTATAATGGTTAATGGCGATGAAATTCGTCTGGATCAGTTAGGGAATGTTGGTGACAAAACTTCTCCTTGTTTTTCAACATATGTACAACACTTTGTTGCTTGTGTTATCTTCTAATGCAAATGTAATATGTTTTGCACGTGTCTGGTATCGCTTAAGGGACTTCAACGCAGAGTTACCCCCACAGGAGCAGCTACCGTACACCCATGTGGTGGTGCTTACTCGCATATCATCAAGATATGCAGACCTGGGGCTATCCCAGACTTGGCCATCCCGTATTCAGCATTACGAGATCTTATCTGCGACTGCTATGCTTTACACAACATAATTTGGGCTCTATATCCTGAAATCTGGCCCCTTGCCAGTTCCACCGGTTGGTATATCAAAGGCATTACGCTTCCGCATCCATGAACGGTGGATGAAAGGGGTCCTGACTCCTGAAGGGTGTCATCAATGTCCGAATCCCTAACACCATATTGATGTACTTCACAGAATGGGGTGACCTATCGACCTCAATGTATAAGAAGGTGCTCCCACAGAATGTATTCTTCATCCGTGAATGTTTACTTAAGAATGTTCATCCTAAATCGCCGAGACATGGCAGAAGGTAATCAAAAGGTTGTGAAGCATTTTGTTTTTCTTTGCAACAAGTCTTACTTTCCTTTTCTGTGTCCTCTTTTTGTGCATAGGATACAATACATCTCTCTGTTTATGTGATTAGCAAATTTTTTCAGCTCCGAAATCTGGGCGTGGAGATGAAGACCCATCGGCTGTTGTATTTGGCTGGCACAAAGAAGATAACAAACACCTCCTATGTGCTTCAATATCCGTTCATAAAATGGAGGATACAATCAGGTTTGTTGCTATACCTTCAGCACTATTTGCAACATTTAAATATGTATTTTTTGTGTGTGTGATAATTCTTTTATGTTTCTTATTGTTGCTACCTGAATTATTGCTTTGGCATGAAGCTACTGAGACAAGAAGATGCTTCTGAAGGACAACATGACACTGTCATGGTCATGGTTTTTGAACTAGAGACAAAGAGTTTTGTCTTTGCACATGATCCATAGTGCCTTCATGAATACTCACGAATTTTATTTAGACTATCTTCAACAATGGGAACCCAAATACAAGACCCATTTCACGTTTGGGTAACGCTACAGGCAAATGTTTCAATACCCATTTTTTATCTTCTTCAACAACAAGACTCAAAAGAGAACCCTTTCTGCAAATGGGTCTCCAGGAGAGAGGATATTCATATTTAGGTCGTGCCTCTCCTGGCACCCAAAATGGGTCTCCTATATAGGTACTCTGTTGGAGGCCGATATAGTACTGTTGGAGACCCATTTTGCGTTTGAGTGCTCTTATGGGTCTCCTATTGGAGACAGTCTTATGAGCCGTTGTTTTGCTTTATAATATGCTTATATCTGTTGTCATTTTGTAGGCGAAGGTGACAAAATCGACCAAAAATTGCATTTGACGATTTCTCTATTGCACATGAAAACGTGTGTATTCGACATACCAAGTTTTCAGTAGTCCACTTTTTTTAGCACTCTAACGCCAGTTTTTTAGCACACTAACACTTACATGATGCGATGCAAATCAGGTGCATGACCTTGTTGAAAAAATCAAATCTAATGGTGGAGTTGTCTTACGGGATTTCTGTCCTGACAAGAAAGAAGCAGCCATTAGTAGATCCATGTGACAACTCCCAAACATATTTGCGAGCTGAGTCTACAAGTAGGGAATATAGACAATGCTATCATCTTCTATGAAACACATTATTTGTTCTTATACAGGTTTTAGGGATGCATCTTTTGACAAGGAATGATAGGCTTTAAGATAAGGTAAGAAAAAACTACACAACCTGGTCCAAGTAGATGATTTAGCTATTTGTTAAATTAAACCTCCCAAATCCTATATAGACAGAAGGGTAAAGTTGGGCTGAAGGTTTGCGGTATACCTATTTATAGCTTGAAGATTGTCATCAAGTTTCAATGCAATTAGCCTACCCTAACTTGCTTGATAAAAAAGACTTTGTTTTTGTTGTATGGTTGTACAACATTGTTTTGATAGGATGGGATATAAGGATGCAGATCATACCACAATTTTGGACCACAGTTTTGGAACCATGGTGCCAAAAGGCCGAACAACAGGAAAGGATATATAAAGGTTTTTGTTAAAAATTTATACACCCTGTCTATGTAAGTGCAGGCTATGCGGATGAAGTAATGGTCACCTTGCTTTTCTCTAAATACAGGTAACCTTTGGCACAAATGACGTGCGGAGGACTGCAGAGCAGTCAAGTTTGCGATTAAAGATCATGGGGGCACAATTTTGGAGGAACTAGGTAAATACCTGTTGTTAGGGTTCCAATCATGACATTTATGGATCCGGGCGGTTGAAATGTGGTGAGTGATGTATATGCTGTTCTGTTAGGAGTTACATGAACTATTCCATTATAGGTTATTTGTGTTAGAATGAGAGGAGAGGAGAAAGATGGCTGTAATGGATCTATTGAGCAGCCCCAAATGGGGTATATATAGTACATGAGAGCCTAAACCGTAGACTAGAGTACAATGACAATAATACCCTTAACACTCCCTCAACTTCAAGGCGTATGCAATTGTGTTGCATTTGGAAGAGAGAACACTAAGCACTAGACTTAGACACATTACAACACTAAGATAACTGAAACATCCAAATCCGAGTCTCCAATATGTCGCAGTGCATGTGAGTCTTGAAAACCTTGCCAAGCCGAGGAGGTGCGAAGAGAAGCACAAAGGTAGAGAGTCATGACGATGGACGCAGGGGCGAAGCCACGTTGAAGTTACCTGGTGCACAAGCACCAAGGTATTTTTTTTGCCATTCAACATCTTATTTTCACCATATGTTTCAATAAAGTTGTGTAAGTTACTTAAGCAGTGCACCAGGGTTCATTTGCCTGTAGCTTCGCCACTGGATGGACGCGCCTTTAGTCAAAGAGCCGCGGGCTCGCGGAGGAGGTGACAAGGAGTAGCAAGGTTCAAGCGGACGAGCCATCGCCACACAAATCCGGACAGGGTCAGAGCCACACGCATCCGGACGTGTCTAGGCTACACAAATCCGCTAAACCAAAACTACGGTGGCAATCAGAGGCGAGGACCAAAAGGGAGGGTCGCATCAATGACGACTAGAAGATGATTAGCCAAAAGAGGTGGCAACCACAAAGGAAAATACAGAATCAATTGTTTGGCAAAGATTTTGTGGACTCGAATGGCAAAGACGCGTTCAAGGAGCAAGATTAGCGAAGTTAGATGGACACAGTAGGGAAACAAAGACTGGATACTGGCAGCAAGCAGCATAAACACGGGATCCCATCAACACAAACACCAGCGCACGTGGGGGCCTATCCCTGTGAGCTCCTCTCCTGCTGCCGGACGAGGCGATGAGCGCCCTGGATGCGGAATCTGAGTGCGTGCTGCAGGGGTGCTGGAGTGGCCGATGAAGGGGCGACGCAGCGACAACCAGCAGGAAGAAGCCACGACAGCGATGAGTCGGTGAAGACGCGCATGGAAGAAACCGGCAGGGACGAACCGGCGGTGGGAGACGGTGCAGGCGAAGCAGAGGAGTGGGATCCAAGAATGGCGACGATGGCTGCGGAGTACGGACGACAGGAAGAGCATGGCGGGTGGAGGAACGCTCGCACTTCATGGATGCCGGCGTGGCGGCACGGATGGAGGCGCGCAGGCTCAGAAGCAGAGCCATGGGGCCGCTCAGTCATGGGAGGAGGGCCGCGTGCGAGTGGTGGCCGCTCCTACCGCGAGCGCTGACCCGGCGAGCAGGGGGCGGCGCGCAGGAGCGGGCAACGCGCAGGACGCTCGGGAAGGGCAGGCTGCGCCCAGAAGTAGAGCCGCGCCTCCAGGCCTACGAGAAGCCATTGGCGCCTGAAGAGGAGCAATGGGAGGAGTGACTGGTGACGTGGTGGCTGGGAGCGCCAGGAGGAAGCCGGCGCAAGGAGGAAACCCGGCGGTTCGGTGGCACAAATTTGGCGCTGGCCTGATCATCCAGGCCTGGCGGCCCGATCTACACCCGGGGATGACGGATCGACGTCGTCGACACCTCGATCTGAACTCAGGGAGGAACTGCTGCTGCTTAAACTGGTAAGAAAACTAATAGGGTGGGTACCCCTGGGAGTGGAGTTCGCTCCTCCTAGGGGCAGCGCAGCGGAAGACAGCGTTGGAGCAATGGTAAAGATTGGTGCGACGGTGAAGGTCAAACCTTCGCCTGTGATAATGAGAGGAGAGGAGAAAGATGGCTATAATGGTCTAAACCCTAGACTAGAGTACAATGACAATAATACCCTTAACAATTTGCCCCACAAGTGACGTGTTATCTTTGTATTGTAGGCCATCCACTGCTACACAAAATCTTTTATGCGGCATTTGCCTTTTAAGCTCCGAGGCCGGCGGGCTGGGTGGCCGCCTCCGTTAATTGGTGGCAGGGCCACCGGCCAAGCGCCCGTCTCGGTTAATCATTAACTGACGCGGGCCACATAACGCGCACGTCTCGGTTAAAATGATTAACCAAGGCGGTCGCCTCGCCTCAGTTAATCGACTATTTTTGAAGGGTCCGCCTCCGTAAATCGATTTACGGAGGTGGGCGTATTAAGATGTCCACCTCGATTAATAATTGCAACAATAAATAGTTCATAACTTTTTCATATGAACTCAGATGAAGACAAACCTTATATCAAAATTATAGCTTTCGACGAGATCTACAAATTTGTAGTTGAAAAGGTTTTGCATTGAAACTTTTTAGGGTCCCAAAATATTGTTGTAAGTGCATAGATTTTGAAATTTAAAATTTAGAATTATCAAACGGCCTCGGATGTTGACATGGTCTATACAAAAGTTATAGTTCTCAATAAAATCTATAACTTTGTAGCTGAAAAGTTTTTAATTCGAAGATGTTTAGAGTCCCAAATATGTGTTCGAAGGTTATAGATTTTAAAATTTAAAATTTAGAATTCTTGAACGATCTCAAATGTTGACATAGTTAATAACAAAGTTCCAGTGGCCGACCTGATTTACATGTTTGATATTGACAAGTTTCTGATTTAAAGTCATCTAGAGTGTAAAATATGTGTTTGAAATTCAAATATTTTGAGACTCAATTTTTTGAATTTTTCAAACTATCTCTGATGGAGATACATCATATACCAAAGTTATAGTACTTGACAAGATTTAAAACTTTGTAGTTAAAAGTTTTTTTCATTTGAGTTCATTTAGTAGCCAAAATATGCAATATAAGATTACGAAATATATTGATATAAAAAGAGAGCATATTATATGCACACATGAATGAGTGTGTGGTGCAGTGGTTGAGATGCGGTAGTGTTGAGTGGTAGGTCTTGGGTTCGTCTCTCCAAGTTTTTTGGTTTTTCGAGTTTTGTGGAGAACATTAACGGAGCCAATAACCGAGGCGGGCTAACCAACCGCCTTCATAGGTGTGGATTAACCATGATCTTTGGACGGAGTCGGATGGTTTGCCCGCCTCCGTTAATCCAAAACGCTCGCCACGGTTAAGTTTTATGTAGTAGTGGTCGTTGTCTCATTGACAAGAACGACTTCCTCAAGGAGCGGCCATGAGTCGGAGGTGAGTCTTATAGAGGAACAACAATATTTGTATTTCTATCTCTTTTAACTGGCTGATGAGACAAGGTGGGGAGAAAATTATCTGTTGTCTGAAAAGGACAACAACTATTGTATGCTAGGTAACATAAACGTGATCGAACTGGAGGTAGCATGCATAAAGGTTGTACTTAATGCTTATGCTAGTTTCTTCCTGATCTAGCTATATCATGTTATGTTTTGCTCTCTAGCGCCGCCGGTCTCTTAGGGTTTGTTAGTTGGAGATAAGATTAGAAGTCTTTTACTTAGGGACAAAGTCTGTCTCTCTATATAAAGAGAGGAGATGTACCATAAAAGGCAACCAATGAAGAAGAGTTAATGCCAAGTCGTCTAGCATCCGCACCCCCCCCCCCAGCCGACTCCGTCCGGCTATTTTCCTGGTGGTGTTTACCCTAATGACCCAAGGATCATAACATTATTCATGTGCCTTCGATGGGTACATGAAATCAACCACCATATCATTCTATGTTTTTTAGAAGTAAAAGAATGTTTAGTTTGCATTTGTTCCAAAACAACACATGATCAGTAATAGCATCAGAAATCAATACAGGGAGCACATGCGAATTCATATATTGGTTAAATTTATAGTTTTAGTTGACCTTGTTTAGGTTTAGGATATGTGAAAATTTTCTTCTTAGGAGCATCCTGAATAATAATGCAGATGGTAGCTGCAAAAAATGTTCTTTGATTGAGCTCTGCACCTTTCTTTATTTCTTGCCCACATGGTGCCATTTGGTTCTAAGTTCATGCTTCTTTTTTCTATATTGGTTCAACATGCCATTGGGCCATTTCAATATTATTTTCCAAAGGGAATTTATCAGTTTCTTTAAAGGTTCTGAAATAGATAACCGTGGTAATGTTTATTCGAATTTACAGTACTGAAGATCAGATGCTGCTGTAGAAGCTTTGTCCAGTATCTCAAACTTTGAAAGTGATAGATACTTTATCTATAATGTAGATCTAACCTTGTCAATTAGAAATATTTTTTGGTTAGAATTAACCAGAAATATCTATCTTTGCTCGAGTGGCAAACGCTGCAGGTGGTGCAGCGGCCGGTCGTGGGTTCGAGCTCTGCTCGACTCACGATCCCCACCGGGGTTTTTCCCCATTTTTAACAGGTGCAACCTCTCTCGCATGGAGCCACAAAGGGATAGCGGCGCGTCCGTCACCTACGGAGCCTTGGATGGTTTCGGTGATCTCCTCAAGACGTGATCTTGGAATCTAGGTGTAGTTGTAGGGTTTGTTTGTGTACATGTGGTGTGAGTGAGGTGTGTGTGAGTGTGTGTGGTGTTAGTGTGTCTGTTCATGAACAGATACTACAGTTGTACCTAGATAAGAGAGGCCAAAAAAAAAAGTTTGTTATGCTTAGTTGCTATGTCTCAACTCTCAACAATATGGTTATGGCATTAACATTTCCTTGAAGAAAATGTGTTTTTTTTTCATCTATATTCCGTAGGACTTGACTTTTGGTTTACTGGGTAATAACTTTCTTCGTTTGTTATAATGCCGCACGCTGACCTACCGCGACACGCCGACACCGTTCTCTCGTGTGATACATCAATCACATGGCGAGGCACAGTTCGAGGAGCAGGAGTACCTCGATGAGCGTGGACAGAGTGAAAGATTTGGTGAATCGTGGTCTGTCAAACTCCGACATGACCAGCGCCTACGTGTTGATTTATATAGGGCTGAAAACGCCTCAACAAAGGTACAGATATGTTACAACTCGGATTACAAAAGATTCGGTTGTCATCAACTACTGGGACTCTATCTAGGATATTTCCATGTAACAACCGTAACTTGCTCCAAGTAGTAAACGACTTACAATCCTGATACATCAGGAACTATACTTCTAACAGAGGACAGGACCGCTCCACTCGTGGTTAAGCCTTGAGAGCTTCCAAATTCCATTACACGGCCGTGGGTGATATAAAAAACGGGCCGACTAGCGGCCGAACGTCCGGCCCGAGACCAACGTCCGGACGCCCGCGCTGCAGTTTCCTGTGCTCGCACAAGCAATCCACGCCCGCGCTCTCGCAAAAAAAAAAAAAAACGTACGGCCATGCCTGCACCTGGGCCGTCTGTCCGGACGCACCAACCCGCTCGCCTACAACGCAAAAAAAAGAAACCATTGACGCGCACTCCGCTCCATACCCGTGATCGTCAAAGGTGACACCGCCGCCCCCGCCGGTCAACGCAGCTGGCTCCGCACCGTCCGCGTCTCTGCCGCAGCCTCCCCTTCCCCTCTCTCTCTCTCCCCCGACACGGCGCAAAGCGCGGCCACCTCCTCACACTGCGCATGGCTGGTTTGGCGCGCGTGCCCACCGTGGCTTGGCGAGCCCCGGCGGCAGGGTGGCCGGTCGCTAGCGGGCGCCGCGCACCTCCGCCCTACTCCTCGCTGTTCCTTCCACCAGATCCACTGCGCGGCGAGAGATCCGATGGTGGTGGGGACTACGGCACCGGCTGCGGGGGCTACATGTCGAACCCATGACACCAGTAGCAACGAAGGGGTCCCCGTTAGCCTCGTAGTAGGCGGAGTCCATCTGGTAAATGTTGGCGCTGGTCGATGGTGGCGATGGCGCGGCTGCCTCCGGTGAACACACGCCGGCGAGACTCCATTCCGCAAGCAGCAAGGAGATATTGCGATGTGCTGAAAACGCATGTTGCAAGCGTATGTTTTAGAGGTATGTTGCAGTTGTTTTAGATGAATATTGCAAAAGTGGATTAGAATGTTGCATATGTTGCAATTGTTGTACACGTATGTTGCAAATGTTTGTTCCTAATGTTTAGTCTGTGTTTTTGGACGTATTGTTACACGTGTGTTTACCTAAATGTTGCATACGTTTCACACATATGCTGCAAATGTTTTATCTGGATATTACTATGTTTGCAATGATTTTTAAGTGTTTTTCATGTGTTTTTCAAGTGTTTCAGAAGCATGTTTCAAGTATTTTATTTGTCTTCAGACGCATGTTGCAAGTGTTGCATCTGGATGTTTCAAAAGTAGATCGGGTATTGCACATGTTGCAATACACATGAGAAGCGGAGGGGACGAGCGGCCCCCGTGCGCGGGTGGCGTCCGGACGGCATGGGCCCCGCATGGGCACGTGAAACCCAGGCACAAGCGGGGGCGTGCTGTTTTTTTTTGTGCAAGCACGAGCGTGGATTGCTGATGCGAGCGCTGGCGTCCGGACGTGGGCCTCGGGCCGGTCGTTCGGGCGCTAGTCGTCCCGCTTGGGATATCCTCCAACAGGGTATCTACCATGCCTTAGTATATCCCCCAACAAGGTAGCTATGCCTATGACCTGAAGGTGAGAGTGAAGAAAAACTTGGGATATCCTCCAACAGGGTTTTTTTAGAATTACGTAGTACAACATAGACACTCATAACATGCACGTACACTCACCCCTATAAACACACGTGCGCAAACCCTACATCTCTATAAGCACCTCCGAAGGACTGAGCCGCCAGATTCCTCCAACGGGGTATCTACCATGCCTCAGTGTATCCCAACAGGGTAGCTATGCCTGACCTTGAAGGTGAGAGTGAAGAAAAACGCTACTACGCTAGCGAGGAGCGAAGCGCTTCGCTAACACACTGCCTGATACTTTTGCTGTCTTGCATGTGATTTCTTCTGTTTCTTCTTCACAGCTTTGCTTGCTTTATTATTTATTTGCTTCACTGCCAACTCCGCTAGCCATGGCTGAAAGTACTGTTGCTGGTTTTGTGTGAAAGAAAAATACTGTTCATTGACTGATAAGCCATAGCTTATAAGTCAAATACGACCATCACTGTTGATAGCCAAGAATGCATTAATAAAGCTCATGTTCCCAGAAAACGTATTACCAGCTCTCCATATGATGTCCACATAATCTTTATCGCCAATTTCAGCTCTTGGGAAAAACAAGTCCCAACATATTCCAAACTCAGGAGGACCAAACTATTTATATATAGTCCATCCATAAACAGATGGTACACAGGTGGTGCAAAAATGGTGTGTACTCTGCTACGCACAAACAACCGGTACAAGGAGCCTCTCCAGCCGCAATCAGTAATCATCGCCTCTGGAAATGACCTCTTTGCAGGTTGGCCGGAGTAGGATGGTGTGCTCAAACTGAGAGACGTAGCTCCCTCTCACATCACACAGGGGAGGATACGGCTGCCACGAGGGTGCAAGAAGGTGAATATACATGTCAGCAAACAAGATTAGGTTTGGACAATGGAGCAGAGATGGAGCAATACACCTACCTGAACGATGCCATTATCACATAGATTTTTCAGAGCCATGAGATACTTGGTCTCACCAAGGCGGTCCAAGTACCGGCGGCAAAAGGCAAGCGTTCCAAAGTTGTTGTTGATGACCCCAAGTAGTTGCTTGGCCTTTGCTAACCGCAATGGCACATGTCCAACATCAAAGTTCTTCATGTAATGACTGCATTCCAAGTCCTCCCTGACAAATCCCTTTCCTGCAAACATCATGAAACTCATCAAGTGTGCACTGTGCAAGTCTTCCAGGACTTAAACATGTCCAAGTAGGGACAAGAAATTTATGTTGTGCAGCCAAGGGTCATTCTATTATGTAACTGAAGTGTCTTTTTTGTGTGCAAAACAATTATGGCATAATATAGTACTCCTAGATTTCTATCTCTGAGTTCAAGCTACATAAGTAACATACCCGTAGATCCAAAAGTTTGATGGCATAAAACTCCCTTCCTCCATTTTTGTTTGTTCTCCACCTTTCACTATTGGAACTGATTTCCCAGCATGGATTTGATATGGCCCAATGCTATGTCCATTGAGGTTCCGAACACTTTTAACTGTCACACAAGCAACAGAGTAGTTTGAGTTATCATTCATTTTTCACTGTACATTATTATTGCACAGCGGAAATCAGAAGCTGCATCGACTACTTTACATTACCTTGGAAAACTTTCCCATTGATTTCAACCTCATATGACTCCATAACTTCTTGGATTGCAGCACCAACATCACCAAGCCGTGCATCTATTCCAGCTTCCTGAAATGTAGCAGTAATCAAATTATTTGGATGTTCAATGTGTGCATGCTAAACCAGAGAAATAATTTCAGGCAACCACGACCATTAAAAGAAGAAATTAAATTAGGCAGACAAATTATACAGTAGCGGCTACAAAGGTGCCAATCCATACAATATTTGTCTAGTGGAAATCAGTATTCTAATGAACACATGAATATGACGCATTGAACAAAACATCTCAGTTCAGTACAATCAAATAGAGCACTACATGAAAAGGCAGCCTACAAAGTGCAGAGAAAAATGTCGAAATTACCTTGATCCCTGTATTTGTGGCATCTCTCGTTGCTTGAAGCAATGGATCGAACATAGGATTGAATGCAACAGTAAATGCACAATCAATAATGTACCCTAGAACAAATATCAAGTTAGTGTTTGCAATTAAAAAAGTATTGACTAATTGACGAGAAATCCACACTAGTCACATCAACAAACCAAAGACAATAAAATAAAACATAAATATGACAGACCATCTATATGTGTTCCAAAATCCAGCTTCATCACATCATCGTATTGTAGCACAGTTTTGTCACCCGCATTTGGAGTCCAGTGAGCTGCAACCCTAAGAATTGCATTTTTCTTCCATCAATTCTTGAACCAAATGAAAACTTGGAAACAAATTTAAGGATACCATATTAACGGAAACACTATAAAAGAATGCCATACCAATTCAAGGAGCATCCAGTTGGAAAGGCAATGCCAGCTTGCAGTCCATTCTCCTTGATAAGTTTCCGGATCATGTTTTCCAACGTCTCACATAGATCAATCATTAACATTCCAGGCTTTATGATGCTCCTCATATATTTCCGTACCTGGCAAATAAGAACATACATACGTTGTAGAATTGCAACCAACATAATAGAAGTTATGCTGCACATAAATTACAGAGGGATGTATTTTAGACCTGTCTATGAACTTCTGCTGCTCGGTGAACAGAGTTGTACATTGGCTTTTGCAGTCGTTCCAGCTCCCTCTTTTCCTCACTAGTCGTTCTCCACAAATTACTGGATACCAATAGTGCATAGATTCGTAAGAGTTACTGGTAGTTCATTGTATTAGTTCATAACTTCTGATGCTTAACAAGATGGAGAAAATCCTTTCACCCCCAATACATAGGATAATTTAATTCAATAGAACTTCAGCTACTGGTAATAGACTTTGTACTTAACTCATCCTTATATTGTTGGATTTCACCCTCAGGAAATTCTCCTGAAGGGAAAAGCTCATCGACAGGTATTGATGGAGGATCTGTCTGTTGAAGGGGGTCCTTCTTCTTTCTACAGAAGAGATGAATCATCCTCGCAAAATGAAACAGGCCAAACAATAAAAGCATGGTTCAACTCAAAAGCAGAACTCACTTGGATTTGTTTTTCTTCCTTTTCTTCTTTACAGCTTCTGAAAAATATCCATTTCAAAAGACAGATGTTAGACTAACCCCACAACCAATGCTAGATATTATAGAATAACCTTCAACTTTATAGGAAAAATTTGGCAAGGTATAGTTGTCACCTGGTGCTCCATCTTTAGATGGACCGTCAGCTTGTGCTTCATCGTCATCATCCTCTGGTGGTGAGGACTGAGCTGCAAGAACAGAATGATTGTTGTTTGCAGCTTTGTCTTCTCTAATAAGATTCTCCTGAAAAAAGAAAAATGGATGCTAATTGGTATGAGAGAAAAAAATACAGCAGACCAAGGGTCAAGCATGAGAAATGTGCCATATAAGAGTCCACGATCCATGTAATGTAACAATAAAAGTTGTTATCACTTGTTCAAGTGTTCTAATCATTGCACTTTCAAACTGAAATCTGGAAAAGCTACCCACGTCATCTAGTCAAAAGTTAAGCCACCATTATTAGGACAATTTTGTCCATTACTTACAAGTGACTTCAGACAAAGCATAATTGAAATATGGAACAAATGAAGAGGCTAATATTGCATTAAACATGTGAGTATGCAAGTCAATGACCCAGTTATCATGACTAGACCACCTCCGCAAACGAAATACTCCTACGATTCTCAAATAGATACTTATGCTCAACTTTGTGCACAACAATACTATTGATTCATTCCATGGGCCATGGAAAACAACGGAACTACTGCAGCTACTTACTTTTGTTTCATCATTTTGTCCAACATGCAGTGCCTCCATCTCCTTGGTTGTTGCATCAACCGCAGCCATTTTGTATATTTCTAGAGCAGGTTCAAACCTGAATAAGCAGGATAAACAAAACCGTAAGACCCAATATGTGTAAGGATAAACTGCATTTCAAATAAATGTATCTCCATTATAAAGCAAATGTGTATTAATGTATTATCTCAGCTATTCACAAGTGTCTAACAGAAACTTGACAAATTCATAAATGATAAAGCCATTGATAACAAATAATATCATATCTGGATTACCAGTATTTGCTCATTAAACTCAGTAAGTGAAATACATCATCTAGAGTCGGGTCAAGAATCAGGGGCGGATCCAGTAAAGGGACATGGGTGTAGACATGTACACCCAATATTTTTTGCAAAAACTTCGAAGTTAGGAGGCTTGTCAAATAGCTAAATAGCTTTAGGTTAGGGTTTCGGTGCTCAGCTTCGCACAGCATAAGGGAAGGGAAGAGAAGGGGTGGGAGTACCTGGTGGGTGCTCGTCGCCGGCGAAGAGACCAACGAAAGCCTCAGCACCTGGCTTAGGGCGGCGGCGGCCCAACAGTCGTCTGAGAGCGAGAGGGGAGCGAGAGAGAGAGAGAACGAGGAGGGAAGAGAGCCAGAGAGAGAGAGAGAGAGAGAGCGAGGACTCGAGGAGGGAAGAGGGATGCAGCGGAAGGGGTCGACGGCGGAAAAAAAAACGCACGGGCTTCTTGTGGGCCGTTTTTTCTGTTTCTTTGAAAATTTCTGTTTTTTTTATTTTTCTTTCTCTCCCTTTTTAATTAATTTTATTCTTGTTGATTTCATATCTATTCTCTTAATTGGACATTATCAATGGGTACAACATGTGTTTTAAATGACAGAAATTTCATATCTATTCTCTTCATTGGACACTATCAGTGCCTAGAAAATATATAGTACATTGTAAATAAGTAAATGGAACTTTTTATATTTTTATTAAGGTTGAATATTTTTCTATTAAAGCTAGAAGCCATTTTCAAAAGAACATAACCAATTTCACAAACCAATAAGCTATAACAATATTTTTCTAAAATAAAAACAATTTCCTCTTTGTGACAATTTCCCAAGTGAATATTAAATATTTTTGTGCTAAACATGGAACAATAGTTCCCATGAACTAGGATCATTGCTATCATCAATAAAAAAATGGTATGAACTCATTAAAAAAATTTCCATGCTCCAACAAGAACTAATAAAGAGTATTGACACTTCAATATCTCATGAAAAATTAAGTCTTCCTAGCACTCTCTTTTCATTCTATAACTTACTAAGGATTTTTATGTTGTAACAGGGTTAAAGATTAGGTTGCAAAATACATTTGTGTGTTAGAATAGTCACACTTTATCAACCTTAAACAAATCTAGCTAAGCGAGTGTTTATTATCCGCAAGGCACAAAGGCAAGAGATGAGCAGTAGGACACGGTGGTGAGGCGGAAGGGGGCTCAAGCCCCCCTACCCATATCGCAGCAGTGGAACCCCCTGTGGAACCCTCATGAATTTTTAAGCAAAGTTTTATAGTATAGGGGGGCTGAGACTTAAGATCGAACAACAGTGTTGTTCAACCCCCCCTAAAATATTTTCTGGGTCCACCGCAGACAGTAGAGGCACATAGTGGCGTTAAGTCCATAGAAAAACTATAACAAAAAACAAAGGTATACAAGTTCAAAAGACAAATATCGTTATAAGGCAAGAATAAAAGAAGGCTTGACATGGCATGATAGGAATAGAAATATTTTGACCTTAAAAACAATTATTCATCGGAAAAAGTATTATACAAATGCAACAATGCATAATTAATAAATTAGGAATGTTTCCGCTCTTAGATGGCACTAATTGTCCTTTTATGGAACCAATGTTTTTTTCTCTACAGGTAGAACATTTTTTACTTATCCCTTTATAGTAAAATTGTCGGGATCATAACCTCGGGGTGTGTCAAGGCATCGATTAGTCAGCAGGCCACGCGGCCCGTAATACATTAGCTAGCGAAGGCCCGAACGACCGAGACCCAGCTGGGTCAAGAAAACCAGGACGAACGCTAAGACCAGGGTCGACCACGACCTCTTCCTCCAGCCTTAGCCGCACGGCGCTCAAGAGGCGCACGACCTCACCCCCGTCACGACCCCTGGAAGGGATGGGGAGAGGTCGAGCCCCGCCAAGTATGCCTGTTCTGACAAGGATAGGTATGCCGCACTAACCTCGCAAGGACCAAGGGGAGTCCCCTCGGTCCGGTCAGACATCAACCCTGCACCATGCAGCTCGAACAAGACAATACCGCCCCAGGGCGGTGACAACGGGCACGATGACCACCGGCCAGATACGGCCCGACAAAATGCATGTACGCCCCCACCCACTATGGGATGGGATCCACGACGAAGGTATTGACTTGAAGGCCATCCAGACCAGTGGGGAACCATGACCCCAACGATCACGATCATGGCCCTCAGCTCCCCAAGACAACCAGGCGATCGATGACCTGGGGGCGGCTACCAATTCCCGTACGACACCCCAGGAAACTAGGAGACGATGACAAAGACCATGGCAGAGACCACGTCACACAGGACGACTGGCGCACCACCACCGTGCCTACAGTGCCACCAAGATCAGCGTAGAAGCACCATGCCACACCATGCCGCGACGTGGCCACAAGACAATGACGACAACCACGCCCGGGCATACTCCATAAGATGGCGTAGCTTGCAAGCCAAGTTAGCTAGGCCCTCCCTCAGGCTCACGACCCTTCAGTCGGGAGAATTTCCTCCTTTGTATGCACCCTGGCCCCGAACTCTATATAAGGACAGCCAGGGCACCCTTTCCAGATATTCTGAGACCCCTACTCATTCACTCACTCTCCATCGTAGCAGGGCTCCTGAAGCTTCCCTTTAGGCTGCCCGTCTCCTAGCTCTAGCTCTTCTTCTTCTTCCACAATTCTTGCACCCCTATTGTAAGAACTTTAGAGCATTTAAGCGAGGAACACACACTCGATTATCTTTGAGACTAGGCATAGGGCTCTGGCCTGAACCAGTATAACTTTTCGTGTCTTTTGGATGCTACCATCATCTTCCTAGAGCAGCGCGACAATTGTATAAATTCACTAGTCCAATTTACGAAACACCGACAAAAATATATTTTTGGGTTAGAAACAACTTCACGAGTAGAAAACACTATTTTATTAAGTGGAAAGAAATATTCTCATAGTAGAAAAAATGTTAGGGGTGTGACCCATTTGTCTTTCTTGTATCTTATGAAATAAGAAACTTCTACGTGAGAAACTTTCCAGATAAACGACGAGTATGCATAAAACATAATTATCGTACTTTATACAATAGAATACTATATATCTGGATATTTTGCATGAAAAATATCTTGGTAATAGATAAACACAAACAAGATTCTACATGGAATACTCTAGATCTAGTTATTTTATGTAATCAGAAATTTCATTTGGAGTTCGTGACTCTCTGGCGGCTCGGTTTGGTAGCAGGACAAGCCCCGCTAGGTCCTGCCTCGCCGCTGCTAGGTTGATGCACAACCACAGCAGCCGGTCGCCGCTGGCCACTGCGCTGGAGACTAGAGACCGACGTTCTCTAAACGCCACCACATGCTCAACCGGTAGCCGCTAGGGTTCACATTTGGGGAACCAGAGTTCGGAGTCAGGAGTTCGACTATAGAGTGTTTGACCAAAGCAACGTGAATTGTTCCTGATGGTGATGCTTGGAATCTTGATGGAGGTCAGTTGGGCTATTGGGCCTTGTTGGGCAATTGGGTAGAAAGGAAAATAAATAGAAAAATATGTATTTTGGGACACATTCGTTACTAGGACTTCTAAAAGCTCTAGTTTGGTTTTGGTGAATTGATAAAACCTAAAAGAACCGAGGACGCCGCCTAGAGGAGGTGAATAGGTGTTTCTAAAAATTCAACCCTTCAAAATGCAGAAACGATTAGTGTTGTAGTTTTCAAGATATTGGAAACTCCTAATCAGAGAAATAAATCCCTCACGAGTTAGCCACTGAGTAAATAACAAGTGATAAATAAAACTAGGAGCCACAAGCCTGCAACACAAGGATTAGAACTGAGAAGGAATAAAAATAGCACAAGCCCCAAATACCGGACACACACATCTAGTATTCATGGGTTTGCTGGATCAGCTCCCGATTTGCTTCGTTTGACTTCTCTTTTCAAACCAAGTTGCTGGCACCTCTTAGTAACCTATCAACACGCTCAAGGAATAGAAGTAGATCACAAATACCAACTGAAAAGAGAGATCGAGACACAAGAATTATTTTACCAAAGTTCGGCCTCTGTCAAGACCTACTCTCCATTGAGGGGGCTACGAGCGACCCAACAAAGGTCAGCTCAAGAGGACCACGAAGGCCACTCTAGCTGGAGTCTTTTCCAACTCCTTTTCCTCCTTCCACTAGTTGATTTCTTCCCTTACGGCGGTGGAATTGAACTATTACAAACTTTTCGAGGCACACCACACAAGCTCGTAGGTGCTCTCCAGCGACGCCTAGCCATCTAGGGTCGAAGAGTCCAAGAGTAACAAATGCAAATCATGAAATCGACAAATATGCAAAAGTGCTCAAGGGTGACTTGCTCTCAATTTTGAATCTCACTCAACCCATAAGATGGATTTGAAAGTTTGAATCAATCACTCACTAAGAGAGGGTTGGAGAGAGTTCTCAAGGCTCAAAATGTGTCTGGAAGTCAGTAGAATCAGCAGCCTCCAAAGGTGGAGGCTTGGGGCTATTTATAGACCCCACTCAAAAACTAGCCGTTTTCTAGCCGTTGGAATACCGGACACGTCTGGTATCAATATTGCCTGCATAGCGCCAACGGTCACTAAGTCAGTGGCGCAAGTGAGGTGTCGAAACTCCCGACGATTTTGGGAACTCTCGACCCCCAGAACTCCCAACTCTTATCGGAACTCCCGATGAACAAACTCGAGAAAACCAAGAAGATTGTTGTGGCTGGGCAAATACCGGACACGTCTGGTATTTTGCCAGACTTAGCAAACCAAGTTAGCTTTTTTGGCTCTCAAAACACTCAAACTTCACATAGGTTGGCTTCGACACTTATGAATAAGTATCTATCAACATGATGGATCCCTCTTAATAGTACAGCATACCTATTAACTCAAGATCAAATGAAAACGGAGTTTGAAGCGCTTGAGTTGATTTCCTTTGAATCGAAATGCCATAGCTTTCAATTTTCACCAAGTGAGGGTGTGATCATGTCATCTTTGATTTTCTCCTTAAGCATAGCCATCTTGAGTACATGACTTGGTTGCATTCAATAATTATGAGTTAAATCCAAATGGATCAAGTCACTTCCACAATTCATCCAATGTATTTGATTCTTCACTTCAATGTGACCGTCATTGTTTGATTGGTACCTCAACTAAATGCAAATACTTCCTTCTTCATCCTAGCTAGGTTCCTCGGTCGACAAGCCGTCGCTTGCCCTTCACCCTTGCTTAGCACCTCAAAGCCTTTCCTTGCTATCTTCACCATCTTAAGACATCAAGTCACACTTGGTGTTGAATCATTCATCAAGATCATTTGTATAAATGTCTTTCAATGTAGCAAGCTTTAGAAAGTGAGACCATTCCATATGCAATCCCTCATGTCTCTTTAATTATTTGTCAATGAGCTTGCTTTCATATGAATCACCAAAATCTCACAATGAATAAGCCTAGCATGAATTACATTTGCATTGTTGTCTTGTGTTTGAACTAGATTGTTCATACAACAACACACCATTTTGGCTTTCATCAGTTACTTGTGAGATAACCTATTTTCTGTCCAACACTTAGTAAATGGGTTAGACCTTTAATCACATTGTTATTCAATCATCCAAAACCCACACAATGATTTATGAGAGGCTCCCCCTCAATATGTGCTTATGAAGAGAATTCACAAGATGACCTCATATGTCAATTTCACATATTAAAACACATAGGAGACTCCCCCTAAATCATTACATCCGTGGGGTGCAAGTGTGGGTGACAAAATAAAATCGTGATGTATAAGACAAGATATATCACACAAAGAGGAAATAAATAAAAGCATCACATCACACAAATCCACTCTAAACAAGTATGGTCCTTATGAAAATAAATACATCATATATATGTCACACACATAGCACTCATCACAAATTTTCTCAAGTCCACAAACCACTAAGATATATTATATTACAAGATAAGGATCATATCACATGAGTCTCAAAGGATACATCCATTAAGTACAACTCTCATCTCAAACATGATACAAAGATAAAGCTCATATAATCTATCTCAACTCAAATGGATACATCAATGAGGCTCAAAAGAAAGGCAGAGACAACTACAGCTGCAGTCCAAGTACAAAGATAACACATGAAACACATCTAAAGCTTTAATCGGTCTCTCCCCCCCTTTGTCATCTATCACCACAAAAGGTCAACACTAACAAACCAAGTACAAAGGGGCTACAAGTTGTATCTGAAAGCTGTGATCACTCCTCATCATCATTGTCGTCCTGTTCGCCATCATCCTCATCCTCTGAGCGTGGAGCACCAAGTGGACACGAACCACCCAAACTAGATGGATCATAGCCACCAAACCCGTAGTAACTATATCCACCTGTGAGGTCACCCCACCAGTCTGAAGCATACTTGTCTGCAACAGTGGGACATGGCTGAGAGTGAGTAGGCACCCGAGCCTATGGTGGCAAGGTGTCAGGGTGCTCTGGTGCTTGCTCCTGCTGCTGCTCCTGTCACTGAAGAAACTGAGCAAACTCTCTATCGTACTTGACCTGCCTCTGCTCCTCAGTCTCTAGGTCACTAAGATCCTCATCTGAAAGCAGAGACCTAGGAGGATTAAGCTCAAGATTCTAGGAAATCATCTTGAGCGTGTGAGTGTCCTTCCTCCTAGTCTCCCTTTCTCTCTGCTGCCTAGTCTGGATGTCCCTGCACATCCCAAAGATAGCGCTGAACATCTTGCGAATAGGAGATGGAGGGCTACGGCGTTGTGAAGAAGAACATGGAGGAGCACGTGGTGGAGGTGAAGCTCCTCCTCCTGCTGCTACACCACCCTCAAGTGCATCTGCCTCTGCTGTTGCTGCTCTCCTTGGACCAAGTGGGGGTACTCCAACCTCTGACAAATCAATCTTCAGAACCTTGTGAGGTCTATCATACTCAAATTGGTGCCTGGTCACCTGCTCAATCATATACATGATGTATGGACTGAAACCACAGCCCTTGATGGGCCTCTCAGCAACACTCTGGATCTCACACCAGATGAAGTCAAAGATACTGAATGACTCCGCATCTGGTGCCATCCTGTGGAGAAGGTTGCCGGAGTAATCTGCAATAGTACCCTTGTCACCACCCTTGCAGCCAATGGACTTCCTAAACATCCTGTCCAGGTACCTATAGGTGGGATGAAGACCATCCACCTTCCCAACTGAGCCGCCTATATATATGTAAGCCATCCTCTCAGGAGGTAGTACCAACTCAGTGTGAATCCTATCTCTCTGAAGCTCCTTCTCTGAAATACCTAGATATCCTACAAAGACTGAATAGTCAACACTGTACCACTGTCCCTCTAACATCCAGTGCATATGCCTTGGTTCCTCCTTTACAAATAAGGTGGCGTAGAACTATGCAATAACTTTGGAGTTCTAGGGATGCTGAAACTCCATGAGCTAGTAAACACCGGTGCGCTGACAAGTGGCAATGGCAATGTCAAGAGAAGGCTTCTCCTTCTCTCTAACATGCTTCCAATCAATCCACTGAGACTTAGTCACAACTTGGTTTCTAGAGAGTATCACACAGTGATAAAAGTCAAGCTAAAACATAGTGCGAAAATGATTATCATATGGACAACTCTCCGACTGACTCCTAGGATCAATCCTCCTCAGCTCTCTAGCTCTCTCAGTCATACCCTTTCCCTTGTAATTAACTGTAGCAACATAATCGGGTATTGAAGTGTGATGTACCTTAAACATATCAAAGTGGATGCTATGAGCTAGCAGTCCTCCCTAAGGTGGGTGCTAAACTAGAGGTGCCTCCTCCTCGATATCCTGCTCATCATCTAGGTTGTCAACATCTGAGCCTCTATCAGTGCTCTTTCTCTTCCTTGGCTCAACCCTATGATCGTCAGTCTCATCATCATCAGAAGAGGGGCTGCTACCATCACCACTCTCTCTGTACTGTGGAGCACGCCTAGCTGCTCTAGCGGGTCTCCTACTGCTACTCTGCTCACCAATCCTGGTGTGGATATCCTACCTTGATTTCTTGTGCCTCTCAAAAGCAGGATGATCATGCTGGGTCCTAGACCAAGGCTCGATCTGTCCACTTCTCATAGTCGCTGCCCTGTATCCAAAATAATTTGTAAGAAATCTTAGATACATGCCCAATCAATATTTCTTATACCATCATCTATATATACAATTATTCATCCATAATATCTTGCAAGCACCTATCCCATCCATGGTCAAGGTTCACAAAATTAATTTGGACAAACAATCACAAATATAGAGATAATATGGAATGAAGATCGACTCAAGACTACAGGAAATCCTGCACTGCTGGTCCATATGCATACTAGACACGTCCGGTATGTGCGCTCACAGCAGCCCTAGCAGGGGCCTTAGCACCAATCTTAACCAATCCATTCTAAATTTTGTGGGTAGCTTCCTCATCAACAATGTATTGCTTCTACCGAAGGAATTCGTAATTGAAGCGACAACGAGTAGATTGGATGAGGTTAGGGATTTAAATACCTAGGGTGAGAAGAAGTTGAAATCTATCTCAAATCCAACGAGCAGTCCTTGGAATCTTGATGTGGAAAGCCTTCAATCCATCTCCCTTTCTCCCCTTCCTTCTCCTCTCCCCCTTCTTCCTTGCATGGTTGCTGACAAAGGCAATGGCTGTGGCTAGGAGCAGATGCGCTACTATTGTGGAGTCAAGCGAGGGGGAGCTGAAGGATGGATGAAGCAGTGTGTGGCGTGAAGGCAATGCGGGACAAGAGAGAGGTAGGCCGACAATGAGGACAAATCGTCCCACGGCGAGTGCAGAGCAGGGGCGAGAGTTGGGGGGGGGGGGTTACGGGCGACAGCGCTAGGCAGTTCCGAAGAGAGGGAGAAGGAATGGGCCATGAACCTAGGTCGATGGGGTACGAGGGTTTAAGTCCCCCACAGATACCGGACGCGTCCGATATCAATACCGGACACATCCGGTATTTGTGGAATCTGGCCAACTTGATCCAAATTTAGTTTTCTTGATTCCAAACCCCTTCTTTATAATTTCTTAATCTAGAAATGTTTGTCCTTGATCCAAGTTTAAATCCAACACCTTTCTTATCCAAATGCCAAGAGTAGCACTTCTCTTTTTCAAATATTTGGCATATAAACAATTTTGGTTAATAGATATTGATTTGTTGAGACATAGTAGATTGTGGACTTAAGAGAGCCATGGCATGTGTGATTAGCCAATCAATCAATTAAGGAGAGCTATAATCACCGCATGTCAAGGCTAGGTCACAAAGACCAAGATTCAAATGGTTTTCAAATTCACACCACCTACACATGCTAGTGAGGGATTTTGAAAAACATCTATCCTATGTCACACATATGCACACTCTAGCATATAAAGGGCCTTAGATGCACTTACAATGCATAAATGTAAATACATACCTTCGCCTTGAGCCCACAAAGATTTCCACCAAGACAATGCAAAACATGATAATCATTATGCTTACTTAATCTCTCAAATGATCATGCCGTTCAAGAAAATCAATTTTCATCCAAAGGACTACAGAGAATGCTCGATGAAAATGTTAGTCCACAATGGTAGAAAATAGAAATATAAGCTCCCCCTCAATAAGTGCCACAAGTAATTTGAATAACTTGCCACAAGCACTTAATTCAATTATGAATATGAGAGAGTCAATTTTCCATTTTGACCAATCACAAGGTAAAATGCCATATTTAGATTGAGTTCAAGAAATACTCACAAACCACTTAGGATAAATGAATCACAAGATTATGAGTAAATTAAGAATATATGCATTCACATGGATCAATAACTTAGTTATAATAGAATTTGATGTTCTGCCCCCTGCTATACCAAACACGTTTGGTATGCATACCGGACACATCCGGTATATGCAGGACAGAACCAGAACCAATGGAATTTTGCTCATGATTCTTTGCTAGGCTTTAGTACTTCTTGTATACCTGCATCTCGACAAATAAATTTCTCTACTAGAGAGCCATCAAAAACACCACGTGGCAAACACTAGCGTCATCAAAAGAAACTAATTTGCCACTTTCAATATTTCACAAATATGCCTATTCGTGAGCTATTGAGCAAGTTCTATACAAAGTGGCTATCCTATAAGGTTTAGGTACTTGTTACCAATAGTGAAGATGAAGTAAAGGATGTGATCAATTATCATTCTTTGGGTCAACCATATAAGAGATTATGATAAGGATTGACTGATAGATTGAGTGAATATTTCCAATTTGATTGCTCAACCACCCTGAATGCTTCATCTCACCACTAAGTACCTACATCAACATTCTAAGCACACTTTGGTACCCAACTCTTGTGGGGTCCTTTTGAGTTAGTCAACAAATGCTTAGGCACCCAAATGGTTTTAACACTAGTTTGCGGTGAACTCATCACCTTGCTTATGATAACTCTGTTTGTGGCCTTCCTAAGCATATTATCATAACCAAATGTGTTTGACTTAGGAATTTCACCAGTTGGGGCAATCCTAGCTTAGATGCCCTTTTCTTCTACAAGCATAGCATATGTGAACATGATTTGCTCTATGCTTGTTTTGCTTGTTGGGACACCTATCAATCATGTGCCCCATCTTGTTGCATCCATAGCATCTTCTTGTTGTAACTTGGGCCCTCTTTCTCGCCTCCTTGCACAAGGGGTAATTCTTGGTGGGATGGCCCGATTTCTTGCATATGAGACAAGCACTTGGCTCATCACTCTTCACTTGCCTGGCCACCTTGATAGAAGCCTTTTGTTTGGTGGCTTCAACCTTGTTGGCCCAACTCTTGTGTGGACACATAGCCCACTCATGTCCATACAATCCACAACCATAGCATAATCTTTTTCCATGCTTCTTGCTCTTGGTTGCTTTGGCGTTGCATGAGGTGTGATTCTTTTGTTAGATTTTGTAGGAAGCAAGGTTTGATCCTCTCTCAAGCTTCATCACCATGTTTTTACGGTTATCTTGAGAGGGTTGTGCTTTCTCCTTATCCTTCAACCAAATCACATCCTTTCTTAGCCTTTCAACATCTTCTTTGAGCTAATTATTTTCTAAGAGATTTTGCTCAATCGAAGATTGGCTTTCTTGAGAAGTACACTCATTAGTACAAGGAACATTTAATTGAGATGGTGTACAAGTGAGTGTGAGTGGGAGGTTGAGATGATTTTACCGATGTAATTGTGGCAGAACCGCCCAAAATAGCATACTTACGGAGGCGCTCGTCTTCCACCAGACACTAAGCACCCCGAAAGCAAGCTACAACGAGCGGTGTCCGTTGGGCACACCCCGAGGGAGAACCTGAAAGATCCACATTTTTCCCAAGGATCCAATAATGATAATGAGTTACAATACAAGTCTATTTCATACATCTGAGTTTCTTAAAAAGTACATTATTATAATACCAAATACCAGAGTGCGGAATGATAACAACGGAATTTAAAAATACATCTAGCGGTGAGGGGCGAGGATTCTGTCTGAGCCCACCAGAAGGATCCTCCACACAAAGGTACTCTTCAAGCATCACGTGCAACAGGGGTAAATAAACCCTGAGTACACAATGTACTCTCAAGACTTATCCGACTAGTGGGAATAATTTCCCGACTCCAAGGAATATGATAAGCTTTATGGCTTGCTAGTTTTCTTGAGCAGAAAGCAATACTAATAGTGAGTCCTTATTTATGAATTATTATTATCAGCCGTATTAAGTTATCATCTAGCCAGTCTATATAAGCACCTGTTCTACTTTCAAGCAAGGGTTATGCAATCAGTTCTGTTTCTTCTCCTTTTCCACTTTTAGTTCTTACTACGGTGCTAAATCACAGACAAGCCGTACCGGATTTCCTGGTGATTCGTGAATCAATGTGCCCAGCTGGTTGCCCCAAAAACACATGCCCCGCTTGTACCCTAGGCACAAGCAGGACTAACCCATCACTCTCCTGTCTTGGGTGTCTAGGTCCCCGTCCAAACTTGGACTCCAAGCTCCCACTCCTGAGTCCCGGACTCAGTGTGGTGCAAGGACCTCCACCATCCCCGCCTCCAATCAGTCGGTCCAGAAAGAGCCAGATCCATGACAAGAGAGCAACAAGTCTTCCCTACGCCCATACCTAAGTATGCGCTCGGGATAATAAATCTGTGACTTGCCTAGAGCCATATGCAACGATCGGTCCTTAACCGACACAGACAGGGAAAAAGTGTAACCAAGTCATGCCCTGTTGGCCGTAGGACACAACCCCTTACACCCACCAGTACCCAATCTATATCCCTGCCTGGTCACCATTTTCCTTTCCACCATTTTATCATGAGTGATCATATTTTATTACCTATTTGCGAGTAACGGCAGGTTACTCACGCTACCGGTATCTTGAGCATAGCAGCTACTCAGCCTGTACTAGTAGGACTCATGGGTAGGTATGTTATGCAGGTAGTTTCCATAAAATGCCTATAACTTAAATGCACATCACATATATATATATATATTCAGTGATCATAAAAATATGGGTTATGCTCCGGGGCTTGCCTTGGGTAGGCGCCGGGTTAGCAGGGTCAGCACCAACAGGCTCTTGGGCTCCCTCCTGCCGAAGATCTCCTCATCGTACTCCTCGATCACCTCGTCGTACTCCGGCTCACCGATGGGCACAAAGTCTACCAGTTTGCGATCTACATGAAATGATGATGTAATGTTTAATAATATGACACAGCAACTCTTAACCTAAAAGTATATTTATTAAACTACTAAGTGGGGTCTACCCACTAAAGGCTAAGCTACGTACCGTTACCACTAACAAGTATGAAACATGACATACATTCTTATAGCAACTACATGTATTCTTACTCCTAATATCGATTTAATCTAGATACGATAAAACAAGAGTAATAGCTATTTTATTTAACAACCCATTCTAAGGCTACAAAATTTACACCAAGTACATAACGACCTAGTGGACCTATTTTAAATTTTTTTGGCTATATCTATCACCAATTATCCACAAATATTCCTACAAGTATTAACCTACCTAATATTAGCTCTCTAGTTTTGAATTTATGACTCAATACTCGTCACAGCTAACTGTAATCCAACTATAATATCAAGTAGACGGTAATTTTGCGAACCTAACAAAATTAGTCTCACTATTTTTGGATAACTACGCAATTTACTATGATTTATAGAAGTTTGACTCATAACTAAAATAAATAAGTATTTCTATTCTTCTGGAAATTAAGAAACTGAATTCTACACCTCGGCCCAATTCGCGTGGCTCGGCCCGCAACGGCGCGACGCGCGCCAGCGCAGCGCAGCCCACGCCCGCGCGCGGCCCAGCCAGCCAACGGCCCACGACGGAAGGGAGACCCGTGCGCGACGGCAATTACGCGAAAACACCCCCGATCTACTTGGTATTCACAGGGAGCTCTAAGACACTATTCCTTTAGTCTTCGGGTTTACATCTACACCCTCCCTTTTCTTCTTCGCCACGGCGACATCCCTCGGCACCCGTGCACGCACTGGCGCGATGGCGCGGGCACTGGGCGGCCACGCTGGCGTCATCTGAGCCTCTAAGGCCTAGCTAAGGGGCCAATGATTACCTCCACAACAAAGCACGGTGGCTGGAAGCGATACGGCAAACAGGGGCGTCGTCCCAGGCTCCCTCCCCAGCGGTGATCCCTGACCTGCGATGGTGGGTATGTTCCCGTGAGTCACAGGGAAAACGAAGCAAACCAAATAGCTAACGAGCTCGAGGAACTACCCACGAAGACCCTTGAGGTGACAGTCTGGCCGGAGAAAGCCCGAGGTGAGTTGGCCGCGTGCGCACTGATGATGCGACAGTGCCCGGTGATGGCACGGCCGCGTCGGTGATGGCTGGCTCACTGTAAAGCTACGGCTGAGGTGTGCGAGGTGCTCAGGAGGGTACAACTAAGCTGAGGGTGCACTGAATCGCTACTAGGTGCTCGGAATGGCTGACTTGTCGACGGTGCGCGTCCGTCCGGTCTTATGGACCCGGTGGGGTGGCGATTCAAAATTGAAGCATAGGATGGAGCTACAGGCAGCCATGTGGGGTCGGTAGGACCGTAGGCTACCTAGCAGAGTCGAGGACGTAGTCAATTTGTATCAAGGCACTGCTACCACGACGAATTTGAAAGAACAGTCCTGGCGGCCATGGAGACAGCGCAGAGAGGGGGGTGTCCTGGTGCGGCTTGGCTTGGCCCGGCTGTGGATGTCAACGCAACAAACAAACATGCACCACAAAGGGGGACAGCGGGACGTGCTCCATGCGTCTGTCCGCATAGCCGCGGTGCAAACCGACGAGGCTCGGCACGGCGTTGCAGGGGGCAGCGCTAGACAAAGGGGACACAGTGCAATGTGACGTGGAGGGGATGGTGGAGCAGGCTGTCGTCCTACGCATGAGCAGCCAAGGGGAGTTAACGGAGCAGTGCCGTGTGTGGCCGTTGGCGGCGTGTAGCGCGGGACCCAGTGTGCCTTCGGCCAGAGCAGAGCAGGGCATGGTGCGGCAGTGGGACGTGACTGACGCGATAGGACACGGTCGGTGTCCCGGACGTAGTGCATTAGGCACGGCGAGGCGATCTACGCGCCAGCGAGTGGCTGCAGGCAGCCAAGGCAGTAGTGCCAGGGCTTGCGCGTGTCGCATTCACGGTGGCACGAAGACGTGGCCTACGCCTCGACACGCTGGGCGAGCCAGCCGTGGCGGTAGGCGAGCAGCAGCGGTGGTCGCGGCTAGCAGTGGTGGCAGACGACCTTGGCGCGCAGCGCAAGGGCCATGCACGTGCACAGGCATGGCGGTCGGACGCAGCGGGCATGGTAGCATGCGCTGGCAAGCTAGCCGCGGTGCCAGGCCAGCAGCAGGTGGTGACCACACCCAGGGCTAAGCCATGTGTCGTGCACGCTTTCTAAAGCAGTTAGAAAACTTGTACACAATGCTCCAAATGCCAAACTAATTGTTTGATGCGCAAGAAGGTACATCAAGCTATCCACCGAAGTCATGACATCGCGCAACCTCCTAAGCCGATCGCTCTACAAAACTTGCCAAAAGTGGCATCGTCGACCCTCTTTCAAACTTACGAGAAACGACTTACTCCGAACGGTTTCGCGTTAAATTCCAGTCCAGACCTACTGGACGTACTAGCTAGCTATCCTCTCGACCGCACATGTTTTATCGCCGTTCGCAAAGCGTTCTATAGCATTTTTGTTTCGACTAAAATTCGATTAGAATACTAAACAACGTTATGTGACACGAAACGTAACATTCATTTTCTTGTTTCATATAAATGTTTCAAGTGCCGAACATTGATTTATAATTCATGTTATACACATACGCACATAAATATGATGCTCATGCGATGTTTTAGCAAGAACAGTACAATGTAACACCGAGGGTGTTATAGTAATCACAACCTCATGAGCTACCTCAAGCATGATATGCGACTCTACCAACTTTTCATGTGAGCACTTGAGATGAACATAGTTAGCTTGGAGAACATTATGCTTGCTTGATAGTTCATCTAGTCTTGTCTTGAGCTCTAAGTTTTCCTTTTCTAGTTGTGTCACACTAGAAGAGGAGTTAGTAACTAAAGCTTGCTCAACTGATATTTTTCATACCTTTCATTCAATGCCTTTAGTTCTTCCAACTTGGAGATGAGAAACTTTTCTTGCTTTTGAAGTGATTGTTCTTGTTTCTCATTCTCTTCTTCAAGCTCATCATTCTTTTCAACTATCTTCATGATGATGAACTTATCTTTGCGGTTGAGATGATCAATGTTGTAGTTGTCTTCAACTTCAACATCACTTTCATCTTGATCATTCACTTGTGCTATCTCCTTTACTTGATCTTTCTTCTTGCTTTTCTTGGCCTGAGACACAAGCGATGAGTGTCTTGAGATACTGAACATGATTCATCACCTGGCCTCCACCGAGCTTGATCATAGTTGCAAGAGTCTGTTGTCTGCCTTGCTATCTTAGCAATACCAGACACGTCCGGTAATGATACCGGACACGTCTGTTAGGTGCTGGCAGATAGCATGGCATCTTTGTCTTGCACCTTTTGCTCTAGCTCGGTGTACTTTAGGTCTTGTGAGGCTTCTTCACTGCATGAAGATTCAATGGACATGTCTTCCATTGACTCATACTCATATGCATCATCACATTTGGACTTTACATACAAATCGACAAGTCTAGTCCAAATGAGATGAGCGCTCTTCGGAGGTGTTTGCCCATTGAAAATTGCCTCATCTAGAACCTCTACACTCAATGTACTCAACATGACATTAATTGTTTGAGCATTGAGTTGCACGCATCTCTCTTCCTCTTTTGGAATATTTTTATAGTTGCTCCAATCAACTACTGGAAGAGGGATGCTTGCATCCACAATACGTTCAATAAGAGGACTAATAGCCCTAAAAGCATTGAGTACATGAATTAACCAAGATAGAAAGTTTGAACCATAATTTTGGAGAAGCACCGGCTCTGACTCGTTAGGCGTCGACATCCTTTTCTCATGGCGGTGAAACTTTTAGTGAGTCCTTGCTCTGATACCAATTAAAAGGACCGAGTGAAAGGTCCTAATGGCTAGAGGGGGGGTGAATAGCCTAATAAAATTCTACAACAACACTTAACAAAATGTGTTAGACAATTTTGCGGCGAAGCGAGTGTTGCGCTAGCCTACTAAAATGCAAGCCACCTACCACAATTCTATTTCAAATAGTGTATGTCCACACAATAGCTATGACACTTAGCTAAATTAGTGTGCTCTCAAAGACTAACTAAAGAGCAACACTAATCAAACAAACAAGCTCTCACAACTAGCTACACTAAAGAGCTTGATAACTAGTTTGTGGTAATGTAAGAGTGAGCAAGAGAGTTATACCGCCGTGTAGTGGTAGGAACCAATCAATCACAATAATGAATACCAATGTAGACCAATCACCTCGGAATCAAATGATGAACACAATGATTTTTACCGAGGTTCACTTGCTTCTTAAGCAAGCTAGTCCTCGTTGTGGCGATTCACTCACTTGGAGGTTCACTTGGCTGATTGGCATCACTCGCCAAACCCTCAATAGGGTGCCGCACAACCAACACAAGATGAGGACCACACAAGCCACAAGCAATTTACTAGAGTACCTTTTGGCGCTTCGCCGGGGAAAGGTCAAGAACCCCTCACAATCACCACGATCGGAGTCAGAGACAATCACCTCCTCCACTCAACGATCCTTGCTGCTCCAAGCCGTCTAGGTGGCGGCAACCACCAAGAGTAACAAGCGAAATCCACAGCGAAACACAATCACCAAGTGCCTCTAGATGCAATCACTCAAGCAATGCACTTGGATTCTCTCCCAATCTCACAAAGATGTTTAATCTATGATGGAAATGAGTGGGAGAACTTTGGCTAGGCTCACAAGGTTGCTATGTCAATGAAAATGTGCAAGAGAGCTCCCTTAAGCCGGCCATGGGGCTATAAATAGAGCCCAGTGAAATAAACCGTTGTACCCCTTCACTTTGGGCTGTAGCGGGGTGACCGAGGACGCTCGGTCTGACGATCGAGCCAGACGCTGGCCCTCGGCGTCCGGTCACGTGATTCGCCCGTGTCCCCTGCTTCAAATCTTTGTTCATCAGATTTCAACGATCATGGTGACCGGATGCTCGGTAAAAAGCTGGCCGGACGCTGAAGCCCCGGCGTCCGGTCGTTTCGATAAGCTCCTTGAGGCATGTTTTTTCGGCCGGACGCGTCCGTCCACCTTAACCGGGCGCAGCCGGCGTCCGGTGCTCAACTCTAACCCTGCCATGCCGCCGAGTCGGTTGTGATCGGACCTTGAGCGATCGGCGTCGGTTACGGATTGACGTCCGGTCCTTTGGACCGACCTTGACATCATTCGATCAACTCCATTTCAACTCTTACTTCTTCACCCTTGCTTAAGTGTGCCAACCACCAAGAATTTTGCATCCGGCGCAATAGAAAATAGACATTTCATTTTCCCAAAAGCGCCGAATCCATCTCAACCCTACAAACACCTTGTGCACATGTGGTAGCATATTTACACAAATATTATCAAGGGTGTTAGCACTCCACTAGATCCTAAATGCATATGCAATGAGTTAGAGCATCTAGTGGCACTTTGATAACCGCATTTCGATACGAGTTTCACCCCTCTTAATAGTACGGCTATCAATCCTAAATGTGATCACACTCTCTAAGTGTCTTGATCACTAAAACAAAATAGCTCTTATAAATTATACCTTTGCCTTGAGCTTTTTGTTTTTCTCTTTCTTCTTTCCAAGTCGAAGCACTTGACCATCACCATGCCATCATCTTTATCATGCTATGATCTTCATTTGCTTCACCACTTGGAGTGTGCTACCTATCTCATGATCACTTGATAAACTAGGTTAGCACTTAGGGTTTCATCAATTCACCAAAACCAAACTAGAGCTTTCAAAGGCTCAAGGCAAAGGTATAAAATGTAGGAGCCATTTTGTTTTAGTGATCAAGACACTTAGTGAGTGTGATCACATTTAGGATAGATAGCTGTACTATTAAGAGGAGTGTAACTCGTATCGAAATGCGGTTATCAAAGTGCCACTAGATGCTCTAACTCATTGCATATGCATTTAGGATCTAGTGGAGTGCTAACACCCTTGAAAATATTTGTGAAAATATGCTAACACATGTGCACAAGGTGTTTGCAGGGTTGAGATGGGATTCGACGCTTTTGGAAAAATGAAATGTCTATTTTCTATTGCGCCGGATGCAAAATTCTTGGTGGTTGGCACATTTGAGCAAGGGTGAAGAAGTTAGAGTTGAAATGGAGTTGGTCGAAATGATGCTGGCGTCGGTCTACTGATCGGACGCTGGGTCACTCAGCGACTGGACGCTGAAAGGCTGCGTCCGGTCGAGCTGTCAGACGGCACAGTGGGTAGGATTGAGCACCGGACGCTGGTCTGCGTCCGGTCAAGGTGGACCGGACATGTCCGGTCGAAAAAACATGCCTAGGGGAGCTTACTGGAAACGACCGGACGCTGGGGCTTCAGCGTCCGGTCAGTTTTACTGGAGCGTCCGGTCAGCTTCGTAGCCGTTGAAATCTAACGAACAGCGTTTGAAGCTGGTGACGCGTGGCGTCCATCGGGCGACCGGACGCTGAGGGCCAGCGTCCGATCAGAGCGTGTTTTGCCCAGTGAAGGGGTACAACGGCTCTATTTGATGGGGGCTCTATTTATAGCCCCATGGCCGGCTCAAGGAAAAACCCTGGCACATTTTCATTGACATAGCAACCTTGTGAGCTTAGCCAAAGTTCTCCCACTCATCTCCATCATTGATCCATCATCATTGTGAGATTGGGAGAGAATCCAAGTGCATTGCTTGAGTGATTGCATCTAGAGGCACTTGGTATTCGTGTTGCGCTGCGGATTTCGCTTGTTTCTCTTGGTGGTTGCCACCACCTAGACGGTTGGAGTAACGGTGAAGGATCGGCACGAGTTGGTGATTGTTCATGGACGCCTTCGGTGATTGTGAGGGGAGTTGTACCTTCCCGGTGAGCACCGAAAGGTAACTCTAGTAAATTGCTCGTGTCATTGAGTTACCTCACTTGTGGGTCGGTTCTTGCGGTGTCCAATCGTGTGGACGAGGTTTGTGAAACACCTCTTAGCCGCCCGAACCACCAAGTGTTGGTCGACACAAGCAGGGACGTAAGCGTGTTGGCAAGCACGTGAACCTCGAGGAGAAAATCGATTGTCTCTCTTCTTTGTCATTCTCTCCCGGTGATTGGCTATATATTCATCTTGTGATTGGTTCATCCCCTACACGTCGGTATAATCACTCTACTCACTCATTTATATTCTTGCAAACTAGTTGATACAAGCTCTTTAGTGTAATTAGAATTGAGAGCTTGCTTTATTATTTACATTCATCTAGTTGAGCTCTTTAGAGTAGCAAGGTTGAGAGCTCTTAGTGAGTAATTACATAGCTAGTTTGTGTGCCTAAGTATTCATTGCAACTAGAATTGTTGGATAGGTGGCTTGCAACCCTTGTAGAGCTAGAGCAAGTTTGCATTACGCTATTTGTCATACTAATCAAATTGCTCTAGTTGATTTGTAGATTTTTAAATAGGCTATTCACCCCCCCTCTAGCCATATTAGGACCTTTCACAAGGGCCTCAGGCCCTCGGCAAAGAGGCCGTCTTTAGTAGTGAAAGTAGCGGGGTTCACTTGTCTTTCCTCCAAAATTACATTAATTTTTTTTTGTTTTATTTGTAGACATGTGCGAGTTCAGATAAGAGAGACCTATCATCATGGATTGCATTCATCTCAACCACCCAAGGAGTTAGTGAGAGAACTCTTAATCAAGTAAAGGTATTTTGCTATTAACCATACATAGGCCATGTTCGCTTCTCTTATAATCCATACTTTTCAGCTTATTTTTTCAGCCGGGGCAGTATTTTTTCTCACAACAAATCAGCCGGAACAGTGTCCCGGCTTGTTTTTTCAGCGAAGCGAATGGGGCCATAATCTAAGCGCTTCCCCAAGGTATAAATGTTGTATCTGGCTGCAGACTCACCTCTGATGATCTTCATGTCTCCTTTTGAACCCAAACCCATCTCAACCCTACAAACACCTTGTGCACATGTGTTAGCATATTTTCACAAATATTTTCAAGGGTGTTAGCACTCCACTAGATCCTAAATGCATATGCAATGAGTTAGAGCATCTAGTGGCACTTTGATAACCGCATTCCGATATGAGTTTCACCCCTCTTAATAGTACGGCTATCAAACCTAAATGTGATCACACTCTCTAAGTGTCTTGATCACCAAAATAAAATAGCTCCTACAAGTTATACCTTTGCCTTGAGCTTTTTATTTTTCTCTTTCTTCTCTTCAAGTTTAAGCCCTTGATCATCTCCATGCTATCACCATTGTCATGTTATGATCTTCATTTGCTTCTCTACTTGAAGTGTGCTACCTATCTCATGATCACTTGATGAACTAGGTTAGCACTTAGGGTTTCATCAATTTACCAGAACCAAACTAGAGCTTTCACCGAGGATGCCGCATAGAGAGAGGTGAATAGGTGTTTCTAAAAATTCAACCATTCAAAATGCGAAAACGATTAGTGTTGGAGTTTCCAAGAGATTTGAAACTCCTAATCAGAGAAATAAATCCCTTATGAGTTAGCCACTAAGTAAATAACAAGTGACAAATAAAACTAGGAGCCACAAGCCTGCAACACAAGGGTTAGAACTGAGAAGGAATAAAAACAGCACAAGCCCCAAATACCGAACACGTCCGGTATTCACGGGTGTGCTGGATCAGCTCCCGATTTGCTCTGATTGACTTTTCTTTTCAAACCAAGTTGCTAACACCTCTTAGTAACCTGTCAACATGCTCAAGCAACATAAGTAGATCACAAATGCCAAGTGAAAAGAGATATCGAGACACAAGTATTATTTTACCGAAGTTCAGCCTCCGTCGAGACCTACTCTCCGTTGAGGGGACCGCGAGCGACCCAACAAAGGTCAGCTCTAGAGGACCACGGAGGCCACTCTAGCTGAAGTCATTTCCAACTCATTTTCCTCCTTCCACTAGTTAATTCCTTCCCTTGCGGCGGTGGAATCAAATCATTACAAACTTTCCGAGGCACACCACACAAGCTCTTGGGTGCTCTTCGGCGATGCCTAGCCGTCTAGGACCGAAGAGTCCAAGAGTAACAAATGCAAATCACGAGATCAATAAATATGCACAAGTGCTCAAGGATGGCTTGCTCTCAATTTTGAATCTCACTCAACCCACAAGATGGATTTGCAAGTTTGAATCAATCACTCACTAAGAGAGGGTTGGAGAGAGTTCTCAGGGCTCTAAAACATGTCTAGAAGTCAACAGAATCAGCAGCCTCCAAAGGTGGAGGCTTGGGGGTATGCATAGACCCCACTGAAAAACTAGCCGTTTTCTAGCCGTTGGAATACCGGACACGTCCGGTATGCCTGCACAGCGCCAACGGTCACTAAGTCAGTGGCACAAGTGAGGCATCAAAACTCCCGATGATTACCGGAACTTCTGACAAACAAACTCGAGAACACCAAAAAGATTGTTGTGGTTGGGCAAATACCGGACACGTCCGGTAGCAAAACCAAGTTAGCTTTTTTAGCTCTCAAAACACTCAAACTTCACATAGGTTGGCTTGAGCACTTATGAATAAGTATCTATCAACATGATGCATTCCTCTTAATAGTATCTATCAACTTGATGCTCTGGCCTATATATACCAGCCTGCACCCCCACAGAGCTGATGCCTCATTTGATCCTGAGAGCTGAGAAGCCTAAAACCCTAATTCATGTGTCCACTAGGATCAAGGCTAGCAATCAAGAGAAAATTAGTCCTCAATAGGATCTAGTCTTGTATTAGAGATAGTGAGATAGAGTGAGAGGGAAGAGTTTGGAGGAGTCCTGGCCTTTCGGTGCTCTCTCTACGGCTTGTACCCTAGCGGAATCAAGTTCTTCTTGAGCTTGCTTTTGAGATTTATCTAGTAATCGACTTCTAATTCAAGTAAGCATCTTTTTCAAATTGTTCTTTAGGTTTGTGACTCTCTTTTGAGTACTTTAATCCTTGTAGCTTTTGGGTTAAAGTCATATTCATAGTGTAATCGTGGTGCTTAGACTCGGTTACTCGTGGATGTACCCTATTTTCTGGATCGGTGGTAGCTCGTAAGGGTGACTCTTATAGCCTTGTTGAATCCTTTGTAGTCTACCTCCCGTTAGTAGGCCTAGCAGGACATTGTTGCTATAGAAAACATACTATGCCTATGTTTTCTCTAGTAATATCCCCAGAATTGAACAATAGAAGATAAAGCTTACCGAAGTTAGAACTAGAAGACTTTAGCAGTCTCCTCTACGCTCTTATTATCTAGCCTTGATTGTAAAGTTGGGATAAGTAAGATTTGGTTATTCTCACGCACGTTTCCTCGAGTTTGATATAAAACTAGGTACTCCCGGTGAAGTGATATATCGGTATAATATCCGTGTGCTTACGGATTATTCTGTGTGCATTAATTTATACCAACAAGCATTTCTAGCGCTGTTGCTGAGGAAACGGTTGCTGAGTTAACTTTGAACCTAGCTTATCCTTGTATCATTATTCTTTTATTCTTTTTCTTTTTACCATGGATCCAGAATCCACCCCTATCTACCAATATGGTGCATCCACAAGCATAAGCCTACAGCCAAAGGAGTCTTCAAAGCCTATCCTAACACCTGGCTATGAGCTACGCCCGTGTTTAATCAACATTATTCAGGATCAACCCTTTTCAGGCGAAGATGATGAAAACCCCTATTCCCACCTAAATGAGTTTGAGCAGACCTGTGCATGCTTGCGCATTGCAGGCATGTCAGACGAAACCTTATGATGGAAGCTTTTTCCTTTCTCCTTGATGGAAAAAGCTAAATGTTGGTACAACCCCACTATAGGGAGTAGACAAGGAGATTGGGAAGCCCTGTGTTCTAGCTTTTCCTTACAATTCTTTCCCATCTCTAGGGTAGTCAGACTTTGTTCAGAGGTTCTATCTTTTAAACAAAAGAAAAAAGAATCTCTAGGCATGGCATGGGAATGCTTTAATACTCTTATTAATACTGGCCTTGACCTTGCCATTCAAGACCCTATTCTTCTTTAACACTTCTGTATGGGTCTTGATAGGAAAACCTTGAAGCTTCTTAATACGGCCTCAGGAGGCTTGTTCTTGCATATCTCTGCCAATGCGGGGAGAAACATTATTACAAAAATCTTAGAGAACATCCCCGAAGAAGTAGAAAAGAAGCCATTAGAGAAAGAATCACAGATAGCTGAACCTGAATCTTTACTAGACCCATCACCAACTTCAGCTATCACAAATCCTGAACCACCGAAAAAGGAGAAAACTCCAATTTCGGACTTCATGCTTGAATTCGAGGATGAATTTCTTGATGAATATGGAAATACCTCAAATTACCATACCATTAGGAGACCCCAGAAGTCTTGGAAATCATCATTTCATGAGAAACCTTTAGACCCTTATGAGGAAGTTTTCCTTAAAAAGACTACGCAAGAGCTATTATAAGCAATGAATGGTTAGAAGAGTCAGAGCTTTCCTTTGATGTGATTCATTTAGATTCACCTTCTATATCCATTCATTGCCAAATTAATAAAGCTCCTTTCGATGCTCTTTACAATTCTATTGTGGGTGTTAATATCATGTCTGCATCTTTTACTCATGATTTATTGAAACACATGCCATTGATCCCAACAACAAAGTTGTTGAAAAGTGTTTTAGGACACATTCTCCCAAGTTTGGAAATTTTATATGTCCTCCCTATCTAGGTAAAAGGAACCAAGGTTCATCTGAGCTTCTATATCTTTGATATTATGAAGTTTGACCTATTGATAGGGCAACCAATTGAAAGACTTATCCAAGAAGAACAAATGGGGAAGTTAAATATAAGGCTTGGGAAAAAACTTTAGACTTTCTATACCCATTACTTATTCTCTTAATGCTGAGAGTGAGCCAATTCCCGAGGAAGACCCAATGGAAGAGGTTAAGGTTGCATCTCTTGATTATTTGATTAAACCTAACCTTGAAGATGACGCTCAGTTCTTCATCGAGGAAGAAGAGGAAAATCCTATAGAGTCTAAACCTCTAGATGAATTACTAGAACCACATAATTCCACCATTGAACTTAAACCCTTGTCTTTTAGTCTTAGATATGCTTTTCTTAATAATGATTAGGATTCTCCTTTGATCATAAGTGATAAACTCTCTTAGGAAGAATCCCTACACTTAATAATTATCTTAGAAAAGCATCATTCTGCCTTTGGCTACTCGCTCAAAGATCTTAAGGGAATTAGCCCTGCTCTTTGCATCCATCGCATCCCTACAGATCCTAACTCTATACCTTCTAGGGAGCCTTAGCGTATGCTTAATAATACGATGAGAGAGGTTGTTAAGAAAGAGGTCTTAAAACTCTTGCACACCGGGATTATCTATCCTATGCCGCATAGTGAGTGGGTTAGCCCTATCCAAGTTGTGACTAAAAAGGGAGACATGACTATTGTTAAAAATGAAAACAATGAATTAATCCCTAAAGAACCGTCACTGGATGGTGGATGTGCATAGATTACCGAAAACTTAACAAGGCAACCAAGAAAGATCACTTTCCGTTGCACTTCGTTGATAAATGTTGGAGCGACTGGCGACTCTTTCTTCTATTTCCTTGATGGGTATTCAGGTTATCACCAGATACCGATCCATTCAGATGACCAAAGCAAAACCACCTTTACATGTCCATATAGAACTTATGCTTACCGTAGAATCTCTTTTGGGCTATGTAATGCTCTAACTTCTTTTCAAAGATGCATGATGTCTATATTTTCTGATAAGATTAAAGAAATCATGAAAGTTTTCATGGATGACTTTTCTGTTTATGGAAAAACTTTTGATGATTGTCTTGAAAATTTAGACAAGGTTTTGCAAAGATGTGAAGAAAAGCATTTAGTCCTTAATTGGGAAAAATGTTATTTCATGGTTAGAGAAGGAATAGTGCTTGGAGACTTGGTGTCCGAAAGAGGGATTGAGGTAGATAGAGCTAAAATCGAAGTAATTGTACTGTTACCTTCTCCCGTAAATATCAGAGGGATCCATAGTTTTCTTGGCCTTGCTGGTTTTTACCGTCGCTTTATAAATGATTTTTCTCATATTGCTAGACCACTTATAAATCTTTTGGCTAAGGATGTTCCCTTTGAAGTTGATGATGCATGTTTGAAACCTTTTAACATTCTTAAGAAAGCACTCATCTCTGCACCATTCATTCAACACCCTGATTGGTCGCTATCTTTTGAAATTATGTGTGATGCTAGTGATTATGCTGTGGGGGCAGTTTTGGGACAAACTAAAGATAAAAAGCATCATGCAATTGTTTATGCCAGCAAAACTCTGAACGGACCTCAACTTAATTATGCAATAACTAAAAAAGAACTCCTAGCTGTTGTTTTTGCTATTGATAAGTTTAGATCTTACTTAGTAGGAGCTAAGGTGATTGTTTATACTGATCATGCTGCTTTAAAATACCTGCTCACTAAGAAAGATGCTAAGCCTCGATTGATAAGATGGATTTTGTTACTCCACATATATCAGCTGCTCCTACACTAAGAGTACGTAACAACATGTTTTTCATCCACCTCAAAATGTTCTACTCTTATATTGGGAATAGACATAAAAATATACTTGATAGGATAAATGCTCCAAGTTCTTGTAAATGTCTCTCTTGAAAAGTTTCAATTGCAGAAAGAGGGGCATAGGCTATGCAAAAGTTATTCATAAAAGAAAGAAAAAGAAAAAGTGTTGAAAAAATGGACAAGTGTCCAAGATATCTAAAACAATGGATACTCAGATGCCCACCTAAAAAAAAGAGAGAAAGATGAATAAGATAGCCCATGTTTTATTGCAAAAGTTTTCCAAGTTTCAAACAAGAGAGATATGTTTCAAGGAGCATAGTAGAATTAGGTTAGCCACCATATATATATCCACACACATGCACATCTTGATCTAAGAGTATGACATTTTTCTCCTTGGATCCTTGTTTTGACTTTACAATATATGCAATGCAAGTATGTTTTCATATTCATCCCTACCTAAGCTCCACATAAACTTTTAGAAATAGGCAAAAAGAAGGCAAAGTCATCAATGCATTGGTGAGGATCCAAAAATACCACATATACAGAGAGATTTGAGAGTACTATAAAAGGATAAGGTAAGCTATGTTTTGTTTTCAAAAATCTTAAAATGTTTCTCCAATTGATTTGACTGAAGGAAGATGGTGATCTGTTTCAAGTTGTTCCATTCTTCAACCGCCCAAAGTTTTATGGTAGACACTTTAAATCCTGCAGAGCATGTATGACTGGGAATGGTTTTATGTTGATGTCTTATTCTAAGGTTATGTCTTAAGTAATTCATCCTTTTATGGAGGACGAGTAAAAGCCTAAGTGTAGGAGAGTTTGTTGATGGTAGTTAACATTTATCATAAACCGTCAATATAACTTATATAAATGGCTAAAATGGATCACCAATGTAGACTTAGGGGTTTAAAACAAATTTGTGTTTCTAGCAGAATTTAATCAAAAAACCATCAATGATGACCTATTCGTCAAAGGAAATCACGGAATTTCACCGTGTAATCGACGTGGGAAGACTCTAGAAGACTCCAAGAGGCTCTCCACCGAAGCGGACCCTATGCCCCTAACATATGGGGCCGGCCGGCCCCACCTACAGGCTGGCCAACCTGTGGGCCCCCCATGTCAGCCTCCTGTTGCTATGTCGGTTCTCCACCGCCTTAAGGATTGCATATCTGCCATTTATTCAAGTTGGTTTGATCAAAGGGCTCAGGATTGATGCTCCGGCCTATATATATCAGCCTGCACCCCCACAGGGCCGATGCCTCATTTGATCCTGAGAGCTGAGAAGCCAGAAACCCTAATTCATATGTCCACTAGGATCAAGGCTAGCAATCAAGAGAAGATTAGTCCTTAATAGGATCTAGTCTTATATTAGAGATAGTGAGATAGAGTGAGAGAGAAGAGTTTGGAGGAGTCCCGGCATGTCAGTGCTCTCTCTACGACTTGTACCCTGGCGGAATCAAGTTCTTCTTAAGCTTGCTTCTGAGATTTGTCTGGTAATCGACTTCTAATTCAAGTTAGCATCTTGTTCATATTGTTGTTTAGGTTTGCGACTCTCTTTTAAGTACTTTAATCCTTGTAGCTCCTGGGTTAAAGTAGTATTCATAGTGTAAGTGTGGTGCTTAGACTCAGTTACTCATGGATGCACCCTATTTTTCGGATCGGTGGTAGCTCGTGAGGGTGACTCTTATAGCATCATGAATCCTTTGTAGTCCACCTTCCGTTAGTAGGCCTAGCAGGACATTGTTGCTATAGAAAACATACTCTGCCTGTGTTTTCTTTAGTAATATCCTCAGAATTGAACAATAGAAGACAAAGCTTACCGAAGTTTGAACTAGAAGATTTTAGTAGTCTCCTCTACGCTCCTATTATCTAGCCTTGATTGTGAAGTTGGGATAAGTTAGATTTGATTATTCTCACACATGTTTCCTCGAGTTTGATATAAAAGTGGGTACTCACGGTGAAGTACTACATCGGTATAATATCTGTGCGCTTGTGGATTATTCTATGTGCATTAATTTATACCAACTGTCACCAAGCCGTCACTTGCCCTTCACCCTTGCTTAGTACCTCAAAGCCTTTCCTTGCTATCTTCACCATCTCAAGACATCAAGTCACACTTGGTGTTGAATCATTCATCAAGATCATTTGTGTAAATGTCTTTCAATGTAGCAAGCTTTAGAAAGTGAGACCATTCCATATGCAATCCCTCATGTCTATTTAATTATTTGTCAACGAGCTTGCTTTCATATGAATCACTAAAATCTCACGATGAATAAGCCTTGCATGAATTACATTTGCATTGTTATCTTATGTTTGAACTAGATTGTTCATACAACAACACATCATTTTGGCTTTCATCAGTTACCTGTGAGATAACCCATTTCCTGTCCAACACTTAGCAAACGGGTTAGACCTTTAATTACGTTGTCATTCAATCATCCAAAACCCACTAAAGGGCTTGATGCACTTTCAAACCCCTAAGTGTTAACCCATTGCTCTAAGTGATCATGAGATAGGGTAGCACATTCCATGTGGTGGAGCAAGTAGATGATGATCAAGATGATGGTGGAGGCCACAGTGATGATAAAGTGCTCCGGACTTGGAAAAGAAGAAAGAGAAAAATAAAATGGGCTCAAGGCAAAGATGATATCCATAGGGCCATTTTATTTTGGTGATCAAGACACTTAGCGAGTGTGATCACATTTTTGATAGATAGTCGTACTATTAAGAGGGGTGAAACTCGTATCGAAATGCAGTTATCAAAGTGCCGCTAGATGTTCTAACTCTTTGCATATGCATTTAGATTCTAGTGAGTGCTAACACCCTTAAAATTGTTTGTGAAAACATGCTAACACACGTGCATAAGGTGATACACTTGGTGGTTAGCACATTTGATCATGGGTGGTGAAGTTGGTGAAGTGGAGGAGGCTTCCCAAGGTGACCGGACGCTGCTTGGGCAGTGAACTAGACTCGGAGGTCTACGTCCGATCAATAGCACGCGGTGTTGGGCATGCTCGGGCTTAGGATTGGATGCTAGTTTAGGTGCTGGACCGAACACGCACGGGGTGCGTCCGGTCCCCTGCGACGTATGCTGACATAACACGTTGAGAAAGCCAGAGAGGACCGGACTCGGGACTACGTCTGATCGCTTGTGAACGGAGGCGTCTGGTCATAGATTTTCCTCTCTAGATGCTTACTGGAGTCGATCGAACTCCACAGGCCCACGCGTCAGGTCTCGTGGAGGCGCGTTTGGTCTTGGCGCGAATGCAGCGTGGGGGCAAATGAGCGGACGCGGGGTCGGCGTGTTAGGTCATCGCGGTTGTGCGTCCAGTCTCCACTTAAGTAAGGTGCGGGCATAGCTGATCGTTGGAGATCAGTGGCGGAGGTTGAACCAAGTGGACATGTGGCGTGCATCCGTTGACCGGACACTGGCTCGGGTACGTCCGGTTGCCCCGACCAGTGCGTCCGGTTAGCGCGCAGTGAGCTGTCTGTTGAGCCCAACGGCTCTATTTCGTGGGGGCTCCTATTTAAGCCCCATGGCTGGCTCTTGCTCACTCTCTTGGCCATTTTTATTGACATAGCAACCTAGTGAGCAAAGCCAAAGCCCTTTCACTCATCTCCATCATTGATTCATCATCTTTGTAAGATTGGGAGTGAATCCAAGTGTATTGCTTGAGTGATTGCATCTAGATGCACTTGGTGATTGTATTTCACTACAGGATTTACTTGTTTCTCTTGGTGGTTGCCGCCACCTAGACGACTTGGTGCAGCGAGGATCGTCGAGCGGAGGGTGATGTTTGTCTCTGACTCCGATCGTGGTGATTGTGAGGGGTTATTGACCTTTCCCCGACGGAGAGTCAAAAGCTACTCTAGTGGATTTCTCATGGCTTGTGGATCCTCATCTTGTGTTGGTTGTGCAGCACCTGATTGCGGGTTAGGCGTGTGATGCCTATAAGCGCGTGAACCTCCAAGTGAGTGAATCGCCATAACGGGAACTAGCTTGCCGGCAAGCAAGTGAACTTCGGTGAAAAATCATTGTCTCATCTTGTCTCCAAGGATTTCTTTGGTATTATTGATATATTGTGATTGATCACTTGCCACAGTATAACCCTCCTACCTCTCTTGTGCATTTACTTTCTTAGTGTAGCTAAGCTTTTTAGTGTAATTAGTTTTGAGAGCTAGCTTGTGTCTTGTTTAGTGGTTAGTGAGGCTCTTTAGTTAGTCTTTGAGAGCTCACTAACTTAGTGGTAGTGACTTAGCCTCCTACCTCTTTTTATATTTGTCTAACCACTTGGCTTAAGTATTGTTGTAGAAATTTTTATAGGCTATCCACCCCTCCTCTAGCCATTATGACCATTCAACTTCATACCAGGATTTCTTTTTATTTTTTAAATACATATGCATGTATATACTTGAATTTGTTGTATGATCATTTATCAAGGGGAGGATGAGAGAAAGGAATGCGTATGTGATCTGTCTGTTGCCATGTGATGTGAAAAGCAATCATGGGTGTTTACTTTGGGTCCGTTTGGTTTCCTAGCTATCCTCTAGCTAGGCTCCATTAAGTCAAGTTCAGACCCGTTTTGGCCGAAGAGTCCTCTTAGCCAAGCCCCAACAGGCCACCAACACGCACTTAGCCTGGCTAGGTGGAAACGAAGGGAGGGAGCATTTTCGCTAAGCCAGGTTCTGTCTAGCGCCTGCACCCACTCCCCTCACCTCCCACAATGACAACACACCGCTCCCCTCACCTCTTGGCTCCTGTGACGGCAGCACGCACGCTTCAGCGTATCCCCGTCACACTCTTTGTCGCCGTGCCCTCACCTCGAAGCAAAGCCACGTTCGCTGTCGCCGCGTCCTCATCTCAAAGCAGAGCCAACAGACCTCATCGGTGATGGCGGCCGGCTTGCTAATAATGCCGCTAAAGAGCACGAGGCGGCACGTGAGGAGCACGAGGCGACGCGGATCTCACCATTGTCGTGGCAGAGCGTCGCCGCCTCGTGGTATTGCAGCGCGAGGCGGACGAGCTGGAGCATTTGGTGTATTACCATGTTCGCTTGATCGTTTATGTGGCTTATAAGCCGGCTGATGCTGTTTTGTTGTGAGAGAAAAGCACTGTATCATGGCTGATAAGCATGGCTGATACGATCAAGCGAACATGGTGATAAAACATGAACCAAATACACCCTTTGTTTTCCGGGATCTATATTTGTTGTAGTAAAATCTTACCGTTGGAACTAGTATACATGCTAAAAATAGACCATTCTTGACGACGCAGAAAAAGAACACAACACCCGTAGTTCATGACCACAAGAGGTGGTGACCCTGATCAGAAACAACTTCTATGAGGAAACCCATGCGGTGGTCCATTGGGGTGTTTGTTCCGGAAACTAAATTTTAGTTCCTATCAAATCAGATATTTGACACTAATTTGAAATATTAAAAATAGATTAATTACAAAATTGATTGCACAGATTGAGATTAATTTACGAGATGAATCTATTAAGTTAAATTAGTCTATAATTTATAATGTGGTGCTACAGTAAACATGTGCTAATGATGGATTAATTAGGCTTAATAAATTCTTCTTGTAAAATAGTCTCTATCTGTATAATTAGTTTTATAATTAGCTCATATTTAATTTTCCTAATTCGCATCCGAATATCCAATGTTACAAGAACTAAACTTTAGCTCTAGATCCAAAAGATGAACGGCATGCACAGCAACTACGCATGGCCCACGGCGCCATAGGAGTGGTCTTGCTTAACGACGCTTTTAAGGCCCCCTTAAGGTAGCATTCGTGGGTCAGCCTAGTAGCCCCCCAGGCGCCGTCTCCTTCGTCCTTCGCCGAGACGATTCATTGTGGCCCTGTTTGGCTGCTGAATTTTGGCTAAAACTAGCTGAAAACACTGTTCTGGCTAAATTGTTGTGAGAGAAAAATATTGTTCCGGTTGAAAAAAGAAGCTGAATAAGCCGGCTTCTGGGTAAGCCGAACGATGCCGATCTACAACTTGGTGACTTCGTGAATCTCAAGATCTGCCGGCTCAGTCATTCAGAGTGATCATAGGAGTAGGATTTACGTACGTATGTTCATAGGATGAGCATGTGTTGTGAACGTCTACGTCGTATGATATAATTCTCTGAAAAAACATATCGATTGATCTAAAAAAACATATCGATGGATTCCGTCCACCCGGTACTCACGCACTCGCCCCTAGCAATGTCCACCCGGCGTCGTGGACTCGCCACCCGCATTGGCCCGCCAAGCGCTATTTTCCCTAAAAATATCACTCCATGTGGGACCCATGTGATCCCGTTTATCGTATGCCATCCGTGCAATAATAGAAAGTGAGGTCCCCGATCCGCTCGCCTGACGTCGTGCGCCCCTCCCCCTCCCACGATCATTAAAAAAAGAGTCTGTCTGCCCAACAATCATGTGTTATGTTTTATGCAGTTTCAACACATGAATTTTTTTACACCATAGAATTAAAATTCAACAACCTTCATCCTTCTTCTACCTCCAGTCTTCTTCTACCTCCAGACAATCACAAATCACAATATCACAGATCCACATATCTGCATATCACAAGAAATAATTTTTTTCTATGCAAGGACAAGAGGACAAATTGCGTCCAGGTCTGATCGGAGCGAGGGGCCGGGAGGACTACGACGTGACTGACGGATCGGATTTAGTGACGAGTCAGTCCCAGTCGTCAGGCCGGCCGGTCTCCAGTGCCTAGAACGCGCGTGCACTTCGGAGATAGTTGAAAAGAGAGAGAGAAAATCCATATGTTTTTTGCTAAAACACATGTGTGTTGTATAGCATTTCTGGAAAAAAAAAAAAAGAAAATCCCTCGATCATCCATATGTAACTGATCCCCTTCCAATGTAAAAAAGATCTCTTCCCTTCCCAACGCCATCAGGCACCACAATTAAACCCCAGCAATCGATCACGATTGATCAATTTCCATGATTCCACGCACGCTTGCTTCCATGCCTCGCATTGTTGGTGGTATTGTTGGGTTGTTTCACACCTGGACGGCTGATAATCTGGGCGGTCATGGCGGCGGCGGCGGACGAGGCCATGGCACCGGCCAGGGTGAGTTCCGCCTCCTCCTGGGCTCCTGGCTGCCTTTTTTCCGCCGTGGGTGCGGGGGTGGTGGTCTAGCATTGACCGTCGCTGGCTCCTGCACTCCATCAGGTGATAGCACGTGATCTTGCTACCGATCAGGCCAGTGTCTCTACCACAATCTCAAATAGGGCAGGCGACCAACATCCCCGTCCTCCATCGTGCCGCTGTTGCTGCACGTTGCCCGTCTCCAGCGCTTCCCAAAGTGCGGCGTACGTGATTCCTCGTCCCCCGAATTATTCTAATCTCCTTGACGATTCCTGTCTCAATCTGAGGATTGGGCGCGAGTTTGCTGCGAACCTACTTGAATTTGTACATTTTGCCTATTTTGTTATTGTCACAAAGTTGTGCAATATTTATGTGCTGCTTCCGATAATCCGATCTGTGAAAGAAAAGGAGAACGCTGTGTGGGTATAGTACTTATATAATCGCGCCAGTATTGTCTTATGCTTGAACGTGTGATCGAGAAGAGAGGAAAAGGGTTTTTTTTGTTCCTGTAATAGGTTACCAGCAGAAAGTTTCAGTTCAGACTCGCACACTGAAAGCCTGAAAGCAAACATGCTTGCTTAAGAAAAGGAGAATGCTTTTCCGTGACTGGGGATACAGGATACTAATGAACTACTGTAAAAAATGCTTCAACATAAAACTTGCAATTGGATTCTTTAGGCACGGACCTCGGTAATGTTTTAGTTGGAATACTTATTCCTAATCTCCTGTCATGATCTCCATTTTTTTTTGCCCTCTGCAGGTCTGGTTCTGATGACGCCGTAGATCGACGCAATACCAGGGCACGCAATCGTTAGGTGCTTCCTCCCTTCTCCATCGTCACACAACTGACCTCAACGTGGTTGTCTGCGCTACTCAAGTACGTCCATCAATCGTTATCTGCATGACGTCATGTTCGTTTGGGCTGATTTGGCTTAAAAGTCATGGCTGAAAGTACTGTTGGCTGGTTTAGTGTGGGAGAAAAATACTATTCGTTGGCTGATAAGCCATAGCTTATAAGCCAAATACGACCAAACGAACAGGCCTGATTCGGATGCTGGATGCGTGGCCATTGGCTTACATGGACCAACTAAACTACTACAGCTTAAATAATAATTTTAACAATACTATCAATAATTGAACAACAATTGGTTTGGTTCCTTTGACTTTTAGCCTGTCAGGTTTCGATCAGTGCTTGCGGCTGCCCCAAATGATGCAATTCCTGCAGTCCAAGAGTAAGTGCTGGACCACTGCCAATCCAGATTTGGTTGCTGTTCTTCCCTTTTTCGCTTTGCATCGTAAGTTTAGTTAAGGAGACTTAATAGAACACGCCATTGCCATTTAGAGTTTGAGAACAATTATCTTCTTACAATAAGGTGACCTTGTGCTCTGCTCAAATTCTATAAGCTGAACCTAGCAGGACAATGAGTTGGTAATAAGTTTATTAAAATCACTTAATGTCTAATAATGAGATTGTTTCGACTTTACTTGGGCTAACCTACATCCTCATGATTCCTTTTGGAGGCAGTTTTTTTTCCTTCATAAGTCCCAATGGAAAATAATGGTGGTTGTACTCCTAATGGAGACTTGACAAACACTACTAATGGAGGTAATTGTTGATATACATAGAAATATTAATTTGTATTCAGTATGTATTCATCCACTTGGCACACAAACAGTGATTTGTATTCGGTATGTATTCATCCACTTGGCACACAAACAACTTTATATGCAGGATACCTCCCAACACCTCTAGGAAACCGCAAGTGACTACTTGACTGTTGGTACTTGCTGCGTCAATACCCTTATGATGTTCTTAACAAGGTGTGCCATTTAGGTTCATAAGAGGATACACTTGGGATAGAATCACTTCTCTTAGTTTCACCTAATGGTCTCTCAGCTTTTATGTACAACACATGTACGATCTATTTGTTTTGTTTGTTGTTAATTATATCTATTGCAATATTTATATTCCAAACATCACATTTGCAATATCTTTTTGGGTAACAGTACAACACATATATTATCGTAAACACATGTGCGATAATACCATTTAGAGGTATTTAAAAGCAATTCTCAAACTAGAACCTGACTATAGGCTTCACATGAGCGTACGTGGAAGGCTCTAGATGGAAATATATTTCCAGATGGTATTCCAAATGATATAGTTGAAGACTAGTATCTTTTTTTGGTTAACAGTATAACACGTGTTCCTGCAAATATTATCATGGTATTATTTTCCCCGTTGCAACGCACGGACATTTACCTAGCCGTAGTAAAATTAAATACATGGGGATATTTACCATAACGTTATAGTCACAGGCTCACATTATCGCACAATAAGATTACAATACTGTAAAATTAAATACCAACGTTAAGGTGACATTTAATCAAAAAGCAAAGTTCGTGAAATTAACACAGTCACAGAGAGTGCGGCGTCGCAGGCTCACAAACTCTACTATATATAGACCTTTCCGAGGTACACCTAAGTTGAAACTGTTTTCAGAGATACCTTGATCGTCCATTAACAACACCTGTAGGTTCTTGACACTTAGCGTGATTATGGAGGGATGAAAACCTTTAACCCAAGGCCTTCTGCAAAAGCATTAGCCACATATGATGATTATCTAATTATAAGAGAGCACACTATTATTAGTAAAGAAATTAAAATAAGCATGTAGCTTACTTCAACGTCGCTTCACCCTAGATTGCCATGAAATGATCACATAGTAACTTAGTCATCTCTTTCTTGTTCATTGGCATGTCTTTCGTGACCTCAAATGCCCAAAACTCATCAAACTCTTGATTGGCATGGACTTATGAGGATTTGTTCTGAGTTTGTGTTGACGTGTGCCCTTTGAACCACTAAGCATTCAACCTTCTCAGAATGTTTTCTCTTTTTCATAGACGCTTTAACCATCTTTGGATTCTCTATTATGGCACACTCGCTTGGGCTTCCAATATTTTCATTGTTGTCAAGATGTGGAGACCTCTTTCATTTATCTAACTCTGACGATAGCAAGATCGCCACAAGCTTCAGTCTAAATCCTTTCATATTATCTTGCACGATAGTTTGAACATCATTAATTATTAATTAAGAACCCACAGCTAGTACATACTCATGACTTGTGGTAAGAAGCATAGTGAATTACCTGACGGAACTCATCTGACAAATCATTTCCGGTCCAATACTCTATAAAGGTTATTAAGAGTAAATCACATGAAAAACTACATATAATATTAATAGAGGTTCGGGCACACATTAGATCAAAGAGGTCAAAGGCACGCAAAATTCAACTTATATGACGTCATTATTTACGACGAACCCATTATTTTGTAATAATTTATCGTGGAAAATCTCCCTAACCGGCTAGTTGTGCTCTTTCAGGCCTGTCTGCTCCAATATGAAATATCTCTCTTTCCACAATCCAACTCGCTATTTATTCATAGAAGAATGAATCAATTAGCCTTTCTAAAATATAAAATGTGTACAAATACTTGCGTTAGAAAATATCCATAGTTTTATTGAGGTCAGCATGTCCGAACATCTTGCCCAAAGAGCCTAGCACCTAGACCTCACGTTTGTTAAACCAAATAAAACATATTTTGTCAGGCATAAAAATTTGATAATAAAAAACAATATATCATTTAAAAAAATTGCTACCATGTCATGGTCCAAGTAAGCTAGCACCCTTCAACCTAAACCAGGACGCTGGGAAGTGCCACGATTAGGGTAATTGGCTTCAATAGTTTCATCCTTTTCTCCATCCCGCTTCATGAATGCCGGAATGCATGATTTGGTAGTTTTTCTATAAACAATTCCTTTTCAGAAGATATTGTACTAATTTTGTGAAGAATAGTGAAGCAAAAAACAGCAACATTGCTTCGAATAATTTGATCATTATATAAATTAAATCAAGCAACCAAGCTCGTGGTAAAAATAAATTAAATAGTTTGGATACATTGATTATTACAAACTAAATGGAGCAACCAAATTCGTCAGCAAATATCGCGAGGTCTACATATTTTGAGTCTTTCTGACCAATGAAAACGCACAAAGTGACTCTTATTGAATTAAATTCTTGTCCATCATATATTGAAAGTGCATGTCAAAAACGTGTAAATAATCTCAATATTATTTATTTCTCTAAATCGATGAGTAGACATCAGGGCTTCTCCATGAGACGTAACAGTGTCATGGGCAAATTCTTCAACTTGGTGACGTTCGGCTTCATCAACAAGGACACGATTGCGTAGGCATATAAACAAAAACTTTTGGATCAGTGCTATATCAGAGAAATTAAATCAATGAATTAACCTAAAAGAACCTCACCTTGAAATGCATACGTCTGATTACAAATAGGACAAAATACCATTTGGCTGAATTCATTAGTGGACACTCCACCTATCATGCATGAGCAAAAAATGTAATAACTGAAACTTTAATTAGTCAATAGATATGAGGACATTGGTAATGCAGTACCTCTCCTATTTATTTGTACATGGAGGGCAGCTAAAGTGCACAACTCTGATGCCGCTTGCCGCCATTCTCATATGTGACGTAATAGGTGTGGTTCCTTGACGTGTATTATGATGCACTGGTGCCTACGATTGATTAGCATCGACCAATGATAAAATTTTCAATATACTACTATCCTTCACAACTAAACATATATCTTTCATTCATCACCACCACATGTCTGTACAGACGCATCCAGAAGTCATCCAATATTAGACACATACACAACCATACCAATGACATCTTCAAACGCAACCAATAGGTATTGATGGAAAAGGAGCATGAACAATTAATTACATGAATTTAAATATAGGCTTATGAGATATACCTACAAAATGGACTCATCCTGATCGTATACATCCTTGATTTCCATAAAGGTACGAGGAAACTGAGCAATCCACATAGTTCTCTATGGTGCATTAACCATAGTTTGTGGCGATAGAACGACATAGTAGTCAGCACATAAACAGAAAAATGTAGCGCAAGATCAACATAAGTAGGCGCAAAATCAATTCTTAAGAAGTCAAAAGCTTCTCCTAGACCAAGCAAACTGTTGAACCTCATGGTTTGATCGCCGTAGGCAACCACTTCCATTTTGGTTCCCTGTAAGAAAATTGTTGTCAATAGATAGATAACAATTGTCTATAGACAAAAATTTTAGACATGGTCCAAAAAGATAAGCTCTGAATGCACCTGCTCATCCACCAATATTATACGCAAATAGTTTTCGCCCCTATGCTGTGGTACATTGCCTTTCCAAAACACCATGCATTTTTTCGAGATGGGATGTGAGTGTCATGGTGTTTTGGAAAGGCAATGTACGATAGCACATGGGTGAAAGCTATTTGCGTATAATATTGGTGGATGAGCAGGTGCATTCAGAGCTTATCTTTTTGGACCATGTTTAAATTTTTTGTCTACAGACAATTGTTATTTATCTGTTGGCTATAATGTTCTTACAGTGAACCAAAATGGAAGGCGATTGCCTATGGCGATCAAACCATGATGTTCAATAGTTTGCTTGGTCGAGGAGAAGCTTATGGCTTCATGAGAGTTGGCTTTCCGCCTACTTATGTTGATCGCTTGTCGATGAAGCCGAATGTCACCAAGTTGAAGAATTTGCCTATGAACCCTGTGTTGCATCTCATGGAGAGGCCATGATGCCTACTCACCGATTTAGAGAAATAAATAATATTAAGACTATTTGCACGCTTTTGATATGCACTTTCATAATATGAAGGACTAGAATTTAGTTTAATAAGAGTCACTTTGTGTATTTTCATTGGTCAGAAAGATTCAAAATATGTAGACAACGCAATGTTTGCCGACGTATTTGGTTGCTCCATTTATTAGTTTGTAATAATCAAAGTATCCAGACTATTTAATATTTCTACCACGAGCTTGGTTGCTTGATTTAATTTATATAATGATCAAATTATTTGAAGCAATGTAGCTTCTTTCTGCTTCACTATTTTTCACAAAATTCGTACGGTAAATATCTTCTGAAAAGGAAATGTTTATAGAAAAACTACCGAATCTGGGCTGCATTCAGGCCCAACACTCAAATGTTCCCATCGAGTTCACAATTATTGTCGCCATTATCTTCTTCTCTACTATAAAGGAGCACTCAAAACTATCGTAGGTACACCCCAAAAATTATCCCCCGCTGAGACATCCCAACCACGGTACACCAAGAAAATTGTACCAAGGATGACACTAATGTGACAAAGGTTGATGTTCACAAGCCGGCTTAAAGGGATTCTCCTCATGCGGATTCATCAAAAGAAAAAGAATTGTTGCATAATGAATTGATAGAGGGTTTGATGCATAACAAACCCAAAAAAATCATCGTCAGCCCGCATCGTGCCAGAAGGTAGTGTACTTTTCATCCATTACGCTACTCATTTAGTATATATTTTTAATAATAATTAACACATGCAATAGTGTTAATTAATTCTATAAGATTAATCCTATAAGTATGTTGTCTTTTTAGATTATGTTTATACCAAAAGTGATAGAGTCATAATTGAATCTGCCAAAAATTGTGGTCTTTTTTAGATCATGTTTGTACCGAAAGTGATAGAGCCATAATTGAATCTGCCAAAAAAATCCATCTTCACCTGGAAAGGAGCAGCTTGTGCTCATCGATGATGTTCTAGTGTCGAGAAAGCACATGGAATGTCTTTTTTAGCCATATGAATTATTGTGTGACAAGGTAATAGATGCAAGTCATAATACTCAATCAAACATAGGCAACTTCAATGTCCTTTCTTTTTAATGGCTCAATGTATACAGATCATAGATGCTTATATTAACCTGCTAAAGACCCAGGAGGGTTTGATAAAGAGGCCGAAAGGTACAGTCTATCTTAAAAGTGCGTTCATAACTGCACTTATGAAGCAGGATGGAGAAAAGGATGAGACCATTGAAGCCGATTACACTAACTGTGGCACTTCCTAGCTTCCTGGTTTAGGTCGAAGGGTGCTAGCTTACTTGGATCATGACATGGTAGATTTTTTAAAACAATATATTGTTCTTTGATTATTAAATTTGTATGCCTGACAAAATGTTCATTATTTGATTTGATAGGTGTTCCTTCCGATAAATGTTAATGGTTCACATTGGTACGTTGGTGTTATAAATGCTAACAAACATGAGGTCCAGGTGCCAGACTCCTTGGGCGAGATGTTCGGACGTGCTAACCTCCATAAAATTATGGGTATTTTCTAACACATGTATTTGTACACATTTTATATTTTACAATGGCTAATTGATTCATTCTTCTATGAATAAATAGCGAGTTGAATTGAGAAAAGAGATAGATTTCATATTGGAGCAGACATACCTAAAAGAGCACAACTGGCCAGATGTTGAGGTTGATACTTGGCCAGTTAGGGAGATTTTCCGCGGCAAGTTATTACAAAATGATGGTTACGTCAGAAATAATGGTGTCATATAAGTTGAAGTTTGCGTGCCTTTGACATCTTTGATCTAATGTGTGCCTGAAACTCTATTAATGTTGTGTGTAGTTTTTCATGCGGTTTATTTTTAATAACCTTTATGGAGTATTGGACCGGAAACGATTTGTCAGACGAGTTCAATCAGTTAATTCACTATGCATCTTACCACAAGTCATGAGTGTGCACTAGCTCTGGGTTTTTAATTAGTAATTAATGATGTTCATACTATCATGCAGGACGATATGAAAGGATTTAGACTGAAACTTGCGGCGATCATGCTATTGTCGGAGTTAAATAAATGAAAGGGGTCTCCACATCTTGAGAGCGATGAAAATATTGGAAGCCCAAGCTGAGTGTGCCATAATAGAGAATCCAAAGATGGCTGAAGCATCCATGAAAAAGAGAAAACATTATGAGGAGGCTGAATGCTTAGTGGTTCAAAAGGGCATGCCTCAACACATACAAACTCGGAAGAAATCCTCACAAGTCCATGCCAATCAAAAGTCTGATGAGTTTTGGGGCATTTGAGGTCATGAAAGACATGCCAATGAGTAAGGAAGAGATGACTAAGTTACTATGTGATTATGTCATGTCAATTCAGGGTGAAGCGATGTTGAAGTAAGCTACATGCTTATTTTAATTACTTTACTAATAATAGTGTGCTCTCTTATAATTAGATAACCATCGTCTTTTGCAGGAGCCTTTGGGTTAAAGGTTTTCATCCCTCCATGATTACGCTAAGTGTCAAGAACTGACAAAAGTTGTTAATGGATGATCGAGGCATCTCTAAGAACTGTTACAACTTAGATATTTGTTTTCTCGCAACTCGAGAGTACAGGACACTGACACAATACAATAGTATTATGAAGCATTACATGGACCTGAGCTTCTGTGTAAGCACATTTTTATAATTATTATTGTGCTATATTATATTGTCTTATTCTTCTAATTACCTGAGATGGGTAACTAACTTAGAGTCATCGTCGCTTGCAATAATAATACCTAGAATTTAACTATTTCTATATATTGCTAATGGTGAATCTTGTCACAGACACTCTAGTGGATACCTTATTCTACATTATATGTTTGTGTGGAATAGTGTAGGATCTACAGGAAGATAAAGAAGGCCTAGAGGGGGGGTGAATAGGCCTTTAAAAATTCAACTCAAAACTCTGTTAGAACAGAGGGCGGCACTGCCGCTCTACGAAAATAAATCTAACACAGTTGAGATTTTACAGAGATGAACCTGACCCCACTAGCTGCTTAATCCTGCAATCGAAAGACAAGATCCAGTTCGAAGACTAAATATCATAGAAACTCCACACAAAAGTGGATCGAGCAACTAAACCCTAACAACAACTAGCAATAAGGTAAACCAGCAAGTAAACAAGATGAAGCACGCAAGACACAAGATTTATCCCATGGTTCAGCTCACCACAAAGGTTTTCCTAAGTCCACGTTGTTGAGGAAGCCACAAAAAGCTTGAGCTTGCCACAAAGGCTTGCCTTACCCTCGTTCTCAAATCAAGAGAGTGAACTCTTGAAGTGCGGTGGTCATCATCATCGGACATGTTGTTGAAGAGCCTTGGTGTAGAGGATGCCTTTTGAATGGCCACGGTTGCAACCTTCACATCCTCTTCACTTGACTCCTTAGTTGAGTCCCACTCATGCCCAATGTGTGCCTCTCCCATTTGCTTGTATCTCTTTTTGTGTTCATGCTTGCCTTCATTGTTGTCCCTCTTGTATTTGTTTTCTTTCTTGTCATAGGGACACTTAACAATGAAGTGCTCCGTGCTACCACAATTGTAACAAGTCCTCTTCTTCTTGTTTGGGAACCTTCTTTGCACTATTTTATACCTATTCTTTTTTAGCCCCTTGTGACAGCTCTTCATGAACAAAGCCATGTCATCAATCTATATGTAATCAGCCCCATCATCTTCATCTTCACTTGAGGATGAACTTGGATCATCATTTTGTCGAGTTGACTTGATTTCCTTGGGTTGACTTGTTCATGCTTGCTTGCTGCCCTTTGCCTTGTTGGAGGTGCCTTGATTGCTTGATTTATTGACCTTGAGAGCTACTTCCTTGATTTTCATGCCTTCTAGCTTGGCTTGCAACTCACCAAGTCTTCTCCTCTCATTGGCTTCTTCTCTTTGCATGTCAAATGTCAACAATCTTCCAAGCACATCATTAGGTGTGAAGTGCTCAAACTTCTTCTTATCTCTAATCAAGGTAACTACGGTCTTATTTCTTGGTGAGTAGGCTTCCAACATAACCTTCACCACTTTGTTATCATCAAGCTCATCACATGCATAGCCTCTAATCTTGCCCACCAAGGTCATCAATCTATCAAACATCTCTTGTGGCCCCTCTCCATCAACAATCACGAACCTATTGAGCTTAGCCACCAATAAATCAATCTTTGCTTTTCTCACTTTATCAACACCTTTATGTGCTAGATGCAAAGTGTCCCAAATCTGTTTTGCAATATTGACATTCATCACTCGGTTGTACTCATTTCCATCCAAGGCACTAAGAAGAATACTTGTGGCTTGGCCATTGAGATGGACAACAGCTAGCTCCTCATTTGTTGGCGCTTCGGGATCTTCCGGTGACTGCAATCCATTCACTACAATCTCCCAAAGATCAGGGTGAAGACCTACAAGATAGGCGTTCATCAAGTGCTTCCACTTGACGAAGTTTGTCCCATCAAAATGAGGCAACTTGCCCGCAGGTACATTGACAAAGGACATTTTGTTATGATTAGACAAATAGGAATAGTTAAAGGATATGGCGGCATATTTGTTCTTGTTGTTGTTGCTGCCCTTGTCATCGCTATCCTTCTTCTTGTCCTTGCTCTTCACCTTCTTGCTATCTTTTGAAGCATGGTATGACACATCATCATCTCCATCGTCTGAGCTACTAGAGAGCTCACTAGATGATGCATCATACTCATTCTTCTCTTGCTCTTGAGCTCTTGCTACCCTTTTCTTGGCTCTTGCCTCTCTTGTGATTCTTCTAGCTTATTTTCTCTTCTTCTTGTCTTTGAGCAGCTGCTCTTCCTTCTTCTTTTCTCTAGCTTCTCTTGTTGCGATCTTGGCGGCTTTTCTTTCTTTTCTTGCCTTTCTTCTTTCGACATCGGTGGTCTTGGGTTCTTTGATGGTGGCATCACTTGCTGTGGACATGGACAGCTCGCTGCTGCTGCCGACATCCTCGATGTGCACACCACTTGCGTCCGCAATGCGAACGGTTTTCGAACCTTCTCCTTCTTCCATACTTCACGCGGTGAAGCGTATACGAAGCAACCTCGCTCTGATACCACTTGTAGGATCTACAGGAAGATAAAGAAGACCTAGAGGGGGTTGAATAGGCCTTTAAAAATTAACCTCAAAACTCTGTTAGAACAGAGGGTGGCACTGCCGGCCTTTCAGGGCGGCACTGCCGCTCTATGAAAATAAATCTAACACAGTTGAGATTTTAAAGAGATGAACCTGACCCCACTAGCTGCTTAATCCTACAATAGAAAGCAAGATCCAGTTCGAAGACTGAATATCACAGAAACTCCACACAAAAGTGGATCGAGCAACTAAACCCTAACAACAGCTAGCAATAAGGTAAACCAGCAAGTAAACAAGATGAAGTACGCGAGACACAAGATTTATCCCGTGGTTCAGCTCATCACAAAGGTTTGCCTAAGTCCACGTTGTTGAGGAAGCCATAAAAGGCTTGAGCTTGCCACAAAGGCTTGTCTTACCCCCGTTCTCAAATCAAGAGAGTGAACTCTTGAAGTGAGTGGTGATTCCTTAGTTTTTGAATGAGGTTACAAACCTCCCAAGGCTGCCACACGAGTTGGCAAGCACAAGGGCGACGCCTAGCCGGCTAGGAGCAAGCTCTAAGAGTAACAAACCCTAGAACCGCCGGCCAAACGTGAACCAAATACTCTTAGACTTTGGCAATCAGTGTATCTTCTCTCCAATCTAGTTTTGCTGCCTTTTTTCTCAAGTTTTGATGGTTGGAATCAAGGATTAGCTTAGCGGATGGAGAAGCAACAATAGAGGAGAGAGGTGAGCTTTGGTTTTGTTTGGTTTCGAGCAGAATGACTCAGTGAAGAAGATAACCGTTGTGGGTCGGGCCTGAAGGGTATAAATACCCCTTGAGTCCAACGATCAGTTAAGGGCGGCACTGCCGCTCTTAACAGGCCCTAGCCAAAACAGGTAAGATGATATGAAATTTAGCTGGCTGTTTTGACTAGGTGAGAGGATGTAAATCTGTGAATTTGAGCATCTGGCTCAATAGTTGACCAACTGTCATAAAATCTCTCTTAATAGTACGGCTTTTCCTAAACTCAATTTCTAAGCATAAAAGAATTTAAACTTTTTTTGAGTTAGGTCTGACCACCTTTTGTAATTAAGACACCTGCAACCTGTACATCATCCTCATTTTTCGATTCTCTGCTTGTCATCTCGATAAACCTCATTAGTTATCTAATTTGGTGGTCATCAATACCAAAACCCACAATAGGGCTTGATTGCACTTACAAATAGTCCTAAAGCCACATATATTTATACGGTGAGTATAACGTGCTTTGTTTTAAGGTTTTCTAAGAAATTTTTTAAGACACGCAGTATTACCCATGTGACTGGCACTGATATTTACATATATACTCGAACATGTGTACAGGATGGTATGGAGAAGCGGCGGAACTTATTCGTGTATTTATTGGAGCACGAAAGAAATGATATCGGAGATTTCTTCCTACCGATATAAAATATTATCTTAGCCGTATCATGGAAAAGTCTACAGTAGAGTTTGTAAGCCTGCGACGCCGCGCTCTCTGTGACTGTGTTAATTTCATGAATTTACTTTTTAGATTAAATATCACTTTAACATCGGTATTTAATTTCACAGTATTATTAACTTATGTGCAATCCATGTATTTTTAGTACAAAAGTTTAGCTGTTCCGTAGCAACGCACGAACGCGCTACCTAGTATGTACAAATTTCAAACATGAAACATGTACCAATAAAATGTATTCAAAGTGTGTCTGATATGATATTTATTTTTTAGTAAATGACAATACATAGTAAGAGAAATTAACGACAAAAGTCTATTTTTGGCTTTTCTATGATCAAAATATGCTTATCATTGTGCAACGAAGGGGTAGCTCCTGTTGAATACTTTGGAATATTGCGGCTAGATGTCATGTGCATCTTATTCATGTGTGTCTCAGTGTCTGCATGCCGCAAATGAATTTTAATTATTTTTGGTTTGCAATAACAAATCGAAAGGCCATTCTCTAAGACTTCGAAATAGTCAACTTAGTCGATGATTACTACGATTTACATCTTATTATAGACAAATTGGATTTGTATGTAACGTAATATAAAGATGCACTTATTTTCAACCCGTGGAATACTCTAGGCCCCCGCGTCGCTTTCTGAGGGTGACTCGGGCGACGCCTCCCACCGCCGCCGCTAGGCCCTCCACCACGCCTCCACAGCCTGGCCGAGAGAGAGCAAGGACGCTGGCGGTGGGTCTCTCTCCCCCCCGGAGGAGCTCCTGTGCGAGGCAGCTGCCGGCGGTCGGTTCTAACTCCGGTGCGCGCGGATCCGGTGCCGCCTTGACCGATCTACGTCGGGGAGGGTGTCCATGCCGGCGGCGGCACCCGCACTCCTGCAGAGTGCCGGGGCAAGCCTGCCTGCTCCCGCGCGCCTGCTGAGGTGGAGATGGCCACGTGGGGCTGCTGCTCGCCGTCGACTACGGGCGTGGCCTCGGTGACGGGAGCTCAGGGGTGTCAGCAACCGATTCCACAGGCGTCAGTTAGATAGCAGAAGACCAGCTCGTAATCTGTTGTAAGCCTAACGGCACATAGTCTAGCTGATCCAGTTCTGTAGGAGAGTTAGTTAGCAGCCCATGGCTAACGATGATCGGCTTCATGTATATGTACCCGATGTTGTTCAGTGAATATACTTGAGCGTTTATCTAACTTACATGGTATCGGCTTAATCTCGATCCCAACCCACTACTTCCGCATCTCCCAACCATGTCGAGCCCGTCCGCTTCCTCCGGCTCAATCCTTTTGGTTGATCCCGCTCCACCTTACGCTTCCACCACGGTGATGCTCAACATCCGCAGCCACGCCCCGGTTGTCCTCAACTCCGACGAGGGCAATTTCCGGCAATGGCGATCCTTCATCGAGCTCACCATCAAGAAATTTCGCCTCCTCGATCACATTGGCGGCACCATTGATCTGCCGCCATGATCGACGACGCCGAATGGCTCGGGTTGACGCTGCGTAGTTTCTGGCTGTACACAAACTGTTTCAAGGAGATTTGGAGCGATGTGAATCGCCCCAACGCCATCTTTGCCTTCTCCGTCTAGAACGCGATCATCGGCCGTTCCTCGACAACAGTCTCCAACAGCGCGTGTGTCGCCCAACAGAAATTCCACGACTGTTCTAGGGTGACATGGGCGTCGCCGAGTATGCTGCGGCAAGCTCAAGCGTCTCGCCGATCAACTCTCACGATCGGTGGCGCCGCCGTCTCGACACCGATCTCGTCATCAACACCTGCGAGGCTTGAACAACAAATTCAGCCAAGCAATTGTTGTTCTCTCCACCATGACTCCCCCACCCACCTTTCTCTACACCAAATCATACCTTCTACAGGAAGAACATCGCATTCGCCACTCCCTACAGATGGAGGCACAGACCGCTCTTCTGGCGGCGGCCACGACCTCCACCGCATCGCGGTTGATCACGCCCTCTCCACCACCATCCCAGGCGCCCGCCCATGGGAACAACGACCGCCACAAGAAGCGCAAGGCTAACGATGGCCGCAACCGGCAGAACGGCGGCAACGGTGGCCATGCCGCTCAGGCCAGCGGCACTCCCCATGCCGGCACCACCCCGCCACAGTGGGGGCCTGTGCCTAACCCGTGGCACGGCGTCGTCCAGGCGTGGCCCATGCCTCCCCGGCGGCCCAGCGTCCTCGGCTCCAGACCCGGTGTCATCCCACCCCAGGCGATGGCGACGTTCTCGGCACCGCCGTCCTCTGATGCCGCCTACTACGCCGGCAACACCACCACCATCCTAGCTGGCCGGATGAAGACCTCGTCAGACCAAGACGACGGGCATGGTGGGGGTTGCGGCACCGGATCAACCTGCGCAAAAGGAAAACATGTTTCGTCGAAGTAGACGTGGCGTGAGACGATAACACGCTTAGTGCTGGGGTTATAGCACTTGTAGCCTTTTTGTTCGAGCGGGTAACCTAGAAAGATGCAGCGCACGGAGCGAGGGGCGAGCTTGTGTGGCGCGGTGGAGGCTGTGTTAGGGTAGCAAAGACAGCCGAAAACCTAGAGCTGATCGTAGTCAGGTGACACGCCAAATAGCATCTCAAAAGGACATTCATGTGCACGAGGTCGACATGGACGCCGATTGAGTAGGAATGTGGACGCGTCATAAGCGCGTCCAGCCGTAAGGTGGGCGGTCTTGATGCTCGAAACAACAATGTGCGAATCTTTGTCATTCGATGTCGCGAAGGACACGTTCGCACGCCCATTCTGCAACGTGAAGTGTATGGACAAGTGAGGCGAAGGACAATTTGTGAAGCGGCAAAGAACGCATACGCCAAGCGTAATTATCAAACTCCCTCCCATTATCGGTTTGCGAGGCACATTATAGGAACTTGGAATTGGGTGCGGACAAATGCATGAAAGGATATGAGAGTTGGTAGAACATCTGATTTATGGCGTAGTGGGAAAGTCCATGCATAATGGGAGTAATCATCCAATATCACAAGGTAATATTTGAAGCCTGAATTGCTTAAAATAGGAGATGTCCATACATCACAGTGCAAAAGTTGAAAAGGAAATTGGGACACATTATTGGACTGTTTAAAGGGCAGCCGAACATGCTTGCAAGCAAAGCGACAGGCGTCACATGTATGCGAATTGGACTTGGAGCAGGAAAAACCTATAGAGCGCGACAGCCGCTGTAGCGTAGCGTGGCCAAGGTGTCCCAGACGGGCATGCCAGAGGTTGCTGTCGGATGAAGCAAGGAGAGTAGTCGGAGGGCGCGCCGGTGCGGTGGATGGATGGCGAAGGGGTGCAGTCCTTTGGAGGAGTCACATCGAGCGAAGCTGTCCGGGTCAAAAGGAGATCCTTGATTGAAAAACCCCATGGATCAAATTCAACAGAAACTGAGTTATCTCGTGTTAAAGCACATACAGAAATAAGGTTCTTGACAAGCTGAGGAGCAATGAGAACATTACAAAGTTGTAAAGGGGAGGAGGAAGTGGGAATGGAGGCGGTGCCTGAACACTACATTTCAAGATGATGGCCATTGCCGACAATAATCTGACGAGCAATAGTATGTTCAGGTGGGGAGGAAAGGATACCAGAATTGGATGCCATGTGTGTGGAGGCGCTCGTGTCAAAGAACCAGTCGTTGCCGCCACCGCCCGAATTGTTGATCGACATCCCGTTCAGGGCGGAGTAGAGGCCGACTGGGATGGTGGTGGTGTTGCCGGTGTAGTAGGCGGCATCGGAGGACGGCGGTGCCGAGAACGCCGCCATCTCCTGGGGTGGGCTGACACTGGGTCTGGAGCCGAGGACGCTGGGCCGCCAGGGAGGCATGGGCCACGCCTGGACGACGCCGTGCCACGGGTTAGGCGTAGGCCCCCACTGCGCCGCCGGCGCGCCCTCCGACTGCTCTCCTTGCTTCATCCGACAGCAACCTCTGGCATGCCCATTTGGGACACCCTGGCCACGCTACGCTACAGCGGCTATCGCGCTCTATAGGTTTTTCCTGCTCCAAGTCCAATTCGCATACATGTGACACCTGTCGCCTTGGCAAGCATGTTCGGCTTCCCTTTAAACAGTCCAATAATGTGTCCCAATTTCCTTTTCAACTTTTGCACTGTGATGTATGGACATCTCCTATTTTAAGCAATTCAGGCTTCAAATATTACCTTGTGATATTGGATGATTACTCCCATTATGCATGGACTTTCCCACTACACCATAAATTAGATGTTCTACCAACTCTCATATCCTTTCATGCATTTGTCCGCACCCAATTCCAAGTTCCTATAATGTGCCTGCAAACTGATAATGGGAGGGAGTTTGATAATTTCGCTTCGCGTGCGTTCTTCTTTTGCGTTCACGGCATTGTCCTTCGCCTCACTTGTCCATACACTTCCACGTTGAGAATGGGCGTATAAACGCGTGTCTTCGTGACTTTGAATGAATGACAAGATTCGCACATTGTTGTTTCAGCGCCAAGATCGCCCACCTTCTCGCCGGACGCGCTTGCGACGTCCACATTCCTACTCAATCGGCGCCCATGTCGACCTCGTGCACATGAATGTCCTTTTGAGCTGCTATTTGGCGTGCCACGACTACGATCAGCTCGGGTTTTTTTGTCTTTGCTACCCTAACACAGCCTCCACCGCGCGCGCAAGCTCGCCCCTCGCTCGCGTGCGGCGCATTTGCATCTTTCTGGGTTACCCGCTCGAACAAAAAGGCTAGAAGTGCTATAACCCCAGCACTAAGCGTGTCATCGTCTCACGCCACGTCTACTTTGACGAAACGTGTTTTCCTTTTGCGCAGGTTGATCCGGTGCCGCAGCCCCCACCATGCCCGTCGTCTTGGTCTGACGAGGTCTTCATCCCCACTGGGCCTCGCCAGCCTCGACGTCGTGCGTCGGTCGTCACCGCCAGCAGAGGCGTGCACCGATTGCACGCCCATCTTTGCTACCTATTAACGCCCTCGGCACCGGCTGCAGAAGTACACTGCGGCCACATCTTCACAAGACTCAGACGGCTGCTACCACGACGCCGCCACCAGCTGCTATCGCGACGCCGGACATGGCGCCAGGTGCGATGTCGTCACCAGCACCTTCCGAGGCGCTGAGCCCGGCACCTGCGCCCCAGCCTGCGCCACCTCGGCATCCGATGGCCACACGGGCACAACACGGGATTCACAAGCCTAATCCCAAGTATGCTCATGTGGCCACTGCGTCCACACCCTCGTCACCGCCGCCAACAGTTCGTGCCGCCCTCCGTGACCCCGCCTGGATGGCGGCGATGCAAGAAGAATTCGACGCCCCAAAGCACAATGGCACGTGGACGCTCGTGCCGCGATCGCCTCGGGCCAATGTAATCTCTGGCAAATGGTTGTTCAAAAACAAGCTTCATCCTGATGGTTCACTGGAACGCCGGAAAGCCAGGTGGGTCATGCGCGGGTTCTCTCAACGACCTGGCGTCGACTTTCATCAGACATTCTCGCCGGTGGTGAAACCGGCGACAATCCGCATAGTCGTTCATCTGGCTGCGACACGCCGGTGGCCGGTGCATCAGCTCGACGTGAAGAACGTGTTCCTCCACGGCGACCTTTGCCAGGCGCTGTAATCATCACCCGACCTACAGATTTGTTGATGCCGATCATCCCGACCATGTCTGTCTGCTCATCAAGTCACTATATGGCCTTAAGCAGGCGCCACACGCGTGGTTTCAGCGTCTCGGCGGCCACCTCTGTAGCATGGGCTTCATCGCCTCCGGCTCCGACAACTCCCTGTTCATCTACGCACATGGCGGTCACCTGGCGTATCTTCTAGTGTACGTCGACGACATCATTCTAACGGCCTTGTCAAGCGGAACTCGCTCCGTCGTCGCGTCGTCGAACAGCTCCGTCGGGCCTTCGCGATCAGGACCTTGGCGCCTAAAATTCTTTCTTGGCGTCCAGTGCGGCGAGATGATCTTTGGTTTCCACCTCAATCAGCGTAGCGACACCGAGGACATCACGGAACGTCTTTGGCATGGCGTAATTGCAAACTAGCATCAACTCACCGAAGCTACGCCAAAAGTCGTCGCGAACGGAAGGTGAACCTGCGTCGACGGCACGTTCTATCGCAGCATCATCGGGCGCCGTGCAAGATTTGACGCCGCGCGGACGACATCGCCTATGGCATCAATCAGCGTGCTTGCACATGCATGCTCCTCGCGACGTACACTAGAATCTCGTCAAACGGATCCTCCAATACCTTGGCGGCACCATCAACCACGGCATCACCATCTCGGCTTCTCCATCGACCACGCCGAAAGCGTATTTCGACGTGGATCGGGTGGCTGCCCGGATACACGGCGATCGACCTCCGCCTCGTGTGTCTTCCTCGGCGATTCGCTGGTCTCGTGGTCGTCAAACGGCAAACCACGGTCTCGCGGTCTCAGCGCCGAAGTCGAGTACGGGCCGTGGCCAACACCGTTCTTTGAATGTTTGGCTCCGGAACTGCTGGCCGGTGAACTCCATGTAAATAACTCAACTCACCACGGTCATCATCTGCGACAATGTATCTGCGGTTTACTTGTCTAAAAACCGGTGCATCATCGAGAGGACTAAGCACGTCGAGCTTGACATCCATTTTGTTAGAGAGAAGGTAGCCTCGGCCAATTCAAGGTATCGCAAGTCCCAACTCGGTACCGGTTTGCCGATATCATGACGAAAAGGGCTACCGACGCCATTGTTCGATGAATTGAGGGACGGTTTGTGCATCGAGATCATCGAAGCTTCAACCGAGGGGGTGTCAAACAACCCGATTCCATAGGCGTCGATTAGATAGCGAAGACCGGCTCGTAATCTGTTGTAAGCCTAACGGCACATAGTCTAGCTGATCCGGTTCTATAGGAGAGTTAGTTAGCAGCCCTTGGCTGACGATGATCGGCTTCATGTATATGTACCCGATGCTGTTCAGTGAATATACTTGAGCGTTTATCTAACTTACAAGGGGGCGGCGGATTCAGTCCTCCGGTGGCCGGATCCGGTCCCCCTGTATTGGATCTACGCACGTTCGGTGGCGGCGATCCTCGCCCCGCAGGGTTTCGTGGTGGCGATGGCGGTGGCCCGTACATCTTCGTCAAGGCCGCGCTCTGCACCATGGCAGGGGCGGTGTGGCGGCAGACCATCGGTGAGGGCGGCCGGCAGCGGTGTTGGACAACGGCGATGCTACCTTGCTGTCCTAGGCTCCGGCAGCCTAGGGCCTGGTTGCGGCTTCGGCCTTGTGCAGGGCTGAGCTCTGGATGGGAATGACGGGCGGCAACCCTCGCTTGGCAGCGGCAGCATTGAGGCGTGGGCAGGGGTTGGGGGCCTTGGCGAAAGCCTTACTCTTCAGGGCCGAAGATGGCGACGCGGACATCGTTTACTTCTTTGGAAGCGTCCATCGACCAACTCTCTCCCTTTGCATGATGCTTTCTTGCTGGGTGTAAAACTCTGGTTTGGCGACGGTGGTGCTTGTGTCATCGTTCACCTCGTTGGAGGCCTCACTTTGGAAGCTCGTGCTTTGCCAGCCATGGTGGTTGCCAACAAGGTGGAATGATTTGGGTCCAGTGTCCATGGCGTTAGAAGGTGGCTAGGAAGAGGGTGTTGGCGTAGTGATTGGAGGGTTTGGCATCTGCTTGGTGGAGGTCGACGGTCCGGGAGGGACCATGTGCTAGTTGCGCCCACGAAGATGGCCAGGAGGCTGGCGTGGGCGGCACCCACGAAGTTGGCGAGGAAGCTAGCGTGGGAGGTGGTGGCCATTAGATTTGCGTTGCCGAGGTGACCTGCATAGTTTAGCGGCGGGTGGTCCTGCTCATCGGTCGCTCCGGTGTAAGAAGGTTTTCTAACTGGCAGCTGGAGGACCCATGTGGTACTTCTACCTTTGATGAGGTAGCTAGGTTGCTAGAAACTACAGTGTACGCGTCTGGATTTCGGAGGACGGGATCGGCTTGGTGAGCGCCAGAGGAAGCTGCTCACATTGGTTTGGCAGCTTGAAGCGGGCTACGACCGCTAGTCCTACTTGGCGGTGGCTTGTCCGGTGTGGTACATCGTCCTGACAGGTGGCGCAAAGCGGATCCGATTGCGGGATGGCAACACGGCTTGCAGCGACCTACGGCGGCTAGTCCTATTTGACAGTAGGGTAGCTCGGTGTGGATCATCGTCAGTAACGACGGCTCGAGCGGTGACGACGGTGTTTTTGCCCTGACATCCTTAGTCGTCCGGGGGTTGGCAGTGCAGTGTGGTGGTTTGGAGTTAGGTGGTGGTTCTCTTTTTTTTCTTTTTTTTTGAGTTGAGCTTTAGCTTTGTGTAGTTCGTGTCGATGTCTCAGTCCGACCAACTAAACTTATTTTTTTTCTTTTTTGTTGAGTTTGTTTTCTGGCGTGGTTGTTGGTCGTTGTTGTATCGTTGTGCTCACTTAAGACTTTTTTTAAAATATAATCGGCAACTCTCTTACATGATTCGTTAAATAAAGTAATATAAAGATGCAATATTCATTTGATAGCGGTTCTCATTAGGCAAGCTATAATTTAATTTTATTGGTTTCACAATTTAGAATAAAAAGAAATATGTTATTTTACGTATTAGATCAGTGGTTCGTAAGTCAACAAACATGTAACCTGACTCACAGTTTTATATGTTTGACGCTTTGTTTTTTTGTTTCTGTTATTCAGGCAAGATGCTGTTTCAAAAGATTTTGGAGGAACATGAAGTGGTTGTATGGGTTTGCTGGCTTCAATATTCTACTTGGAGTCTTTTTGGATCAAGTGAAAGGCACAAGAAATTTCAAAAGGCAAAGCAAAAGCATGCCCCGCAGTAGTCCAATTTGCCCAAGCTGCTCCAGGCCTTTAGAGGACCCCGAGTGGATGTGGGATGCTCCAAACTGTGGCGCTCTTTTTCTTTTGTTTAAATAGTTTTCATTTGGAGTTGGATTTGGATTTGTTTGTGCCTTATAAATTGAACACGTCGTCTTATTGAACTGCACGAATTTAATTGCTGACCAAACTGAAAGGCCCAAGCCCAATCCGAATGGATCGGCAGATATCCAGCCACAGCCGCGCGGCCTGCCGTGCTCCCGTCAGCCCACCCGGCCGCTCTCTCGGCCAGCGCCAGTGATTGCTGAAACTTTCAGCCTTGTGACGCTCGTATGATGCAGGCTAGCTGACGATGACTCAGAAATCTCCCATTAAATTTACAAGGCGATGGAAAGGGACTTGATCCGTTGATCGCAGCTAAAAGGAGCTAGCACAATCATAAGCTAATGAGGTCAGCTTCGTCAATATCATTCCGATATCTGTATCACTGTATCAGGACACCGATTTGTCTCTCTCATTTCATGTCTGACGAAATTAGCCATTGTAAACGTCCGGAGTGCTTCGATTGGCCTGCTGACTGAACATGTTAGTTGTGTGTTACAAACTGCACTTGGAGAAAAAAAGAATATGGGAATGTCTGTATTACAACACTATTGCCGGATGGCCCCCAAGAACAAGACGAACGTAGCGACTCGTATTGTACGTTCTTAGAGAGATTTCACCACCAAAAAAATCTCACAAAATACGATGAGACGTGACGCGCATGCAATTTGCTTTGGGAAACTGAAAAAAAATGGCTAGTTGGTTGTGTTTGTGATGCGACTGTCAAATTATATGGTACTTCCAAGTACAGTTTGTGCATTTCATAGATATATATTGACATTCCTCTTGTCGTCCAAGTGCCGCTTCATTGTCATCTGAATACGCGCTTAGGGGGTTCTAAATTATAATATGGTTACTAGCAATACTATCAGACAATGTACGGAGATGTTGACATTTCTTTTTTCCACCTTGAGACGGAGATGCTAGGCCATTGACCATCATGTGCTCTCTGTGATCTGCTGACGATTTTGGATGTTGTTTTTGGGCCTGGGCGATTATTCCAACGCCACGGTTTGCGCAGATCGGCCACTTGGCCCTTCTTGACTGTCCACATATGACAGATGCTTGCCGTCCAGAATGGACAAGTGTTGTTTTTTAAAGAGAATATTTGAATCTGCATCCGGTTTCAGTCTGACTCTTGTTATGGATGGATGCATTGCATCCGAAGCAAGTGGAGTGAATGACCCTTCAGAAGAAATCAAGAAACTGTGTAGTTCAACTTAAACAGCACGACATCCATTCCTCTGTATTGCAGTGGAAACTTCACATTGCATAACGGATTTATTTTTTTTATATAAGATGTGCGGTGGGGGCATAAGGGAATCTCATGAATCAGCCATGGAAGAGTATAAGCAAAGGGATTGCCATGAAGGACTTGTAATATATTACACTGCTCTGAGAGTTGATAATCTCAGAATGAAGAATTCTGGGCCAAAGAAAGTCCCGGGCAGGTGCAAGGAGTGTACACTGTAGATAACTGTATAAGTCAGTATAGCTGTGTTTACACTTGGTACTCGTCAAGCGTTTCTGTGCTGATGAGACTTGACACTTGATAACTGTAGATAACTGTATAAGTCAGTATAGCTGTGTTTACACTTGACACTTGAACCGAAGTACTATTCTTAGATATGAACACAGAAGAAGCTGATGCTACAATTCTCCAACTGGAGCTACAGACGCGCCTATACATGGACTGACCGGAAATTCTATCTGTAGTGGTTTGAAGATGTCAGCTGCGTCGTGGTAAAAATGGCAATCTGTTGCGTGGGATATTTACACGCCTGATTACTTGCTAACCCTTTTGCTGTAACCATGATCGAGTTGGATAATCCTGTCAAGAAGCGCTGATCGTTGATGATCATGTGAGGAAGTGAAAACATTACTGATCATGATCATTGCTTTAATAATGATATATATAAGAGCATGCTCTTGCCACCTTCACACAAGAAGTAGTTATAACTTATCCGTTATCCCGATTTGGAAATTTCGACGTCATGCATGCTTGTATCGAAGCATGAATGAAAACATCAAATCAAAGCAGCAAAAGAGAAGGTCGGCGACAACACACGGTCCAGGTGATGGCAAATAGCCAAACATTATATGATCCAAAAAAATAAAAGGAAAAAACTGGACATTTATTAGCTGCGAGTTTTGACTTTGATTCGGAAATCTGATGTTCCGAATATGTACGGGCTACTATTCTATCGGTTTCCAGAAATAGTCAAGGTTCTTTTTGCGTGTTGTTTTTTTTTTTGGTTTATCGAAGATATTTATCCGATATGCTAATAGAGTTAATTGTTTATTATGTGCTATAAATTAAACACGTCGGTTATGGTTAGGACATCTTTCTCTCTATCTCTTACGAAACACAACAGATGAAAGTAGAAGAGCATAGATGTACAAAATAGGATGACTATTCTTTATTCTCTGAATATCGATACACATCTCCTATCGTTCAGTCATCTGAAAATCTCGGCATACTCCAAATGATGTTGAGCGCGCTGATGTTAGGGTCTATTGCAAGCTTTTCTTAAACTTACTCTCTAAATCATCATTTAGAGAGTCATTTAAACCATTTGAATAAAAATCATCTTTCCACCCTCCAACATTTTCTCAATATCTTGTGGGCACTTTAGAGAGCCAACTCCGCTCTCCATCTTTGGCTAGCAAAAATTCAGGATAGAGGATGACAATATTTGAAGATCTAATTAAATGAATTATTGGAGTGAATCTTTTTTTTACTAAAGTATCTATTCCTATATCAATAAGGAATGATATAAAGATGTCGCAGATGGAGGAGTCATGAGGATAGCCCAAGTTAGCATGGCGGGGCTCGGATGCGGCAGTCGGGAGACCGTCGAGGATGGAGGTCGGTCGACGGTAGGTGGGAGCAAGAGGCCAAGATGATGGCCATCGGAGGTAGAAGAAAAGACTCAAGCCATTGGATGGACATTAGATGATTAAGCTTCACCGCTTGATAATCATGTTGTTTTTAGGTGCCTAAAAGCCTGATGTATAGCACATCTCATATTGATAATTATGATATACAACTCCTACATATATATAGTTTTGATATGGACTAAGAGTTCAGTAAGGCCTTCGGCAATGTGATCCTAGAGTGACGCCTAAAGAAGAGAGGGTATTTAAGCATCACTTCTACCACTGCAGCATGCGATGCCAAATTTGAGTGGTGCACCAAAAATTGGAAGCGATGAAAGTGTAGGCATCGGTTCCAACTCATGCAGTGTACAGCAAAAACATGAGAAGGGACATGCATGCTGAAGAAAATGGTGAGAGAACACAGGACATGATGGGGCCAGGAGTGATGCCTTCCACTGCAACACAAGAAGAGTGGCTCCTATTTCTATGTGTGGGGCCCATTCTTAGTTTTCTGGCATCACCACGCTATGGGAGGCCTAAGAAGTTATATAGAGAATGGACTCTAGTTTAGATCTTTCTTCACTTTTCCTTTTAGGTTAGAGTCCGTTTATTTACCAACATTATGTGACAGAAAAACATGCAACTTTACTGTAGATAAACCTTGGAACATTTTTGGTACTTGGAAGATGAGCAGCTACCACCAAAATAGCACATAGGATAAACCTATATCTGCTTGCATTTATGTACCTCCTGCCATTTCAAGCAAGTTTGTTTTGCACCGACATACTTCTATATCTATTATCGGGCTGTTTGGCGGGATTTATTATGGCTACGGCTGATTTATTGTGAGAGAAAAATACTATTTAATACCTGAAAAGTAGGGCTGATACAAGCTCAAACGAACAGAGCCATATATGTTTTATCTAGTCATCTAGATATAGTATACGCGTCCTGCTGACCTGGCATGCAGTATTTTAAAACGGCGACTTCCTGCGCGGTTGAAGTCAGCAAGGATGCCCCAAAACAGAAGCCACATCTGGTGGCCCCCGCCGCCCGAGCGCGACGTCGTTTGTCGCTACCGCCGCAGCATGCGTGCTGCGGTAACCCGGCCTCTAGCTGCTGCGCGCACGCAAGACGGCGACCCGCGCCGGCGGCCGGGGAATGCCTCGCTTGAGCCCCGGGCCTCCGGTCCAGCGGGCGCCGCAGGAAACCACGCTCGCATTGACCGCTCCGACCGGCCGGCAGAAATGGCACGGAAGGTGCATGTGCGCGCCGCCTGGGCCCGGGCCGGATCGTTTCTGCCGGCCGTCTGGCTCCGGTCCGGTCCCGTCCCTACGTGTGTTCTACTTCTAGCAGTATCACGTCGCTGTCCAACCGTCCGTCCGTACGCCGTCGTGATCGCTGCACGTTTCGTGCCTCGCCGAGACGGCCGCAGGTGCCCGGCAAGTTCGCGTCGTGCGCGCGCACCGCCACCAACCCAGCACCCCTCCCCCTCTTGGGTGCTTGACCCGTTGGGTGTCTCCCGCCTCCTCCAGGCACCATTCAACGCCGCCATGGGCCATGGCAATACAAATAGCGCCCGGCAGCACCACGGTGGATTCCCCCCTCCTCTCGCTCTCCCACTCACCTTTTCCAGCCCTTTTTCGCCTGCCTGCACTGCGCTTTTTCTCCAGGCTCCAGCACCCGTGTGGCCGTGCCGTGACCATGGCGCCTGCTGCATGCGGCGGCGGCGGACGTGGTCGCTCTCCTCTGTCGCCTCTGCTGGGCTGCCTCGTCATCTTCTCGCTGCTCTGCACCGTCTGCCGCGCGCAGGACCCGGGGCAGCTGCAGCCGCTGCCGGCGCTGGAGGTGGCGACCTACAACTACACGTCGTTCCAGGAGGGCAACTCGCGGGAGCAGCGGGAGCTGGCGTTCAGCAGGGAGGCCCGCATCTACCAGGGCGCGATCCAGGTCTCCCCGGACACCGGCAACGTCGGCAGCTACCAGGACATCATGGTCAACAAGTCCGGCTCCGTGCTCCTCCAGCGCCGCTTTACCATGTGGCGCCGAGTCGACGTCGACGGCGGCGGCAATGGCAAGGGCAGTGCCACGGCCCCGCGCGTCCAGGTCGTGTCGTTCAACAGCACCTTCTCCATGAACGTGTTCCACCTCCCGGACTCGTCGCCGCGGCCCGGCGAGGGCTCACCTTCGTCGTCGCGCCGTCCCGCGACGAGCCGCCCCAGGCAGCTACGGCGGCTACCTCGGCCTCACCAACGCAACGCTGGAATCCAGCCCGGCGGCGAGGAACCGCTTCGTGGCCGTCGAGTTCGACACCACGAAGCAGGACTACGACCCCAGCGACAACCACGTCGGCCTCAACGTCGGCTCCGTCGTGTCCTTCAAGACGGCGAACCTGACGGCGTTCCGCATCGCCACGGACAGCGCCAGCCCCCGCAACTACACGGCCTGGGTCGAGTACGACGGCGCGGCGCGGCACGTGTCCGTGTACATGGCCGTCCGGGGCGAGCCGAAGCCGGCGTCCCCGGTGCTGGACTCGCCGCTGGACCTCAGCGAGCACGTCCCGGAGCAGGCCTACATCGGCTTCACAGCGTCCACCGGCACCGACTTCGAGCTCAACTGCATCCTCGACTGGACCCTGTCGATCGAGGTGATTCCGGAGAAGAAGAGCACGACGTGGGTCATCATCGTCGCCGTCGTCGTGCCGGTGACCGTCGTCGCGGTCGGCGTCGCCGCCTTCTTCCTCGCCAGGAAGCTGCGCGCGAGGCGGTCCATGGAGAGGCGGCAGGAGCGGCTGGAGCAGCAGCTCAGCAACCTCCCCGGGATGCCCAGGGGGTTCGCGTACGACAAGCTCAAGAAGGCCACCAGGAACTTCGACGAGCGGCTCCGGCTGGGGAAAGGTGGGTACGGCATGGTCTACAAGGGCGTGCTCCCCGCCGACGAGGCCCTGCCGGAGGGGATGGACGTGGCGGTGAAGAGGTTCATCCGGGACGATGGTAAGGACGTCACCGACTTCCTCCAGGAGGTCGACATCATCAACCGGCTGCGCCACAAGAACATCGTCCCTCTCATCGGTATGTGATCTATTTTTGCAAATGCATGATCAGGGGTTAGCTGATGATCATCATTTTGGTTCATCATGACCTGAGACTTGACTAGGATGCAGAAATAGTTTTAGACTTCCTAACCATTTTTTTTGCATCAGTTGAAGGCTTGTAGGTGGTTAGTAGCTTTAGGCTGAACAACCAGCAACTTCATTTTGTAGCATTGACGAGTCAGTAGTGATGGGCAAGTACAAGGGGCAACATTTTCTACTAAAATTCTGACACGTTTATGAAATCGTAAACGAACAAACAACTTAGTATTCTGTTGTTCAACTATCCCGGTGACGTACGCGTCCTGATTTTTCTTCTATTGGGCATCACCGCATCGCCATTGAACAAATCCTACAGAGTAGGTTATAGTCGTTAGAGCGAACGTGCAGTGATGTCCACTTGCATTTTTGCTCAAACAACTTAGTATTCTGTTGTTCAACTATCCCGGAGACGTACGCGTCCTGATTTTTCTTCTATTGGGCATCACCGCATCACCATTGAACAAATCCTACAGAGTAGGTTATAGTTGTTAGAGCGAACGTACAGAGTAGGACTATGAGATGCGTCTTGTTCTTTTTCCATTCTGATCTGACGAGCACTGCGTCGCTTGCATTTTTGTCAGGTTGGTGCTACAAGAAAGGGCAGTTGCTGCTGGTGTACGAGTTCATGCCCAACGGCAGCCTGGAGCAGCACCTGTTCCGGCGCGGCGTCCACGAGCAGCGGTGGCCCGTGCTGAGTTGGGCGAGGCGGTACGCCATCGTGGGCGACGTCGCGGCGGGGCTCCACTACGTGCACCACGAGTACACCCGCATGGTGCTGCACCGCGACGTCAAGGCCAGTAACGTGCTGCTGGACGCGTCCTTCCGCGCGCGGCTGGGCGACTTCGGCCTGGCGCGCGTGCTCGACGACGACCGCGAGGCCTTCACCGATTTCCACGTCGCCGGCACGCGGGGGTTCATCGCGCCCGAGTACTGCGTCGGCCACAAGGCGTCGCGCGAGACGGACGTGTTCGCGTTCGGCGCCCTCGTGCTGGAGGTGGTCACGGGGCAGCTCGCGCTGCGCGCCGGCGACCCCCGGTGCCCGCTGCTGTCGGACTGGGTGTGGCAGATGCACGGCCGCGGCGCGCTGCTTGGTGCCGTGGACCAGAGCCTCGGCGCCGACGAGTTCGACCACGACGAGGCCGCCCGTCTGCTTCTCCTCGCCCTGGCGTGCAGCAGCCCCAACCCGGGCGACCGGCCCACCATGCCGCAGGTGCTGCAGGTCCTAACCAAGGCCGCGCCGCCGCCCGAGGTGCCGCCGTTCAAGCCCCGGTTCGTGTGGCCGCCCGAGGGGGGAGCGAATTTCCAGCTGAGCGATGTCGAGGTGACCACGAGTGGCACCGGCACCGACGTCGGCGTGTCGACGCGGGCCACGCAGAGCACCTCCTACGACAGCTTCCAGCCGCACACCGCGCCAAACAGCAGCGACAGTTACTTCCCAGCCCTCTCCTCCGGCCGTTGATCAACGGCAGCGACGGTTACTTCCCAGCCGTTGATCCAGGGCTTGCTTTGTGTGCATAGACATAGCATATAACACGCACATAATCTTGGCCTTTTACATCATGTATGCATGCATTTGGTCATAATTGCAGCTAGCTTCGAAGATGTAAATATATATATCCATGTACAATATCGAATTCGTTAAGGAGTTCAGTTCCATGCACCTGCACTTCAAGTTTTAGGAGACCTGCATCTGTTGTTTCAGTGAAGCATGACAGGGTCTGTTTTGGCTAGTCAGAAATTTTAGTATTGTACAGCCAGATCTTCACATTGATTCAACTGAAATAAAGGAGTATTTTTTTTTGTTTGATTTCTTGGAAGAAACGGACTTTCGTCTTCGGAGTTATAAACTCACTAAAATGCCAAATCAGCTAGCAGTCCAACTGCAAATGTGCAGTGGTGGAGCGTGAGGTAGAATCATGGGGGAGGGAGGCAGCTTTAGTAAAACTTGAGCATACAATCCAACACACAAGGATAAAGTTGTGTGCGATGTAGAGAGTTATCCGGTTTCTCAAGAGAAGACTCATGGGATAAAGAGCTCGGAGATTTGATGGATGGGTGCAAATATTAAAATTTGCCTTTGGATCAAGGAGACAAGAGTCTACTATCGCCTCCATGAGGTTCTGTCCCTGTCAATGTGGTCACACATTCCAGTTTTTATACAACTCTGCATCATCCTCACTCTATTTATATGCTTTGCTCTCAAATCCGTAGGTTGTTCCATTAATAGCAATTTCATCCTTAGATGGGCCCACCTTAAAGCCGGTTGCGATATGAGAAACCTCATATCTTCATCCTCCTTCATTGCTTAGTTGACACTAGCATTCTAAGCCATCCCAAGCCTTTTCATCTCTTCTCAAAGCCTCATCTAAGTCTTACTCTTCCATTCACAAATGGCTGGAAATAAGGGGAAGCAGATCATTCCATATGGGACTGATCTAAGAAATTTTGAGCGACGAGAGAGGAAGCCTCATATGGGACTGATCTAAGAAATTTTGAGCGACGAGAGGAAGCCTTAGCACTCAGTGTTTTGCCTCCAAGAGAGATTGTTCCAACTCCGGCAAAAGATGTAGCTCTTAGTGGTTGGAACGGGTCAGCCGAACTCTTTTATGGGCAAGCAATCTTTCCTGGTGCATCCACCACTTCTCGCCCATTGCCTGTGCCTCCAATTTCTCACGTTCCAATGAAATACAAGATTGGAGGAGAGAAGCGTCCACTCGATCAGCTGAATCCTAAGCCAATTATGGTGGGCAAGGATCTTGACATCCTTCCTTCTAGGAAGGGGGAGACCTTGGTTAAGGATGGAGATACTGCTTATGCCACCTAGTGTTTCAAGTGAAGCCAAGAGTGACTATTAAGGGGATTAGAGCTGAACCAGGACAAGTTAGGATTCCACCGAAAACCTCTACTCTTGTAGAGAAGAAGAAGGTGCCTCCGTCTGTTGAAGTGCAAGAGGATCATTGTTTGGAGTGTAAACAAAAAGTATAATGATCTTTTTTTAAGTATACCCAGTCCCTACGAGATAGGCTTGACCATGAGATGCAACGCTTTGAATTAGAAGACAAGTTGATGAAAATCTGGATTAGAAGTTTGAGCTTGATGTTAGTATAAAACGCTATTAGGCTAGTTTGTTTAAGTTCAGTTCGCTTTAGATTAAATGGTGTGTTAGTTTGATAAAGTTTGCTTACTAATAATAAAAAGCGTTTTATATACTTGTCGGTGTTTCGGACCGGGGGGTCCTCAACCAACCAGTGAATTTGTTCTGCGTGCTCCCGATCCGGATGGTGATGCAAAGAGACACAAGGTTTATACTGGTTCAGGCAATCGAGGCCCTACGTCCAGTCTGAGAGATCGATCTTGTATTCCTTGCACCGAGGTGCTCGTAGTAGGGGGTTACAAGCTAAAGGAGAGAAGGAGCTGGTCCTAGGTTTGGCAGGGTGCGTCGGGCCGCTTGAGGCGTTGCTCTCTGGCGGCGAGGGTGTGTGTGTGTGTTACAAGATGTCCCCGTCCCTAAAACAACCCAGGTCCTCTCCTTTTTATAACATGAAGGGAGGACTTGGGTGGTACATCATCTTGACTATCTGGCGTCGTGTGAGAAGAGAGGTGGCGTGTCCGGGCCCTGTAGCTGTTGTTCGTGGCGGCGTGGCCGTCCGGAGTGGTCCATCCTTGGAGTCTTTGGCGGCGTGGTCATCCCATCAGGTCTGTGCGCCGTGGGAGCCCGGGAATGCCTCGGAGTGGATGCGGCGCGAACGTGCAAGCCCGCGTGGACGGATAATGCGCGATGCCGAGGCTTGGTCGATGCGATCGAGGCGGCAACGCTGTGGTGGGGGTCTTGGCGGCGCGAACCCCAAGATCATCGAGGCCTCGATTATGCAGTGCGAGGCCTTGGCGGGCAGCCGATCATGGGCACAGCGTTTGGACCACAGTGGTCGGTAATCCCGTCGTACCCTTTCCCGGTCGGTATGGTGCTGATGTCGTGGACACGATGGTAGGACACGGTGGTAGGACACGATGGCTTTGTCTGGCGTATGTATGGCGATGTGACCTCGGTCGCGTCGGCCATCTGTGGCGTTGGGCCACCGTCCGGCTGAGATTGCGGGAGTGGTTGAAGCATTAATGAGACATGACAAGTTGTTGGGAGGGTCGACCGAGGCAGGGGCGGCGGGACCGTGGGCGAGCCGACCTCGGCGACATGAAGAATGAGGCCTCGCGAGCGTCACGGAGAATGAGGCCTCTGCCGAGGCCTTCCTGGATAGCCTCGGGCGAGGCGGAGACAGCGTCCCCCGCCGAGGCTCGGCGCCCTGCCGAGGCCTACCTTGGGAGCCTCATGAGGCGGAGTTCGTTCAAGAGACCTCTGCCGAGGCTCGAGGCGAGGTGGAGGAGGGCTCGGTCGCGGCAGGTGAGGGGCCCATGGCTTACCTTCTAGCTTTATTTTAACGTTTGCTTGGGGTACCCCGTTCTAAGGTACCCGATAGATACTTTCCTGCCGGTCTCGGACACGACTTTGGGCGTCCCAAGCGTTTATTCGCTTGGGTCTCGGCCCCGAAGGGCTCGCCATGATCGCCTTCGACTCTGTTATCCTGGGCAATTGCCGAAACCCTTTTGGGGTCCAGCCTTGAACCCCTAGATCGTAATAGGCTCAGAGCCGGTTCCTTCCTATGAAAGAGCAGGCCGCGGAAATATCTTCCCTATTGGCTCGGCCACGAGTGGCGCGCCTTTTGAGGCGATTTTATTGGGAGTCGAAGCGGTACTGCTTTGCCGTAGTGGCGGCGTGGCGTGGTGGATGGGACGAATCGTCCTCACATTTAATGCGGGGAGGCGTGGGCGCGTGGGCGGTGAAATCGGCTCGTGGTTAACCGCGCTAGATTGGGGGAAATCTCCTCGATTTCATCGCCGCTTCGTTTCGCCTCCTCCGCATAAATACCGGGGAGTTTGCCCCTCCTCGTCTTACCTTGCATCGATTGCCGCCCACGAGCCGTCGCTAGAAATGAAAAGCCGAGAAGGAGAGGAGGAAGAGCGAGCCTAGGAGGAAGCGAGAAAAAAAAGTGAGAGCGTGGGAGGAGAAAAGACTCACCGCCGCACTTTGATTCCCCAGCGCACCCATGGCGGTGATATCGTTGTCGTCGAGGCGGACCCTTGGGATCCATCGGACGTCACCGAGGAGATGCTCTAGTCGCTTGTCGACGGTGGGCTCCTCCGCCCGGTGACTGACTCCACCAGGCCGGAATGGATTGCTCCGTACGGCGAGCCGGAGCCAAGGCCTCGCGACGGCTATGTCGTAAGCCGTCTCCTTCCACGAAGCGTGGCCTCGGCGCCGGTGGACGGTTCATGCTGGCGCACGCACTACTACGGCGTGGAGCTCCACAATTTTAATCCCAACTCCGTTGCTCGGCGGCTATCTTTGTTGCCGTCTGCGAGAATGTTAGAGATCGCGCCCATTGGGAGTTGTGGCTCCATACATTCGGCGGGGCATACTACAAAGTCGTCCAGGCACGTCGGGCAAGAGGAAGGCGGCGAGGGGCGAGGCTGCACTCTCCAAGTCGCGTCGGGACTGCTGCACCTCTACATCCCGGCCCAACTTCGCGTCCTCCAACCGCCGGTGGTACACGAGTTGGTTTTATCTTCGTAACGACGACGGAGGGCTTCCCCCTACGGGCGGATTGTGGGAGTTGCGGGAGAAGTGGAAGTGGGGCGTCCGAAGGTCGACCAGCCCAAGTGGAGCCGCTCTGGAGAAATTTGGCGAGGTCTGGGGCCATGCCTCACCATGTTTGTGGTTGTGGGCGCGTTCCACCGCCGGAGGTCTTTGCCCGTGATGGCTCGGCGGCGGCGGCTATTCGAGATGAAGCCGGGTGAGCCCATTGAGGGCACCGGATGTCCTCTTCCGCCCTTTCCGAGGAGGAGATTCTTCATCGGTGGGGAGGCGGTGAGAGGCGAAGGCGAGGCGGCAACTTGACCCCTATCGCGATCTGGCCGTCGTCGGGGTTCCTTTCGCTGGTAAGTCGTGCGCCGTTGTTGCCTCGACCCTCCTCGGTCTCCTCCTACCCCTTGTTCCCTTATATGCGTTTGTCGTTCCTTTAGGGGATGAGGGGCGTGTGCTCCTCTCCACCGCCTGCGTTCAGAGGACGCGGAGCGGTGGCGGTCAACCGTGCTCACGCCGATGCGAGAAGAGGCGAAAGGACGCCAAAGCGGCGAAGCGCCTGAAGCACACATCCTCGCGAGGAGCTAGATAAGCGCCGTCAACAACGGAAGGACGGTCTTCCATTTGGAGAATCCCGTCGGCGTCATTGTCGACGGAGGCCTTTGGACAGGGGCGACAAGGTCGAGGGAGGCGAGGTCCCTGGACCACCTTCACGATGTCGTGGAGGTGGCGCTGGGGTGTCGGTAGCATCCGGCACCCCCGGAAGGGAGGAGAAGCGGACCCGGGGCGGCGGTTGCCCGCCTCCGGGGCCGAGGCCGACACGCCCGAGCGCGGGTGTTAAACAAACGCGTCGTCGGCATTGAAGGCTCGGCGGCCGTGGTGGAAGCGGAGTGGCAGCGTGGGCGGCGCCACCGCCCCGCGAGGATCGAGGCGGCGGGGTCCGCCGAAGACCGTCGGCGTCGATGGATCTGGGGCGACGCCTCTGCCGCCGCCTCCGCCGCTGCGGGTGAGGTTTACTGCGTGGCGGCGGGCCGCCCGATCAAGGCAAGTGTATTCTTAGCGAGGTTGTGGTGTTTTTGGTTGCTTTTTAGTTTTCTGGCCGACCACGTGAGGGTTAATTTTCCTTAGTCGGAAGCGGCTGCGGACGACCTCCCTGGCGCCCTTAAAGGCGCTTAAAAGCGGCCCGGCTCCTCCGCTTTGCTTTGGGTGGCGTGCGCACTGGCCGCTATCCAACCTGCAGTGGCGTCGGTGGTCGACCGCGGGGCGGCCGCCCAGGAGGAAGGGCTGCCGAGGCGGCCCCTACACGAACGATGGAGGGGCGCTTCCGCCTCGTGGGGCGAGGCTCACGAGTCGGATGGGGCCGGCATGCCCTTTGTTCTTTGAGGCCCCGGGGTCTCGAGGCTAAAACAGCGGAGGCCACGGCGTCCCGCGACCGCCGAGACCCATGGTGGCCGTGGTGGCGTCTCCTCGTCTGCCGAGGCCACGATGGCGGAGGCTAGAGACCCTGAGACCGCCGAGGCCGTAATTGCAGAGGCCGGAGCCCCCGAGGTCACCAAGACCGTCGTGATGGCGGCGAGGCCGTCTGTGCAGGAGGCGGAGATGCAAGCGGCGGCCGCCTCGGTGGTGCCCTTGGTTCAGGGCCCGCCGTTGGTCTATCCGATCCCCTCCGACGATACTTCCCGGGCGTGGGAGGTGGTCGACGCCGAGGAGACCAATGCCGTGGAGCAGGCAGCGCCGCTCTTGGACGAGGGAGGCTCGGCCCTCGTGCGGGTTCGGCCCGAGCCTCGCGGGTGGGACCACCCGCGGGTATTGTGGCGGAGCCGGGATGACCCTGAGGGGCAGCCTCTGCTCACCCTTGAGGAAGGCCTTGGTGAGGTGGGTCTTTGGAACACCTGCCAGCGATGATCGCCCGGTGGCGGAAGCGCGTCGCTATGGACTGGCGCTTCTCTGTGGTGGCCGACAAAAGCGCCGAGTCGCCTTGAGTTCGTGCTTTTCTTTCTCGTCGACGTTTACTTTCACGACTTTTAGCGACCAATGACCTCTCGCTCTGCTTCCTGTGGAGCTCGAGACCGGTCGCTTGGGAAGTCGGTGTTTCTCCCGCGGGAGAGAGGGCATCTGGGACCAGCTTCACCGCGGAAGGGCCTTCTTGCCAATGCTAACGAGCTTCTATCGGGCGAAGCGCGCAGGTGGAAGGACCTCCGCCTTGGCTAACGCTGAAGGTCGAAGCGGCGGCCGTGGTCGGTATGCAGCTCGCCCCTTAGCTGGCCTTGGTCAAGGAGGCTGGAGGAGGAGCTTACTGCAGCGGTCGTGATCCAGGATGCCGCCAGTCCCGGGCGAGGCGGCGGCCTCGAGCGAGCCCTCGCCGGGCTGGTGGGGCGGGAGGAGTGAGGCGCACCGGTGACCAAAGGCGCTATGAACGAGGCCCTTGCTGCGGTTGAGGCCTCACCTGATTGAGGTGTGGTTTTGAAGAGGCGGTCGAGGGTGAGTTTCAGTCCCCTTGTTTTGTTTCCTTTTCCTTATGTTTGCTCCCTGACTTCCTTGTCGGCGCAGGCTGGGAAGTGAAGCCTCGAGGGTGGTGAGGCCTCTAGGTTCGAGGCCCAGCAGTTGAGGAGAAAGGCGAGGCTGTCGGCCGAGACCCGTGGGCTGGGAGCAGAAGGCCAAGGTGAGCTCCGTGGGCTTCCGTCCCCAACTTAGGTTGTCCTTTCTCTCGCTCGACTTCATTCCGTTTTCATGCAGTGAGAGTGAGGCGGAGATCCTTGGCGCATGAGGCTTCAGTATGATCTGCAGACGGTGCTCGAGACCGAGATCGGGGAGCACGAGGCTTTGGCGTCTTGCCCTTTCCACTTTCTGCGAGGCCTTGGAGGTTGAGGGGGTTCATCGAGGCAGCTCCTTGGGAGCCGCTTTGATTGTGAAAATGACTAGATCTGTGGCGGCTCTGAGGGGCACTGCACGGTGGTAAGGGAGGTGGCCGCGTCATCTCCTCTCACTACCTTGGCGTCGACCTCCCGGCCATCGGTGATGGCTATGTTACACTGATGATGTGAGGAGGCCGACGCCGGCGGTGGCGGTTGATGGAGGCCAACGGAAGGCCACAGCACGGCGCTGGCGGACGCTCTTCGAAGAGGAGGTGGTTCCTCCCCTACCATCTGCCGACGTTGAAGGCCCTGAGCCTTGATCTGGGCCCCGGGGGCTATGTAAAAATAGAATAGGGGTTATTTTTTGTATCGTAACGCTTTGTGGCCGTCGAGGCCTTTACTTTTGAAGTACTTGTGTTTCCTAGTTGTTTTTCTTATGTTTTAGAGCCTCTTGCCTCTGTCGCTCTGATCGATTTTCGTTTGCAAAACACCCCTTGGGGCCTAAGCCGTCCCTTGAGCGAGAGGTAGTGAGGGAGTGCCGTAGCCCAGAGGCGTAGGCCGTCTCACGACTCTACCGGCCTCTCGCTTAGGAAACAGGCCTTGGTCCGAGGGGTTTTTACAACTAATTCATCAGAGCCTGCTAGGGACTTGGCATAGGATTTTTTGCGAAAAATAACTGGAGAATGGCGCATGGGACCTAGGGGGCGCCTAGGGAGGGTCCCTATCTAGCCCCGAGGAGGCTTGGTTCTGCCGAGGCGAACCGGAGTTTCCTTGCCGTGTATCTTTGTATTGCCGAGGCCTACGATGGGCTCGGGGGTTTCTCAAAAAATTAGACCTACTAAAGAACGCTTTTTAATTGTATTTGAGGAAGCGACATATACAATGCTTGGAAATTTAGGGATAAAAGCGGCGTGGTTGTTCTATGTTCCAAGCGTTGGTGAAGACTTTCGCCCTTCTTGTTGGCGACTTGTAGGTCTGGCTTCAACTTGACGCAGGCGATGATGTACGGTCCTTCCCATAGCGGGGTCAGCTTTGTGGCGACCCTTGTTGCTCTGTGCTAGCCTCAACACCAGGTCACCTACCTTCAAGTCTCGGCCAGACGCGTCCGGAACTGATAAGCGCGCAGATTCTCACTGGTATTTGGCCGAGTGTAGTAGTAGCTGACGTCTTGGGCTTCCTCCAGCTTGATCAAGGGCATCCTCTCGGGTGGTGCGGTTACTTTGTTCGTTATAAGCTTGCACCTCGGGGAACCATATTCCAAGTCGGTGGGGAGGATGGCCTCGGCCCCATAGACTAGGAAGAAAGGCGTGAATCTCGTGGCTCGGCTTGGAGTGTTCCTCGGGCTCCAGATGACCGGACAGGGAGCTCGGCGAGCCATTTTTTGCCAAACTTTTTCAATCGGTTGTGAATCCTTGGCTTGAGGCCTTGTAGGATCATGCCGTTTAGCACGCTCTACTTGGCCGTTGGTCCTTGGGTGTCCCTCTGGCCGACCGAGCCACACGGATGTGGTGGTCGCCATAAAATGTCGAACCTTTTGCCGTGAACTGCGTCCGTTATCGGTGATGATGGTGTTGGGGACCCCAAACCCGTGGATGATGTCGGTGAAGAATAGCACCGCTGCTTTCGGATTTGATTCGATTGATCGAGCGAGCCTTGATCCATTTGGAGAACTTGTCGATTGATACCAATAGATGGGTGAAGCCCGGGAAGGGTTTTTTGAGAGGCCCGACCATGTCGAGCCCCCACACGGCGAACGGCCATGTGATGGGGATGGTTTGCAGGGCCAGGGCCGGGAGATGTGTCTGCCGAGCGTAGTACTGGCATCCTTCGCAGGAGCGTACTAGTTTGGTAGCGTCGGCGACGCATCGCCGTCGTGATAGAACCCTTGGCGGAAAGCGCCTCACGAGCGTTCGAGGCACGCATGGTGCCCATGAGCGCCAGCGATGTAAGTCCCAAAGCGAGGCTCGGCCCGCCGAGGTATACCGTTGGAGGACACACGAGGGACTTCGCATGTACAATTCGCTGTTGTAGAGGGCGTAGGTCTTGGCTGTAGCGCGAAGCCACCGTGCTCGGTTTTGTCGTCGAGAAGCTCCCCGATCGAGCCAATCGAGTAACGGGACTCGCCAATCCAGCGTCTGATCGAGTCCGTGGAGGCTCGGCGTTGACTTCCATGACCTCGGGCTTGGTCGGGGTCTCGGCGACATAGAGGCGTCGAGCTTCGCCGCGGGTTCCACAGGTGGGCCCTCCTCTGTTGCCGAGGTGTATCAATGGAAGGTTTGTGGAGGCCTCTGGCGAAGACGTTCGGGGACGGGGCCCGTCTTTGAAGCCATCTTTGCCAGCTCGTCGGTGGCTTCATTGTACTTCGCCGTGACGTGATTTAGCTCGAGACCGTCGAACTTGTCTTTTAGGCGTCGTACCAGCTTGTAGTAAGCCTCCATTTTGGGGTCGAGGCAGTTTGACTCCTTCATCACTTGATCTATGACGTGAGCAGCGAAGTCGCCTCGCCGTCGGCGTCGTGCCCTAAGTTCGATGGTGACTTGTAAGCCGTTGATGAGGGCCTCGTATTTGGCCATGTTGTTGGAGGCGGCGAAGTGGAGCAGCGCCATGTAAGCGCATGTGTACTCGAGGGCGAAATGAAGAGCAGACCAGCGCCGCCCCGGTCTTCATCAGGATCCATCGAAGTACAAGGTCAGTATCCCGTCTGAATTTGAGTGGGTGGCGATTGGGTGTATCATTCAGCCCACCGAAATCGCCAAGACACGAGACTTGATCGCTTTTCGAGGCGCAAAGGTTAAGGTTTCCCC